>JANHMN010000016.1:16865261-16937452 GCA_030674055.1 Rhabdomys pumilio
ACACACACACACACACACACACACACACACACACACACACACACACACCAAGGATTCTACTAAAAACTTTCATATATGGTAAGCAAATCTGGCCAGATCAGAATACGGGAGTTCAGCATAAAAAAGTCAATTGTAGTTTACATATGTAAAACAGCAGTACAAAAATAAAACTGAAAAAACAATTCCATATGCAATTTCCTCAAAAAGACAAAAATTTAATAAAAAAATATGAAATACATCTATTTTTCAAATGCTACAAAATGCTATTCATTAGAATAATTAGTATTATTAAGATGACAATATAACCAAGGATTGTGGCTTATACCTTTAATCCAGTATTCAGGAGTCGGAAGCAGGTGTAAGGCCAGCCTGGGCTACATAGTAGTTTTAGGCTGGCCTGAGCTATAGTATGAGACCCTAGATCAAAATAAATGACTAGATAAAATTTAGGGTGGGAGGCAGAAGTACATTCCCAAAATAGGTATTAAATGGTCATACTTGCCAAAGTGACGTATAGATTCACAACATCCTAGCTGGCTTCTTGAGAAAAGAGACAAACTGATTATCAAATGCATCTGAGAACTCAAGTAATCCAGAAGAGCCCAAATTTTTTGTGTGCATTCGTGGTTTTTTTTTTTTTTTTTTTTTCTCAAGACAGGGATTCTCTGTATAGCCCTGGCTGCCCTTGAACTCACTTTATAGACTAAGCTGACCTGGAACTCACAGAGATCTGCCTGCCTGCGCCTCTTAAGTACTAAAATTAACGACATGCACCATCACCATTCAGTGAGCCCAGGGAATTTTGAAATACAAGAACAGAGGTGGATTTTAGTCAGTACAAAGTGACTGCAACTCGGCACTGTAGTTAGAACAACACAGTCTAACACATGACCCAAAGTGAGACAAGAAGCATGATTTATAGTCAAGCATGTGTGCTTGCTGCCATGAGATTTCCAACAAGTGCGGCTGACTGACAATCCACCAAGAAACACGAGCCGTTAACTAGTAAAACAAACGATCTCTCTGTGCAAAAAAGTCAAGTCCAGTCCTGACCACCGACAACTAACTCAAGATAAACAAAAACCCTAAAAAATAAAAGAGACGTATCTATGAAGGTGTTAAGAGGTAAAGATATGAATATAAAAAAATAGAGGCAGGATCCTTGTGGCCTTGGATTAGGAAATAGCTGACTGAATATGGGAAAAAAAGAAAAGGAAAATAATGAACAAGCTGAACACAATCAAACTTGCTTTTGTCACGTGAAACACCAATTAAGTGAAAGATAGCTTGCAGACTAGCGGTGGTGGATAGAAAATCATGTATGATAAACTCTAAAATACAGAAAGGGTTCTCACAACTCAGAAACAAAAAGACTATTTTTAATAATTATGTGTATGCGCATGTGGTTTATATGAGGAGGCTGAAGTGGTGTCATATCCCCTAGAGCTGAAACTACAGGTAATTGTGAGCTCCCTGTTGGTGCTAGTACACCCAGTGTGGCCTTGGTGAGGATAGAGTGACAAGGTTCCTGCCCCTGGGACAGGGCCCTGGTGTAGCGACCATGAGTGTCCAAGGCTTCGGTGAGCATAAGGCTTGTCTGTGTGATAATGTGCATATTTCACATTCCTCTGAGGAAAGTCCTCCCTGTTAACATTAATGACTCCATGACAATCTAAGACAACAGGAATCCAGGAGTTAAGGATGTGACTTATGTCTCAGCAAAATGGTAAACACTGGGACCTTCAGGACAACCCTTAGGGACATAGAAAAAAGCTCTAAATATATACGTTCAAACTATATAGAATTTCTCAACTATGGAAAATATAAGGATGCAATATGAATTATGAGGGGCTTCGTGAATCTAAAGGAACAAAGGCAGCTACACTATGAGCCAGCTTGTCAGACAGATACAAAAGCAGGCAGGCAGATTCCTGAGTTCAAGGTCAGCCTAGGACAGAAGGCTAGGCCCAGGTGTGGCAGAAATGGTAATTTCAGGGTGGGGTCCGGGTCCCACCCAACAGTTTATCATCTGTGTGTAACAAAGGCAGACAGATCTCTGAATTCTTTTGCAGTGTTAAGATAAAACAATTATGCTTGTTGTCTCTTAAGAATCAAAGGGTGGGGTAACGGTAAGGAGAGGCTGATTCATAAGATAGTCAAAAGGAAACCTGGAGTAAATGACTAGGTAGATATGGAAAATAGAGGACTGGATCTGTGTTCTGCAGGATAAGAGCTATATAGGGAATTGTTTAGGATAAAAATTACTGTGTGCCTGCATGTCATAGCATGTAGTGCACTCACGTGCATGCGTGTACATGTGCGTGTGCGTGCGTGCGTGCGTGCGTGCGTGCGTGCGTGCGTGCGTGCGTGTGTGTGTGTGTGTGTGTGTGTGTGTGTGTGTAGGTCAAAGAATAACTTTAACTTACAGGAGATCTCTTAGAATCTCTTAGAATAGCAAGCAAGCAGAATCTCCAGAGAGAAAGCAGAACATAGAGAGAAGCCAACTGGAAATGCTGGGTCAAAATCCAAAGCTTGGATTCCTGATTTGACTTCAAGTCATTCTTTTTGCTGCTCCCAGACACCCCTTCTCTCAGAACCCCTCTCGATTCCAAGGCTGGTCTTTGGCAAACTTGGGTGACGTTCAGAAGTAATATGTGTTCTTAACCACTCAGTCATCTCTTCAGCTCTGACAATTGTACTTAAAATGGACAAAAGATTAAAAAAAAAAAAAAAAAAGTTTTCAAGTGAAAAAAAGAACTAAAGGAGACTTTTTTTCAAAAGTGACATAAAAAATGGCCTACAAGTAACTGAACAGGTGTTCCGAATCATTAGCATCACCCGGGAAGATGAAAAACAATGGCTAACACTTAATGTGGGTAGCCATGGCCAAGAATATATATAGCAAGTGTTGTTGAGAATGTGAAGACAATGGAACCCTCCAACACTGCTGAAAAGATGAAATGCCACTTTGAAACAAAAGGTTACACCCAGGGTTACTGTATGACTTAACAATATTATTTCCAAGTGCGTAGTCACAAGAAATGGAACCACATAGCCACACAAAGTATGCATATGAATATTCATAGTGATATTATTCATTGCCAAAAAACAGTAACCAACTATATGTATACACTCTGTACCTGATGAGCTAAACAACAGATGTTAATCCATATCATAGACCATTATCCAAATATAAAAAAAGGAATAATCGAATGTTAATATGCGGACAAGTGGACTAATATTGTGAGTGAACCCTGTAAACATTATGCTAAAATGTCTATACTAACAGATCATATAGTCTATGAGTTTATTTACATACTGGAAATTATTATTTGGGCAACAAATATTTACAGAGAATTTTTTTTTAATTAAGCAGAATGCGATTTAGAAATAGCTTATACATCTCTCAAAAGGCACCAGTTTTCCTGCAACACTTAAAATCCATCCTTCCTTGAGCTCACATGCTGAAACCTTGAATGAAAAGTGATCAAAATCTACGTTAATTTTCTATTATGTTTCTTAAAGTATGAAATTAAGAAAGATTAAGATCCTCCACTCTTTACTTTGAAGATGTTTCAAATACTAGAAATATTTAATTGGCAAATTACTTGCACATGCCATTAAGTGGTTAGACTGAATTTGTTTTTACAAAGTCTATGGGCTCTTATTGCTTAACCTCCACCACACTATAATCTGAAATCATCAAGGTCTTCACTTATGCAAATTTTAACTTCCTACATCTTTGTTTCCATACAGAATAACTAAATTAATGCTCTTTAATTTCTAGAAGATTCACTTTTCGAAGCTTCAAATCAGTGAAAACGAGTTTCTCATTAAGATAAAAAAGATTCATCAAGCTATTCCAAACACTAAACCATAATATCTCATAATATCCTATTGATCTTACAGAGTCTATTAATACAATAAACGCAGAAGAAGATGTTTCTGTTAAACGCCAGAATCAGCCTTTTAGGGAGACAGGAGAACTACAGACTGCACTCGCCTCCTCTCTGAAGGATTCCCCACTTTCTCTAAGTCTTATTCCTCAAGGAAACTTTGTGGATTTCCTATGAGAAGTAGTATTTCACCTGCTGATACAGCTAACGGCAGCATACATGGACCTGGTTAACCAAGCATCTCATAAAGGACGAACTGCATTCGAAGGTGAAAGAACAATGGACTAAGTGGATGCAGACAGCCTGTGTCCTGTGCCCCAACATCAAGGCTGTCATTTCAAACCCTTCTGACGAGGACCATTTTATATTAATCATAGTGAAGGGTCTGAAGAGGAGAAGAAAACAAAAGAGAGAGTGCTGGCTACAATGGAGGCTCACTGAAGAAAGGTCTGGAAGAGAATAGTTGTCATTAAAACAGCCCAGAGTATGTCACATGACAAATGAGTTTTCTGAAAGATTTTATAAAGATTTTTACTGTTGTTTTGAACACACAGAGATAGTGGTAATGAGAATCGACAGACAGACAGACAGACAGACAGACAGACAGCATGCCAGTAGCCAAGCTGAGCTCTACTGAAACCATATATGTCAGTGTATTTAACAGTGAAGTGTAATTGAAAACTCTTCTTCCAGTTTTCCACTTTGAGAGGAATAGAGCTGCCCTAACTGAAGCTCATGTGACATTCTGGAAAGAGCGCTCTTGGAATGCCAGAAGACAAGCTGTGGTTTCTATGAAGCCAGTCACCTTTCCCCACTGAGCCAGCTCACGCATGGAAGAATAAATGACATCAGCTATTGTTCACCTGAAGAATGAGCTATGTTCCCTAGGAGAGCTTGTTTAAAACACATTCCCAAGCCTCACGCCCCAACATTCTCAATCAGCAGGGGGAAGGTGGAGCCAGAGTATCCATGGCTTTAACAAATGCCACGTGCAATCGCAGTTAAGAACCTAGGGTCAGCCTCGTGGATAAGAATCACCCTATTCTAAGACCTGAGATCTACAAATACTCAAACATAGCACCATAAATCACCACAGTGGGTGTTGATGAACAATGTGTCCAAAAGGCAAAAAGCCAGCAGAGATTTAACATAAGATATAAATGGCCTCTCACATGCTCTAACTCAACCAACATCAGAGAGGCCAACTTGCAGGCTTTCTGTTTCTGTTAGAAAAGGCATTTTTCATACAATGGAATGACAAGGTCTTCAGCCGTCACATGTAAAGCAAGTCACTTAAAATAGCGTTTGGAGGCAAACAGCAAACTATGGTCCATCCCCAGATGTGCTTGCTTTAATCATCGGTTGGGTCAATGATCATTTTCTTTCATCACCTAGATGTGTTCCTTACACACCCAAGCCACTCTCAAACTTCAAAATTTTTAAACAGTGTTAAGAATCCTAATTCACGCTGTAAATGCAAGCATAATATCTATATTGTTTAAAAAAATTCCTAAGCAAGTTTCCTTAGACGGATGTTATCAAAAATAATTCTCTCACAAAGCATTAAATACATTTAACCCTACTTAACGGCTTCCAGAGCAGATGTGAAGCAAAAGCACACCCACGGCGAGCCCATATTAGTATGAAACTGTTTTATTTCAATTAAAATGTCTAACTATCCACCCCCAACATATACCTAAACTGTAATTTTCTCTAAGAACTTCCAATATGCTCTTCATTTTTGTTTCCTTTATCAACCTATCAGAACAAATCTGCCTTGCAACTGTTGGAAGAAATCAGTCATTAGCGGCAAGATTACAGCGAATTTTCCAATTTAGAAAAACTGTATTTTTATCTCTCTCTCATACTGAAAGAATAATGGTATAATTTTACTATTTTTAAATGAGCTGTACAGTTTAAAATAGTCAAATTTCCCCACAGCTCCAAGCTTCAGGATTTAATGCTAGCAGCTTAGCTGTCTGTCCCCTGCACCTTCTTTCATATCCACAAATTCTCTTCAGCTTTCATTTTGCACAAACACAGGCATGAGGCATGTGTACACAAAGACACACACAGAGACAGATACACACAGACACACACACACACACACACAAAGACGTGCAGAAAGACACACAGATGCACACATACAGACACACATACAGATACACGCACGCGCGCACACACACACACAGATAAATGGATAGATGGACTGACAGATGGACAGACAGTAGGGGCTCTCCATCTAATCACTCTGTATTCCTGTGGAGAACGGTTAACCTCCAGGCCTGTGGTTAACTAAGAGTGACTTCACATGGCTGTTGTGATTTACTCTTCAATTGACATTCTCCCACCTTCTCAACAAACCTGCCCTTCAAAAAAAAAAAAAGAAGGGCCCTATTTTTAAAATGGAGTGATGAAGTAGCAAAAAGTACAATATTTTAGCCATTTGAGCATGGACGATTCTCAAATTATCCCACCAACTGGAAGTGCTCTCTGATACTACTATCTTTCAAAATTGAAGCCATTATGGTCAATCGTGCAAATCCGTATTTAGCTTCTCGTAAATAGCGGATTTTTGACCCAGTGAACTGGAACAGCTTCTGCACAGCGTCTGCACTCTGACAGGATGCTCCAGCTCGGCCTTGTTCCCTATCAACGTGGAGGCTTCGGCTTACAGAGCTCATGCCCTCCTTACCTGGGGTCTCAGCCCTGCTATAATGTGCCTGTGAGTGGAAACATTCGCCTCAAATTAAAGCCTACTTACTGTAGGACACTAGGTTTCTTTTAACAAAATAACATTACCCGTGTGAAATGTCAAATCTAAAATCAGCATTAACAAAGGTGGTCGCAAATGACTCTTTCATTTTTTTTTCTTTTTTTACTGAGCGTTACAAACAAGGCCTCCAGTTTTCATCCAGTCTGATACTGAGGATGTCCCAGCATTTTGGCAAATCTGCTTTTACCTGAATCCCGTTGTTTCCCTTGACAGTTTGTATTCCCATACAGTTGACTCTCATGCCTTCCTGCCATTTCCCCAGCCCAGGACTGGAACAGCCTGTTGCAACTTATTTCCTTTTGTCATCTAGCCTGCCTGTTGTCCCAAAGTACACCTAATCACATGTATTCACTATAGGAATTCACAGACCGACTCTAACCATGAACCCAGAAACAGTCCCTGTACCTATCATTCATGTTACAGAGCAACTGGCTGAAAATAAACAGTCTGGAATTAAGAATATACTAGCCCAACAATCATCTTAGCTTTATGGGTTTTGCATAGTATGACACAGACATGGGACAGAAAGCTCACGTTTAGACTTGTCTCCCAAATGCTAGTTTGAGTAAAGTTAAAGAGGTTTCTTTTCCTGCAGACTTGTCAGTGCCTTAATAAACTTAAGCTCTTATGCTTTACGACTGCCTAATGGTCTTTCTCTCACAACCCTTGTTAACATGAACAGGAAATGTTGCATGAAATTAAACATCTTTTGATGTAAAATTAAAGGACAGAGTCACTGTACTTTCTAATAATGGCGAGACTGGACTGGTTTCTGGGCTTGCTTTGCTTCGGTTTTGAGGCAGGGTCTCACTCTCTGGCTAGGACCGTACAATGTAAGCCAACTGTTCTCCTCACACAATAAGACACCTATTCCCCTGCCTCATGCGTAGACAGACGTGTTTGAGGCCTTGCCCCACTCAAAACTCCCCGTTCTGAGCATCGTCATGGCCCTTAACCAGTGCCATAAAAGACCTGCACTAGCTCCCAACTGTTCTCCCATCAAACTCTTGCCAGGGGTCCTGAAGTTGATGGTACATGGTTTCTCCTCCCCGACAGAACCATTCACACCTCAAAATCTGTACCTCTTAATCTCCTCCTCATCCTGTGACAAAATCCACCTTTCCCATGGTCCCTTTCCCCATATTTGGGCAGCCCACTTGGATACTTCCATCCTTTACAGGCAATTACAGGCACTAACCTATCGCAGTGTGCTTTTCTCATTCCTCTGGAATGCAGAATATGAGGAGAGAGTGTTTCCATCTTGTTCAATGCTCTATCTATCACCTGTTCTATCCACTCACAGAATTCAGATCAGTGGCCTCGACCATTGACTTGCTGAACCCCCCCCCCCCACACACACACAAATTCCATCTCTCAACCCCCTACACTCTGGGTCTAAGTGCCTATGTTCTTGCTCAGTAAACACTAGGCAGGAACCACTGTATGAAACACAAACAAACAAACAAACAAGCCCCTGCTTCTTCCAACTGAGCCTCAACCCAGTCTTCCCTCTCTTAGCTGAAAAGTCTACCCTTCCACTGGATCTGGACAGACTGTGAAACCATTCTATTCTGAATATTCTCTCTCCTTCTCTCAGATGTCTTCTTGTTCACTTCTCTCAAATGCATCACACCCGGGCTATCAAAGAATCCCATATAATCTCTTTCCATAAATGTACCCAGAACCTGGATCATCATGATGGCTCAGCCAGAAAGACATTGGACAATGTGAGTTTCATCTCTGGGAATCATATGGTTGAAGGAGAGAGATGATTCCTCAGAATCTTCTGTGGCACTTGCATGTATGGGTGTGTACACACACAAGTAACAAAAGAGACCCAGAATCTAACCAGTCCCCCTATCCCCACCACCTCTAGCCCTCTGCCCCAGGCAACACGAGATCCGTTTTTTTTTCTACCCAAGTTACTCTACTCTCAAAACAAAAGTCGGAAAATATGAGGAATGAAAACAAAGCCCCCCCACCCAATACAGAAAGGATTTATGGAAACCACATCTGCTTACTTGTCCCAGTCTCCATCTGAGTTTTGTTTGAAGAGTATCAGGGACCACATTAGTGAAGGCAGGTGCACGGCCACTTGTGACAAACACTGGAGCACCCTGAACTCACCTGACCTTCTGTGAATCCACACACAGATAAAGAGCATGCCTGCTTTCACCCTGTATAAAATGCAAGGCTGGGGTATAGGGTAGGGAAATAAGACCACTCTCAAGCCTTCCTGTGTTCAGGGAAAAGCTCCAAGTGATCCCAGCACAGTGTGAAAACAAGTCCCCTTTAAGATCATCACAGTAGACAGCCAATCTGGGAGGCCAATGTGGAATCTCCAGCTTTTCTCACCAGAGTCATTCGTCACTTGCAAAGATGCACACTATCTTCCAGAAATGTAAAGGAGCCATCCTACCAGGGAACCTAAAAGAGCTAAGGACATGAATGAGAGCCACCACCTGTGCTGCAAAACAGCCTCTCGGAGGCAGCCAGGCACTGGACATCTGTTCTCTGAAAACTTCCTGCTCATGACAGCAGGACTGAGTAGGGAGGTCCTCTTGGTTCACCCAATTTCACTGTTGTGTGGTTGTCTGGTTGTTTTTATTTCTTCATATGTATGATGAATTTCCCAGAACACACTGCTAACTTCTTATAGCACCTACTGTCCAAAAGTCCTTAGGCTGCCACATCCCATTTGACTTTGTTGACTTGAAGTAATAGACTGTTAGCCACACCCACATTTGATAACTCCGTGCTACCCTATGAAAAATCTTAGAATTTGCATTACTAATCTGCAGTTCAATAGTCATTTGGATACCTTAGTAGTGTGCATTTCTTCAGCTAGAATTATCTGGGGGTTGGTTAATGGCTCAGCAGATCTGAGGCCATATTTCAATGAGACTTGTAGGGTGATGTCCGAGTGGGTTTATCATAAATGTACACAGGACATACACACAACGCGTCACTGTAATTATTCAACTGATGACACAGGTAATACATTACACATGGATAGGCTGTGCGCTCTGTGCCACTCATGGGCAATCGATGGGGTAACTGAATGGGATGTAGAATGTGAACATCCCAAAGTTGGGACTGCCAATCTCATACGGCCTGAGAAATGGACAGTGTTCTGCTCATGGTCGATAGGCCACAGGTGAGAGAGAGTGGATGTTCACGCCACTGTCCTTTCTAAATTCACAGCTGACTCTAGTCTGCTACGCTTGCTTCTCCTGCCTAACCCCTCATCCTACACTGCTGAACATCTGGGTCTGTTGACTTAATGTGAAATGTCCCTCACAGGCCTAGGTGTTTTAACATTTGACTCCAGTTGGTGGTGGTGTTCTGGATGTTTGTAGAACTTATAGGAAGTAGAATCTCATTGGAGGAAGTAAGCCACTCACTCAGGGTAAGCCTTGGAGTTTTTAGCTCAATCTCTGGTCAGCCTTCTGCCTCTTGACTGTGGTCACAGTTTATCTAGCTCTGTCACATCTTGTCACACTTCCCTGTTCTGCTCCCTGCTGTAGACTATACCCCTGAAACTGTAAACCAGAGTAACTCTCTCCTCCCTTAACTCTCTTTCAGTCAAGTAACACTGGGTGCTTCTCCAAAGGGACCCCCTAGCCCAGCTGTCACTGCCAATATCCACTGCCAATTTGTCCCTATGAAGAAAAAAGTGTCATGTACCAAAGAGCCCATTCCTTAACTCTCTTTACCCTAGCCCAGCTTCCTCCCATTTCTACTCAGATGTGTAGAGCAAACCAAGAAGAAAAGGCACCATGCTCTGTGGAACCCAAAAGGTAACACTGTCATGAGACCAGCTTCCACTGGCCGCCATGACACCCTGAGCGAGATGTTCACCGGCTACATGAGGACTCTCACAGAACTGCTGGGGGAACTGGGTGTCTTACCACACAGAAATGAATAGGGCAAAACGCCAATACAATAAATCAATTAGCCTAGCTTACCTATGGAGTTCTTATCTCCACTTGTGATAAGACAATGGAGACAACTGGGCCTGGGGACAAAACGAGCAGAGCTGAAGGTGACTAAGTGTGTTTGTGTTTGGTTGTGTTGTGTGACATCATGTGTATTTGCCCCTAATCTGTAAACTTCCCACAACACACCAAAACAACACAAGATGTCTGAACAAATTGGAAACAGAATGCAGACAGTGAGAGTGGGCACTGTGAAGGTTAATCTTCCTAACAACTTGACTGCTCTTAGAATCACATGCAGACACACTCACACTTCGGGATGTATCACAAGGGTGTTGCCAGAAAGGCTTCGCTCAAAAGGAGGTGACCCACCTTTAATGTGGGTGGCACTGTCTCAGTGGCTGAAGATTTAAGTTGAATAAAAAGGAGACAATTAGGGGCGTGTCAATGTACAGTTATTTGTACAATATGAGAAGCTACCTCATGTTCCTGTTTTGTGCTCTCCTCTCAATGCCTTCCACATAAGGACTAGTATTTCAAACTGTAAGCAAAATAAGTGTTTTCTCTCTTCAGTTGCCTTCTGTTGGATATGTGGTCACAGCAACAAGAAAACTAATACACACACGTAGGTCATTTCCCTTAAAGTACAACCTATATGCTCAAAGGGCTCCAGGCTTCTTTCTAGGCAAGGGTGCAGCTGGTTCGCAGAAATCTGCCTTCCAAAGTAATCACAGAACTTTCTAGAACCTCATTAAAAAACCCTTAAAAAAAAAAAAAAAAAAAAAAAAAAGAGCTTACTCCGCCTCAGCACCTCCAGGTCTTCCTCTTCTACATATTTAGATTTCAGGGTTTTCTGTAGCTTTGCAGCAAACTTTGATGAAGATGCACCTGCCTTTTAATATTAAAAAAAGCTGCCACTGGACAAACACCATGTGCACAACAGCTGGAGAGAGCCAGTTCAAAGCTCCTGGTACCCGGAACCATGCATCCAAACCAGCAAACTGTTCAGTGAAACAGAACCACAAGAAGTACTGGGAGTGTGGGAACCTCTGGTAGTGGGTGGGTGGCTTATAATCACCGTTGCCCCAGGCAGTGGAAAGCATGGCCTTTCTAGTGGTCACCCTTTGAAACTGTCCAAGGAGTCTACCTAACTAAAGCATAGTATGAAAGCTAAGCCAGAGCAGAGTCCGTCCTCTGCAAAGAGAAGACGTATGAACCATCCAGTGCAGTACAGTTTAAAGGAACACGCTAACTTCTTAAAAGAATGTGTGGGCCAGCGCAGCGACAAACCCTTTGATCTACAAGGATACCCGGCCTGCGAGATAGGCTAGGGCAAAGCTTGTGGAAATGACTGACTAATACCTGCTTTGACTTAAGGTTCATCCCATGATATGGAACTATACCCAACACTGCTTATGAGATGAAAAACCTGAGACCAGACAGCTCACTGACTTAGGATAAAACCAAAAGCAGTGAAATGACAAAGTGACTCTTGACCCCTAATGGCATTATGTTTTACCCATAGGTCAGTGACTTGCTCAATCATCATCAGAAAAGCTTCCTCCTGTAGCAGATGGGAAGAAATACAGAGACCCACAGCCAGACTCTATGCAGAGTGAGAGACCTTGGAACACTCAGCTCTAAGTGCTATGTCTCCATCAAACCCCTCCCCTCAGGGTTCAGGGAACACGGAGGAAGGGAAGCAGAAAGAGTGTATGAGCCAGAGGGGATGAAGGACACCATGAAAACAAGGCCCTCTAAATAGACAGGAGCAGAGCACGTATGAGATCAGAGACTGGGGCAGCATGCACAGGGCCCATACAGGTCTGGAACAGGTCCTTTGTGTATATATCAAGGCTAGTTTAGTGTGATATCAAGTTCAGTATATACCAAGGGTGTGAATGAGTGGTCTCTGTCTCTTGTGCCTTCTCATGGGCTCTTCTTTTGTGTTGTCCAACTTGAGGTGTTGTTTTTGTTTTATTGTATTATATTATGTTTTATTATTATCCCTTGGAAGCCTGTTTGTTCTCTAGTGAGACAGAAAAGGGAGTGGGTCTGGATGCGAAGGGACGTGGGAGAAACTGGGAGGAGTAAAAGCGAACCATAATTAGAATATATTATGTGAAGGAGGAAAAAAATCTATGAGAGAGAGAGAGAATGAATGTGGGTGCCTTTCATTCCTAAAACAAAGAAATGCTCCCCCCACCACCTTCCTTACCAAAAGTAACCTCTCCTTTGCCAGCTTTGTCAAACAGCTGGAAGGCCACCATAAACAAGGCATCCGGAGCACACAGGACAGATTCAAACGCTACAAATTCTTGGAAGGATATTAACCTGGAATATAAAATAAGCAAATACACAGTCAGTCTCCTGTAGAAAATAAAACTACACAATCATACACGAAAGTCACAAAATCGGACGTCACCGTTGAACCGTAAAATCCAAATTCACATAGCTAGCAGCATGCAGTATTTGCTTGGGCATCCAGTGTGAGGGAATACTTCTCAGAAACCAAAGGAAGGTGAGCCAGGAGCACATGAGCAAACACTGCCTGGCCTGCGACTTCTAGCCCAACTGTCATCCATGCCTCAGGTCTCAATTTCCCCTTGGCACATTGTTGGATTCTGTGACCAAAGCTTGGCTACTTTATAAAGTGATGGCAAAATCCAGAAGCAGCCCTGTTCCTTATAAACAGTCTAATACACCACATACAATGAACTCATAAGTACCTATTCATGTCTGGCAGCTCCTGACCACACGTGAGGCAGGGATGCTACACAGGAAACTTCAGCTAGATCAGGTAGGTAATGGGACTCAAGAAACTTCTGGGGACATTATAGTTTTGCTCTGGGGACAGTATACAGGAAAGACAAATCCAAATGCAGAGACCAACACACAACAGTGGACTTCTGGCAGAAAGTAAAAAGGGGGAGGGGACTGCAAATGTCAGCAGTTAAGAGATTTTCTCCTCTTGCAGAGACTGGAGCTCAGTTCCCAGCACACTCAATGGCCTTTAAGTCCAAAGGGTCCGAGGATCCAATAGCCTCTTCTGGCCTTTCAATGACATGCATGTGCATGCACACACACACACACACACACACACACACACACACACACACACATTAAAATATTTTTGTTGAGTTAAGAGGCCAGCATGGTCTACAGAGTGAGTTCCAGGACAGCCAGAGATATACAGAGAAACCCTGTCTCAAAAAAAAGAAACAAACAAACAAACAAACAAACCGTTTTTGTACAAAAAGCTTTATGGCTGAAGTGAAACAAAAACTGGACCTTAGAAAAGGCTAATTCAGCTGTTCAGGGAGATGAGGAACCGGAAGCGTAAAGCTAGGGCATGCACAAGAAAACGGAAATTGTAATTGGTTTATACCAGGAAGATGAGGCACATAAGAGAGTAGTGCACTAGAGGGCCAGAGGTGGCCTTAAGGCAAGAAAAGGACCATGACATTCTTCTGCATAAAGGAGAGAACGCAGAGGAATGTCACATGATCAATTCCATGCTTGAGAAATAGCGTGACAGGCCACATGCCAGAACTCGCAAAGAGGAAAGGGCTCCACAAAAGACTTTCTAGGAACAAAGGTCTTTCCCCTCTATGTTGTATTATAAAGGTCCAAATATTTCCATAATCCGCTGGGAAAGTCCAAATCTCTGGAGGTAATAAGAGAAGAAAATGAGAGTCTTTCCATGTTTCTCAGAACACTTAACCCCTCCCAAACTTCTATAGACTTCTATAAGAGAAAAACACATTTGTTTACAGTGCTACAAAGTTAACTTAGCTGCTTCCCAGAATGTCACCTGGTCATTTGTTTATTGTGCTACAAAGTTAACTTAGCTGCTTCCCAGAACATCACCTGGCCACCACAAGGCTACAAAGAAAGAAAAACTCCGAGTATGTTCCATATAGCATCTCCCCAAAATGCATCTTTCAGAATGGGTGGAACATTCAGGAATAAACAGCATTCCAAGAGAATGCCTGCCCAGAATAAGTCTCACTGAAACAGACCACACAGGGTGGGGGATGGGAAGGGAAGCAGGCAGGGCTTTTATCGGCTAAGTCGGGAGATAGTCAGAGCATCCATAACCCAGAGAGTACAAGAGTTGTATATAAAAAGCAAACAAAATTATGTACAAGGATTACAATGAAAGAGTAATTTCTTTTCCGTGGAAGAACTTGGAAGGGCTTCACCAAGGCATGGTATTTAAAATATATATTTTAAAAGCAACTAAACTTTAGAGATCACTTATCTCAAACTCCTTCTGCCTTTGAAGAAACAAACTAAAATTATTGGCCTCTGGCTTTTTTTGTACTACAGAGTGTGTAGACTAGCCATCCATCTGAAGAGAGCTGGAGAAGGACAGGCTCACGAGAACGTCACACACGGGGAGGGCAGCGGGAAGAACAAACAGATCGAATTGTGCATACAGTGGACATGGTGAAGATCTAGAAACCAGTTTCAGTTGTCATGCAAGACATCCAAGTCAGGAAACAGACCTCCGTGGGTCACTGACAGAGAGAAATCACTCCGCGCTTTTAGATTAAAGTCAAGGTGATATCTCTGCTTAGGAAGGATGGATGAGGAAAATGAATTGAAAGAACAGAAGCAGTGATAGGCTTGACTAATACCTAGAGTAGAGCAGGAATATAGGACATGAGGTGGGGCCATGGTGACCACGCTGGTCAGGTGGCGATGTCAGAGGATAAGCAGAAGGATGGAGAGCAGGAAGCTGCCACACATTCCTGTAGACTGATGAGTTAAGTGCGGTAACAGAAACTACCAAAGGACAATGACCACGGGAGCTTTGGAGAAGAGGCTCTGCAGTTCCCTGATGCTATCACCTGAGCGCAGGTAGTTCAGACGCTGGGGGTATGAAATGAATGTCATCTCCAAAATCCCAATCTGCAGAGCCTACCATACGCTTACCTGAACAAGGGTTCTTGCCACTATGGGATGAGGAGCTACTGGGGTAAGATGATGAGATGACCCAATGATTAGAAACTTGGACACATACCATGGGGTAGGGGTACACTGTGTGAGGACAGAAGAATAAGTCATGGTCATGGGTCTACACTAAGTCAAGGAGCACCAGAGATTGCCAGCATACTACCTCCATCTTCCAGAAGCTGGAAGAAAGGCACAGAACAGACTCTTTCTCAAGTCCTCCAGGAAGGGACAGCCTCACCAACAACCTTCACACTTTCCACCATCCGGGGCATGAAAAAATAAACTTTGAAAAAGTTGAAGACAGACCATTTTTAAGTACTTGGTTACAGCACCCAACACTTTATATAGAAGCAAAGATTGAAAACAAAAACCTGGGTGGGAAGGGGTTAAAGAAGAGTTACCGAAGGCTGGGCTGAAACTATGATAAGCATCTCTGGTCATCTTCCTTAGAATGTTCTAACAGAGGATACCTCTGAGGAACTTTTCGATTGGCCCACCCCTCCCAAAGGACTACAGGGAGTTGGGTAACTTTCTGTCTGCTCCCTCCTTGCCTCCCTCCACTTGCTGGGCAGCGACCAGAAGCCCTGCATGCATCCTGTCTGCTCACCAGGAGAAGGGCAGCGGGCAGCAGGCGGAGGGTGGTTAGCTGCTGAGACAGCAAGCGAGCACAGTGTTAAGTCAACCTGCAAAGACACCGAGCTCATCAAGAGAGCCACAACTCTGTGGGGTACAGAAAAGAAGCTCTTGTTCTGTGGACTGACTGAATAAAGGCTTAAAATTCAATAAAAAGAGCATCTTGCCAGCCTCAGGATGATTAAAAGGCCCGGAGACTCTATATGGGTGTAACAGGTTCTTCTGTGCCGACTTAACGTCACTTCAAAACCATAACTGGCCAGTGAAGACTGGTATTTTAGGCATGTTACTGATACCAAAAAGGTATGTAATTTGGTAATCCTATTAGATACACGCAGTACACCTCGATGTAGGAGGTATACAGAGAGACCATGAAATCATAACGTACTATTGTTCATTAGGATCATTCTGGATTTTCCAGGTAATCTGACTAGAAGAGCATGGGAATAATTACAGTACTATATTCACTTACAGCACGGTTTCCACAAACATCTATATTTTCATATAAACACCGCTTCAACCTGACTTTACAGCTTTAATGGGTATTAACGTTAAGTTACAAGGAAGAATACAAGCTTCATCAAGTTCAGACCTGGCTGCTGAGCTCACTGGCTTCCTTTACCACCACCCTCAACTGGCAAACCTCCTTTCAGTATATTAGATGTCCTTTAAAATAATCACATGACTCTGATCAACTCCATGGCAAGAATGTAAGAAGAGGTATTCTATGTCTGCACTCACAGCTAACGGTAGGACCCAGCCAATGAATGTGGAAGGAAACACAGAAGTCACATCTCATGACATGGCTCAGAGGTTAGGGGACAACAGGCGTCTAAATGACCAGGACAATATTCTAGCATGTCATTTGGAACTTCCAGAGCACCCGAGCCACTGTTCTTCTCAGTCACTTACAACAGCAGCAACTCTACAACTGCTTAAAGTCCAGATGAAACACCCCAGACACTGTGCACACGATAAAACACTCAGCCCAAGAGGAACTGAGATAAAAATGGATTGCTTCAGGCAAGAGAGTTGGCTTGGCGGGTAAAATGACCTATCGCTCTTTTCTAATGCAAGGGTTCGATTCCCAGCACACACACAGCAGCTCACAACCATCTGTAACTTCAGTCCCAGGCGATCCGATGCCCTCTTCCAACCTCCTGCGCACATGATGCGCATACACACAGGCGAAACATCCATACACACACAATCATTAAATAAATAAATCGAAAAGAAATCAGTTTAAAAAATGGAATGCATATGAACAGGTCAGAATGAAGACATATTTGTTTTAATGAGCACATTCTAAAACAAAAAAAAAGTAGAATCCATTGTTACAGTTTATGACGAAGCAGACACTATCACATAACAGAAACTAGGTGTCTACCTATCAAAATACAACCATTTTTTTTTTTAAATCACAGTACAACTTTGGTTCTTCCAGACAATCCCAACTGTGCAATAAACAGCTCTTAGTCTCATATAAGAGAACTCAGATTAAAAGCTATACTGTTATGAGAAAGCAGAAAGGTAGGCAGTAACATCAGAGACTTAGGGACAGGTCAGTGAGTTCACTGAGAAAAGACCAGTGTTGTGTTGAGAGAGGAGACAGGAAATGTTGCTGAAATCTGAGGAAAGACGGGATGGGGGAAGGTGGGGTCGGTGTCCGACTGAAGGGACAGGTGAGGAGAAGATGAAGCATAATGAGCCTGCGGCAGAGCTGAGGTGAAGTGAAGCACAAAGTTGGGAAGTGGCTGACGCACTGCGGTATGGCTTCTGTGGTACGGCTTCTGTGCTCCCCCGCTTGGGAGGTAGGCAGAGGCGAATGCTAAGAACATTTGTCTACTACCCAAGATGGGTGGGCCAGAGGAGCAGCAAGTAAACCAGGAACCAAAGAAGAACGTCCTAGATGAAGAGACACAAACAGAATCAATCAGCTTGCTGGGGTGCAAGCACCGCAGGGCTGGAATGCGCACATCCAAGCTAGTAGCAAAGGCCTGATAGTTTATTGACAGGTCCACACATTCTCCAAAATATGCAAATGAGTTGAAAGGAAAAGGACTAGATGTGAAAATGTGTTGTTAGGATCCAAAGAACCAGAAAGGCCTAGATGACAAAGGATAGCCAATATCAAGTACTCATCTCGTAAGGACAATTTGGAAACAGAGCAAGAGTCTTAAAATGTCATTATTATTAATCACAGCTATGGTTTCTACTGCTGTGATGAAACACGACCAAAGCAAGCTGAGGAGAAAAGGGGTTTATTGGCTTATGTTTCCACATCACTGTTCATCACTGAAGCAAGCCAGGACAGGAACTCAAACAGGTCAGGAACCTGATGCAGAGGCCATGAAGGGGTACTGCTTACTGACTTGCTTTCCATGGTCTGCTCAGCCTGCTTTCTTATAGAACCCAGAACTATCAGTCCAGGAATGGCACCACCCACAACCACTGGGTTCTCCCATATCAATCACTAAGTAAGAAAATACTCTACAGGCTTGCCTAAGGCCAAACCTTATGGAGGCATTTTCTTAATTGAGGTTTCTTCCTTTTAGATGACTTTAGATTGTGTCAAGTTGACATAAAACTATCCAGCACATTCTTTGACACCACAATCTCACTTCTAGGAATTTATCCTAGGAGAAAAGTTAGTGAATGAGTATAAGCTTTTGTTTCCAGGAATCCTTACAGAACACTCACTGATATTAGTGAAAAAAAAGAAACAAAACAACAAAAAAAAAAACCTCAACATACAACATGTGCTAGGTTTACTAAAAGAACATTCATATATACAGGTCTACGTATCCACCAAAAATGTTATAAACACACCCATGGCATTAAGTTAAAAATCACTTAAACACGCTATGTAGTAACTGATTCCATTAGCAGAGCCTGCTGGTACCTGCATGCCATCCGAGCACTTAGGAGCCAAAGGATGAAAGATCTCAGCCTGAACTTCAGGGGGAATCCCAGGACAGCCTGAGCTATAGGGTGGGACCCCAGACTCAAAAAAACCAGTTCCAGAGGGCTCAACAGGTTAATAGTGCTTGCCCCAAGCCTGAAGAAATGAGTTTTAGCCCTGGGACCAACACGTGAAAGAAAAGATTCTTAAAGGTTATCCCATATCCTCAACACATGTGTTCAGACACATGCTCTCAGATACATTTCCCAAAAGAGCAAGAATCAAAAAATACTCCAAAATTAAAAACAAAATAACAAAGCTAAGTTGCTCCATTTTGCTAAATAAATAAATAAATAAATTTAAATTTTTAAAGCACAAATATCAAAGTGTTAACCATATATATCTGTCATTAAATATTTAAAATATAAGGCTTTTCTTCTTATTCATATTTTCTATTTTTTCCCCAATAACACGTAGACCATAATGTTTTTTGCAAATAAAATAAAATAAAATTTATACAAAAGCAAAACAGCCCAAGCCTTGATTGGGGCAGAGGGCTGAGAGAGAGAAGCTGAGAGAAAGAGGCAGAGAAGACAAGAATGAAAACAGGAACAAATGCTTGGAGGGCATCAGGGGAACTTGAATTATCCAAGGTGGGTAACTCTCCTTTTCCTCCCTGCTGGGGCTCATTGCCGCCCTGCAGAGGCTGAGACCCCATGTGGTCCTTTCATCTTCTCCCAGCTCCTATCTCTAGGCCAGTTCTGCGGCTCTGAGAATTTACACAGCTGTGCAGGAGGCTCTGATCTGCTCATACTTGAGGAAGTTTGAGTGTAGACAATGCACCATATCAAAATCCAATTACCACTTTACTCCAATTCCTAACCACAAAGAGGGCTTCCCAAAAATAACTTTTGCTTATTACTCCCTTCTGTGAGCTGCAACAGAAGCCAGGCAATTGTCCAGGATTAGTGGCAGAGATAAAAGTAAAACAGCAAAATCTAACTCCAGAAACAGAGTTCCAAGACCACCCATGTTCAAGTACTGTGGTTCTGAAGAGGGGGAGAAGAAGGGAAGGAGGAGAAGAGGAGGAGGAGGAAAAGAAGAGGAGGAGGAAGAGGAGGTGGTGGTGGAAGAAAGAAGGAAAAAGAAGAAGAGGAGGTGGTGGTGGAAGAAAGGAGTAGGGGGAGGAAGAGGAGGAGGAAGAAGAGGTAGTGGAAGGAAGAGGAAGAGCAGGAGGAGGAAGAGGAGGAGGAGGAAGAGGAAGCAGCAGCAATTAGAATCTGACTCTGTGATCCCCAGTAAAGAGCTATGGGCTCTATAATGTTAACATCTTTTAATAGCTTTTTGCCTTGCCAGCTCTGTTCCTTGAACATTTTACAAACAATCCACTGGACAGGTATGGTGTTCCTACTTTAGGCTATGTATGTCCTAAACATAAATGACGACAATTAAAAGAACCTGGCTCATCATGGAAGCATTCTTTAGTGGAGGGGAAAAGCTATGAGCACAGAGGTCACCCCAGAAGCGGGTGATAAAATGCAAAGACTAAAGAACACAATTGCATGAGAGCTGTGCTTCAGCCCTAGGCCCGGAGGCTCTTCTTCATTGGTGGAATGAGCCCCAACTTCTGTGCTTCTAGCCTGTGGAGAGTCAAGCAACTCAGGGTATAGGTAGGATGCTTTGTGTGAATGGTTAGCGAAGGGATATAGGAACCATGCAAGGAGCCTAAGAAAATCCAAGTCTAGCTAGCCTCCCTGGGGTAAGATGGAAGTCAGTGGCTAAAGGAAAGTGTAGCAGAGCTATTTAAAGACCTTTATACCCATGGACATACAAACAACATTACTGCAAAGTGTATGCAGGAGAGTGATATGTCTCGCCAGAGTTAGAAAGACCCTGGAGCCAGTACAGCATAGCGCATAGACCAAGCATTTCTAGTTAACAGCAACAGAGAGAATGTGTCCACATCCAGGATGTATTTGCTACGGCAGTCTGGAGGAGCCTGTACTAGTTAGGGCCTGCCCCGCTGGATGACCCCTGGAAGCCTGTGGCTACAGGGACAGTGGCAGTCAGAAGACTGATAAGGGCTTAAGGTCACCAAGGATATGCAAACTGCCCATTAGGTAGGTGACAAGGGAGATCACACATGAACAGCATTCCTGCACCTTCCACATTCCCTTCCATGCCGGAGATTGGTAACCAAGCACTCAGACCAATATGACTCATCTCTCCTGCAGCTCTCCTTTGCTGACAGTTAACGCTAAGTCATGTCTTCTACCAACTCAATGGTTATATCCCATCTTCTTCTTTCCCTATTAGGTAGCTACTGCCCAGTGATCTTGGGGGAATCTGTCTCCATGTCTAAGTCACATGCCCAACATTCTACCTTTCAAACTTTGAGGTATAAAAAAGGTCTGACTGTGGCCAATTTCATCCTAAAAAAAGAACACTGAACACCGAAAGCCTTCAAAACTTGAGATAAATTCTGTGTCCACAGTCTCTAGATAAATAGGTCAATGGTAAAAAATGTCCATTTCTAAAACCTAAAAATTTGAGGCCAGAGAGATGGCTCAGCACCTTCCTCTGGCCTCCACTGGCATCAGGCATGCACAAGGTGCACATATATACATGCAGGCAAACATTCATACACAACATATAAAAATTTAAAGATGTTTTTGAAAAACCCTGAAAACTTATCACATATTACATTATTCCAATTCAATTCCATCTACAAATACTGAGAGCAAAGTGATAAGTTTATATCACAAACATATAAGTACATATATGTGTGTGTGTGTGTGTGTGTGTGTGTATGTACATATATTGCATTATTAATATTTTAAGATTACCCAAAGACTTTTTAAAGATTAACATACTGAGCTTAACAGGGAAGAAAAAGAAAAACAGCCCACTATGAAGCCCTTATGTTAATTTCTATGTTGTCTTTAAGAAGACACTAAGGAAGGAGGAGAGGGTAACTGGACAGCCTGTTGGAATAATGATTTACCCTAACTGCAGGTTTTTTTTTTTAAAAGCACTGATTCCTACATCTTTTCTTCTTCTTTAGTTAAGGCTGGATGAGAAGCCTTCGTATTATTAAAATAGCAAATGAAGGATAATGAGAAGATTAAACCACAGAAAAGCAATCACTCACTGAAAAGCCAGCAGGTGAGCCATCTGTCAGCCAGCTCTAAGTGGCCACTAAGGTTGTTGATTCTCCAGTCTCTGATTCTTGTCTTGTCCTCCCTCCAAAAATGGAGTGGGCAGGCATTGAAGGGCAAACAAGTGAGGGAGACTTTTATTTGTCATGAAGGGGAAAGAATAGAGTAGGGAACAATCTCAAGCAGGAAGGCAAGGAGTCCTCAAGCTCTCCACGACCACTAGTATACTGGCTGAATGTTCCAAGGGGCTTGTCACTTTATCCAGATTAACTCTGAATAATCAGTCATGTTAAATGCACAGAGACCAACCAACGTGCAGAGCACACGCTGCAGCCGCTTGGCGCTTCAAACTGCAGCTTAGAGATGAAAACTTCTAAAGCATCCCGAGGCTCTAAGTCAAGGGCAGCCAAGGAGTGATGTTCTTCATGGAAAAGTTCAGTAAAACATGGCTGTACCTCTGCTCAAACAGCACTGCACGAAAATCAAAACTGAGCAGAATGATTTTTATTGGAAGACACTGCTCTTCTCCGAGGGTTTTTCTGAATGTCTGAACCCAAGTAATAATAATTAAAACAATACTCTAAAACTAATAAAAAGCCCCAAAGGCACACACACGAAGTCATGAGGGCAAACAGGCTGGGTTTTTGTTTGTTTGTTTGTTTGTTTGTTCGGTTGGTTGGTTGGTTGGTTTGGGTTGGGTTGCGTTTTTTATTGCTGTTGTTTTGGTTTTTCTGTTTTGCATTTTGTTTTATTTTGTTCTGTATCTGCCAATGGCAAATTCCGGTTTCGTCACTCTTCTTTAGAAATTATAAATAATAACCATCAACTGAGATAATGCTTAAACACATTAAATCAAGTTAGTCTGGTTTCCCATGAGAACCATTTTTTTAATTACTTACAAATATTTTAGCATTTTCTTTCATTCAATTGTACTTCCTATGTTTGGGATAAAAGTATACCAGACTCGCTCTTGGTGTGAAGGTAACACAAACCCCAGGCAAAGCAAATTGTAAATGTCAGGCAAAGCCCCTATCATTTTAAAAACATAAAGTGATTCATGGTGTGGACAAAAATAAATAAAAGTACATGGTCCTGGGCCAGAATACCACCCCAAATCCCACATTAATATCTGCTGTGCCAGCTGAATTCAAATTAGCCCAATTTTTACATGTTAATTAAACCAGCTATTTTCTTCTTATTGTATTTTTGCTTCTTAAATAGTAGACTCTACGAGTGATTCCCAACAGATTTGTTCCAACAACAATGACGTATTCATTTACTTCTATTGTGACCATACAATACAGTAACTGAGCAGTAATTTTTCACAGTCAATTACATGTGTGGTTCTTTATGCTTAAAGATGCTGAAATAATGTGTACTATAGAGCCATATGCCTGAGTCTCTAGTCTGCCAGAGGCAGTTGCCTGGGTAACACATTTTCTCTCCAGTTCAGCACAACCCTTCATTGAATATCATTAGGTGTCATTAAATAGCAAACATTAACATGAACTTCAATATAGGACTTGCATAGAGTCAGTTTACCCATGTAAACAAGTGTTCCATCAGTTACAATAAGTTTAAAATAGATTATGATTTTCTATATTGAAGAACATGAAAAAGTACATACATGTTGATCCTAAATTGAATTTGCACAAATTTCTGGTCAAATGAAAATTCAGACTGAGTTTCAGGGACAATACTTCTCATCAACATGGCCATAACATCCCATGTAAACAGAGAAGGGTGAGGTGTTTTGAATTCATTCAGTGTTGCAAAAAAAAAACTATCTACTAAGTCTCCAATCAAAGTGTTACATTCTTTTCTAACGGGAATGAGAGAGAGAGGATGCACCCACCTTCAGCAACAAAAGAAATTTAAAGGAAGCAAGAGGCTTAGAAGTAAACAGAAAGCATGAGCTGTCTCACCCATCACCGAAAGCATGCTTCTAGACGGACTGAGTTATAAATGACTACCAAAAATTACACCCACTGAAGGCATACAACATACTTTCAAATGCATACTCACTTTGAAATCATTAACATAATGAAACTAATTTACGGATCCATCGTCTCAATTATCTCACACAGTTAAAATATTTTAAATGTTGAAATTTTAGTGAAGTGTCACATAGTTTCAATTACAGGAATAATTGGTTTGTGCAGAGTACTTTAGAAAAATGCTGGACTTAACATAAGTAGCCATCCTGCATAATATGTAAAAAAGTTACCCTGTGGCACCATGAAGAAGCATCTGTGTCTACAGAAACAGTGTGTTTCTTGCTGTAAACTGTCTCAAATTACATATACACCTCTTCTCAATTGGCCTACCCCTCCCAAATCACAGAATGATGTGGCTTTTGACATAAACTCAACCTCTCAGGCTACCCCTAACCACGATTTTTTTCTCTCTGTCACTGCATCATAAAGAGCCTCCAAATGTCCCCTGTTGGTTTTAAAGGACACATTGAAAGAGGCTCCCTGAGCAATACTCCTCCTCCTCTAAATTTTCCGAACCCAAAGAGTTGCCCCAATAAAGGAGCCCCTGCTGGTGTAGACAGAGGTAATGCCCCTGTTACCTGGCCCAAATAAAGAGCAAAGCCACACAGCAGGAAGAGGCTTTGCCTCTGGTGCCATGCTGCCACTAGGTTAGCTCGAGAAACTTTGTACCAAGCATAAGGTGAATAAAATAGCAGCCATGTGTTTGACCCAGGGGCAAAAGAAAAACAAACAAGCAAACAAACAAAAGCTTGACAATAAGTATACAGTTCGTCTTGCTTTCAATAATCTACTTTGTATGCATGTTTCTACAAAGCAATTAATAAGAAGCAAACTGTTGGAGAGGTGAGAGGAAGGGATTGGGAGGAGAGGGGAGAGGGGAAGCTGCAATTGGGATGTAAAGTTAATTAATCAGTTAGTTAGTTAGTTAGCTAGTGAGAAAAGGAGGAACAAACTGATTACAAAGGTAAATACATCTCTTACAAAAACACAGCCAAGGAGTATAGGATTCAACCAAGTCTGATGGAGCTATGGCCATGCCCCCTCTCAATGGTTCCACAGGACAAGCTATAGTTTTAAGTCAAAGTTGAACTGCATCAACTGTAAAGACTGGGAAGGGTAGCCCAACAACCAAAAAAAAAAAAAATCAGGAATGAAAAGTGAAATTAAAAAGTGGTTCATGTTTATAAAATTCTAATTTGGTAGTTACTTCTAGAATCTTACCTCAAGTTCACAATGAAGCAAACATTCCTTCCGCTCCACACCGCTCCTGCATCTCATAGGATTAACATTTCATTATAGGAACAAACTATGCTTTAAAATTGGCAGAAATCAATCTGGACCCCAAAATGTGAATTTTCCATACAAAATTATGTTTTCTTATACAAATAATCCCAACAAAATGTTCTAAGAATCTCCTGTTATATATAACAGGGGGTTACCCTTAGGTGTAGATTTCACTTAAAATCATCACAAGACTTTATTAGGACCATCTTAAACCTGGGTCTATTTAAGTTTCCATTTTATTTTATTCTGTGAAGGCCAAAGAACAGATACAGAAGGAAACGTGTCTGCCCAGCTGACATGTGTGCTCAGCCCCACCCCTCACTACCTATGGACTTGTTCAAAAGCCTGTTTCTAAGGGTCTCGTGACACTACCAAGCTTTCCTCAAGGCCTGAGACTACAACACTGAGAAGCCCTGGTAAGAGCAGCATGAGAAGCTGCTGAGAGTGCTTCCCGCTGCCTTCGCAAAGCAAATTAAGCCACAATGCTCTGAAGCCTCTTTCTCTAGATAAAAGAACTACAGAAGAGAAGCCTCAGATGTTTTATGCTTATTTTGTCCCTTCCTGAAGTTAGTGACTCTTCATTTCCTGTCTTAAAAATAAATAAATAAATAAATAAATAAATAAATAAATAAATACTGAATTGGGCAAACACTAGATCAGAAGAAATCTTGAATTGTGGTTCCAGCCAATTCTCTTGTTCTTTCAAGGCTTGGCTAGATTGTTTCTGAAGGAAAAAAAAAATCTATTACTTCTAATGAATCTAAAACTAATCTGAAATTAATAACCTGAACCATGATGGGTATGAGGCGCTGTAGCTGCATTTATTTCTGTAGATGGCAGGAGCTAAGCAAATATAAACCACAGATGAAGAATCAGCAGGGATGTCCTGTGGACGGTCAGGACGAAATATCTTCAATGCGCTTCTAAGTCAGGTCCCTGGCAGGGGTGCTGGGAACAGGACAGAAGCCTCAAAAGGAGAACTGTGGTTCAGTGGACTGAAGAGGCAAAGGTAGAAAGTATCAAGTATTTAAGATGTTTAATACAGGAAAAGAAAACCCAGAAAGTATGAGTGAAAACTAGGGAGATGAAGAAAACCTGAAAAGGAGCCCTGCGATGGAGCAGGCGGAGAGACCGAAGGAAACTGGGCAAGCACAGTGTGCGGAGCATGAAGAAAGAAAGAGATACAAGACGAGTGATGGATCGTCTATGCCGACCTGCTGGCTAATATTATCATTGGTGTCCGCTGCCGTGCTGACTTAACAAATCTCCGGCTAAATCTTTAGCCGGAGAGCGGCTAAAGAATGAACGAGCGGAGAAATTAACTGCAAGGGCCGGAACACGCACCTCTTTAGATGATGGTTTCAGGAGGAGAAGCCAGGCTTCTGGTGGGCAGTGGGTATAATCAGGAAACTGTTCTTCACGTGGGAGCTTATAAGGATCATGTAGAAGGACCCCAAAAATCAGGGCGATATAGAACATGCGGCCATAGCAGAAAGTGGGGAAGGAAGAGGGAAATGGTATCTCTGAGTCAACTGAGGTGGAAGCTAATTGAACACTCAGATTTCATTCCCCTGGGTAGCAACCACCAAGCGGGATATAGCACAATCTTCTCAGTGACAAAACAGGCTCAGAGAGTGCAGGTCATTTGCCTAAGGTCTCAGAGATTTTAAGAGACCTAGTAAAATGCAAACGCTGTGTCAGCCACTCCTACTGTTCCTTCCACTATGCAATGCTTTTCCTATGAGAAAGATCCATTATGCCTGATGGCAGGAGTTATCAGAAGTTACATATACACGAATGCATACATACATACATACATACATACATACATACATACATACATAATACATGTATGTCACAATAACAGACAGAAACAAAACATCAAAGCAACCCTAAAAAGCGTTTGGTGCACAAACAGGGGCACATAGGAGCAACTCTGAAGGACAATTCAGTACCATCATGTTGTGTTGTCCAGTTCTCTCTAACAACTGTCTGTTCTATATATCAACTCACTTAGGATATGGGGAGCCAAGATGAAACACTGCTTTGAGTTGTATCTAATGTAAGATTGGCATTTTGCTAGATGGAACTGCTCCCAATATGGTAGGCATTCTCCAATCACCAAGGGCTTGAATGGAACAGATACTTAAGAGCAAAAGAGAAGATCATGGTCTCTTAGCAAAACGGACTCACCACAGGTGGAGAGCTACTCTGTGTGTGTGCGTGTGTATGTATGTGTGCATGTGTGTGTGTGTGTGTGTGTGTGTGTGTGTGTGTGTTTTCAAGTGTATCATCTGTGTGCAAGTGCTCATACACCTGTAAAAGTCAGAGGACACTGGGTGTCCTCCTCAAGCCTTTTCCACATTTGTTTTTGAGACAGAGTCTCTCACTAAACGGAGAGCTTAGACTAACCTACAATGTTCATGGAGACTAGGTGGCCAGCAAGCCTCGGAAACCTTGTCTCTGCCTTCCCAGAATTGGGATTACAGACATAGCACCATACCCAGCTTTTTACACGGGCACAGGGACCGTGCTCACTGAGGTCTTTCTGCCTGTGTGCCTGTTCACAGATCTCTTAGGCCCCTGGTCTCAGAAAATAAACTACCACAACCCCACTGGCTTTCCTCAGGCTCCAGGCAGCACACAGGTGAGACAGTGGGACAGCTCAGACGCCATAACTAAGAGCTGACTATACTGACTGACTTTCTTTGGAGAACATAATACACACCCAAATGCATATAAAACACTCTTTCCAAAGTGTGTGTCTGTGGGGCGGCATGGAGAAGGCATTTATTAGGCTGTCTGTTCTGTTTAAGAAGCCAGCATAAACACGAATATTAGCATCAGTTCACTTACTGAGGAAGAGAAAGAAGTATTCTGTGGCAGGAGAAACTACAGACTCCAGAGAACGGCTGACTCCAGAGAGGAAGGCACACAGTGGAGAACAGATGTGAGTGAGTCAGGCTTCCCAGCAGACATTCCTTCTATGTCACAGTCTGAACTTTGGGACCATATGTTTTACATATGCAAAATGCAATTAAGTCCAACCCCCCCCACAAGAGAAAACAAAAAAAAATGTCTAAAAATTGAAAACAAACTGAAACGAATGAACCTAACCATATATCAACTCGGTGGCAAAACCACACAGAGCATTACTGGATTATTATTATGGGTTATTTCAGATGCTCTAGGACACAATGCTTTAACTGTGTATATTTCATGGACTGCGGTATAAGCACAAACGGCTGAAGAGAAATCTTAATCTTCATTCGATATCTAATTGTTAGAAGCAACACAGGTGTAATTATTTTGAATATCTGCATAATACAAAGATGCACTTTACGTGCAGGCTGCCGGCAACCAGGATTTTCAGTGAAAAAAGAGACAAACAGAAAAGCGAAGAGATAAAACTGGTTTGAATCTAGTTTATCAATTTAACTTATCTGTGAGTTGGAAATATTAACATGAACTGAAAACGCACCTCCACCCACTCACTGACAAGGTCGTAAGACATTCCAAGTTAACGGTAGCCTACTTGCCAGCTAAATTTCTGTACAACTACTCATGAAAAAAATAAATAAATAAAAGGCTAGGCAGAGAGATATACTCCTAAAACCCCAACACCTGGGAGGCTGAGGCAGGAAGAACTTTCATCTCTTGCAATTTTTTTTTCCCCACTCAAAACTGATAACTCTAAAACTATTATATCAGACCACAGCTCAGGTCTTAGTCCCAACAGCTTTACTAGAGCCTGACATGTACAGTTTATTCTGGGAGGTGACTCATGAACCAGAGGACAAGTTACTAAGCCTTAAATATCCTGGTGGTTTCTATCTTTTGTGTTGCTGTGGCACCGGGCCATCTATAAACAGCAGATTCGCACTTCCAGTGCTGAAGGCTGGGGACAGGAGGAGGGGGCGCTCCAGATCACAGCACTGGTGCCTGTTAAGGACTTCTTGCTATGTTCTGATACAGGAGAAGCCATCACACCAATGAGGAGGAGAAGGCTAGTCTCATCATTTTTAAAAAACTACCCTCCCATGCTAGCTCTCATCAGTAGCCAACTCCATAGAGTTCCATGCTTCAAGAGCCCACCCCTCGACACTGTGGCCTTGGGTAGACATTTCCAACACATGGGCTTTGGTGGACACATGCAAACCAGGGCAGTTTGCTCCAGGAACTCCTCACAGCCTTAGGGAAGGTCGTTTTTAATGAAGCAACTGTTACATCCTGCTCTAATTCTGCCAAGGGCAGAGAAACAGACCATTACTAGCTTTATATAACAGTGGTTACATTTGCTTGCCTTTCTGTTAGAATTTTGTGTTGCAGATTCCACTATGTGCAGCCCGGAGGAATCTCTACATCACACTGTGGCTCTCGGCACCAGCCTCAGTTTCCCTCCTCACCCATCTTTTTAGGCACCAAGCCGGCACTGACTCCACCTCCGCTGCAACCTGAGTCCTCAAAATTTTTAATATATTTACCCTTCGAATCAAAATAGTTGCAATGCATTATTGACTCTTTAAAGCATGGTCACTTCCCACACCAAAGCCCTCCAAGTCACACTGACGTCGCTTTGGCTAAGATCTCTTTCTCCCACTTCTTAGCTGCCCACTCCACGGTCAGAACTAGGCTTTTAACAGTACCAATAACTCCTTAATCTCAACGTTCTGCTTCCTGCTTTGCAAGCACTGTCTTTCCGTTTCCTTGCTCTCTCCCTCTGTGCCCCCAACCTCAGTAGCTTCCATCCACACGGAACAATGTAATTCATTAGGCCTATACTTTCGTATCTCCTCTAGTGCTCTGACCCCACCATTCACCTCACCCCCCTACAGAAAATAAATCTAACTGAGAGTGTGGCTCAGTGACAGTGTTTAGCATCCACAAGGCCCTGTGCCAAAGCTCAGTAGTACCCCCCAAAAAAACATGAAAATATGTACTATATTAAAATTGTTCCTTATGTTTCCCACACCTGTATGAAATGTCCTATGCTCTAAATTCTTTACGACCTCAACCCTTGCTCCACCTAAACCCATGCCAGGGCTGGAACAGCTGAATTTTAGGGAAACATGTAGCACTGCTGTGTTGTTTGAAGGTAGAATGATTCTCACAGGCTTATGTGTTTAAACACTTGGTCACCAGCTGAAGGAGGTGCTCTTTGGAAAGGTCACGGAACCTTTGGGATGGGCACTGACTACCTGGCTTGAGTCGCTGGGCAGACCCGGAAGCTGACGTACACTTCTGAGCTTCTTTCATCTTTCCATATGCTGACCCAGAAACATGTAATCGAGCTATGCCTCCAGCTCATGCCACCACAGATGACACTAGCAGAAAAGTAAGTCCTTCCTTCTGTCTTCCTTTCTGTTAGAAGAAATAAACTACTTCTGTCCCAGTAATGAACAGGCAGCTAGTACTGGTCTCAGTACACATACTCACTGGTCTCAGTACATACACTCACTGGTCTCAGTACATACACTCACTGGTCTCAGTACATACACTCACTGGTCTCAGTACATACACTCACTGGTCTCAGTACATACACTCACTGGTCTTTTCAGTACAGACCCTAACTGGTCTTCTCAGTACATACACTCAATTGTCTCATGTTCAATTTTATGATAGTCCCAGCTGGGCGCTCAGATAGGTTCTGCCCAGCCTTGCAGTTCCCTTATCCACTCATCATAGTCAAGACGACTCTAGAGTGTTATTCTCTCCACAAAAAGCCAATAATTCAACCTACACCTTCCACTCATAGATTTCCAGGACAAAAAAAATAAATAAATAAAAATCAATGAAATCTAAAGAAAACTTCTTTCTAAATCTACCCAGCAGGTCTGCAGTACAGCCCTCTAGTCTCTACCTTCTTTCCATCCCCCACACCCCCCAGGTCAGCAATCATCACATCTGTCCTGGGACAACTCAGCAGCCTAGAAATTACTTAGATCGCACAAAGCTTTTATTTATAAGGATCCTATCAGCCATACTATTAGAGATTAAAACTGAGAAGTTTTAAGTATGTATATTACTCCATTAAAGAAACTTATAAAACAGTAATATAAATATTTGTTTGAAAGCTATCTGTTTTTAAACAGAAGATTTAGTGAAAGATTTAGTATATTTATATCCGAAAACTCTTTTAAGATCTCAGTAGAAAACCACTGCATTCAATCTGTAGAGACAAGCTGTTCTGATGAATATGAAAGACTACAGGGTCCTATGGATTCACAATAAGAGAAGAAAGTCGGGTTTTAATGGCCCTTTCAGGAACCTGGGATGTCATTCTTTACATCAACATCAACAAGCAAGGGTTTGCTAAGGATTAGTTGAAGCTGTGTGGCCCTTTCTCCACTGTTACTTTAAAACTGTGTGCTGTGCTGCTTGAGTGGATCCTTTGTGTGTCTGCGATTCTTTTAGAACAGGTCTTAGTAAACTGAAAATACTGTCTCTGAAGTTACGTAGATAGCCCAACCATTTCGGGATGTCTCATTACCACACTTAAAATGCTACTTTCATTAATGTTATTGCCAGTAACGTTAGGAAAATCTTTATTCGCCAGGCGGTGGTGGCGCACGCCTTTAATCCCAGCACTTGGGAGGCAGAGGCAGGCGGATTTCTGAGTTCGAGGCCAGCCTGGTCTACAGAGTGAGCGTCAGGGCTACACAGAGAAACCCTGTCTCGAAAAACCAAAAAAAAAAAAAAAAAACCAACTTCAATTATTTTAAACAATTCATTCTTGGGGTTAAAAAAAATCCATAAAAATATTAATTCAGCTATTAACTCAACCGATCATTTTCTCTTAACTATCGAAGTATAAATACATAAATTCTTGTGTGTACTTCTCACTTGGTCACCCAGTGTATGTTAGAGAATTTAGGAAGTCAGTATACTTCATAAACCTTCTGAAGCAAAAATACTATTTTTGTTGTTACTATGTGGTTAAGAAGACAATGACAACTCACTGGCTTGGCATCTGTCTTACTTCATTCAGATTACTAAACAACAGAAACATTTTGCTCACAATTCTGGAAGATTAAGGACGCCAGTAGACCTAGTGTCTAGTAGAGACCTCTTCCACACAGATGATCGGCACCTTCTCTTTTTCTCACATGGTGGGAGAAGTGGACAGGTTCCTTCAAGTCTTTTTTATAAGATCACTAACCCCATCCAAGAGTCATATCCCTGGTAACTTATCCACTTTCCCAAAGCCCCACCTCTTAAATTCATAGCTGTTGGGGTCAGGTTTCAGCAGGAATCTGGGGACACTAACTGGTGGCAAAGCTAGCAATTTCACCATCTTCGGTCTTAAAGATACCTGCTCAAACGTCATGGCTGTAATAAGAGTAGGCTGTACTTTTATATCTGTGCAGGAACAGTTCTGACGTCCCGGGATCCTGAAAAGGTCATTGGGCTTCCAGGGGTCCACTGAGCACACTCTGAACACGGCTGTTCTAGAACTCCCCATGTTCTCACAAGAAGCAAATCTCTTAGTCTAGAGCCAATTGTCTTCCCTTTCCTCCCTACAGAGTGGACTTTCTCCACCTTCCAGCGAGTCCTGTCCAGCAGCACACCTTCTGTTAGCAGTCTATGTGCAAAAGAAACTCCTGTGACCTTCCTTTCCCCCTCCGATTATGTCCATTGCTCGTCTTTTCAACAAAACTCTCCCAAAGGGGGCTTGGAGCAGAAGAGGAAGTGGAGGGGGGCAGGGATGCAGGTACATATGAATGAGATGTGAAATCAGTACCTAGTCGCTAATCAACCCTTTCTGGAATTAAAAAGAAAAATACAACCCAGGCATCTGACATTCCTAAAGATTTTTCAAATGCATCAGCAACATAATACCAACCTTTTTAAAAATTCTTTTGAATTTACTCCTCGTAGACAGCGTCTAGCCACCACATTGCATGCACCCCCCCTCCTATGATTTCAGACATCAAATATTAAACACGAAGTGAGTAATGCAAAGAGAAAGAGGGTTAATCAGACATCCGCAGAAAGAGAAAGAAAATAACCCTGACTCAATGAGAGCGGTTAATGAGGCCTTTTGTTTTGGTAGATTAATTTGGGAGTCTGATGACTACGAAGAGCATTTAAGCTCCTTGCTTTGCCTGGTGTTGATTATCAGCAAGGGTTTTTTTTTTTTTTTTTTTTCCCCTTTTTAATTAAAGAGACACCTCTGGTTAATTCTGTAGATTATGAATTTCAGGTGTTTATCTGACATGCATGTCCACCGTAACACGGTGGAAAACTTTGCTCATTAGCCGACAGAAAGGCCTCCTCTGCTGATAGGGACCGTACAGCGCGGACAGCAGCTCAGCCTGTGAACAGCTGATGTTTAAATACATTACCCTAATGCTCTTTAAGCACTGCCAATTGTAAACCTCATTAACTCCCAGCATGTGGCCAAGGCCTGGATTTCTTCACCACAGCCTCACAAAGTGAAAACAGGTATATAAAAATGATTTTATCATCGACACTGTTACATCCTCCTTCACCCTGGGAAGGATTTGAAGGGCTGTAGTTTCCATGCCATGAAGCAGTGAACGCAGAAAAAAAAAAAAAACAAAAAAAAACAAAAAAACAACAGAACACTCTACTACAAGGCCACACGTCTAAAAAAACGTTGTCTTCTGCTTTTTTCTTGGCACCCTATATTCCTCAGGCAGCGGGCCTGTCTTTGTTCTCTGAAGAGAAAGGATTTAGTCCTGTGTGGTGATAATCCTCTCTGATCAATACAGCGGGGTGGGGGTTGACAAGGTGGTACCCTGTACCTGTCAGCTCTGACACTCCCCTTCCCAAGTCTAGCCTCAGAGTGCACATTTTCACAGAGTGAAGATTTCTATACCCAAGGTGGGAAGCATGTGCTGTGTCCATGTCCCCCCTCCCCACCCCACCCCCTACCCCCCACCCCCCGCCAATTGAAACATTTAACCACGTACAGCCAGAAAACATTCAGAAAAAGCAATGGATCTGTACCAAGCAGGCACTTTCTTGTCATGACTCCCTGAACAACATGAGAAGAACGTTCCACACAGCATTATATTGTGTTAATTAGAAAGTCATCTAATGATGATTTAAAGCACAGTGGAAAACATGGTAGGTCAGATGTAAGAATCACAGAAATTGATCCTGTGAGGGTCCTGAAACCAATCCACCATGTTCATGGAGAGACAACTGTCTATGGAAAACTTATATTTGATCCTAGGAGGCCAATGAGATATTCCAGCCACAGGAGCTTAAAAGACAGGGCTCAGTAACTGTTGCAGGCAGCCAGCCAGAGAACTCAACAACCCCAGCTCATCCTAGCCCCACTTAGGCACCAAGTTTCTTTGGTCTAAGCTTACTCTCAAGAGCATGAGAATCATTAAAAACAAACAGAAATGTGTTTGGCAAAGATCACATGGACTGGCATGAGACTTCCACCTGGTTCTTAGTAGATAAGTGGTATGAACTTCATATGAAAATTGTATTTAGATAGACAGAGCACAGTTAATTACTTAAAAGCTGAATTCAAAGCTACAGTCACCACCAAATCTAAAAGACACATCAGAAGCCATGTACAATTAACAGCCAGGAGAACATTCACACTGCGTAGTTACGCGGCTTTGTAAGTGGGGCTGGGCCCTGAGAAATCCTGAAACCCATCTCCTCCCCCTCCTCAGATGGAAGGCAAGCCTCCTCACTCAGGAAGCCCCCAAACCAGAAGCTTCTAGCCCCAGGCATTCAAAATCTCTCTTCCTCTCCCTCAAGGACCTTCATAAATTGATTAAATTCATCCTTGAATTGATTAACACAGTAGAACAAAAGAAACCCTAAACACAACAAAGAATATCAATAGGGATTATGCTGCCCCACAGGAAACCCTGTCAAATTCAAACCAGCCTTGGGTGGCTCTCCACAGCTTAAGATGAATGTTCTCATCCTCTCCCATAAGTATGAGCCCTTACATGGTCTACACATGGCCTACCTTTCCCACCAAGCCCTGCATTTCTAGACCCAGACATGCTAGACACAAATCTCGGAATGTAGGGCTTTGCCATAACCTGTTCTTTCTGCCCTAAATGTTCTGTCCTTGGTTCCTGACCCCAGTTCCTACAGCTCACATGTCACTCATGAGATGTCTTCACTGACCTCTCAGTGGGAATGAAGCTTGTACTTACTGTCTCTCACACCATGTCTCTCATCCAAGTCTCTTCTTGTGCTATAATAATAACCCTCTTTCTCTTTAGAAAGACCCTGATGGGACTGGAAAGTTAGCTTAGCAGCTAAGAGTACTTGTTGCTTTTGCAAAGGTCTCCAGTTCAGCTCCCAACACTTTCAGATTGTTTTCCTCTTCTGACTTCCTTGGGCACCAAGCATGAACATTGTGCACATACATAAATTCAGCAGAACACCTATACACATAAAATATATCTAAAATAAATGTTTGTGTACAGGCTCCAACAATGGAATTTAGAGCCCACAGGGGTAACCCAGGTTAATCTCTTCCATCGCTTCACATGCATTTGCTTGTGTTTCTCAGACTAACTTCACACATTGATTAAACCCATCATTAGATGCTCTGAATTGGACCAGGCAGTGGCAGTACATGCCTTTAATCCCAGCACTTGAGAGGCAATGACATATCTCTGAGTTTGAGGTCAACCTGGTCTACAGAGCCTGACAGGCCAGCCAAGGCTACACAGAGAAGATCTGTCTCAAAAAAGAAGAAGAGGACAAAGAGGAGGAGGGGAGGAGCAGGAGCCAGAGGAGAAGGAGGAGGAAGAGGAGGAGGAGAAGCAGGAGGAGGTAAGGAGCAGGAGGAGGTAAGGAGCAGGAGGAGGAGCAGGAGGAGGAGGAGGAGGAGCAGGAGGAGGAAGAGGAGGAGCAGGAGCAGGAGGAGGAGGAAGAGGAGGAGGAGCAGGAAGAGGAAGAGGAAGAAGAGGAAGAGGAAGAGGAGGAGGAAGAGGAGGAGGAGGAGGAGAAGCTGAATTGCATAGAGTATTTCAGCCAAATTGGACTAGCAAGACTGACTCAAAAGCCAAAGCAAAGCAGACCAATCTAAGGCAGGCAAGCAAAGGATCCCCTATTTAATTTGACTTGTGTACACCCTTCTCTTCTAATAGTGCACATAGCAGACAGCTCCTTTTCCTTCATGTACTGGGCCCACATACCTCTCATTGAACAATGCACCTAGCAACCTTGGAGCCCCACCTGTAGGCCAGCCATACCCTTCTCAGAATAATGGAGTAAGTTTCTCCTCCCCTATAAAGAGTCAACAATAGAAACTTAGACAGTTTCTATTCAAATATATCCCTAGTGTATCCAAATAACAGAATGGAAAGTCTGATCTAGCCTAGACTGGTTTTGTGGAGCATAAGCAGTAAGGTAATACTCTGTCCTCAAATGAACTTTTAGAATCCCCTATTTACCATCTTATGCCTATGCATGTTGGGCATGCATGTGATTAAAATCAGATGCATTATGAGAAGATATGTGCAGTAGAATAACATAACTTAATCCATCAAATGAAAGAGAGGCACACTCACTACACCCCTTTAGAACCCAACTCCTTCTTCTATTGAACCCCACAAAAAAGTCTCAATAACCAAGGCCCTTGAGAACCTTCATCCCTGACTCTCTGAAGTATATTCTCTCTTGAAGTACATTCTGATCATGTTTACTGCTTTGCTTAAATAAAATTTCTTTACTACTTTGCAATCTCTGCAAAACTTTTATTCAAATTCCTTAAATAAAAAACCAAAAAGTGCTGGGGATGAGTGAGTTGGGGGCAAGGGTGGGAGGCTGGAGACACCTTTAAGCACAGCAGAGGCTGGCAGATATCTGAGGTCAATGGCAGCCTGGTCTACAGAGAGAGTTCCAAGGCAGCCCTGTATGAAAAAATAGACAAACAAAAACAAAGAAAAAAAAACAAAACAAACAAATCACAATCAAAAGAAAGAGAAGGAAGGAAGGAAGGAAGGAAAGGAGGGAGGGAGGGAGGGAGGGAGGGAGGGAAGCAAAACCTGAGAACATCTGGCCCACACCTGGACAGCCATCACCAAGCTAAACAAACAAAAGAAGTCATACTTTAAAAAGGAAAAATAGTAAATATAGTTCACTCGATATGATGGCACACTCCTATAATCTCAGCATGTGGGAGGCTGAGGCTGGAGGATTGCTGAGTGAAAAGGCAGCCTCAGCTACAAAACAAATCCATGTCAAGGCAAGAGCAGAGGATCTGAGATGGCAAATTCATGTTCCTCCCACACAACACACTATCCTCTTCCTTGCACACGCCATGTCATCCTCTACTTAGTCACGTAAGTGACAAACAGAGTCACTACATGGCTGCTAGACAGAGAGACCAGGGAAAAGCTCCTGGCACCCAGGGGCGACCAAGTCATAAGCTCATGAACCTCTAGCTTAGATACAAGTGAGCTCCAGCAAGCAGGAGACTTTCAGATGAGGAGGTCATGCTGAGCACAGGCATTTAACTCCGAAGTACAGGGTCCAACACCAAGTAGGACAGGCAGTTACTGTTGCGTGTCACTGCTTAGTAGATCTCTGGATAAGACCAAAGGTACCACTGGGAAAAGAAATGGATGTTTTTCATAGATAAAACTGGTCGCTGACCAATAAAAATTCTATACAACTATGAGCTTTCTAATTGCCCAGAGAAAAGAACTACTACAGTCAATTATAACACAGAAAACAATCAATGTATTAAAGAAATGCTTGCCCTCCCAGGCTCACCACAGAAGCCAAGATGATGATGTCAACTCAAGCAGGTATCCATACATGAGTAAATTAAGAGTGTGCTATGGACACCTAACTAAAACAGTAGAGTACTCAGCCTTTACAAATAAAATTCTGTCACATGTGATGACGCATATGCACCCAGAAAACATTATGTTAAGTGAAATAAGCCAGGCATAGAAAAACAAAGGGTACATGTTCTGACCTATAAGCAGAATTTAAAGAAATTCAGAATCCACAAAAGCAGAGAGAGGAATGGTGAATTCACAGGCTGGCATGGGGAGGGGAGGTGATGCTGTTCAAAGAACAAAATAGTTTCGAAAGACAGTCTTGGGCAATGTGGTGTTGTGGTTAAGAAAACCACACGTATAGTTGAAACTTGCTAAGGGAGATTTAAATGTTCTGAATATAAAGCAAAATTTACACATAGTGTAATAGATATGTTAGCTAGGTAGATTAGTCCATTTTCTACAACAAACGTGTATTTCAAAATATGTTGTAAATGATAATATTCTTTATCAATTAAAAATAAATAAATTAACCCAGCACTCAGGAGGCAGAGGCAGGAGGATCTCTGAGATCGAGGCAAGCCTGGTCTATAGGGTGAATTCCAATCAGCCAGGGCTACACAGAGAAATCCTGTCTCAAAAAAATAATAATAAATAGAATAAACTTTACTACGAATTTGAAGACTTAAGGATAACACAACAAGACTATATATTATAGTTGAGACACCCAGAAGCCCTAAGTGAAGGTGTCAACAAGGCTGTCCAGAACCTCTCTCTAGAGGCTCTATGGGAACTCCATCTGCGGTTCACACAGGCTTGGGTGGCTTCAGACACTCCATTGTGAATGTACCACTTGGACTCCAGACTCTGTAGTCATATGACACCTGGTCCCTGTGTCAAATCTTCCTCCGCCCCCATCATCAAAGACACTCGTAATGGAATTTAGGTCTGCCCAGATAACACAAGACAACTTTTTCATCTCAAAATGCTTAATTACACCAGTCCCCATGATTCTCCAAATAAAACAAGATTTGCCAACTCTAGAGTAAACACAGAGGAAACTAGTCATGGAGACAAGGCAAAGGGTGCCCTGCAAACTGCCTGCTTGGTTCTCTGCAGAAGAGACTCAACTTCAGCCAGGCAGAGGCCTTCCTTGGAGACTGGGAATCATTAGAATTTTCTGTCTCTCGTTTTCATACCATCTAACCATGCATGAAAATTCAAAAACAATATAAACAAAAGGACAATTATAGAAGTTATGTCTTTAGAGTCATGTTGAAATTCATAATTTTACAGCTATTTTGAAATATACAAACATACACATATACACTCCTAGGTCTTACAATACCTCATTGAGCTATAAACAAGTCTTACAAACAGAGTTCACAACTCTGAAACAATTCTTGAGGAAATATTGAGATGTCATTTCTAAAATGATGGATTAATAGGTAGAAAATAAAACAGTTTTGGACACGTAAAGGGTACATAGATTTAGTGACTTCTTTATCACTAAGCAAAAGAAAGCTGGTTTGACCAGAAGGAAGGTATTTAGAAGAACACATACCCATCTTTGGTCTGATCCACCACACCACTTAAAAGTTCCACAGTCTTCGGGTTGGGCTGGCTTTCTCCAAAGATATTCAAATACCGAGTGACAAAGTCATGAGGAGACATAAAAAATTCACCATTTCTTTCAATGCTTGCATACTGTTGAAAGAGCGGAGAGGTAAGAAACGTTATCTAGTATCTCTGATTCTTAAATGTATATAACCTTTCAAAAGATAAAAATCACACAGACTAGGAACATATTCAAAAGATGGTTACTGTCACTTAAAAAAAATTAAATAGTCAAATTTTATGCTCATCAGAAGCTCTCAACAATGGCTTTTGGGGGACATGTGGCAATGTCTGATACCAGTTTTCACTGTCATGACTTGAAGAAAGGGAAAGTTACTTGCAAACATAAAATAATGCCCTACAGGGGTCTCACTAGGAAGCCCAGGTGGCCTCAAACTCAATCCCCCTACCTACCTCAACCCCCCAATACGATTATAGGCATTCACACTACACTTAAGGACGTGTCCTTTCTAAAATGAGGTCAATTGTGAGGTACTAAATATCCTGCCATAGAGCCTGCAGTGAACGTCAGCGCCTAGGCTTTGTGTAACATTCCCCGTGTTACATTCCTGTGTAACAAAGCCCAATCCAATGTAAAGAGTGGAACAAACTGATGCTTAGCCAACCTGAAGCCATCAAAGAGACCTCTAACTCATTTTCTATTTTAGCCAGTGAAATATCTTTTCTTTATTTTGATTCCCACAAGCACTTTATAGACATTTCTCTTCATACCATCTTGGTGGAGCCCCAGATGGCTTGGGGTCAGATGCTACCCAATTCCCAAGTCCATAGCTGCTCAAATAACTCGCTCAAATGCTTAGAGTCCCTGAGAAAAGAAGACAAACTGGGCTGACGAGCTGCTGGAGCCACCAGCACCCTCTGTGATGTTGGAAGCAGGTTTAAATTGCTGCCCTAGTCAATGTCCTCTCAGCTCCACACAGGAACTCACTAGCACGGGACTCCCCGTCATGGTGTTCTAGGACTCAGTCCACCTTAGGCAAGAAGGACCTGGCTGTGTCTTGTTTCTGGGGACACCCAGCTCGTGAGAAATGCTGCAAATAAATAAACACGGGAATATGGCCTCCTCAATGAGAAGCAGACCTGATTCCCAAGATAAAAGAGAAGAGGACAAGAAACCTGAGAATGTGGGTTACTAGGTGACGAGAATCACATCAGCATCAGGGTGATGAGGGGCATGGTGTAATGAGGAACAATACCAGGCTTTGTGGGCTTGAGGGTTTTGGCTGTACTTGGTACCACCTGAAAGTCTTGAGAGTTAAATGCAAGTTTCTGGGCTCTGATGCTTCATATGCAGAACGAGTATAATAATATTCCCAGTCCCATTTAGCTGATACATTTAGCAAATGAGATAATAATAAAATACACTATGAACAATGCCCAGAACGTAATAAGCACACTTCTGGCTTTGATTTTTCATTACATATATGTATGTATGCATCTATGTACATGCACATGACATGGCACTCATCTGGAGGTTGGAGGACAACTCGTGGAAATCGGTTGTCTCCTTTCCAACACGTGAGTTGGGGGATGGAACTCAGTCTGTGACTTAGCTGCAAGCACCTTTACTTGCTGAGCCACTCCACTGGTCCACGTTTTGCTTTTCTAATTTTCTTTAATCCTCTGTTTCACTGAGTGACATCTGCTGCTGTTATCACACCAGGTTGAGGATGTAAATAGGGGTTTTCTTTCATCACTAGCAACCTGGTCCCTGGCACTGCCTAAGGGAAGCCATGACAAAATGCTAAGATACTAACTTCTAAGTATGTCTCACAGAAAACAGAACAAAAAAGAGACAGCCCAGCGATGCTACCATTTACTTCGCTTTGCAGAGGATGTACAGAAATCATTTTTTTTTTCCCTAAATGAGGACAAACAAGATTGAAATGGAAGTGGCATGTCACCACTAATGATAGCAATCCCATGGTTAGTTATACTGAGGTTTCCCTATGATAGTGATTAATTTACCTTAGAACACAATTTAACTTTTCTCCTGCTGGTACACATTTAGATTATTTCCAGTCTGGGTTATTTTGTAAGAGAACCTAAGATAGCCGTTCTCATATATAACATTTGTCCCAATTCCTATTTTCAAAAACCAGACTCCCCGAAAGAAGAAATTGTTGACTTAAAGGACAGGAACCCTCAGGCGGTTGTCCTTTATTATCACGCTGTTCTCCAGAAACGATTGTACCAATCGCTCTGCCCCCTACAGCGCGACAATGTGCTCCCGCCCCTTCTGGGGTCACATTTGTTTCAAATACTTTTCCAGTTTGACATTTTTATGTAATAGAGTCTAGAGGGCTTTTTTTTGCCTTTGCAAATCCTTCCACTGCTTTCCTGACCTGAGAAATGCAGTCCATTCTCATCTCAAGAACAAAACCCAACACAGTCTCTCTCCCGACTTTTGACCAGATCTGTACTTAACATTAGACTCCAGGATATCAAATCGCTGCTTCTGTGTGTATTCTGACATGAGAATATTCTGACTTTCTCCAGTCAATCTACTGGCTGTTCCAGGCTCGTAAACCACATCTACACACCCACCGGCCTCGCTTGGCTCTTTAGGATGCAGGTTTTTCACTAATAAATTATCAGATGATCACCAGGGAAAACAGTGAGAAGCAGACTATACCTGCAGCTTCAGGTCTCAGAGGCTGGAATGGCTTCCTGGGGCCAGAATGTACTCTCTAGAGCTGCCGGGCACAGCACCAAGAATGTGTCATGGATCGGCAGTTCTGATCAGTGGGAGATGGTCCAAGACCACCCTATCTTGTTAACCTGTCTGTCCTTGCAAGATAACAATGACTCTTACTTGCTACAACTGTGAGGGAGGGCCCTGTCAAGACAGGACTTGTTTGGCTGTGTTCTCTCTCACTGTTGTTTCCTCAGATTCCCAGACTGCAGACTGGGCCGTGAACTGTGAGAGAAATACTTTTCGGAATGAATGAAAGGTTCAGAAGGCTGTATTACTTTCCTTGGCCCAATGATTATCCTTTGAATTCTCACCAGATGAGCTGGTGATTCACCAATGGGAATCACTGTCAAGTTGTTGACCAAAAACCTCAATTGTCCCTGGAAATGCAAGCTCAAGCTCTGAGGAAGCACACACTCACTCTCAAGATAATGAGGGATAATGAAAGTTGGCAAAAACTAGGAACGTTCCCACATGCTGGTGGTGTAAGAATAAACTGACAGAGCTGGTAAGATGGCTCAGTGGTCAGGATTGTTCTTTTGCAGAACCCAGGTTCAGTTCCCAGAACCTACATGCCAGCTCACAACTCTCTGAAAGTCAAATTCAGAGAATCACAGACATACATCCATGTAAAATGCCAACGCACACAAAAATGAATAAATCATTTTTAAAAAAATACTTGTGGGTATATATATGTATATACATGTATACATGCATATACATGTGCATATATATATATATATATATATATATGAATAAATTGACAAACCATTTTAGAAAACTGCTAAGCAATTCTACTATAACTGTGTCTAACATAACCATGGACTTAGCAATTTCAATCATAAGAAAATCGCCAACAATATGTATATGGGATATAATACCAAAAAAATTAAAGTATTCACAGCAACTTATCTTAGAATGACAAAAATGCTTAAAAAAAAAAAAAGCAACAGGCCAGAGATTACACAATGATTAGACACTTAACTGACTGTCATATAGTCAATGTAGCAATAAAGTAACTGGACACAGATGAATCTACATAAAATCAGGGTTAGAGGTAGAAGTCAGTGGAAGAGTTGACCTGTGCTGACGGAGGCTTGCAGCTCAGCACGCAGTGGTGCAAGAAGTTACAGAGAGAACACACACAACGCAGGACTAACTACACTCACCCACCGTGGAATAAAATAAAGGACTGGACTAAGGTGTCATAAGAGAATTCAACCAGTTAGTTTTGGAGGCAGTGGTGACTGACTAGTACAGGGAGTAAGGGATTACTGGGTGCTGGTGCCATGGGCTGAACACCCACTCTGTAAATAACCATGGCAATGTGTGCTTCTGATCTCTGACCAGACTTAGGGCAACAGTCACATTGTCATTGAGGGATTTTTATTGCCCTCACTTGTTAAGAAGTGACAAAGAGGTCATCTCTTTAACTGACATGTTAATTTGGATGCAGAATATAGTTTTGTTCAGTTTAGAACAAGCTAGTCCACCAAAAGAGGAATGACCCACTTTGGGGTTCAAGTAAATACATCAAAGGTTATCTCTTGGATTCACAGACAGAGGCCAACTATGATAAAAGCATAAAGTAGGGGTGTTGACAAAGGTATCTTATCTTGGTTGTCCTTGAAGCAAGGACCAAGGGTCACTGTCAGGGAAGAGACTCTTTCTTCCAGCTGCCACAGCTCTAGAGAACATTCGATATCTCTGGGGATATCCCTCAGAAGGCTTTTATAATTTTTTAAATGATCATGTATCTCATCAGCTGAGGTAACACTGAATGAGGATAGCAACAGACAGACTCAGAAAAGGAACCTGTCCCTGCAGTGTCTATTCCACTAGGACCAGAGTCCTATCTAGCTTGCTCCCCACTAGTTATTTTAATAAAAGCCTCTGAGTGGTGATCTGGGTCAGAATCTTTATCATCTGCCCACTCCTGTCTGCCAGGAGTCAATCACACCCTGGAGATGAAAGGCAAATTCTCCTGGACACCCTTTCAGCTAGAGATTCTCTGTGCACACCAGGTCCTGTCACCTGCCAGCCTTTACCTTGATTTCTGGTTCTAAGGATGGAATAACACCAAACAGGGATTAAAAGCACTGATAGTCAATATTGTCTGTTATCATGAATTGCTGATTATTTTATTGGGGGCCACAATGTAAACAGGGAATTTTTAACATTGTAATTTTAACTTTAAGTTTTAACCATTTAAATTTTAAATGTAACTAAGATGCATATTACAGCACCTACGGTGAATTATAGTAAATGCTGAACAAAGAAATAAGTGGAATATATGTGAAAATTTACAAACCAATATGGCAAATATTCAGTTAAATTAAGGGCTAATCATGGACATATTTGCTTTATAATCTTATTTCTGTATGAAATTGTCACAATAAAAAATTTAAAACCTCAGAATCCTGAAGCTTTAATTTTAACATATTTCTATTTATTAAACATAAAAATTTTAAATAACAATTTTTCAACTAACCAGAAAAGGGGGCGTTTTTTTAACAACAAAAAAAATTTGCTAGCATAAATGTGAGAAATACACTTCCACATTCCAGCTCAAAATACACAGTCAAGGATAACCAAAAACTTTAGCCCACCATGAGCTACATCTAAGAATTTCTCTTAAAAATATAGTGCAAAAGCCAGCAGTGGAGACCCACAACTTTAATCCCAGCAATTGGGAGGCAGAGGCAGGTGATCTCTGTGAGTCTGAGGCCAGCTTCACTCTATAGATCGAGTTAGGACTCTCTAGAGAGTTCCATAGAGCAACAGCCAGAGTTACGGGGTTTTGAAATTCTATCTGGAAAAACCAAAACCAATACTTAACAATAACAATAACAACACAAAGAACACTAGTGTAAGCTAAAGGAAACCTGTAGACATGAGGCCAGTCAATATGAAGTGAGGGCTAGCACTCAGTTGGTAGGGTGCTTGCCTGGAAAGGATGACACAGAGTTCAAAACCAGGCATCATAAAAATCAGGAGTGGGGTAAGACCAGTGCATTACAATGTTGCTATGATAGCTAGTCAGAAGCAGCTACTAAACAGACAATTATGGAGAACTGTTGTGGATAGCCTCGGCCCTGTATTTTGATGGGAATTCTAGTTTCTTGGGAGGGGCTGCAGAGGAGTGAATCATTACACAGGTGACTTCTATTGAACCTTCTGCCCACTTTAATTTGTAAAATAAAGGCTAGAGCCAGTGATTGGGCAGAGAAGGGGAGGTGGAGAAATAGGTTGGTGGGAAGAGAGAGGACAGAGGACAGAGGACAGAGGACAGAGGACAGAGGAGGAAGACAATGGAGGAGGATGACAACAGAGAGGAAGACGGAGAAGCAGGAAGTGAAAGGACAAGTTGTGAGACTTGGAAAACCTAAAAGTTCTAAGGGTCTCATAGCTGGGGAATAGAGTAGTTTAGTGGTGGATCTGCCCAGTCTAGGCGTGCAGCGTATATTCATAAATAGTGATTTGTGTTTTCTTTGACAGGTCTTATTTGGGTTGGAGATTTACCGCAACAGAGAACAACTAGATAAAGCAGCATACAATCACCATAGTTAGGAATATCATAGTTTTAAAACTCACAGAAAAGCAAGTATAAATTAAAGGTATTTGTGTATTAGACGGAGGGCGCTCTACAGGCAGTATTCGTATTGTTTTCCTCATGGTAAGAAAAGCAACTGAATGAGGAAGCAAGAGACAAGGAGGGAAAAGAAAGGAGGGTGGGAGAGAAAGAGAGATCTGTGTCTGTGCTCAGATCCAGAGGCAGTTTTCTTTATGCATCTGCCCTCTGAATCTTCAACAATGATAAAAACTGGTTAAAAGAAAAAGGTCCCTCAAACGGGAACTTAAATGGCTTTCCGAGTTTTCCTGCAAACGTTTCCTGGTGTATGTCATGCTTCAGTTGCCAGTCCAGACCTGAAACTCCACAGACAGCTCACATCCTCCCCGCTGTGCCTGGCCCCTGCCACATCAGAAATGGAGTCACTCTAGACTCTAATTTCTAAAGATTATGAAAGACATTGAAAACTTATGAAAAATATAGAAAGATTTTATGACCATTAGACCTGAGCAAAAGAATGCAGGTTCACTTCTGAGTTCGAGGCCAGCCTGGTCTACAGAGTGAGTTCCAGGACAGCCAGGACTACACAGAGAAACCCTGTCTCAAAAAACCAAAAAACAAAAGAATGCAGGTTCACTAGTTCCAAGAATGCAGAACTAAATATAGGATTTTAGGCCTTCACTGCCCCGGGATACATTCTATATTCCAGGAGGGGTACATTATCCCTGAGTCAGAGGACACTTGCTGGATTAACATTCAAGAGAGGAAGGGAGAGACTAATTAACATTCCTTAGACCTCAGTGAAGAGAACCCACTTGTGGGTGGGGAAGGCCCAAAGCAGGAAGACACATTCCTGACCACAAAGAAAGATGCAAGTCATCTGGGTGGTTCCAGGAACTAACTGACTTTTCACTGTTTTTATGTTATGTTTCCTTGGTTACCCCTTCAACCCACTCCCCCGTTTGTGGGTTCTCATATATAAGACCGCCCCTGACCAGGTGGTCTTGTCAATTCCTCTGCCTCTGCATGGGTTACGAATTGACCATCAGTTGACTGATCCTGAAATATACCTCATGCTGTTGCATCAAGAATGGTGTCTTGTGAGTTATTGGGTGGCTGCAAATTCCTGAGGCTTGAGGGAGGTCCTCCCTTCGTGGGGGGTGGGATCCTGTCTTACAATTACACATCTCACACTCTCCAAACTCAGGAAGTACTGGTCCTCATCCCATCTGTCTCATCTCATCTCATGTGTGTGTGTGTCCTCCTCTGTTCTGTGACTGTGCACTCAGGCCACGTACATAGTATCCATATTCATACACACAGCCCCCTCCGTTATCGAAGACTGATTAGGCTGGGCATCCCTGAGCATGCCTCTAATCCAGCACTTGGGAGGCAGAAACAGGTAGCTCTGTTGAGTTCAAGGTCAACCCAATCTACACAGTGAGTTCCAGGATAGCCAGGATTATGTAGAGAGACCAGCTCTCAAAACAAACGAGAGAGAGAGAGAGAGAGAGAGAGAGAGAGAGAGAGAGAGAGCAGTCATTTTCATCAAATACCCCTTTAAAGTATCCTGACCAGCTCTTGCAACCACCACCGGAATCAGAGATCTCCAAAAGAATCTTTCTCATGGACCCCAAGACCGCCCTCCCTGTCTTAAAGCCTTCAATGGTTTCTACCTATTTACAGACATGGCAGGCTTGCAAAGATCCTCACCCTCGAGCCTTCTATCACATCCTGGACCGCATAGCACCCTCTCTGACAGTCTCATCCCATCTCTAGGCTTTCCTGCCGTCCTCTTCGATCTCCTACTGCCCCAGCAGCTCCCCCATGCTCTTCCCACCAGCTTCTCTATCGACACAACGGAATCCTTGGAGCATGTTTACTCAATCTCCTTACCTGCTGTGCTCCTGTAAACCAGACCTGTGCTAAACCTGAGCTCCTGAGACTTTTCCTGATCTTTTGCTCATCTCATCCGACTCTTAGCAGAGCATGATTTACTCCCAGAACTTGACTTAAATTACTAATCTCTTTATATGAACATGAAGCATCAGCAAATATACTAGGCAGAAAAACGTCACCATATTGAGATACGAAGCAAAACTGACTGTTTAACTTCCACATCCAGATAAAACCTTGGTGAGCATTTTTTCAAGAACAGCCTTCCAAGTGAACTCCACTGTCCTAGCCAGGCACGCTGAAAACCAAGCGCCAACATCCCCACCATTCTCTATTCATCCACCAAAACTGGACGTCCACTGTTAAGGGTTGTCCCCTCCACACATGGGGTACACTCTACTCTTACTTCTTCCTGTCTGGAACAAAATTCATCCCTGTCTCTATCTGATAAACACCTATTCCTTTTCAATTTCAGCTCAGACTTCCTTTCTGCACCTTTCCATAGGAAGATGTAATTGGTCTCCCGTAAGTTCTACACATTAATGTTATGTCATACTTATCGACCGTACCATGGCTCTGTTTTCTTACTCACAGTGAGATATTTCAGGGCAGGAGTCATGGTTTAGGCATCCTTCCTAGATGCCCAACATCTAACAGACAACCTCAAAGCAGGGTGAGCAGAAGGAGACTGAGTCTCCTTCTCTAAAGCACACTGTAAGAAGCCAGAAGGGTGCCCTCTAGAAGCCAGCCTCTCTTCCCACCTGCACAGCTCCATGGCTCTCTCTGACCTTCAAGGCGGCCACCTCCCCCATGACCCAGACCCCTAGTACCAAAGGCTCAGATAAGCCTCTTTTCACCCCTCCCTAGCTACAGAAGAATCCTTCTTTCTGCCTCATTCAGCAGTGAGGTGGGCTGGCATATTTCATATGGAGTTTTTATTAGAGAGAACAATCAAGTTACATTAATGAACAAGAAACAACAGAGGAGACAGATTTCCAGACTGGTGACTGTTCATCCCTACTTAGCAAGCCCCACTGCATCTCAGTCTCCTTTCATCCCTTCACCACAACCTTCATTTATGCTAGACAGTAAACAAGAGAGCCTCCACATGCTCCGGTGGAGTACATTTAGGTTGGTCCCACACTATCCAGGCCTGGTGAGGTCACTAGACCCTGTGCCAGACCCAGAATTCCTTCTACAAACTGATGATTTGGTCTCCTTCATGTTCCCACCTCCTCCCCCACATCACCTCAGACTCTAAGCTAGGGTAAAAAAAAAAAAAAAAAAACACCTTACTCAAAAGTCACGTAGTCTCCTATTTAGTGCCAAAGATTTTTGAGCCTGGCTTTGAGGTCACTCACATAGAAACACCACCAGTGGCTGTTCAGAGACCCACACGAAGTTCCTACTCCCTCTGTGTTTCCTTGTGCCAGATGGAGCTGTCTCTCCAGCCCCAAAACATTAACTTAGGGAAGACATGAATATCATCCATTTTCTTGATTTCAATCATTGGGGACCCATTTCTACCTTATAATATACTGTGCTGGCCCTTCTTAGCTAAAAGCAAATTTGAAAAGTGTGTGTGTGTGTGTGTGTGTGTGTGTGTGTGTGTGAAGTCCAAACATCCTTACAGATTTAACCCTGTTTCCTCCTCTGAAAACTTCTCCTATATTTACCTTTTGGAATCTTTGTCTTTCCTGCATTTGTTTTTTGCTTTATTTATTATGTGTATGTCTCTGTGCCTATGGGAGATTATGTGCACCGCATGCCCTCAATGGCCAGAGATCTAGAGTTACAGGCAGTGTTGTGCTGTCTGATAAGCCTAGTGCGAATCGAACCTGGGTCCTCTGAAAAAGCAGGAAGCACATCTAATCCTCCTAAGGACTGAGCCAGCTCTTAGTCTGCCTTCCCTGTATTTGCATCATTTAAATACAAGCACTTTACTGAGTCAACCTGAAACATGCAAGTCAAGTGCTGGGCAGTGGACACCAGTCAGTTAACTGAATCTCTACCATTTCTCCTAACTTCTCACTATGAAAATGCACAAAGTAGAGAAAGAAAAGTGTAACAAGGCTAATACTGCATTTCCTAATTTTAACTATTTTTCATAATACCACGTATCTCCCCCTCCCCCAAATCAGATTTTAAAGCAGATTCTACTATCACACTGTCATCTATAAATGCTCCAGTATACACCTCCAAAAGACCGCACTTCCATTTCGTTTTTGTTTGAGACCGAGTCTCTATTATATAGAACTCACTGGTGAGCACTTTCCCTTAGAATAGCCTTCAGCTTCAGTGAGAACTCCAATGTCTTAGCCAAGCACGTTGCAAACCAAGCACCAACATCCCAACCATTCTCTAACCATCCTAACATGGACCATTAAGCTTGTTCCCTCTACACACCTGACTCACTTTGATTTGCAAGAACTGTCTTTTCGATGTATAGAGAAAGCCCACAAATTTTGCTCCTATTGTCTTTAAAAAACAGGACTTTTCTTTTTTGACTATGTCCAGCCACAAGAAAAAGTTTGAGACCCGAAGAAAATTTTTGTCGTACTAACTAACTGCTCCCTGTCCAAAACCATGGAGTTGGGAGTGTACAGAAAACCAAAGAAAGTTCTTAGAGCATCTGGAGCATCCAAGTGTCTACGACACCCAGTGATACCCAAACATGATGCTAATGATCAGAACAAAACAATGGGCTTCTTCTACCCAAGGGAGGAAGGACAATCTTCTCTGGAAGAATAGAGAATTTACCAGGATGCTTGCTGGTACAGAACCTGAAATTTCCTAGGAGAAAAGGCAATGCTGTGGACCTTCAGAGACCAGTCCTCAAGAGGTAAAGAGTCACCACTCAGTCCTCCAAGTTCTTTTCAGTTGAACTGTATGCTGTGAAAGAAATTCAAATAGAAGCCATATCCCCATCACCAGAAATCACCTACATGGTTTCCATATATTTTTTAAAAACAGAATTATAAAGGATCCCTTTCAGGAGTCTTACATTAAGATACTTCGGGAGATGTTTTTAAATTTTTCAACAATGAAATAAAGAGCTGTTTGAAATAATCGTCTAAAGTTATAGAACACAAACCAAACAAGAGACAAAATAGATTCTTTTATACTGACCTTCAAAAATATTGCTTTAAGCTCAGCTGGATCTGCTCTCTTGGTTAAAGCCACCTATAAATAAACATAAAAATGTTTATATTATTAGAACAAAGCGGAGAAATCAAGCTAGCAGGAGGGAAAATAAACTTTGGGTTCGAAATTAGTACATTTCTTTCTTTCTTTCTTTCTTTTTTTTTTTTTTTTTAATACTTAAAGTACCAAACTGCTCCAGTATGTAAACTCGTCCCCAGAGTCTAAGGTAGACTCTATGTGGCTTCTAAAATGATAACATTCTGTGTAAGAAACCAGGAACGCTTGAATATCTAGCATTCGATGTATAAAAAGCAGGGGGGAAAGTTGAAACAGATTAGTGAACACCTGGCATTTTAAACCGCACCCAAGAGTAACTCATACCTTCTCATGGGAATATTAAATATTAAGTACAACCTGTTTGCCAATCCTGCATAGGAGCACATTTCTTAAAAGTCAGTGAACTAGTAAATCATATTAAGGGCCCAAAGAGAACTGCTTCCCACAGCTCCTTCATGAACAGCACGTACACCCACCAACCTAGACAGGCCACGGAACTTCCCCACCTCTCCCCAGCGTTAATAAATCATAAGTCTCTAAAGGTGTGACTATTATTCTTCACATTCTAGAAACTCAAGGGACCGTGGTTACCTTCCACCAGTAAAATTTGACAGATTAGCTCAGAATAGGTGTTGTGCTTAATTCTCCAGGCCACAAAGTCCAAAAACATCACTGGGAGAAAAGCAAGACAAACTTGAACATGACTGCCCCAGGCCAACACAAAAGAACCCTTATGCAGAAGCAAACAGTGGTCTTATTCACTGCCCATCACCCAGTTCTGCTGGCAAAAGTGGTCAGAAGACACAGTTCTCAGCAAGCACAGCGTCACCCCATGATACAACCAAGGCGGGGCCACTGGAACCACCCCCAACTCGGGAACCTTGTCCCTATCCACGAGGAGATTTATGCAAATTGTTCTAAATCCCTTCTGTGTGCTTGCAAAGGCTCTTCTGGGATCTTTAGACAATGGATTTTCTGTCCCTCGATATGAAACTACCAGAGCCTGTTAGGCTGCCACTATCAGGAATATATTTATTAACTAGTAGTGAAACCGGAGGTAGCCTCTCTGAAAGGTACTGATTGGTCACCTTGTTTTGCTAACTCTGATAGACTCCACATCTGCTGAATATCTGACACTATCAGTGCCTTAAACCCAGAATTAGCTGACATCCTTTGCTGTTCAATAACGGAGGGAAAATAAGACCGGTAACCAGCCCAGCCATGATTAATGATACCCCTGACCACTAGCCAACACAGCCATGATTAATGATGCTACAGACCTCCAAGTTTTAGAAGAGGAGGCCCTGCTGGTGGAAAGGGGAAACTAGGATGAACACTCCTAAGAAAAGGCGTCACCGAAGTGCCTCTACCTCCACTTGCAGAGTGGAAGCCTTCCTCCCTCCTTAGTAAAAATCCTACACCCTTTGACAGGTTATTTACTTGGCACAGTAAGAGGGGCTGCACATATGCTGGCCTAAGTTCCTAGTGTTTTTTCTTTAAAAGGCAAAGAGACTTTCTACAGAATGAGCTATGCTTGCTCTGTGTGAATACATACTCGCACACCTGCTTAGTTCGATATGCTACACGCTTTGTATGAACAATACCAGACACTGCTATTTAGCATGGACCTCCTTGGCCTAAATTTCCATAGCACCATAGTCTCCTGATCCCCAAGCATAAGTCATTCAATGCTCCTAGTGAGAACGGGACCTCTTCAAGAGAAAAAGCAAACTCTTGAGTCTATCCCATGCAGGGTTTAGGCACAGAAGAGCAAAAAGGACAAAAGCTCCTCTTGGGGGGGGGGGGGGGGGGGAGACAATGCTTCAAGTTCATGCCACCAAGAATGGACCCCACAGTTTACAAAACATGGCCAGGTCCTCACAGCAAGTCTGAAACTCAGGACACAGACTATTTTCCCCAATTTACAAAAGGGAAAATCAAGGCTCAGAAGCAGTCATGTACCTTCATTCCCTAAGTCAGAAGAAAAGCCAGTTTCCCCCTTACATTTGAGTTTTCTCAGTCTCAAATCTCCCATCCTCACATTACAGGCTTACAGAAAATATACAAAATCAACACTGTAAATGTAGTTTGCCTGACACATGGTGGAAAACACCTGAAATCCCAGAACAGCAGAGACTGAGGCGGAAGGCTCCACAGTTTGAGACTAGGCCAAGTTACTAGTAAGATCCTCTGACAAACGAACGAGTGAAAATGAAGAGGGTTTTAGTATCAAGTCGTCCTTGAACAGCAGGGAGAACTAGGAGAGAGAGAGGGAAGTAGAGGCTCTTGAAAACACTCACCGAAGCCCCGAGCAAACACCCAAGACCATCCAAACACACCAGTCATCCCTAGTATTCTTGCCTGTATAACACTACTCTTGAAAACAGCCCCCAAAGCTGCAGGAGTAGTAAGTGGCTAATAATCACTTAGGGATTTGCCTAAGACTGAAAACCACTAATATCTATATCACATCTTAGACATAGATAAGGATGGAACCAGGAGATGGCTTCCTAGAACTTCATCTCAGCCTCCAGGGCCTCATCTCTCCTCTCTCCATCTACTTCCCACTTCGGAAATGATAGGTAGATATTTGGAATTTCCATTTTGGCTTCCAGTCACAGCCCTATGTCATCTGCAGCAATGCAGGGACAATCACAGTGGCAATCACAGAAAGTTGCAGAGAGAGCCGTGATGTCCTAAACGTGCACTGAGATAGAGTCTAGCTGTTGGCCAAAGCAATACCCAGAAAGACACATGCTGAGGAAAGCAGGCCAAAGAAATGGAGCTGTGCTTTTTAAGCTGACACAGAACCACTGTTCAGTATGCATGCTTTATAGACAAGGAGCCTGGCGTTATTAGACCTAGCTTATTCTTGGGTTACAGAAGATCCATCAGGCTCCAGATAGTTTCCAGATGTACATACATACATGGGTGTGTATATCTAGGATAATAATATAGAAATATGTATACGTACTAGTCATTTAATGACTTGATGTCAGCATTACTTACCATTATCTTATTCTTCATCATCTGTACTTAAAGACCAGAGTATAATACAATCTAACATCCAAACAAAAGCTGTACTACGCCTTAAATAAATGAAATAATTGGTTTCCAAATCTAAGAAGGAAGAGATTCTTTGCAAAGTGACTATGAAATATCACTTGATATTTAAGTCAACACAGTAGAGAATTTTGTACTCAGTCAGGTAACACATTACAGTGATTCCAAAGTTAAGATTAAAAGAAGCAAAGAGCTGCACGGCTGCTATTCCCATTCCCTGGGAAACATCTAATTTGATTCGACATAGAATGGAATTTTCAGGTGTATCCCATAAGCCCACCATGCTACTCAACGGTAAAATTAGAGAATCACAAAGCACGGATTGTACTTTAACAAGCTCAACACTAGTTATAGCCATGTGCAGTGGTCATCAACAGACTGGCTTAAGAAGCTTAAAACCAGTAAGATAATAACGCAATTTAGTAACTGGCTTTTTTTCATAAAGGGAATAAAAATATAACAGGAAGAACCAGAAAGGTGTCTTTCAGAACAAATAAACTCATTCTATCCCAAGTTAGAGTTGCCAGTGGGAAAGATTCCTACGCATAGGAGTGTTTTGGTTTTTTTTTTTTTTTTCAATCAGCTTGCTTACCCTGGAATCAAGCCACAGTACCAGGCTCGTTACTTTCACAAAGTGCAGCAGTACACACTTGGGCACTCAAAATAGTTGGTAGGTGTGACGGATGGCGGTAGGGACAAATAAGAAATGCAACGTAGCTGGGTATGGTAATCCCAGCCCTACAGAAGATCCTAGAACCCAGAGTCAGGAAGACCTGGAAGAGTTCCAGATCCTCCCCCATACCTAGCAAATTTGTTTGGGACCACCTTGAGATGGAGGAGACCCCGTTTTAGGAGGGAAGAGGAAGGAAAGCGCCAGGATAAAATTGGGTCACTCCTCTCCGGAAGCTGTGAAGGTGAGAAACCAGGCTGGATCTCCCTTGGGGCTTCCTCAGACCTTGTCAGCCTCTACAAAGAACTTAAGGGACTCCTCAACTGATAATTAAGTGTCTTGATGAATAAGATATGAGATCTACAATGGTGGCTCCCTTCGGTTCAGTGTTCTCAAAATACTGAGCCTGGACACTTGCGCTCACATGTACATCCCCACAGGCAGATGCACACTCAATGTACATACAATTCAAATATCTTTGAAAAAACTGAAGGGAGCATCCAAAACCAAAAAGAGTGACCTAGGACCCTGAGTTCAGAATCTCTGCTGTGGATATGTTACAGCTTGGATGTAGTTTGAATACAAAATACCTCTAATAGGCTCGTGTGTTTGAAGACTTGGTCCCAGGTAGTGGTGTTGCTGTTTGGGGGTAGGGTGGGGGTCTAGTTGGAGGAATTGGTCACTCATAGCGAAGGCTCCAAAGTTTATAGCCTGGCTCTGCTTCCCATGTAGGGTTTGTTTCTTGACAAGGGCAAGCTCCCACCTCCACAGCTAAGAGTCCCTCCTGCTGCCATAGCTTCCCCACAATGGATTCTGTTCCTTCTGACAATGAGCTCAGACAAGTACTCCCTCCCTTGCGGGCTTAGGCTGTTGACTTTGAGTGCGTGCGTGCATGTGTGTGTATGTGTGTGTATTGTTTGTGTATGCATGGTGCCATTATCTACTACGGTCAATTGAAATAAAATCAAATTTTTCATCTTCATAAAACAAAAAGTACACCGGGCGGTGGTGGCGCACGCCTTTAATCCCAGCACTTGGGAGGCAGAGGCAGGCGGATTTCTGAGTTCGAGGCTAGCCTGGTCTACAGAGTGAGTATCAGGACAGCCAGGACACAGAGAAACCCTGTCTCGAAAAACCAAAAAAAAAAAAAAAGTACTCCCTCCCTTAAGCTGCTTTAGCTACATAATTTATCATAGTAATGAGAAAAGTAACAAATATAACATAAAGCTATAAAAACAACACGGCATATTTTTAAAAGATTACAATGGGTGGGTGGGCAAAGCCCCTCGCTGAAAGCCAGCTGCAATATCACCAACAGCACAGGCCTTCTTCCCTAACTCACTGCCCCAGTCTGAGAGATCCATGAACTCAGAACACTGGCAGGATTGCTTACCCAAAGTCATCCTGATATAACAACTATATATCTTTGATATAAACACCAGAAAAGATGACTCATCAAAAGCTGGCCACCATGTGTCTGCGTGAAAGCCAGCACTCGGTGATTAGAATAAAGGAGCCAGGAGATCCTGTGCCACAGGATGGCCCTCGTACCTGAGGAACCAAGTGTAAGAGGACCTAAATCCTGAATAAAAACTGTTCCTGGGTGTTGCTTAGCAACTTAGCAGCTGCAGCCCACATTCTCTCTCCATCTTCCTGCACGGCAGAGTACATAGCTAAAATTCCATTTCTCAGAATCCTTTGCAGCTATATGGCCCGGGGGGACTGTCAGTCAAAAGAAATGTGGTAGTGTTTGCAAAGAATAGATTTGGAGTCTATGGACCACACTCTTGCTGCTTCTGCTAACAGACACCTTTGCTGACAGTGCCTGGCTTTCCTATGACACTGTCCCACCCTCCCACAATTGGCCTCCAAAACATCCTGTGCTTGGCAGCAGACATCCTGACTACACAGGAGGCCACTGCTCCCTTGGTGGCCTGGTCTGCTTGTGAGGCTCTGGAGTCATTCCTAAGAGCTCAACCTCAAGTCTGTTTCTTTACCCACCCAACAAATTCTATAACCCATTTAATAGCCTTCAATAAATCTCCTGCTGCTGAAACCAGCTAGCGAGGTCAGTTTTCTACAAGTCAACCCGGACTGATACAACCAGTTATTGCAAAAGAAAATTTGGAATTCCCTGAAACCACAGTTAACCATTGTCTTGAGGGAAGAGAGAGGCGTCTCATCAAATTGACAAAATTCATTTTTCACTGAGGTCACCAAATTGCTCACTCTAGCCTTATGCTGAGTTCCTTAGGTTCTCTTAGTGAAGAGGTGTAATTATACAGGAAGTTACTGAAATATAAATCAATACACAGACAAAATGCTGTGATAAGCATTCTTCCAACCACCACTTTTCTGGGTAATCAACCCTCAAATGTCCCTATCACTTCTAAAGCATCCCAGGGCTGGGGCAGGTCACTTCAGGGATGCTGGCTGGAGACGCTTATCAGAACAACTCAGTAACTTGTGACTCTGCTCTGCCACAGACACACATTAAACAACTCTGAAACCATTACGATTAAAAATCTGGCATTGAGAAGCAGATTATAACAGTGAAGTAATCGATGGTGTCTTAGGCTATGGGTTCTGCTATGCCAAAAAGGCTTCAAACACATTTTCCGTTCTGCTATTGTCATTACGCTGAAGCTAGCATGCCAGTAAATGTTCCCAGGAGAAAAGACACTAAGAATCTTTTCTAAAATACCACTTTTCTGTTTGCATGCTCTTGCCTTATTTAAAAAAAAAAAAAAAAAAAACAGGAGCTGCTGACACTGCCAGGGGTCCTCTGCAGAAATTTAGAAGAAAATCTTGGGACCCAGCCACGCCTAATGTCCTTGATTATATCAGTTACCATCTCTTAGTTTTAAATCTGCACTTACAAAATGACAAGAACACCTACCTTCTCTCTTTCTTATGGTTGGTTACCTGATAGCCAATTAGAATGAAGGAAAAACATCCTCAAAATCTTCAATGGTTAATGTTGGCTACCCCCAAATCAAACAAATAAGCTGACAACAAGACTACAGGACACTTCTGCTCCCAAATACAAATGGAAGGGAGGGAGCCCGACATACTGAACTCAGAACTAGATAACAAAAAATAGCATGCTAAGAAGAATGGTTTACATACAACACTTTTGGAGGGTTGGGAGCTCAGCTGTATCAGTATACTATCTGACTATCAAGCACAAAAGCCTGGGCTTTCTGTTCCCAGCACTGCATAGATCAGCCATAGTGGCTCACACTTATAACCCTAGAACTGAGAATATAGGATCCTTCAGCTACAGTGTGAGTTCAAGGCTAACCTGGACTACATCAGACCCTGTCAGAGAAAGAGAGAGAGAGAGAGAGAGAGAGAGAGAGAGAGAGAGAGAGAGAAAGGAAGAAAAAAAAGAAAAGATACTGTGGAATGTCTGCTGTCTCATAAGGAAAGCTGGAGAATCAGCCAAAACCAAAGAGCCACCAACAATACCCTCGGATGCCTAGAATGACTTGGCAAGAAGCCAATATAACACTCAAAGCAGGCCAACAGCATCAGGCTGGGACAACCAAAACAATTTCTCCAAACATTGTCAACTTAACTGCATGTGTCAGAAGGCATGTACTAGACCCCATTTGTCACAAACATGGTAACTAGTGACGCTCCACTTGCTCAGTTACAAACTTCCCTCATCTATAAACCCGGGAACATTCCAGGCCTACTTGCCAGGCACTGCCAGAACCCTCCCCAAGGGAAAATGACATACTTAGCAGTGAGTGGCCGGTATGTATTGTATGAGGACACATAGTGTACCAGAAACAGAAGGTACTGGATCATTCAGGTTTAGCCATAGCAAGTTGCTAGAAGCTTTTCCATAGCCAGCCTAGTACTCAAAGCTTCAAAGCAGATCTCACTTAACAGCATTCCAGCTCTCTAAGGTGAAAAGCCATTCATTCATCTATTTTCCAGAGGAAGAAACAGAGGTATTTCAGAATCATTAATGGGTAGCTCTACATTACAAAGTCAGAAAGGAGCCCAGAACCAGGTCATTCAGACATTCACTTTAACGCCTGAGAAATATGGGAGGCGTGGTCCAAAGCCCTCCAATGAATCATGCACAGGGTAATACTGGACATGACCTTGATGTCTTTGTCACTTAGTATCATGGCCAGCCCAATGAAGAATGTTACTCTCCAGTATTATAAGCTGAAGTTAGTCTCAATTTTTAAAAGCATAGAGATCATGGTATAATTAGGAACCAGCTGCAATTGTAATTATCCCTCCTAATATAATTTGTTACCTATTAGCAAGTGTCAAATTACTGGGAATCCTTAAATGAATAAAACCTGATTGCGCTGTACTGAAGACAGGTATGCATATTCCTGTTGGGGAACAAAGAAGTCTAAAAGCACATGACACATTTCTAAAGTACTGAAAGGCCCCTCATAAGCTATCACAAGTTACCAGAGCCCAGACAACTTATTAAGCGTGCAGGGAAAGTCAAAAGCGAAAGGCCAGTAGAGAAACAGCTTCCACTAAGCAACATATTCTCTGTTCAAAATTCTGTTAGGCCCCAACCTATTCTAAATGTAGCAGAGTGAAAAACCCAGATGGAAACAAAACCAAAGGACATTCAAACAGGCAGGAGCTCATCCTGGGGGCAACACCTTCCTACACACCTGAACATTCCACCACCTTCTGGCATACCCCAGAGCCTTTGGATGGCATTCCAGGCAACTTTTCCAGTTCCGAGGCCACAGTTGATACTACTCCCACAAAACATACACTGCCCCTAGCTTTATTCTAAGCGTTGCAAGCATTACGCACACTGATGCTTTCTAACTCCTTCCCAAATAGTGAAATTATGTACCTTTTATAGATGACAAAATTGAAATATAGATGAAGATAGAGATGCAGATGTGTATGTGTTTGTGTGCGCGAGCGTGCGCTAGATAGTTTTATGTCAACCTGACACCAGCCAAAGTCATCTGAAAAGAGAAAACCTCAAGTGAGAAAATGCCTCTGTAGCATCCGCCTGTAAGGCATCTTCTTAACTAGTGACTGATGGGGAGGGCCCAGCCACTGTTCGAAGTACCATCCCTGGGCTGCCAGCTCTTGGGTTTTGTAAGGAAGCAGGCTGAGCAAGCCATGGGGAGCAAGCCAGTAAGCAGCACCCCTCCATGGTCTACATCTGTTCCTGCCTCTAAGTTCCTGTCCTGTTTGAATTTCTAGCCTGACATTCTTTGATGGTAAACGGTAATATGAAATTGTAAGTCGAATAGACTTTTTCCTCCCCAACCTGCTTTTTGGTCATGGCGTTTTGTTGCAGCAAGAGAAACCCTAAGTAAAACACATAGTTGAGTAACCGGATGGGATGTCACACAGCACTCGGCAGAGTCTTACTAGGCACACAATCCAAGGTCTGCATACAAGACTGGTCTGTTACAGATATTCAATTACTGTAAGAATTCAGGTGTGACAATGGCTTTGTGAATTCTCCCGCTTTTAAGAAATCTTATTTAGGGCTTGGTGAGTTCAAAGCCAGCCTGATCTATATAGTGAATCCCAAGCCACCTAGGGTTACACACGTAGTTAGTCCTTGTCTTTAAAAAAAAAAAAAAAAAAAAAAAAAAGGAAAGAATGAGGGGAGAGGGAAGGGAGAGGAGCATAAGGGAGGGGCGGGAAGGGGGATCCTCTATAGGGGCTGGAGACACTCAGCAATTAAGGGCACTGGCTGCTCTTCCAGAGCATTAAGTCTGATTCCCAGCATGCATACAGCAGCTCCCAATCTGTAACTCCAGCCAGGCCTGCATGATCCACATAGTCCAAGACTGGAGCAAGGCTGTGAAGGCCCTGTCTCAAGAAAAAGAACGAAAAGGAAAAAAGAAAAGAAAGGAACGGGGAGGGGGGGGGGGGAGAGGAGAAAGAGGAGGAGGAGGAAGAGGAGGAGGAGGAAGAGGAGGAGGAAGAAGAAGAGGAGGAGGAGGAGGCAAGGAAGGGAAGGAAGGAAAAGCAAAGCAAACAATAAATAAATAGACAGAAATCTCGTAGTAGAGTGCACGCCTTGTACAAACCCAATGCTACAAAAGAAAAGGGAGACAGAGGAAAAGGGGAAGGGAATAAAAAAATAGACAGATGAAAAGAAAGGAAGGAAGAAAAGTTTCACGTATAAATGCATTCTAAAGTAAAGTGCTTACCGACCATACTATGGGGCTTGAGGTTCATATGTAAGACGGGAAATGGAAGAAATAAACTACTGGCTGTAAACTGATATGTATTACTGATTAGAGAGAGAGACAAGGGCTCATGGTACTGTTTTACCTTTACATATTAAGGGAAATATCCGTACGGAGAATTCTAAACAGTGTTGTTTTTCCTTTCAAATACAGAGTCAAATGCTTCTTCCTGTAGGGAGATTTTCTGTACTCTAACCAGATTCGCCTCCTTTGGTGCTACCTGGACCTTTCTTAAGGTCTCTGTGTAAAACTCTCTTTCAGTACCAAGCAACATGAACTCGGGTTTGTTTGGGTTTTCCTCACCTGTTAAAAGGGAGAAAGAGAACAAAGACTGCACGAAAATGCAGGGCCCAGGACAGGTGTAGCAGTACCTGGCTTTGCAGCAAGGTCAGAATAGCCCACCTGAACGGATAGCACAAGACACCTGAGCAGGGGCGACTACAAAAGCTTTCTCTGGACCAGAAGATTTGACCCCAACGGCAGCAGATCACACTGCTGATCACAGTGCACCAGTGATAACTAGCGAATCAATGTAACGACCCCAGCTGAATGAGAGGAAGAGATAGAAAAAGGCACTAGAAAAATACACAAGGTGTTCATTGCTTCTGTAATATTAAGTGAGAAGTCTGGTTTTAAACATGGCACAAACTAGAAGCCATACAGAAGTCCAACGTGAGGTGTGTACGAACCAGTTAAATATCAAGCAGCTAAGGGGACAAAAACAAGACGCAAACAGGGCAAAGGGGCAAGGTTCTTGATTCAACTGTCCTCTCGGAACAAATCAATACCCAAGGCAAATGACCTGGGAGAAAAATCAGGCTAAAGGTCTCCAGACACTGCTGGAGTTGCTGATGAGACCAAATGTGGCCATGAGCCACGCTGAACAGAGAGCCTGGGGCGGGGCTTGGCAAAAGAAGGTGGAATCCTTTACCTCAGGGCAAAGAAAACAATTGTGTGAATGCTTAGAAGGGAATGCATCTCTTGATGATGCATCTCTTCTCAAAGAAGAGAGCTAAGGGGCCCGGAAGGGAGGTGATGGCTCAGTCAATAGTGCTTAACAGGCAAGCTTGAGAATCTGTATTCCCATTCCCATAAAATGCCAAGTGGGGCCACACACATATGCAATTCCAGCAATAGGGAAGCAGACATGGGTGGATCCTGCAGTTTGCTGGCCCAACAGCCAGACTGAATAGGAGATCTCAGGTTCAATGAAGACCAAGACCGTCCTTATCTGTCTTCTGAGAATAACTGAGGAAGATAACCTAGGATTAACTTCTGGCCTTTACAAGTATGTACACAAATTAATTAATTAATTAATTAAATTTTTAATAACTAAATATGAAAACAAGAGACAGAAACTGTACAGATGGCTTAGGGAAGGGTTCCCAAAGGCAGCAATTCAAAGAATATCTGATTCTCCAGTTATAAGTGCTGAGACTGGGACCTGGTTTCTCATCTCCTCAGGTCACCTGAACTGATGGTGCAGAGAAACTGCCATACTAGACTGCTCTGTAGGCAGAAAGAAGTACTTGTTGGGGATCAAACTGACAAGGCCATCTCTTGGGGGGACAAAGTCGATTTTATATGACAGTCAGCAGTCTGGGTACAGGCCATTGGACTGACCTGGAGCTAGGTGCCCTGGCCAGAGGTAACTGGCCTTTGGGGAAAGTTTAAGGGGGGTTCCTGGAGGATTAAGGGAAGTTGCTGGTGAACTCAACACCCTTAAGAGATCTGGTTTTCTTGTGATCAGAAAACTTTAGGCTTGTTTACCCAGCCAAAGTCCTTCAGTTTAGGACGATGTCACCAGCACTGTGGTTTGGGGGGAAGAGGTGCTTTGGACTTGACAGCAATACTATATATGCAGGTGTGACTGAAACCCAAACCCAGACACTAATCCTTTCCGGTGAGCAGGTTTAGGACCAAGAGTCTGGATTTTCATGATGGAAATGGATTACATTTATCTCCTGATTTCAGCCCATCTCTTAGATTATGATAGAGTTACCACTTCAGAGTAAAGAATGTCACAGTAGCCTTGACCAAGGCACTGAGCCACTGGGGAAAGGTGTGTCTTCCTACTCAGAAGAAAGCAATCTGTCTCTGACTCTGGGTAGACACCTAACATTCCAAACTAGCCAATACAAGAGTTAATCCAACTGGGCCCAATCACGAGGCCAAGAAGCCACACCTTAGGAAGGCCACTTTAAGATTTAAGCCATATGTAAGTGAGGAATAATTATCCCTTTGATGGAATAGCATATTTTTCCTTCTAAGTAAATCCCACCCTCACAGCAGCCATGTACCAAGCTATGCAGCTGCAGCATGCATGCCAGTTTTTCTGACTATTCACACCAGCATAACTTTCCCTTTTTCTTTTCTCTCTTTTTCTTTAAAATGCTGGCCATGGCCTGGGCGTGCTTTCCAGGCACTCTGGAATTTCTCTCCTTTCCTTTAAATTTCCCTCCCTACTAGAGCCCATTCTTGCCCCATGGATGTCTTTGTCTCCTGGATGTCTGTCTCAGGCCTCTGTTGTTGACCTCCGCCCCCAACTCAAAAGGCACAGTTTGCTTGTTTAGTTTCTGCATCTTCCTTAATTCAGTAGCTTCTGAGATTTATAGCTTGCCTGGTCTGGGATTTTTCTCTTAAACTCTAGTAATAATTGCCCTCAAGTCAATTCTTACAAGACTAAAAACCCTGAGGGAACCCCAGTTTTCCTACCAACTCCCTAAGTGGGGCTCTGCAAAATTTCCAGTAACAATAGCACTGATGAGTCTCAAGCCACCTGATGACCCAGTGTACTTGGAAGTAGCTGCAAGTGTTGTTTGGGATTTGCTGACAGTGACACCGAACTTTCACAAGCAAAAGGGAGTGTTTCTCAAGGCTTCACCTTATAGAAGAAGCCTTTCTGTGTTCACGAGGGACTTATCTCCCTTAGGACAGTCGACCTCCTCCTTGGTCTGGTTAGCAGCTTGCTCTCCATCCTGCTTCCTCTTGGAGATCATTCATACACATCTCAAGGACTTCCAAAAGATTCTTCTTCTTTTTTTTTTTTAAAGATAGAGGGGGACTAGATGGGTATGTTATTAAATAGTGAAGAAGTTCCCAACAAATAATAAATATACAGCAGAAAATCTCCACACTCACCTTGCCAAGGGTTGGTGTGTCAAAGTAATGAGTTAATCAATGAGCAACGCAGCAAAATGTCATGTGACTCATACCTTGACGGACATTAGGGTCTAGAGAAGAAGGTCCTTGTCACGGGAGCTTAGAATGCAGCAAGAAACACAACAGCAAAGACCACGAGGATCCATTTCCTCAGAGCCTCAACAAGACAATCTCACCTAAGGCAACTTGAATCTGAGTCAGTTTCTGCCGTGAGCTGAACTGTGTCTCCCTAAATTCTAACGCTAATTCCAGTACCTCAGAAGTGACTTGTTGTAAATAGAGAAAGTTCTGTAATGAGGTTATTCAATTGATACAATAAAGATGTTTTCATGAATAGAAGTTATACTTTTACCCTCCCCTCTCTCCCCCCACAATGTCCATGATTAAATACTCATTAAGACCATTTAATAAATCCCAACAATAAGAAAAAGGAAGGGAGAGGAGGAGCAGTTGGGAAGAAGGGAAGGAGGGAAGGAGAGAGGGTAGATGGGCTGAACATTCAAATATAACCAAGGATGGGAGCACAGGAAGACAATACACCACCAGCCAAGGATAGAGGCCTTAAGGACAGCCAACCTTGCCTGGATCTTGATATCAGGCTGTTAGCTCTCCAAAATTGTAAAAATTAATTCCAACTATTTAATCTGACTGGTCTCTGGCACGTTGTTATAGGCGCCCTTACAAATGAATATGCTCCAGTAAATACACAATTGTTCCAACTGAGCCAACGATTGCTTCATGCGCTGATTTTGCAACCATGATCAAACACTGCATTTGCTCATCTCTCTTCGGGAGTCTCCTTTTCTTCAGCCTTTTGCACTCGTAATCCATTTTTAAAATCCGATTAAAGGGATTTAAGGACCTTCTTGGACACTTTCGCTTGCACCACTTCAGTAGATACAAAATGCTCATGTCTCCACACACTTAGGAGACACGTGTCTCCGCACACTTAAGAGAGCCAGGCTGAAATACAACTCCTCGTGGCAAAGGTCCTCTGCTCCTCTTATAAGAAGTAAGCCATTGATTTACCAGACAACACTTTGAGAAGAAGGGAGCTCTAGCAATCATTCACCAAAGACTTTTAATATCTGTGGATAATTCTTACCTGAGACAACTATTATTCGCAAATTACAGAATGGTCCTTCTCTTGTTTTCTAATTCTGGAATGTTCTTTTACATTTTCCTAGGTGATATATTTTGGTCAACAGAACTAAAAACAATACAATAAAATAAAAAAAGCTGTGCTTTTCTATTCTGTCTCAGTTTGATTCCCTTTGAGAAGTAGTAATTGTCCACTATGGACTAATAGAATTCTTTCTTATCAAATATGTTACAGTCTATTTCTAGCTGATTGGGTTTTGTTTTGGTAATCTAGCACATTATAGTAAAGGTACCATTTTTAAATTCAGTGTCATTCGCATATTCAAATGTTAGACTCCAGCAGCGCTATTTTAACACCCCAAAGGCAAACTATATCCATTGGTTAACAATCACCTTGTTTGTAATAGCCACTATGTACGTACATATGAATAACTCTGGGTACTTAAAGAATGAAAACTGGCTTTCATACTCTGTGAAGAGCATGGAGTCAATATCCAAAGTTAGTAATCAGCCATTAACAAACAGCAGGTGAACCTGGATCACAATATCTGAACCCACTCATCAAACATAACCTCCAAACAAACAGCCAAAAATCCTGGGCCAGGTGAGTCCTAGCGCTTGATGGGACAAAGCACTTGGTACCATCTAGCATGGTAGCCAAAACTAAATGCAGGAGCCTAATTTGATCAAGTTCTGAGAACTGTTGCCTTCAGGAAAAAAAATCAAGAAGAAGAAGCATAAAGGAATCAGTGAACTAGAAATTATGGGAAAGTGTAGGAAAAAAAGAGAGATAACCTAAAGATTGACCAAACTTGAAAGACTATATATAAATAACAATGAGTAACCCAAACAAACCTAGCACAAAAATACAACTCTGAAGATGTTAACTCAATTCTGAATGAAAATGGGAGGAGTAAAGAAAGCAAAACAACTGCTTCATGGGTTAAAAGGGGGAAAGTTCAAACTGCCACGGCTAACTCCCAGGAAAGCTGGGGGAAGCAACTTTCTTGATGCCAGCACTGAAGAGGCAGAAGCAGGCAGATCTCGAAAGCTAAAGGCCAGACTGTTTTATATAGTAAGTTCCAGGACAACCAGGGGTATGTAAAAAGACCCTATCTGAAAATAACGATGGGTGGATGGATGGGTGGATGGATGGATGGATGGATGGATGGATGGATGGATGGATGGTGTCTTAGGGTTTTACTGTTGTGAACAGACATGACCAAGGCAAGTCTTATAAAAGACAACACTTAATTGAGGCTGGCTTACAGGTTCAGAGGTTCAGTTCATTATCATCAAGGTGGGAGCATTGTGTACATGTGGCTGGAGGCACTGAGAGTTCCACCTCTTGTTCCAAAGACAGCTAGAAGACTGGCTTCCAGGCAGCTAGGATGAGGGTCTTAAAGCCCACGTCCACAGTGACACACACACCCCAACAAGGTCACAACTACTCCAACAAGGCCACACCTCCAAATAATGCTCCCTGGGTCAAGCATATACAAACCACCAAAGAATGGTGTTGGCTCTAGAGTCAAGCTACCTGTGTTCCAACCATGATTCAGCTATTTACAAGCTGTGTGACCCTGGAGAGGATAATCTCTGTGAAAGTTAACCCTTCTGTACCAGAGTAAGTTTCCTCATCTGAATAGAGATAATAATAGCAGAACCTATGCTTACTGTGTAGCTTAAATTACATGATTTATAATGCTTATTGAAGCACCTAGCTGTTCTAAGTGTTATAATGGTGATATAAGAGAGACATCACTTTTAAATAATCTTTCAGGGCCTCAACTTTCTGACCTGCCAAATGACATTAGTGACACCTTCCCCACTTGTTGCATGATGAATAGAAAGATCACATACTGTTACTTACTTAGTCCCTAAGGTCATCTTGAAAAAAAGCCAAGCTAAGTGTCACTTCCCCCACTCCAAACAAACAGTACTTAGAACAGAGCTGGCAAACAGTGGGTGCCAGCTACACATCTGAATGCAGTTTTAAAACTAACTGTTCAGCGCTGTGTCGATGAACACACTGTTGTTACCAACATGAGCCAGTCTCGGAGGATTACTTTGGGAGCTGTGGGAAGAATGGAAAGGGAGAAGCCAAAGGCAGTGTGGAAGACACAGTGATTGCGTAACGAAGAAGTCCTAAGGACCTGGATGGACAGGACACTGTACTACAAGACAGGACATGGGTTTAACTGACACTCACAAATTCCTGCAGAGAGCCTCTCGGGCTCCCCAGAGGAAACAAGATAGTAGGCAGAAAGTAAGAAACACCAAGAAGATACACTCAGTTCTGAACCAAAATGAACAGCAAAACCCAAAACTCAACGCTCCACGAGTTAAAAGTTTAACCCACACTGTCAAGGCTATCTCCCAGGAAAGCAAAGAGAAACAACAGGGGAAAGACTTCCAGGGTTAACTGAAGAATGTCCAGCTGACATTGACAAGTCACCACAGTCATTTGTTAAGAGCCAAGTGTTCCTCTGGCCAGAGATAAGAAGAGCAACTCCCTTTTTTAGCAAGTAGGAACTTTCTTCAATCCCCTAACAATGTTGGCATTTGGCTAAAGGTCTCACCTTAGGAAAACAAACTTCTTGGGGGAACCAGACAAGTTCTAGCTGAGCAAAATTTGAAATTTCTCTGAGATACCCAGGTTGAGTTTTACAGCAAACATTGAATCATATAAACTGGAGCTCAGATCCACTGGCGTGGCCACTCTTCGAAAGACAGATAACAGGCACTAAACAGAGGAGAGGCAGAGCCCTGGAGACACCAACCTCCTACCACAGTCAGGGAATCGGGAGAAACGCCCAAAAGGGAGAAGTGGAGGGAATGAGACATCAAGCCTGAGAGTTCACATGAGGCTAGTGATAAAATTATTTCTTCGACGGTGAAATGAGCCACCTCAAACCTGGTTAGATTATATGAAATCCAAGTTTACTGGGAAGGCAAGTTCACTGGCCCCAAGGAAGAAGGACAGGGAAGGGAGAGAGAGGGGAGTGGAGAAGAGAGAAAAAGAGCCAGTGTGCAGAGAAAGAAACAGGGGGAGGAAGGGAGAGAGAGAGCAAAATGTCTAAATTATGGGGGTGGGGGTGCCTTTGGTGAAAAGACAGCCAAGACCCTAGACTGGAAAGTTCAGGGTTGGTGCTAGGTAGGGACTGAAGAATGCTGGGAGAACCTGGAGCCCAGGTCTGCTTTGATATGTAAAATACGCACCTCAGTCCCTGGTAGCTCTGAAACCAAACACTGAGTACAGAATGAGAACAGGCGAGCTTGTCAAAATCAACAGGCAGGAGAGAAGTGAAGAGACACACAAAAAGCTCAACCCTTATGCAGCACCCTTAAATAATCCCTCTGAGATATGCTACAAAGTAACTCCTGGGCTCTGAGGAATACTCAAAGCAAAGACCTGATATTTATACACGATTTTGACACTGTGTATTTAATTCTGCAAAAGGTTGGACAAACAATGAATCCAAAGTCATCATCGAATGAATCCTTATTAAAGAAAGGCCTTTGATTACATGGGAAGGAGTGTTCCAGATGCAAACCCTCCAAACTTCCACAGGGACAGGATTTCCTGGGGATCGAAGTAAAATGCAGACGCCTGTGCAACAGGCCCGGGGCGGAGCTCCATTTATGCACTTCTAACAAAGGCCTGAGGAAAGCATCTGAGGAAATGTGATTGCAATCTGAATGAGCATGACAAGAATTTCAGTAGCAAGGCTCCCCAGGTGGACGTTAAGCCACTAAAGCAGCCATGTTTCAGCCTCTATGGTTGAGTTTTACTTAAGCTCCTGTATGGTTCAGGTACCTGTCCCTTAGTTTACAGTTAGGTAGAAAGTCTGTCTCACAGGCTCCAACAGACATTTTCTGATATTCCTATTAAACATCATGATTCCCAAAATGAACTCACATGTTGCACGGTAGCAGAAGCAGGCTCTCCAACTTTCTCATCACTGAATATAGTGACGTGGGATGACTGTGGGAGAAGGGCCCTGGTAGCCTCTTCCTACTTAGGAAAGTAAACTCAGGGACTAACCAGTCCTCTGCAGAAATGCTAACTGCTCCACTCACACGGTGACCAGTACTCAGAATGGACATCTCCAAATCGCACCGTCTGTAATCCTGGTAACTCCTGAAAACTCACCCCCACGTGTTGAAGTTACACTCCCTTCCACAACTTCCTTACCCACGGTGCTACACACCCTATACAAGGCTATCTTAGCATGAACAGTAAACGTATCACAAAATATCTGAATATCCCATTGTGATGTTTTGTTTACACTTGCCCCAGGGAGTGGCACTATTAGGAGGTGTGGCCTTGTAGGCGAAAGTGTATCACATTAGCTGCCTGGAAGTCAGTCATCCACTAGCAGCCTTCAGATGAAGAGGTAGAACTCTCAGTTCTGTCTGCACCATGCCTGTCTGGATGCTGTCATGCTCCCACTTTGATGATAATAGATTGAACCTCTGAACCTGTAAGCCAGACCCAGTTAATGTTATCCTTTATAAGACTTGCCTTGGTCACGGTGTCTGTTCACAGCAGTGAAACCCTAACTAAGATACCCATCAACAGTATTCATAGGTAACACAAAATTACTCTATTGGATGACATTGTTAGGCTGGTCACTTTGTCTTGATTTCCTTCCACCTGTGTTTATAGTTTTCCTGGGGTTGAATTTCAAAGAAATCTCAATTATTGTTAATGAACTGTGTTGTTGACACCATCTAGCTTTTTTCTTCATTCATGCAACTACATGCACGTTTTCCAAAGGGAAGGGAGACTGTGAGTACTGTCAAACATTGTAGAGCAACAAGCAGAAGCATCAGACCAGGTTCCACACATGCATCAGGGAATTACTTACTCACCAGAAGTCTGTGTCTAAGGCGATCATTTACATGAGTTGACTGGACCCATAGGAAGAGTCTGGGTAGACAAGACCTAAGGGCAGCTTAGCTACTGCATCACCTCAACAAGTCCATTCTCCTCCCTACACAGAACCAACCGACAGCTCCAGCAGGCCAGAGTCTTCAGTCCTAAAGCCCACCCTAAAACCAAGGATACATGAAGCAGGGACACGTCACGTGCAAACAGCAAGCAGTGAGCGGAAAAGCGAACAGTTTGGTAGGCCTAATCCTAACAGATAGTAGAAGATAAAGAAGAAATGGCTCAGTATGGCAGAACTGGTCACAGGGCAAACGGCTCAAGAGCTGACCCTGGGAAAGGAAGTCAATGATCCTCTAACATCTTCGAAAAGAACTCAGTGTCCAAAACCACAATGTGCTACCTGATTTTCTTACACTACTCACTGCCCTCCTCACCTACTGTACTCCTCCTCACCAACTGTACTGGCTGGTTTTGGGTCAACTTGACACAAGCTAGAGTCATCAGAGAGGAGGAAGCCTCCGCTGAGGAAATGCTTCCATGAGATGATCCAGCTGTAAGGTATTTTCTCGATTAGTGATAAATGGGGAAGGGCCCAGCTCATTGTGAGTGGTATCCTTGGGCTAGTGGTCCTGGGTTCTACAAGGAAACAGGCTGAACAAGCCATGTGAAGTGAGCCAGTAAGCAGCACCCCTCCATGGCCTCTGCATCAACTCCTGCCTCCAGGTGCATGTCTTTTTAAGTTACTGTCCTGCCTTCCTTCAGTGGTGAACTGTAAGCCAAATGAACCCTTTCCTCCACAACTTATTTAATGGTCATGGTATTTTGGTACAGCAATAAAAATCCTAACTAAGAAACATACCCTCCAGTCCTTTATGTGTGGACCAATGCCTATAAAGCTGCAGGTCCTAAGTGAAGGAATACTAGAATCCTCAATGTACCAGATCAGGATGGAGGAAGGTGCTAGAAGTCCGGGTGGTTTACTGCAGTGTCCTTTTCCTACCCCCACCCCCAGGCACCTACTCTCGACACAGAAAACCACTGACACATTACAAGAATCCAAAGGAGCTTCCAGATGATTTGGGTGCTAAAATCTAAATTCTCAGGTAATTATAAAACTATATGACCATGGTACCTAAGCAGCAAGGAATCACAAGCAAGAATGAACTGTTTTTAAAAAAGAATCAAGTGTCCCCACCTGACCCTCTTCTGAGTTAGAACACTATCCCCTCCCGTTATATAGCCTATGGGTCTGACTACTCTCCAGTCTTGTCCTCAAAGGCAACAGGGAATCTCAAGGAAGATCACTTGAATAATGGTTACCATCCACAACAGATGTCAGCTCAGACCTGAAACTGGGTGGGAGCCCTGCATCAGCATCTCTAAGAACTTTCTAGAAGATTCCAACACCTGGGAGCCACTACCCAAGAATGGTCTTAAAGATAAAAGGAGTTCAGGTTAACTGAGATCAAATTGCAAATTTTCCTGGAACTTCGTATCTTCCTCTGGTAGAAGACAGAATCGAGGACAGGGGCAATACAATCATAAATACTTCATAAATCTCAAGGTACATCCATCCCTAATGATTTCAAAACTCAAAAAAGGCAAACATGAAAGGCATCATAGGAACCTGCTCTCTTAAAATCTGTCTTGGCATCATAAAAGGAGTTCACTCCATGCAGGATGTGGTGACCAACAACAGTTGTTGTAATCACAGTACGGGGAAACTGGCAGGGAGAGCGCAGATCATTCAAGGTCATCCTGATCTGCATAGTTCAAGGTCATCCTGATCTGCA
>JANHMN010000016.1:16937462-16968392 GCA_030674055.1 Rhabdomys pumilio
TTCAAGGTCATCCTGATCTGCATAGTTCAAGGTCATCCTGATCTGCATAGTTCAAGGTCATCCTGATCTGCATAGTTCAAGGTCATCCTCAGCTACCTGAGACCTGGTGTCGAAAATTTCTCTTTTTTTTCCTACAGAGCACAAAGATCAGCCTGCTGTATTATTGCTGCTCTACCAAAGAGTTAGCAGCAGTTCTGAAGACCCACTAGCAGAGTCAAAATCCAGGCTGGCTCCTTATGAGCTGAAAAACTAAAGAATTCACACACCTAAGATTTTTTTTTCTCCAACTGTAATATGTAGACAGAAACTATAAAGCATTGAGTCCTTAGTGTGACAATTATGCTACTATTTGTAAAGCACTCAGCAAGGTACCTGGCACACAGGAAACACTAGGTAAACAATCCTTAATTAAAGTCTGATTTTCAGGGAGGAGCCTGGCTTCTCCTAAGTCATCACTTACACCTCAGGTTCTAAATCTGTCATTCCAATCCTGCCATGCTGGTTCCCAAGTGTGTTCCTGACACATGCTCTGCTGCCATAGGGATAGTATGGCAGAGAGGGCAAGAACACACTCTGGAGTCAGCATGGCAGGATTGGAATGCCAGATTTAGAACTTTTTAATTGGCAAGTCTTAGGTCTCTCACAGCAGTTTAGGGTTTCTGAGTCTTCATCTATTGCAAGATGGCAGTACTAATATCTAACTCAAAAGGCAGATTCATTAACAGAGTTAAAACTGTAAAGCATTTGGAGTGGAATTTGGTACCTAGCAACCATTCCTTATTGACAGCCATTATTTTTTTAAGCACATGGTATTTCCCAATGTAGCATGTGTTCTCATTATCCAGCTTCCATTTTGCTCTGTGTGTGTGTGTGTGTGTGTGTGTGTGTGTGTGTGTGTGTCTTTCCAATTGCTATTCATCTCTTCTGAGATGTAGCCACACTTGTGAGAAGCCTTCCCTCAGATTAGTAGTAACCCTAGGAGTCCCTAATTAGTTTTTTTTAGGTTTAGTTGTTTTGAATCGGAGGTCCAGTTGGTGTTACCATTGGGGCTAGAATCACTTGCAACAAGCAGAGAGATCACAGCATATAATTCCAATTGAATGAATTGTCACCACCATCACACACCCAAAGACAGGGAAAACATGAGCAGCATAAACTCTGCTCCTCTGGAGAGCACTTTGTTTTTTAATTTTCATTTTATCACCGAACTTCTTTCTTTAGTTCTAGACTAATTTAAACCCAGCAATGTAGTGGATGTCTGGATTTCCGCATGAGCATCTTAGTCTTAGGGCTAAACTTAAGTGAGCATTCTTAATGCAGAAACTTAACAAGTGCCAAAGAAGCTTCTGAGATAATCTCAAACATGCTAATTCAGATCATTGTTTCATGAAAAAAAAAAAAAGAAAGAAAGAAAAGAAAACCAAAAAACAAGCAACTCCTTTACTGATGGGCAGTGTGGTTTGATGAGGAAAGCCAAAATAGAAAGATACAAAAGAAATGAATGATTGCATTTGAGTCACTACAAAGACCCAGGAATTAGGATAAGATTAGAGAATAGCTGTGGCTGCATCTTTCCAGTCTGCCTACTTAAACATTCCAGTGGTTTACTAAAGCACTATGTCTATGTCTTTGTTTTAGCAACTAGAAAATGCTGTCACCTGTACTAAATACACATTTGATCTCCATTAATCTAAGTTCATCTTACTTTCTTCTTGTTGTTGAAGGCAGGTTTAACAGCTCTTGTCTGTCCTGGAATTCACTTTATAGACCAGGCTGGCCCCTGTTGCCGATGCACTGGGGTTAAACCTGTGCCACAACGCCCAGTTTCTCCTTACTTTATCCTGAGTTTCTCACCCACTCATCATTGGCTTTGTTATGTCTTATTGGAAGGTAATTGTGTATCTATATATGTCAGCCATCAGAAATGAACAGAGGTGACTTTCAGTGAATAAATAACAAAGAACACAGGTTTCCAAAGAGTAAAGGTGAAAGGAATGTTTCAGTTTCCTTGGCCCTCGTGATTTGGATAAAAACCAACTGTCCCTGATAGGATGTGTCTCAAGAAGAAAAAAGGCAACTAAAGAGTTGAGCCTGCTTCCTTACTTGTTACTTCGTATCTGCCCAGCCTTCCATTCTGTTTCTAGACATATGTCTCAATCTAGTGCCCGCCATTACTTTATGTCCAAATAAAGTAACATAAATAAAGTAACTAAAATCCTGAGTAGCTGTATAAATGATGAGTAGGTATTTACTCCAGAGAACTGATTCATACCAATGGATGTATTCTAATATCATACAAAGTTAATGCAAAGAAAAGGGCTGATGGCTTGAAAGAGCTAAAGGAGTTTGGGAAATAAATCAATGAGTTCATCCACAGACAGACTCAAATACACCCAGTGCACACTCCTGAGGGTTACACTCCAAGGAGTTACAGAAAAAGGCCACTTAAGGCACTCAGTCTACGAACAAGAAAACTGCGGATTTGGGGAGCCTGGAGAGACTCTAGTCACCGAACAGTATTTAAATATATTTGTCTGCTTACAATTTCCATTGCAAATGTGATTAGTTTGCCTGAATAAATAAGAATATGATGTGTTGGCCATGTTTTCCTCTCCAGGGTTATCACAGAGTTTTGATTAAGGACAAATGTTTGAAATGTTGGGTATATTTAAGTTCACTGCACTTAAAATGATCTAAGAAGTTGTATAGGCTTGATTAAAGGGCTGCCTTCGTGAACTTAAAATTAAAAGCAATAAATTCCAGTGACTCGAGTGATTGGGACTGAATATGGTATTCTGCCAGAAAAGTTGAAATGCAGTCCAGAGAGGCTGGAATGGTGTGCAGGTTTGAAGAACCGGTGAAAGAGGAAAGGTCAACCTGTCAGAGCTGCCTTCTGCCTGGGTTCGTGAACGATTCACATTACACAGAATTCCTTTTAAGTAGAACTTCACAGGAGTGACAAGCTCCCAGGACAATCTGTTTTGTCATTTCCAAAAAAGAAGCCTCTCTGAGGCTGGGAGGCTGGCTTGTAAGTGTTGTCAGATGGAGAGAGGGAGGGGAAGGATGAGAGATGGGAGGTGGGGGTGGGGAAGGGTCCAGGGCTAGCTACGCAAACGCGCAGGCCAAGTCTCCCAGTTTCCAAAACGGAAGTCAAGGTGACTTCCCTACCAGCGGGAGGGCGGAACCCTTGAAACGTAATAGGATCAGGCTTCAGCCCCAGTTGGGGCCCCTGGAAGGAGAAACCCAGGTCAACAACAGTCGGGTCAGAAGCAGAAGCCCGAAGTAGTAGAAGGGTTTGTGTGTCCCTGGGCTCTTCTCTGCCCCAGGCTACCTGGCTCCATTCGCGCGCTCCTCCTTGCTGGCTAGGGCTCAGTCCCGCGGGACACCGCTCCTGGCCGGGCCAAGTGGGAGTGTCCGGCTGGCAAAGTTTCTGTAGCACGATCCGGCCGCGGTACCCACGCGGCCACAAGTGCAGTCCCCTGTGCCCCCTCCTCCCGCAGCTGCAAGGTGGAGCCCCACATCTACTACCCCGGCTGGACCCCTCTGGGCTCCAGATCGCCTCAGCCCGCCATTCTTACCTTGGCGGCCGCCATGCTTCGGCCGGGGTACAGGCGGCTTTGAGACCTGCTCTCCGGTTGGATTGCACTGGGGACCCCGGCAACTCACTTCCCGTCCCGGCAGAGGTGGGGGCGGTGATTCTGCCCGGCAGCGTGCACGCCTGGCCTGCCTCCCCACGCCCTCCTGGCGCGGGTCATGCGGGCGCCGTCAGCCCATTGGCTGGGCCTGGCCAGAGCCTCCCGGGCGCGCGTGATCTGAAGGCCTCTGCCCTGTAGACAGGGAGGGCCTCAGTATGGGAGCTACTGAGGGATCAGGACACGTGACTTAAACTGTGCTGTCCAGCTTTAGTAGCCATTGTCTTGGATACCCCGGGGCCAGGGAGAAATGCAAGCCACTGTCAGGAAAGACTGGTGACCTGGTGAGGAAGGTTGCTGCTTGGGCTGGGGCCAAGAGCTGGCTAGGCCTGTGCTCATGAGCTAGCCAAGTAAGAGTGGTTAGCACCCAACACCTGGAAGTTGACGCACATATTGTCACTCATGCACACCCAATTGGGGCAGGTTCTTCCCAGGTTCACTTTGGATATTGCTTCAAGATGCACCCCACTTTAATGCCAGCATGAAATCCCTAAAGTGCTGACTAGTAGAAGATAACAAACATGCGTCTAGCCTACATTATAGATCTAACTTGATAAACTCTTGACTATGGTACAGACACACATTTGTAGAGCTGTTTTGCAACAATTCTATATGAGGACAAAAGAAGTCAAGGCCTCAAAGAGGTGACAAACGTTAAAAAAAAAATCCTAAGGGCTATAGTTTGCTCCCAGGACACCATACTGACAATGAAAACAGGAAATGCTCTCAGAGATTATTCCTGAGGTAAGAATGTTAGTCCGATGCATAGATAACAAGAGATGCCCCAAGCATACAGAATGAGAAGAGACAGGAGACTCAGAATTAATGGGGACCCCAAGGGTTTTGTCAGAGAAGGCAACCTAAAATTAGGGACTGCTGGAGAAAGAGTCTGGGTGACAAGAAAGATCTGTGTTGTGGAGGCTTCTGGGTACCCTGAAGAAAGAATGTAAACCACCTTAAGGCTGGAAGCATCATATCTTAAGTACCAGTGTAGCTGGGGTTCCACTCAGTTGCCAGAATGTATCCCTGATTCACAAGTTAGAAACTAAACCAGGAGTGTAATATACTCAAGTCCTAAAGGCTCTGCCCAAAGGTATGCATCAATGCCTTCGTAAAAAGGGGCTTATAACCCTTAGATTCTCAGCACCAGGAAGAGAGCAGGTGGACCAAGAGTTCCAGGCCACCCTAATCTATATAAGGAGATGTGTCAAAAAGAAAGAAAAAAAAACAGACTCAAAGTAGTAAGTTTACTCTCGTTGTCTTCTGCCATGTGAAGGTATCACTTTCCTCTCTCTGGAAGATATAGTACTCAGAGAACCATCTTGGAGACACCAAGACAAGGCCTTGACTTAGAACTTTGATCCTGGAGTTCTTAGCCATGGTGACAACTAAGAAGAATAAGTTTGTATCCTTCCCCTTAGTTACTGTGTGGTAGCAACATGAACCAGGCTGACACTGGTATGATGTATGTCGAATGGGTCAGGACTAAACTATCAGAAGATTCAGACAAGGTGGGTTAGGATGAGACAGGACTCTGTCTAGTGTATGAAAAGCCCAAGAAAGAAGCATTTGCCTTCCTAAGGGCTTACCGTGCTCCTGCATCGTAGGAGCCAATGGGCATCTCACTTTTCTCTATCTCTGGTTCTGGAACGTGAGTTCTTTGCTGTCTATAATCTCCCTGTTTCCCATTTAGAATGTCATGGTGACAAATGTCTATAAACCTATTCCAGCATTTCATTACTTGAAACAGAAGGAGGTAGAGCTCAAGGCTGCCTGGGATACATGATGAGATCTTGCCTCCAACAACGAAACATGAAAAAGCACTTTCAATTGCTTGTATCAGAGACCACTCAGAGAATCTAAGCTATCTCTCCACCTCCAATCCTCAATCACAGTTCTGAACTTTCTGTCATAAAAAGAAATATTATCAATAGACCCTACAATATGGACATCTTTTAAACCACTAAACACATCATACTGTAAAAATAGATTGTAAACATGAGTTTAAGTTATTTTGATTTACATCTAAAATCATTCCCAGTTAATTCTCACAATGACATAAGTGACATGTCTCGTTTGTCCCCTCTCTGTCCCCAGAACACTCTTCCCACCGCCGTCATTTAAAAGTAGCTAGCAAGATTGAACTGTGAGCACAAGATTCCTAACCCCAGTGTCTCAGATTGGATCATTATTTGGAAATTGAAGATACAATCAGTTAAGATGAGGTCACACTAGAGTAGAGAGACGCTTAATCTGATGTGACTGGAGTTCTTATAAGGAGACACAGGTCAGGCATGACGGTTCATGCTTTAATCCCAGCACTCTGCAGGCAGAAGCAGGCTTAATCTACACCTCGAGTCTCAGCCAGCCAGGACCAGACAATGTAAACAACAACAAAGAAGACACAGAAACACTCTGTAGATATTCTGCATGATAAAAACCGAGATTAGAGTGATGGAGGGACAAACCAAGGGACATGAACTTTACACCCACTGCCTCGCAAAGCTGTGGTGCCTAGCAAGGAATAGGAAAGGACACAGCCCCGCTGGTTTCTCCATTTAAGGCTTCACATCCACCAGAAATACGAAAAAACAAATTTCTGTTGTTTGAAGTCACACATCTTGTGGTATTTTATTCTGACGGCCCTCGGAAACTAATACAGGTCTCCTAACCACCTGTGTTTTATAGCACATTTTGCCAACCTTGCTGGCTGGGCAAACAGCCAACCCAAATGTCAGGGAAAGCGCTCTGGCTCAAAGGCATGTACTGTGAGCGTGAGCCTAAGTTCAGAAGAGGGAATGACGTGGCCAAGTCTGAGATTTCACTGTTCCCAGCACACCTAGGCCTTGTGAACACCCATTGACCCATGCCCTTTAATGATCTGATTTGTTCTGCTCAGTTAATAACAAACAAGCAAACAAAGGTCTCCCCCAGTACTGCCAGCATGCCCGTTTGGATTGCTAGAAAGGATATCCAGTCAGAACACAGACCGTACACACCAGCTCCAGGAGATTTTAGCCAGGTGACTATAAATTGTAAGGTAGATTGTACTTATGACAGAATAAAGCAAGCATCATAAGAATGAGAAGCTTCCAGCTGTTTATATCTGGGACTGGGGCCACTTCAGGACACAGCGGAGGGTTGCACATGCCTTCCCTAAGAGTGGCCTAAAGATAGGTCAAAAATAACCTGTTCTTAATAGACACAAATGAGAAAATGGTGTCAACATTTTTAGAGTTAAGAAGGGAGGGAATCGAGGAAATGAGTCAGGAAGGAAGGAAGCACGAGGCACCTTGGGAAAGTGTGAGTAAAAACAAGTCCCCAAAATGTTGTGGTATTATAATCTGTGAACGAGGCTGTCTTGGTTTCTTTGGTTTCTCAAGGTAGGGTTTCTCTATGTATTCCTGGCTGACCTGGAACTAACTCTAAGAGGAACTTTGCCTGCCTCACCTGGGACTAATAGTATGTGCCACCATTCCAGTCTCGAACAAGACTTTCAGAGCACATCTCTGTAAAATAGCAAGGTTTGCTGCCTTCTGGAGATCTTCTGAGTAAATCCATTTTCTTAATCACTCTTCTAGAATCCACCCACATTTCTTGGGTCACCTCCGCTATGCCTCAGACCACATCTTTGTACAACTGGACCAGCAGCCCAGGGTCCAGTTCCACAGCACCCTGATCTTGTCTTTGGCCTCTCTCTCTTCCTCATTTGAGGATGCTTAGAGCTACATTGTGACCCCCTCGCCCCGATAATCTAGGAGAGGTCCCCCCATGAGAAGTTCAGTAACTTGTATTAGTTTTACTAAAGCTGCCAGAAGAGAACACCAGAGCTGATGGTAGTCGAGCATCGCTTTAAACCCAGCACTCAAGAGGCAGAATCTCTGTGAGTTCAAGGCAGACCTGGTCTACATCTACGGAATGAGTTCCAGGCCAACCAGGGCTGTACAGTGAGACTCTGCCAAGGAGGAAACAGAGAGAAGGCAGGGGAAAGAGAAGGAGGGAGGGAGAGAAGGAAGGAAGGAGCACAGAAGGAAAACACTAGAGACTTGGTCCCTTTAAACATCAGCAATTTATTTTCTTAGGATTCTTAAATGAAGAAGTTGACAGAGTTGGTTCCTTCTGGAACTTCACTTCTTGATTGCTGAGAGCCATCTTCTGCTGTGTCTTCCCTCTGTGTGTCTGTTCCGTTCTTTTTAATGCAGTCCTACTGGATGGATACTAAATGCATCTGAATTCATTATAAACTACTGACCCTTTTTTAAGGACCAAATTTCAGCCTCCTTCTGAATGTCAAGTTAGAACATCAAGACAGAAAAAGAGGGCGGGATGTTCAGCCGGTCACAACTGGCAAATTTAATTCCATCTGTTACCTTAATCCTCTTGTGTCAGAAATGTTTTCACCAAGTCACAGACTTTTAGAAGCACTAGTTCTTTGGTTGGTTAAGAGTTTTTTGTTTGTTTGGGTTTTTGGCTTTTTGTTTTTCAAATATTTTATTTTGTTTTGTTTATTCTGTCTGTAACCCTGCAGTCCTAGAACTGACTCTGCAGAACAGACTGGCCTCGAACTCACAGAGATCCACCTGTCTCTGCCTCCCAAGTGGTGGGATTAAAGGTATGTGCCACCACTGCCTGGCTAGTTCTTATACATTATTCAGTAGCTCTAGCCATAGTCCCATATACTCCCAGCAAAGCAAAGATGGTTACTCAAGGTAATTGCATCAAAACCCCTAAAAGATCAAGCCCAGTTTAAGCCAAATATCCTTGGTCATGCACTAAACCAAAGTCTATGGTTTAAAAGCTGAGGTCCTCTGTGCCTAACAATGCCACTCAATGCAAAGACCAATCCAGCTTAAGTCATGCTGGTTCCCTGGTGCACTCAGAGACATGTATCAGAACCAGTAGGTTTTGACAGCCCCTCATCTGACTAACAAGAAGTGGTGTTTCTGAAGAATTTCTGAAACTCTTTACCTAGAGTGCCATATGTTTTAATCAATTAAATGCTGGGTGAAATAGTCTTTTTTTTAAGATTTATTTTTATTTATACGAGTACACTGCAGCTGTCTTCAACTGCAGACACACACTGGAAGGGGGCATCGGATCCCATTACAGATGGTTGTAAGCCACCATGTGGTTGCTGGGAATTGAACTCAGGACGTCTGGAAGAGCAGTCAGTGCTCTTAACCACTGAGCCATCTCTCCAGCCCTGGGTGAAACAGCCTTACCCAAAGAAGTTTGTGTTTGAAGAAGAAAAACTTTATTTCACCAGGTGGCCAATCCTATGGAGACAGGAAAGCCAGACTCAAATCTTCCTCTTAGAGTGGGTTTAGCGAGATTTATGGGATAAAGTAGGAGGGTGGTCTGAGGCATGGGGAACGTGAGGGGAGGTAAGGAAGAACTGTCTTCTGATTTGTAGAGCTGGGGTCTAAAAGTATTCATTTTGAAAGGTTCTCACAAGTATGAATTGAATGTATATAAATCACTTGGCATATGGGGGAAGTATTAACAGCAATACTGATGTTAGGAAAGAGAAGCTCAGAGCCACCTCTCAGCCTAACCTGTCATTATTTGACTGCGCAGATGAAGACCATGTATGCCCAAGGCTTGCTATCTCAGGATCTTCAAAGGTAGGGAAACCTGGGGGTGGGAAGGAATAAAGGAAGTAGAGCAACTTAGAAACTGGTGTGTGTGTGTGTGTGTGTGTGTGTGTGTGTGTGTGTGTGTGTGTGTTCTCTGAAGATCTGACTCCAGCCACACACATGTAATCATTTGTTCTACCTCCAAACTATATACCTCCATCCTCAAAACTTTACATGCTGGAAACTTATAGTCAGGACAGGCAGAGAGCCTGAAAGCACTCAAGTGTTTATGAACAGCCTGGTAGTGTTCGCTCTAGATTTCCATTGTGAAGATACTGAACCAGTTTCCCTGTCTGAACTTGCCGGGTGGATACAGTCATGACTCCAGCCTCAGGGCCACCAGCCTTGGCAGCGTGTTAACTTGTTCTCTGCTTCTGCTGTCTACGTCTGTTAGGAAGCCGTTGCTGGGGAAAGGCAGCACATGTGACTTCCAAGCCCATTCTCCTTCGTTTGTAATGTAGCTAAGAGCTTTAAGCAGCAAAAGGTGGGGTGAAAACGGAGCCAGACATCAAGAGAAACAAGGAAATCCAAATTCTAGCTCATCCAAATGTCTAGGTCATTGCCAAAAATCTGTTCCTCATGGGGCTTGATCACCTTCTACAGCTTCCCTGTCCACTACCCCAGGGTGCTCTGCTTCTACACTCCAAGCTAATTGCAGCCCCGGGTTCTTTCCCTGGAATTCTGTTAGCCCTCTCCCAGGTTCTCTCCTCTCTCTCTCTCTCTCTCTCTCTCTCTCTCTCTCTCTCCCTCCCTCTCTCTCTCTTTCTTTCCCTCTCTCTCCCCCTCCTTCTCTCTCCCCCTCCCTCCCTCCCTCTCTCCCTCTCTTTCTCCCCTCCAGTCCTCTCCCTCCCCCTTTCTCCCCCTCCAGCTCTCTCTCTCTCTCTGTCTTTCTCTCCCCTCTCATTTTCTCTCTTAATCTTTCACATCCTTGGCAGTAGGCTGCTACCTTTTCTTTGTCTCTGAAGCCCTGCTTTACCTACTTTAAGATTTGTATGTAATGGTATTTTTGACTTTGTTTTCTTCGTTTCACTATCAGAAGGTGATACTGACATTTGATGGGAAAGATGAACGGGCTATCTATCCTTGGCCTTGGGGAGTAGCTCCTCAGACATCCTCTTGGTAAATGGCCTGGCTCATGAACTCTCTCCATGTTGTCAACAGTGACTTGAGACTAGACATAATTGACCTAGATTGAAGCTCACTAACTCCTGTCTTTTTATGACTCAGTTTCTCCACTGATGATCTCGCTTAGGTGATCTTTGCAAGACACAATCAAATATCATCATCTTAGCTTCTTTTCCTGAATTTACTTACACAAACAGTCAGCTTCAGACAGGAACGAGAATGCAAAGACCTTGACTCATTCAAGGAAGAAGAGTGGTAGCCTTGGGCTTAAGCTGTGAACTAGGTCTGTTCATAAGGAAGCATGTTAGTTACTGTTCTGTTGCTGTGATAAAATACCATGGCCAAAAGCAACATTGAAGAAAGAATGTATTCTGGCTCACAGTTCCAGAAAACTAAAAGTCGATCACGGTGGGAGGTGACAGGAAGCTGAGAGTTCACATCTTGACCTAAAAGCACAGAGTAGAGAGGGCAAACTGGAAGTGGAATGAGACTTTTATCTCACACTCTATCATCAGTGATGTACTTCCTCCACCAAGGCCTCACCTACCATCTTAGTTATGGTTCCTTTCACTGAGAAGATACATCATAAACACAACATCTTTTATAAAGGAAGATATTTAATTGGCCTGGCTTACAGTTTCAGAGGTTTAGTCCATTATGATCATGGCAGGGAAACTTGATAGCATGCAGACAGGTTTGGGAGCTGAGAGTTCTACATCTTTACTCACGGGTAACAGAAGGAAACAGTATGTCACACTGGGCATAACTTGAGCCTACGAGACCTTAAAACCTTACCCCTACAGTGACACATTTCCTCCAACAAGGCCACATCTCCTAATATTCCCTCTGCCCCCATGGCCAAGCATTCAAACATGTGAGTCTGTGGAGGTCATTCCTATTCAAACCATCACATTTGCTAAACCTCCCAAAACAGTGTTATCATCTGAGAACCAACTGTTCAAATATTTAAGCCTATCAAGAAGATATTGTCATTGAACAACCACTACAGGAACAGACAGCTTGATCCTATCAGTTACCCTAGCTGTATCCTAGGGCAGATAGGTGGCTTTCTATTCTGTATGACAGGACATAGAAGTTACTTACCTGTTACACACACTAACTATATCAACCATTTGCCCCTGAAGCCTGATTCAGAATAGTTTCCTAGTAGAGCCAGTCCCAAAATACAAAATACCAGGATTTAGTATTTTAAGAAGCCCTCAACTATGTGGTCATATCATGGAAGTCATGACTTAGGATCTAAAATGTCCCACACAGAATTATGTTTTAATGCTTGTCCCTTAGGCAATGACTGGTTTTTTGTTTGTTTGTTTGTTTGTTTGTTTTTAGAAGTTTTCGAGACCTTTCAGAGCTGGGATTTAGTTGGCAGAAGTAAGTAACTAAAGTGGGCCTTTGAAATGGATTACCCAGCCCCTAGTTTGGCTTCCTGATCCTGCACGATATGAACACCCACTGTGACATGTACCCACCTGGATGTGCACCCATTGTCACATGCTGAGATGCTCTGCAATGCTTTCTCCACCATGGATGACAGAAATGTCTGAAACTATGAGCACAAGCCAGCCTATCTTCCCTCCAGACACTTGGTCACAATAACATGGGAAAATTAATTCAGAAGAGATGGAAGGGTTCCAGCCTCGAGAGCTCTGGTGTGACAACATGTAACTGCTCACCCACAATCTCCGGAGCTCACATGTGCGGGGCATGGGCACGAGTGGCTTCCCACTGTGCCTGCTGGCCACCGAGGTCCACATCGACCCCATGGAGTTCAACTCTGACTTTGTGGAGTGGATGATCCCTAAAGTGGAATGGGTGGCATTTGTGCAGGCAGTGGACACTTTAAACTTGGCCAAGGTACCCGAAGAGCTGGCTGAATTCTATGAGCACAACTAAACGTTTTTGAGGAAGATGCACCACGTGTTGCTTGAGGTTGATGTATTGTAGGGCAATGCCCAGAATCTGGTCGTCTTTTCCCCATCAGCCAGAGCTCCCCAATATGCTGTTGAGTGATGAGGAGACTGAGACATAACCTTGCTAGCTCTTTTGTATTTTGTGATTGTGTGTATCTGTTGTATGGTCTGTTAGCTAGATGTGTCACGTGTGACCCCAAACTCCCCCCAGTGACTCACCGCTGTGTACTTGAGCTCCATAGTGTGTGTGTTTCATTAAGGTTCAAAACAAAACAAAACAAGAAAACAAAACAAACAAACAAACAAACAAAAAAGAGATGGAAGAAAACAGACCTGGATTCTCCTGGCCTGTAACTCAGATCATGGAAAATAGTAATAAGAACTGAGGTGTGCTGAGAAGGTGAAATAAACATTGAATTCCCACGGATTTGTATAGAAAGAATATTCATTAAATATTCATCAAATAACTTTTACACTGATCGCTTTTGAAACAACAATGTTTTAAATGTGTGGTTTAAGTGAAATACATTTTGAGATTTGTTCCATCTGTTTCTCTAAATTTTAATTTTCGTTAGAAAATTTTAAATTAAAGTCTGTAAAATATTTGCCTTTTGTATAATGTTAATCTACCTCTAGCTTTGTGTGTGTGTGTGTGTGTCTCTCTCTCTCTCTCTCTCTGTGTGTGTGTGTGTGTGTGTGTGTGTGTGTGTAGAGAGAGAGAGATGACTCACAGAGGAGCTACAGATCTGAGTGAATCAAGAACGTACCAGTTTGGACTTGATTGTACTATACCTCAGCAAGCTAAAAAAAAAAAAAAAAGGCCCAGAATGTGACAAAACTACCTAGAATTGCCAGAGGTGAAAATTCTAAGAATTTTCAAGTTATATGACTTCCTATAAGGCAAGGTGTGGTGAATTAGGTTGAAGAGCCAGGGTGGAGGAAGAAGCTGAGAAATGGGATCAGACGACACAGTCCTATGCCCTGCACAGACATGTGGCACATTGCTCCTCCTCACAAATGTGGAAAGGAGGTACACATGATGAAAAAAACAGGATAAAATGGGCAGAGTGCAAGGGAGACTGAGGCTTCTAAGCTAGTGTATGCAGAATAGGAGATTTATTTTGTTCCACTCGGGATTTAAAAAATTCTGATTGTTGGAATTTTGAAAACATAGAAGATAAGGCAAGAAGAATGGGGGTGGGGCTGGGAAGATGGTTCAGTGGGTGGAGCACTTGCCTTGTAAATAGTAGGATCTGAGTGTGAATTCCAAACATCCACATAGCCCAGCCTGAGGCTGTGGCCATTACCTCGTGAATGGAGTACACAGGAGGATACTTGGGGGAGTGCCAGGCCAGCCACTTCAGCCAATTGGTGAACTCAAGGCCAATCAATGAGAGACTCTGCCTCAAAAAATGCTGTGGGGAGCGGTGGAGGAAGACACTCCACATTAAATATCAACTTCTGATCTTCACAAGTGTGCACCTGGACAAGAACAGCTGCACACATGTGTGCAAATACACATATATACCATACCCATGCAAATTTTAATAAGGAGGAAAATAAATAGCATTGTGATTCCTTTAATATTATTATTATTATTATTTGAATATTTTAGTCATAGAAAGTTGAAAAGAAATTCAGTAAAGTTAGCCCTTGGTTGTTTGTTTTTGTTTTGTTTTATTTTGTTTTTGCTTTGTTTTGTATTAATGGAGGAAGTCAGTTCAGAAGAATATGCATGTGTTTTTTTCATTTTTTTCTATCATTAATAGGTACAGTAGTATTTTCTAATTATCCATGGATCATTTAGAACCTGTTTTAGTTACTTGGCTATCAACAACACTTTCATAATATATTTAATTTTTGTTGACTATATACAGATTTATTCTCTTTATCCCAAATCTCACTTAAGGAAGAACAGAATCAGAAAGGTATATTTTTAAGCTAGAAAACATTAAAACTTGAAGTAATTCATAATAAGCATTATATATGATGAAGTCTGACTTTGAAACCTATGAAAGGTCTGAGATTTTTTGGGTTTTTTTGTTTTTGTTTTTTTTGTTTTTTTGTTTTTTTGTTTTTGTTTTTTTGAGACAGGGTTTCTCTGTGTAACCTTGGCTGTCCTGAAACTCACTCTGTAGACCAGGCTGGCCTCAAACTCAGAAATCTGCCTGCCTCTGCCTCCCAAGTGCTGGGATTAAAGGCACGTGTCACCACTGCCCAGCAGGTCTGAGATTTTTATCTTACCAACAATCTATCAAGCACATGGATGCTGACAGAAGCCAGGAGAATCCTAGTTTGGAGACAAAGGACAGATTAATACTAAAGCAATGTTGACATCAGTAGCCAGAAAATGACCTTTGGTCTCCAAGCCTCAGTTCCCACAGGACAGCATCTAAAAAGCTAGATAATACCTTTCATCTGCCGTGGGTAGCAGTGGAAAGGAGGTAGGTTAGCTAACGCCTGTGTGTTAATGCTGTTCTGTATCTGGAGCTTCAGAGACCATTTGTGAGGCAGATGTCTGACCGTCAGTGCTTCAGCAAGACATCCATGGATCTATGGAGAATTATCTGTTAATACAAATATTAAATTAGGAGCTTCCTGTTATATTGTATTTATCATCCGATATACCTTTCTTCATGTCCAAATCAAGGCCTGTGTGGGGCTGGCATAGTCTATCAACTTTCTTTCCACATTCCTTTACCACAGAGCTTAATGTATAATCTACAGAGAAGCCCAGACAGAGATTCTTCTGTGGTGGAGCTGTTTGTTCCTGTGTGGGCTGTGTCAGGTCTCTTTCCCTGAGCAGTCAGGGCACTCTGCCAACAAGATTGCAAATGTGGACAGAAAGTGAGGGACTCGCTCTGTCTCTGTTCAGGCTGAAATGGAAGCCCAACCTGGCACTCCTGTTTGCTTCCTACAATAATCTCATCCACTGGATATGTCCAAAGTATCCCTAATGGCCCAAACTTCTAAAAAACGAGATCTTACCAAGAAGATGTTATGCTCCGGGAGAGATGTCATTCTAACGTTGGCATGAATAAGTTATGCAAAGCTTTCACGACTGGAAAAGACATAATCACCATTCATGTATAACAGATTTGTTTATTCTGTAAAGATTCATTTCAGTTGATTAATTATCAGTATCTGCTGTGGGGCGGGGGATGGCTAAGAAGGCTGCTCTGATGAGGGAATAATTGAAGTACATGTTTAGAATATTTATCACAGAGCATGTATTGGATAAACAGCACATTTGTCATATTCTTTCTGTGTGGGATCTTTCTTCCCCAGAACATATCATATGCATTTGGCAGTATCCCAGACAATACATTCTTGTTGTGGAGGAATTATATATGTCTCTCTGTGTGTGTGTGTGTGTGTGTATATATATATATATATATATATATATATATATATATATATATATGTGTGTGTGTGTGTGTGTGTGTGTGTGTGTGTGTGTTTGATATATGTATATATCAAACATCCCCAAATCAAAGTAAATGTGAAGTTTTGATTCTTTAATCTCCTATAACCTTAGGAAAAACTACTTCAAAATAGAAAGCAAATGGCCCCCTTTGACCACATCAGATTTGATCTTTGAACTCTCTTGAATAGTATGAATATTGCTCAAAACAAGTGATAACTTGTGTAAATTAACATTAGACATTAAGTCTAGTGTGATACATAGCTAGACTTAAACTGAAATAACTCAATAGTCCTCAACAATCTATATGTAATGATCTTCAAGTGAAACTCGTGCCTTCTATTCAGTGACCATGATAATAATAACAACTACCATTTATGAATTCCTTATCACATCCCTTATCAGTGGAGTGCTTTTAGATAAGCTTTTTTCCCTAATTTTTATTGGTTATTTTATTTATTTACATTTAAAATGCTGTCCCCCTTCTCATTTTCCCCTCAACAAACTCCCATTCCCTCCCCACCACCCCTGCCTCAATGCAGGTGCTCCCTGGTATCCCCCCCCTCCCTCCTCAGCGCCCTAGTATTCTCCTACTCTGGGTTATCAGGCCTCCACAGGACCAAGGGGCTGCCCTCCCATTGATGCCAGATAAGGCCATCCTATGCTACATATTCAGTTGGAGCCATGGGTTCCCCCATGTGTTTAGTCCCTGGGAGCTCTGGGGGGTCTGGTTGGTTGATATTGTTCTTCCTATGGGGTTGCAAACCGCTTCAGCTCCTTCAGTTCTTCCCCTAACTCCTCTATTGTGGTCCCCACGCTCAATCCAATGTTTGGCTGCATGCATTCACATCTGTATTGGTCAGGCTCTGGCACAGCTTCTCAGAGGACAGCTACACCAAGCTCCTGTCAGCAAGCACTTCTTGACATCAGTAATAGTATCTGGGGTTGGGATCTGCAGATGGGATGGATCCCTAGGTGGGGCAGTCTCTGGTGGCCTTTCCTTCAGTCTCCGCTCCACTCCTTGTCCCTGCATTTCCTTTTGACAGGTGCATCTGGATTACTATTTTGGGGGTGGGTGGCTACAATGGCCTTGAAGTTGATATTATCACTTTCTGACTGTAGGGTCAGAAAACAAGGCATAAAAGGACCACACCACTGTGTCATCCCACTGGGTTCTGTCACCTCCCAATGTCAGGGCTCTCAGTTACTACAGTTCTTAGGCAAGACCATGGACTAGGAGTTACAAGACCTGGGTTATTATCCCAGCTATAGTAATGCTATCTATATTATGTCTTTATTCATTCTAGGCACTAATTTTCCCATACCTTCTTCTCCTTCCCAGAGGGTTCCAGTATATAATGCCCAAATCTTATCTGATTCCTTATCTCTCTCCTTGATCTCCAGACTCTACTATTTATGCATTTATTTGCCTTCTGGTCATTTACATGTGTCCCAAGTAGACCCTATCCCAACCTTGTCCTCTCAGATGAATCTCTATCTCAATAAATGGTTCCACCAACCTTCTATCTCAATAAATGGTTCCACCAACCTTCTCCCATGTGTACCTCTTCTTCCCAGGTCTAGCATCAGGGTTCAGGCATGATCATGTTTTAAGGAGGAGTTCTGACTAGGAGTCTCTTAGCCCTTCTCATTCTCTGCCATAGTCTGCTTCACATCATTCTCAGCTTTGAACCCAAAGTCTTAGAAAACACAAATCACATCAGGTACAGCTCTGCCCAGAGTCTTTGCATATTTCCTTTTAGCCTCAGGTTTTAACACTGCTTGCTAGCTCCCACCTACCACTTCAGACACGCCACTTTCTTCCCTGAAATTCTTCTTTGTCAATGTAAACTAATTTCTGTTTCTTAAATTTTTCTTTTACTCTTACTCTCTCCTCTCTCTTTCCTCCATTCCATTCACATTTTTTTTCTTTATTTCAACGTGAGTTACTCCTTCCTATCTGTCTTAGGGTTTTACTGCTGTGAACAGACACCATTATCAAGGCAAGTCTTATAAGAACAACATTTAATTGGGGCTGGCTTACAGGTTCAGAAGTTCAATCTATTATCATCAAGGCAAGAACATGGCAGCATCCAGGCAGGCATGATGCGGGAGGAGGTGAGAGTTCTACATCATCTGAAGGCTGCTGGGAAAAGACTGACTTCCAGGCAGCTAGGATGAGTGTATTAAAGCCCAAGCCCACAGTGACACACCTACTCCAACAAGGCCACACCTCCTAATAGTGCCACTCCCTGGCCCAAGCATATTCAAACCATCACTAGATCTTACAATTCTATTTCTACTTAGCCTTTAAGTTGCTAGCCTTGTGGGGAATCTTCCCTTCCCATATGGCTGCCTTTGCTAAGCATGCTCTCATTACTGCCTGATTCCCCTCTGGGATAGAGTGTGAAGACTAAAATCAGGGACCCTGGCCTTGGATGTTCTGCCAGGAAACAATGTGATCTATTGTTCCTTGACATGTCACAATTTTAATTTATAAAGTGCAAATTATAAGCAACACCTGCCCTGCTTAAACCTTAGAGAATTTGGAGAGTGCTTTAAAATGTTTAAGAAAAAAAAATCTTAAAAACCTATAAAAGTAAACAAAGACAAGTATTTTTAATATTCAATGTATCCCTACTCCTAATTTGAAGACAGCAAAAAAATAGAACTAAATCAAAGGTAGCTGATATCTAGTCACATCAAAATCACTTTGGAATATTATTTGAAATAGATTATAAATAGGGATATATCCAGAGATGTTGTATTATTTTAAAATTCTTGAGATGACTCAGAGCACAGAAAAATCTGGGGAGTGGTGACTTAAAACCACTTTTTTTTATGATCCAAAAGATTATGGTCCTCATGAGTCACAGAGAACAGTGTGGGTAATTTCTTTGGTCAGACTAATCCTACGGAGATAGAGGAAGCATATTCTTCTAGAAAGGAGTCTATCAGAGGACAGTGGTACAATTACAATTGACCAATCCAGCAAGCAGGTTATATTTAACTTGTGAAGGTCAGAAACTAGTTATCAGGAGGCAAAGTTTCACAGAAAATGATTCATAATGGAAGAAGGAGAACTCAGCCACTTTGGTTTTAAAAATAGACTGTAGCCTCAGATGGGCAAGAAGAAAGGGCCCTCATGTCCTATGTAACTGCATGTGTAACACTTCCCAAAAAGGGCTCTTTGGGGCCTGACAAATAGTTACACTGAACTATCTCCCTTTTGAGAGAGCTATGCAGATTGAGATTTTAATATTGTTTTACCAAGTGTTTGATAAATGTATTTGAGAATGAACAAAGTGCCTTGAAGCTGTGCTGGAAATCAAAGTGTATCAAGTTGAGCATCCAGGTACTTACCTGCAATAAAAACAGGAAATTGAGAATCAGACAAGAAGAAGCTTCCTTGAGGACCTGAAAACGTAGCTCACTGGTGGAGCTTTTGCCTAGTGTGCCAAAGACCCCAGATTAACAACACAATGATAAATGAATAAACAAATAAATGCTCATTTGAATAGTCATTTCAATCCAAAATATGATTTTCAAGGTTCATAGAGATTATAAGAAAATAAATTTTTTTCTTATTTAATTTTGCATTCTTAGAACTTCATATATAACTGGGTATAATAATAATAGATGCAGAAATAAAAAAGTCTTCTGATAGTATTGCTCAAATAAACACATAATTATTTTACATACATGTGAACATAACTGTGGAATGAAATAGTTTTCTGTCTCATTAAATAGATAGTATGGCACTTAAATCTCTGGAGAGGCTAGAGCTATCTTTCTTGTAGAGCTCTGCCATGGTATCTGGAGGGTCCTGGGTTCAGTCTCCAGTACTGCAGGGAAAAAATAATTTTTAAAGCAGATTTCAGATACTTAAATACATTCTCTTAATCATCAAAGATGATCAAAGATAGATATCTTACATATGCCATTATAATTTGTCACCGAGTGCGGCTGAATTGTTAAATTATATAGCCAGAAGGTCACATAGATTTAGACTCACCCAATTATTTACTTCCTTTCTATCCAACTGTAGGCTTAATTTAAAGACTGTCAACCGACTAATATTCTGTGATGTGTAATCTAGGTTATAAATTAAAGAAGTAAGCTAAGAGCCTTAGAAATTTCCTGACTCTGTTTTATTCTCACTGCTATTCAGTCTTTTATTTCCTTCCATGAGTCTCTTCGACTTCCTGTTTCAAGTCACCCAGTCCTGGCCTAGTGCAGCGGTTTATTTGGACTTCCACAGTTAACTGCTCTCTGTAGCTTCATCTTAGGTCAGTTTCTATGTAGCTAGCAGGAATCCTCATTAGATTTTCATCACTGTGACAAATATCCGGAGAGAAAAAATAGAGGGGAAACGTAGTTCTTGTTCATGGATTTCAAAGATAATAGTGGGCTCCTTCCCTTTGGGCCTAATACAAGGCACGACAATGTGAATGTGGCAAGACTGCTCACCGCACAGTGGCCAGGAAGCAGGGAGAGGATTCTTCCATGGAACTCTTTCCTCCTCCGCTCTGTGTGAGCCCGCAGCTATCAGATGCTGCTGCATTTATCTAGAATAAGTCTTTCACTAATTTACCATCTCGAATAAGTCCTCACACCTACACCTTGAAAGCATGCTCGACTAATCTTCTTGCTGTCTGTCAACCTAATCAATTGACAATCAACATTACCATCGTTTTTTTGTTCTTTAATTTATAACCTGGATCATGTCTCTGTGCTTACTTAAAATTCTCCAATGTGCTCCTTCAGCACGCTCCTTCTCAAGACCTTCATTATTCTCCATTCTTATTTATTCTCTCTCTCTCTCTTTCTCTCACTCGCTCTCTCCCTCTCTCGCTCTCTCGCTTTCTCACTATGATCTTTAACCTCAGCTTTTCTTGTGTTTCTGAATGTCAGTTTCCCGCCACCAGACCCCTAACTCTTCTGATGCTCCTCCTACTGTTGCACCCTCAGTGTCCATGATTCCCCTCTCAAAGGGGCATTCCGGCTCCTCTACCTGCATCTTCTGTTACTGCCCTGCTTTCATTCATCTGCCCCCCACCCCCACCCTCGTGAAGCTTTCCGTTTCTATTATGAATCTCCCGCTAAGGCCCTTTGAGAGCGCTGCCTTTTTCTTTGCTCACATTTGGCACAGTTGCTGGCACGTAGAATGCCTTCAACCACTGCTGAAGTCACGAAGGAAGAAATTAATTATTATCTAGCATTTTAAAGCAGCTCACTTTTTCTTTCCAGTAGAATTAAAAGTTGGACAGAACTAGCTGTTCCTATTTCTTTGAAACTTAAGACAACAGGAACTCGAATTTGCATTTATCTTGAGTGGTACAACTATTCTTTTTTTGTCCTTTTTAGTGTGATAAAATACACAAACCCCCAAATTTAACCCTTTCTAGTGTGATACAATGCTGTGGCCCTGCATTTACTGTATCATATGACCATAACAACAAGAATTATTTCCAGAGCTGTGACATTGTTCCAAACAGAGGCAGCTGTTAAGTGCTGGCTCCCAGTTCTTCCTACTCCAACTCTGGAATTGACCTTCTCTTTCCTGCCTCTCTGATTTGCCTAGTCTAGGGTCTTCTTACAAGTACAGTTGTCCAATAGGTGTCTTTATGTTTAGCTGATTCCACTTAGCATAATATTTTTAAGGTTCATCTATACTATAGCACATGTTGGAATTTGCTTCCTTTTTAAGAATAAATACTTTCTTGTTGTGTGTATATGACACATTGTATTTATCTATTCATGTGTTGCTAGACACTTGAGTTTTTCTACCTCTTGGCTCTTTTTAATAAAGCTGCTGTAAACCTCATTGAACAGTCTTCATTTGAGACCAAACTTTCAGTTCTTCTACATATATACCTAGAAGTAGGATTTGGAGGCGTGTCACAATTCTGTTTAACTTTTGAGCAGCCAGTGTGCTTACCCTTCCTTGAACTTGCGGACCTTCCTTCCTACCTGGTTGCCTTCTAATGCTACAAAGATGCCAGAACTCCAGCACTCAGTCCTATTTTGGGAACACCCTGAACTCTGTGCTTTCTAGCAGAGTGGATCTGTTTCCAATTATCTACACCAACTACCACGCTCAGAGAACTCCTGCCCTTATATTGTCTTCTGTGCTATTCAAGCTACTCTAAAATAGCACATTCAGCTACTTTAAAGTATCATTGGATTGTTACAAGGATAAGACTAGCTCAGAAAAACAATGTAAACCAATGGTTTCTCCATGAGAACATCGATTCCTGACCTATTAGGATGCTCAGTGATGGATGGTTGGGATACAGTCAGCTCAGCAACAACAAGTCAGCTCTTCAACACAAAGTAACACAGGACTCAAGGTATCAAGTATTCTCACAGACCTAGCACCCATGGGCACATGAAATCTGAGGCTACTATTTGCTCTCTAGTCATTAGCTTGGGCATTTGTCATGCTCCTGGAACTTGTCAGTGGTTCTCAGCCTGGTGAGGTTTGATGCAGCCACATGGAGCTATATGAAGCCCCATTGTTTATGGATCACTTCGTTTCCATTCTCTCCCTCTGTGACTTTCTCCATCATTCTTCTCAGCATCAGAAAAAAAATGCATTCCCAAGATTATAAACAGCAGTTGGTAATCAGCGCATAACAGCTCCCTGTGTATAATACAATCATTAGGTGTACATTAGACATTTGGCATAATGGAAATACTGTCGCTGTAATAGAATTCTGTCAAAGTACCAATGCCTCCTGCTTTGAAAATGCACAGATCAATTTTGTATCACTCTAAAGATGGAGAAAGGATGCCAGTAGTGTGGTATTACTCCATGACAAAGTTCAATTGATTATGCTTATCAAATTTTGAAGAAGACACTATGCATGTAAATGTGTTAATGCCAATTTTTATATGCCATTTAATATCCTTTAGTCTCCCCTTGTTTAGGCTGTAAACTTGGTGCTTTTAAGCTACATTTGAGCATGATTGCAAAGCTTAGCCATGGCTACTACCACAGAATTGGTGAAAAAAAAATGTGTGATGCTGACTATTGGAAATGTCTCAATTATAGAAACATGTAAATTAGACATAGTGAGGCACATCTGAAATCCCAGAGTGAAGGAGGCTGAGACGAGGCAATCTCATGTTTGAGGCCAGCCTGGGCTATATAGAAATGTTCTCTGGCACTGGGTGGTAGTAGCCCACGCCTTTAATCACAGCACTTGGGAGGCAGAGGCAGGTGGATTTCTGAGTTTGAGGCCAGCCTGGTCTACGGAGTGAGTTCCAGGACAGCCAGGACTACACAGAAAAACCCTGTCTCAAAAAACCAAAAAAAAAAAAAAAAAAAAAAAAAAAAAGTTCTCTGTCTGTCTGTCTGTCTGTCTGTCCGTTTGTCTGTCTGTCTTCTCTCTCTCACCTTCCTTTCCTTCCTTCCTCCCTTTCTCTTGTTCCCTCATTCCTTCTACCAACACACACACACACACACACAGAGAGAGAGAGAGAGAGAGAGAGAGAGAGAGAGAGAGAGAGAGAGAGAGAAAATCTAATGTCACAAAAACTAAGAGATTGTTGCAAAGAGGAGGAACATTTCTAAGAGGGGCAAGGGAGGGCAGTGAGAAGGTAAATAAGAATACCATATAGTGATATATGTGTGAGAATATCACAATAAAAACCTATTTAAAGAAAAATGAAGGAGAAAAAAAAAGACTTGTTCCAAAGGTTCAGAAATGTGAAATTTGTTAAATCCCCCCTCCTTCCAAAAAATAGAAATTAAAAAAAGCAGTGAGGGAGACTGCAGGGACCAAAGTAAAGCAGAGGCAGTGTGCAGAGCTGCAAGCACAAGCAGAGACCTTCACGTAGAAACGAAGAATCTTATGGAGCGGAAATAAAATATTCTAAAATTGAATTTTTCATAATGGTTTGTATGACTAAATTTACTAACAGCCATTAATTCGTGCGGTCTAAATGAGAAAATTTTATGGTACATAAACTACAATTAAGTGTTTTAGAAAGACTAAATGGGAGAGAATATACTTACATCCTTGTGGTCCTGTGCAAGCATATCCATAGAATTGATTCTGACATGTGGAATGTTTAAATTCTTTTTCTGATTTTTTTTTTTTTTTGGAGGCAAGGTCTTGCTGTGCAGTTCAAGCTGGCCTCAAACTTGGCATTATTTTAATTCATAACTTCAGGTTATGGTTCAGCATCATGTGGAAGTCAAGGCAGTGGGTACCTGAAGCAGCCGATCACATCACATACATATTCATGAGTACAGAGAAATAAATGTATGCTACTATTCAGACCGTCTTTACTACTCCTCCACTCCAGGACCCAAACTCAGGGAAGAAGGCTGCTGCCCTCAGTGGGCCATGTCAGTTAACAAGTTCAACAGTCCCCAAGATGTCCGCAGGTTAGCCTGACCTACACAGTCCTTCCTTGAGACTCTCTTCTTGGGTGCCTCTAGGTTCCATCCAGCTGAGAATTAAAACTATCATAGATATTGAGCTTTTGCTTTGATTTAGAACTAATTGCAGAAGTGCATGAAGTTGCCATGTGCTCTTCACCCAATTTCTCATCGATGGTAACATTTTACATGATTAATAATCCAATACCCAGGCCAGAAAGTTTATATTGGTACAATGTATCTGATATCTGTGTCATTTCATCACATGCATAGAGTCATGTCACCACCATGGAATAGATCTTCTAAGGACTAGGAACCATCTGTGACCTTGGGGTAGCTCCCCAGCTGAAGTCAGAGGAAGCCCTAATTTACAAACATACTGAACTGTCTTCCCAGGTTACTTCTCCCTTGCGTATCTCTTGGAAAACACTTCGGTGTTTGTGGGAAGGGTCTGATCTTGAGATCTATGCTGTTGGAAAACATTTCAAAAGTGTAGAGAGCCACGGCGAGCGGTGACAGCATTCGCCATTACAAGATGGCGCTGGCACCCAGAACTCCCGTGGGTAAACAAGTAAATTGCGCATGTGCAAGTGGTGAAAGCGTGCCAAGTCACTGCCCAGCCCGGGGCATCATACAGGGTTTTGAGCAAGCAGCCAATCAGATATGTCCACGCCACCCTAGGGTGTATATAAAGCAGTGCCATCTTGGGGCTCTCTCTCTTCCTCCTTTCATCGCAATAAACGCTTGCTGCAGAAGGATCCTGGTGCCCGCGTGCATTCTTGCCGGCGAGACGATTGCTCGGGGCACACAAAAGGTGAATCGTTTCCTGTGGGCCTTCAATGGTTCCCACAGCAGAAGATGGAGAAACACACCACCTATTTTGGAATGATTCGGATATGTGAGGTGGGTCCAAGTGTCTGAGGAAAATAGAATAAAAACAATAATAAAGGACCATAGTTAGAGACTCAGGTTGAAGAGCCAGCTGCCAGCTGCCCATCTTGTATCATCTTCCACCCAGTAGTTTATAAGACAAAAACCTGCTGTATTAAAAGATGGAAAGGAGGAGTAAGTATGGGCAATCTATTTTCTCTCACATAAATGAGAGTGTGCAGGAAGGAGGGAAAAGCAGACAAGGATTCATATTGGAAAGATTAGGAAGCTTTCCGATCAATTGTTGCTGTCGTCTTCTGGCTTTAAATATTTTCCATCCTTTCTTCATTCTTTTCCCGGTTAAAGCTGTGGCTCAAAACATTCCTATAAAACCAGAATTGGAGGTCACTGAAGGGTTTTGATGCTCCAACTTAGTAGGAGATTTGTAACTACTTAGAATCCAAAAATAGAACTGTAGTGTTCACCTCCAAATTGACATCTGCCCTATCCTCCTGGGCCACCCCTCACCAAGCGTGGCAATCAGAATAATTTCTCCTACAAACGTTAAGCAAGTAAATATGTCAGTCTGCAGGGCAAAAAGGACTCGGCAGATAAGGTTAAGACAAGGATCCTGGGAACTATGTCGACCTGGTGTGATTTTAGTAGGGCTGTAGAAATGTGGGTAGGGAAACAGGAGCCAGAGAGAAGGGAATAAAAATGCCAATGGTTGTAATGGTGGAAGAAGTGAGCCAAGGATCATAGCAGGTCCCTAGAAAGAAAAGAAAGAGAAGAAAGAAATGAACAAAAAGAAGACACCTTTTTTTTTTTTTTTATCCTGCAGAAGATCTCTTTTGGCACAAGACAACAGGAAGAGATGCCATGTTGCTGAAGCCCTTTACTCAGTGGGAGGATCCTTTGCCAAAAGATTCCAGAAGATGAGAGTCCAGAAGACAACCGTGGTCACACCTCCATTAAGGAGGCATGTACGCTCCACACTATGGGAATGTATCATGTAGATCTCCAAGTTATCAGGAAACTTGATCTCTCTCTCTATTACCCAGTGAGATGGAGGGAGGGGTGTGTGTGTGTGTGTGTGTGTGTGTGTGTGTGTGTGTGTGTTTATATGGAAGCAAAATAAGACAGAGTGTTATTGTATCAGTAAACAGTGAATCGGTCATGTATTCATAACTTCGCAATTTAACCTTCAGGAAATGGAATAACCGTCTCTCTCTGCTTGGTCATGAGGTGTGGAACACTAAATGATAGAAGTCAAATTGAGAAGAATCCAATAGAAATGAACAAGAGATTTCTATACTTACGTACGCAGAGTTAAAAAAAAAATCCCCAAACATAGGCAAACAAAAGTGTCCTCATGAATGTAGTTGATCCATTCAACCACAAAGAATCATTCTGTCCTTATATTTCTGTCCCTTTACCATACCTCAGAAACCGCATTTGTGTTTTTACTTGGAGTGGCTACTGACTGCCCTCAATGGATGAGATCCAGCCTTTGATGGAACTCGGCAAAGGGAAACCCTAGCCGGCAGACTCTGGTTTGGCGCATCATTTCAGTGCTGAGCAAACACTGTGGAATTGGGAATGCAGAGATGTGCGTTAGGCTCTTCCCAATAAGATAACTCAGCTCCAGCGGTTCCTGGTGAGGGAAAGATGGGAATCCATCGACTTTCATAGAAAACCACTGTTGCATATACATGAATGAATCATACCACAAGTTACTGTTTACTGAGCTGTTATTCTTTGTCAGGCACTACATTAAAGTCTCCTGCAAGTATTTTTCTCATTGAATTGTCATAAGCTTTAGACATAAATGTTATCATTCCAATTTTCTGATGAAGAAATGATCTCTAGGGATATTTATTATCTTATGACACCAAAGCGGCAGAGTCAGGATCTCAATGCAATCCACTGAGTCCAAAACTACTCTCCTTAACCTACAATGCTCTCTTCTAGAGTTCTGAAATCCCAGATATTTAAACATATTAGCAAAATTCCATTCCTACTTATTGTGCATGGAATGAGGTAAAAACAAAAACAAAAACAAAAACAAAAACAAAAAACCAGGCTTACATTTAATGGAATCTTTCTGAGCATAGTGGCACACACTTGTGATCCCAGCATTCAGGGGGCAGAGGCGGCAAAGTGACTGCTGCCTGTCTGAGGCCAATCTGAATATAGAGAAGCTCTTTTCTAAACAGAGAGAGAGAGAGAGAGAGAGAGAGAGAGAGAGAGAGAGAGAAGAGAGAGAGAAGAGAGAGAGAAGAGAGAGAGAGAGAGCAAATCTGGGTAATACAATAAATGTAACAGTTATGGCGTCATTGAGATCTTCTGTATGGCAGGCTAATACATTGGTGCCCAGCATCTCTTATGCACATTGTTGAGTCCTATGATTACAACAGGACAGCTGTGCTCATGATCTCTGGCATTCATGTGACTACACACAGATTCATGTATTTGTAAAACACCTACGAGAGAATGGGTTCAATCTGAGGATGTGCTTCATCTTATACCCTCAGGGATGGGGTGAAGTGGCGAGAAGATGCAGGCAAATAAACAACAGTATCAGCTAGAAATAAGTATGGCAGAAAATAATGTAGGCGTTTTGACAGAGTAGCTCTCTTTTACGGCTGTAATAAATTGCTACAAGCTTAGTATATGAAAGTAACACCATTATCATCTTTCAGTTCTGGAAGTGCACACTGGGTTTTACTGCTTGAACGGAGGAGTCAGGAGGATTGTGGCATTCTTGGAGGTTTTAGAATGCAGGAAGCCACATCCGCAGATGATCTGGGCTAAGCGAGATCTTTCCTTCTTGCTTGTAGCCCTAGTGCTCACTGTACAGAGAATGCAACATTCAGAACTGAAGAGGAAACACCAGGGACAGCCAGGCAGTGTTCTCATTCTCCTAGAACAAGATGTTCTGTGATACTGAACTTGGAGATCTAAGTTGTTCCCAGGGATTGTAAACCCAGGGTGCAGTGCCTTCTGTCCTTTAGCTGTGGAATGACACACTACATGTGCAAAACTCGGCCTTAAGCAACGTTTCTGAGTACTAGGAACCAGGTCACTATTTGTCCCTAAGCTCCTTTATCCCTGCTGCCTTTTTGTAAAAAGTTGCTTTTCTTGGCTTGTGTCAATGGACTAATTAGGTAGAGATCTTTGCGTAGGGGATTGTCTGCTGTCCTGCATTTCAAGTTTTTAGAGCCCGCTTGTCTCCCTGGACTGGTGGATATGTCACCCATATTTAAATCATCAATATAACACTTTACTTCACCATTGTTGTCATAGGGGTGTGTGTGTGTATTTCATTAACTAATGAAGTGCACAAATCTAATATTGGCAGCTGCATATTTATAGCAATGCAAATGTATACAAATTCAGTCATGTAGACTTCTTTTATTATTTTTGTTGAAGTTTTTGTTGTGGAATTTATCATGTATAAAAGAATACATAAAATGTATATGAAAGTAAATTATCTCAAACTTAATCTGAGAAAAAAAAACATTACACATAATGTTGACAGCATACTAAAAGGGATTAGGAAGTATATGTTTTATTTTGAAAGTATTTCAAACTTATCACAAAGATACACAGAAGCATTTTTGTATATCATTAATCAATATTAAGTGATAACTAATATTTTGTTAATATTCTCTTTTTTTCCTATATATAATATTTCCTTGTAAATCAAGGATATTTGCTTATACTTATATGCCATTATCTAAAACATTTAACTTATTAACTATATAAGCTATAATATATGGGTCAAATTTGTTGATTGGCACTTTTCTGGCCTAATAAAATTTCTTACTCAACCACACAGGATCTGTCAAGAATTATATATTGTATTAGCTCTTTTTTCTCTTTTTCTTCACTCCTCTCTACCTCTCTCTCTTCTAGGTCTCCCTAAACTGTTCAGGTTGAATACCAACCCCCAGGGGGGTTATTTTAAAATATTATTATTTGTTGTTATTTTTGGAGAAACTGAGTTAAAAGTTTATCAAAAAGACTGAATACAGTTACAGTTGCATCTGCCTGCAAGAGAGGCAAGAGAGGATGTTGCGGCCCGAGTTGCCCCATGTTAGGCGCCAAAAATGTTGTGGACCACTCTGTCAATGTTGGAACCAGCACTGCCAAAAGCCTTGGGGGCTAAATTGTTAGAGCCCACACTCCCCTAAGCTGCTCCAGTCCACGGGTCAGGGTTCAGCAAGAGAGAGAGTGAGGACAGACACAAAGAATGGAGACCAGACAGAGTGTGATTCAATCCAGTTTATTCTTCAGTCTCTCTTCCTAGTCCAAGTCCCAAGTCTTGAGTTCCTAGTCCTAATTCCTAGTGCCTAGTACCTCCAAGTTCTAAGTTCTTTCTCCAAGTACTAAGTGCCTAATGTCTAATACCTAATACCTAATTCTCTGTTCCAAGTTGTACTGCCTAATTTCAAGTTCTAAGTTGTACTCTTGTCAAGTAATCTGTTATCTGGTTCTCTGATCTCTAGTGCCTAATTCCTACTCGAAGTTGTACTCTCTGATCTCTCTTCTGGCTGCCTCTTGTCTTTTATATGTCTCACTTCTAAGCCATGCCTCTAAGTCAAGCCCTTAAGTCATGCCCTTAGGCCTTGTCTCTAAATCTAATCTCAGTCTCACACACCCAAGGGAAGATCCTGAGTATCTAAAACAAGATGTTATCAGAGTGTGCTCAGCTGTTGTAGGCTAATATAATCAAGTCTCTTGTCAGGGTATATGGCTCAAGATGACTGCAAGGGTGATAGCCGCCTTCTGTCGGCTCCCCACAAGAGGAGGATAGTGAATTTGAGGTCAGGCTAGGCCATGGTACATAGTAACAAGCTAGCCTGATGATATAGCAAGACACTAATTTTCAAATTTGCAACTGAGTAATTAGAAAGAAGGAAAGGGGGCTCTGGAAATGGCGCAGTCATCAGAGTGCCTGATGTGCAAGAATAAGGTCTGGGGGTCAGATCTTTAACACCTACATGCTGTGTGGATGCACTGGTACACATCTGTAACCGCAGCACTCAGAGGGTGGAGAGAGAAAGGCAGACCTTTGAAGCTTACTGCTAACAAGCCTACCCGAATCAAGAAGCTCCAGCTTCAGTGAAAAACCTTGTCTCAGAAAATAAGGAAGACAGCAATGGACATAGAAAACTGAAGTCAACCTCTGTGCTTTACACACATGTGAACACACATGCACTTTCATGCACACCCATGTGAGCACGCTGTGCGCGCGCACATACACACACACACACAGTAAAAGAAGAAAAACAGAGAAACTGAGTTATCAAGAACTAATTTCATAGAATTCAGGATTCCTTTGAGATTGCCTTTAGCTATCCATTAGACTGACCTTAAGAACTAATTCCATTTCATCAAAAAAGAGCATTAATGTTTGGTTAGGGTTGGGGTTAGAGTTAGGGTTAGGGTTGGGGTTGGGGTTGGGGTTGGAGTTGGGGTTTGGGTTAGGGTTACAGTGTTACAGTTAGGGTTAGGGTTGGGGTTGGGGGTGGGGTTCGGATTGTGGTTGGGGTTAGGGTAAGGGTTACAATGTTAGGGTTAGGGTTAGGGTTGGGGTTGGGGTTGGGGTTGGGGTTAGGGTTAGGGTTAGAGTTACAGTGTTAAGATTAGGGTTGGGGTTGGGGGTAGGGGTGGAGTTCAGATTGTGGTTATGGTTAGGATTAGGTTAGGGTTGGGATTAGGGTTTGGGTTTGGGTTAGAGTTAGGGTTAGGGTTAGAGTGTTAGGGTTAGGGTTAGGGTTGGGGTTCGGGTTGGGGTTCGGGTTACTGTTATGGTTAGTGTTATGGTTAGAGTTGGGGTTAGGGTTATGGTTAT
>JANHMN010000016.1:16968402-17033362 GCA_030674055.1 Rhabdomys pumilio
CCCATCTGCTTCCACAGATTCCTGTGTCATCTACATGTCTGCACATTCCTTAGTTATTTCTAAGTCAAACCACTCCTTGGAACACTCATTGAGTGTCTCCAGGGGTGAATTTAACACTTCTGCTGCGACAGAGGACAAGCATCTCAAACTTAGCTCGTCTAAAACTGAGCTCCCGAGGGCGTCCATCTTAATCCTGCTCTGCCCATAGTCTCCCTTGGACAGAAGCAACTCCAGAGTTTTAGTTGCTTGGTCATGGGCTTTTGAGTTAGCAATAACTCTTTCTGTAAAACCCCGTTCAACCCATAAACAAATCTTGCTGGTCTTGCCTTCAAAATATATCCAGGGATGTATATTTTGTTGTATGATAGGATGTATTCTCACTCCCTATCACAAAACAAAAACTTCCCAAATGCCCCGACTCAGCACTTTATTCTGCTCCATTTTTTTTTTAATTACTTCTACTGTTTAATACATGGTGCTGTGCTTTTTGAGTTTTAACTTCATTTCATGTAATTTTTGGTCTATCCATTTGCTTGTTTTTGTTTTGTTTTAAGACACTGTTTGTCTGTATAGCCCTGGCTGTCCTGGAATGTACTGTGTTGACCAAGCTGGCTTTGAACTCAAAAGACTCACCTGCCTCTGCCTCCCAAGTGCTGGGTGTGTGCCACTACGGCAGGGTGGTCTGTTTATTTACTTATTTTTTAAGATGAAAAGAGCCTCACAGAGGGAAGGTGTGTGTGTGTGTGTGTGTGTGTGTGTGTGTGTGCTGTGTTGTATGTATGTGTGTGCACATGTGTATGTAGGTGTGCTTGAGAGTATGCACATGTTTATAGGCCCAAGGTCAATGCCAAATCTCTTCCTTAATAACCCTTCTTCTCATTTTCTGAGATCGTGTCCCTCATTCAACATGGAGCATGCCATTCCACCATACCGGCTGTCCAGCCAGCTCCTAGCATCTGCCTTTCTCCCCAGACCTCCTGCCCAGAGCTAGTGTTACAGACATGATTGAATGCATCTGTGTGTATGTGTGTGTGTATGGGGAGGATGGGGTTCTGATGGATCTGCATGCTTATGTAGTAAGTACTTGGGCTATTTTACCTACTGAAGAATTTTATCTGTTTGTCTCAGGGCTGTAGTTCCTAGAGCCGAAGCTGCCTGGCACCGCCTAGTAGCTGCTCAAAACAGATTTGTTCTTAGATGGGCTTGTGAACCAATTCTTCAGCTTACTCGTAGGCTGAAATGTGTAAAAGAGTGTCCAGGGCTGGGGAGATGGCTCTTTGGCCTTTGTTGCCTAATTATGGGGACTGTTGATCAGATCCCAGCTTACATGCCAGGGCTTCTCACAAACAACTATGCCTCTAACTCTAAAGAATCTGACACTGTCTTCCAGACTCTTATCTGCATACACATGTATACACACACACACACACACACACACACACACACTCACAATACCACTAAATTTTCATCTGTCAAAAGACAGTGTAAGTATTTTCTATCTACGTATCCAGAAAGTTGAAATTTATTTCCCTTCCTGATAGGCTGGGAGTTATATACAGTTATAAAGGAATTATATAATTTATTTCTGAATATAAAAAAAATTCTTGTAGGAAACGTAGGCTATGTTAGCAGAAACAATACAGCTAACTACTAACACAACCGCCCGGAGGCTGTTAATAGTCTTGGTCTACTTCTTTCCAGATGTATTTAATTTCAGTGATATTTTATTTGAAAGTTTCCTCATCCCCATGACAAGGAATGCAACAAACAAGCTGAGGCGCTGCATGTGGTTTCAAGCTTCGAGCAAAAAAAAAAAACCCGCCATCCTCCCAGCCACAAGCACTTCCATGGAATTTTTGGGCGCTACTATTTTCCTTTTCCAAGAAAGCATGCTATAATTTCGGATATTTAAGTTACCCAAGCTTCCACGAAGGGGTCTCCCTTCTAAAGTGACCTCAGAATTCCCAGAAAGATAAATACTTTCAACTTGGGGAATTCTGAGCCAGGGATTTCTAGGTGACCGAAGCACTAAACTAACGGCCTCTTATCTCAGCCTGTGCAGGTTTCAGCCAGGGCAGCTTGGGCAGCTATGGCTGCTCAACTGTGAAATGCATGTGATCCTGGGCTCAGTAGTGGATATTGTTATTAAGACAGCAGTAAAGGGGCTTGATGTGGCGGTACTCGCCTTAATCCCAGCATTCAGGAAGCAGAAGCAGGTGGATCTTTGTGAATTGGAGGCCAGCCTGATCTACACAGTGAGTTCTAGGACAGCCGTGGCTATATAGAGAGCCCTGTCTCAAAAACAAAACAAAACAAAACAAAACAAAACAAAACAAAACAAAACAAAACAAAACAAAACAAAACAAAAACCTCAAAGGGCAGCACAAGCACAGGAAATGATAATTGCAATTGAAGACCTGAAGTGTGACAAAGCTCAGGGCAGCGATGACCTGTGAAACACACACTCTCCATCTCCTCACAAGCTCAGGGAAGGAAGGACCTCTTACACGTCTGCAGAGCACTTTCTCATCATTAATATGTGGTCTTTCCACCAGCATATGAAGTCCTGAATGAAAGAGTTTTCCTCTCCTCATGTATCACCCCATAGCTTATGATCCTCAAGATTAAAACAACTTGTCATGTCAAAAATATTACACCACAGGAAGCTTAGGAGACAGTCTTGTGTGTGTGGCGGGGGCGGGGTGTTGCATTCATTAATATAGATCCAGAAATACGGAGAGCCATCTGGAAGCCAGGAAAACTGTTTCCTAGTTCGGTCTGTTGGTTACCATGTGACTTCAACTAAAGAAGTGTACCTATCTGACCAGGTCTTTCCCAGTTCTAAAAGTGTATGAACTTTGACCTTTGCCATGGCAAATTCAGTATCTGCTTTGTTGAGAGGAGGGATTGAGCAAACTGTTCACTCAATATACACTTGCCATCAAAACGACAGGCGTCAGTTCTCTGCACTATCTGGTAATATTTGGAATTTGTTAAATCATTAACAGTCAGTTGTTTACAGCTTAGATTCTGACAATACTCTTTGATGTTCGCTAATTATCATGCATGTTTTAAAATGAGTTCTGAACCACTTCTTTGCCTAATTAAACCTCATTGAAAATTGTTGAATTTTAAAGAAACATTTGATTTGCAAAAATAAGTTATACATTCAGTAATCTTCTGTATTTCACAAAAGACCCAGAAAATGTTTTTAAGTACTGTAAGGTAAACTGAATGGGAGATGCCCTGAACTAAATGGCGTAAAATTTGGAAGGCATCATTTTCAAACTATGCTCTTTGTGTTAGTAAATTCCTCCTGATAATATTTATCCCCTGTTTTAATGGCCATTTACTCTCTTATTTAAAAGTTTATAAAATATCTGTAAACCTTAAAAATTAATTGAATTACTTAAGAAATCATGAATAAATTACTCTGTGGTACGATTTTTGGTGAACCTGTCAGAAAAAAAAATTGGTGAGTTTCTTTCTCTCTCTTTTTCACTTACTTTTTAAAAAAAAATAAAAATAAAGGTATGTTTCCAAGGGCATACAAGGATAAGGGCCACTTAATATTTATCTCTTCCCATTATCAGTTAAATGCTTATATAGACATTCATTTGAGGACACAAACACCTTAGACTATGTCTTTACAATGATAAGACTGATTCAGACATGCTGATATGTAAATTAGTGGAAACATAATCCTCTTAGTTTCATTTCTTCTGTGCTATGACAAAAGCAACTTAGGGGAGAGAGCATTTATTTTGTTCACAGTTCTAGGTTAGTCTATCACTGCAGGGAGGTCAAGGTGACAGGATCACATCCTATCACATCCACTCAGAAAGCAATGAATTAGTGCATGCGTTCTTCTCCCTTCGTCACTTTCTTCCCTCCTCCTTTCTGTCTCTTTGTCTCTGCCTCTGTCTGTCTCTGTTTCTCTCTCTCTGTTTCTCTCTCTCTGTTTCTCTCTCTCTGTTTCTCTCTCTCTCTCTCTCTCTCTCTCTCTCTCTCTCTCTCTCTCTCTCCTCTCCTCTCCTCTCCTTTTCACTTAGCCTCAAGCCCAGCCCATGAACTGGTACCACCTATACTCAGGGTGGATCTTCCTACCTTAATCTAATTAAGGTAATCTCTCACAGAAAAGCCCACAGGGTGACCTATCCTAGACTCCCCAGGATTTTCTAGAATGCACCAAGATAAAATTAAAATTGACCAAGACATCTTCTGATAAGTTCTCTTGAAAATATATGTATGTAACATTCCTATAAATGGAAGTAGGAAAAGACAATAAGTTTAATGTACACTCGTATAAAAAGACGCTTATTGACGGTTACAGCTGTGTACCTTTGAGAGATAAGATAATATTTAAACTATTTTACCAGATGAAAAAAGGCTCCACTTACAAGCATATGACATATACCCATGTGCATACATTGCCTCTGTAAAAGTACAAAGGAAATCAGTTGTAGTGGTCGGCACATCACCAAAAGGTCTTGTTCATTTGTTTGTTTGTTTGTTTGTTTGTTTGTTTGTTTGTTTGTTTCAAGACAGGGTCTTACTATGTAGCTCTGGCTGTCCTGGAGCTCACATTGTAGACCAGGCTGGCTTCAAACTCACAGAGAGCCACCTGCTTCTGCCTCCCAAATGCTGAGATTAAAGGCATGTGCTTCTACTTGTGGCCTAAAAGTTTATATTTTTATGTCATAGACTTGTTTTAGAATGATTTTTAAATTTGTAAGAGAATTGCAAAGATGGAAAGATTTCCCATAAACCCTCTTCCCCCCGGGTACATATATAACCTTTCCTGTTATCAACATATGCTACCATCATAGTGCATTTATTCAACTAAATGGACCTATAGTTAATATTATAGCCCAAGACTTAGCACTCACAACCCTCCAGAATTCACTCAGATGCTATGTATTTTACTGTGCCTAAGAATTATGACCAATGCATAATGGCATGAGTACATTGTGATAATATCAGGATATTTTTCTATACTAAGATTCTTCTATGGAATTAATAGGTCCAGTAATTGCATTACTTGGGAGCTGGAGGCACGATGACCATCAGTCCACAGTCAACTTGGACTACATAGTGAGACTCTATTTCATCCATATCTTCTCTGTGCTCCAGATACTCATGTACTTCTATTTCCATCCTTGCATCCATGATATTTTATTATTGGCATAGCTTCTTGTTTTCAGAATGTAATGTATTCATAATCTCATAGAATATGGGCTTGCCATACTAGCTAGCTTCTTTCACTAGTAATATGCAGTGAAGTTTCCTTTGTGTCTTCTTATGGCTTGATGGCTGGTCTGGTTTTTTTTAACACACACACACACACACACACACACACACACACACACACACACATTTTATTCTCTGGGTGCATCTTGTTTATTTACCCATATACTTAATAAAAAAATTACCTTAGTTTTGTTCAGGTTTTTGCAATTACAAATACAGCTGTTCAAAAGATCTGTGTGAAAGTTTTGGGGTAGTTGTAAATTTATGACTTTTTCTAGTAACTACGAAGGAACTCAATTGTTGGATTCTACGAGATAAGCTACAGTATATTTAATAATGTGTTAGCTCCTAAACTGGCTTTAAAAGTAACTGTGTCATTTCTGTCACTATTTAAACTGATAATGTGACAGCTCCAATGGGAAAGTTTTTATTGTAGATATTCAAGAGAGAACAGCCAGAGGCATCTGGAAGAGTGGAGCAGAAAGAGAAAGAAGCAGACTGGACATGGCCAGTAGACTGGACATGGCAAGGGCTATCTGCAAGAGAGAGGAGAAGAGAAAAGGATAGAGAATGAAGAAAATGGTGGGAGAGTCAGGAAGAGAGAGAGAGAAAGAGAGAGAGAGAGAGAGAGACAGAGACAGACAGAGACAGAGACATAGAGAGACAGAATGAGAGACAGGGAGACACATAGAGAGAAGGAAACAGAGTCAGAGACACAGATATAGAGACAGAGACAGTGAGACAGGGATACACACACACAGGACATGGCAGGGTTATAAGGAGAATGTGCCGCTGTGTGGACAAAAGCCAGTAGGTTATAGAGTTTACTATAGAGGAGGAGGCGAGACGGGCACGGACTTTGAATGTGTAACAGGTACTTGTGATACTGAGGGAGCCCAGAGGCCAGCATGGGCCGTGACATGCTAATAGTGCCATAGATAGTCATATGCTCCTTCCCATAGGTAAAAGAAATGACTCTTTAGAGGAGAACCCACGACACAGGTTTCCGAGTCTTTTATCTAACTACTAGACTATCTCTGAAATGTGTGTTTCAGTCTGAGAAACAACACTCTGACTACTTGGAAAAAACTTGAAACTTTTCACCAAAGTCAAGAAGTCAGCTCCTGAGAAATGTCAACTCACCAGTCCACTGTAGCTTTGGAAGGGATGTCTTTGAGCCATCAGATGTAAGCTTGAGAATTGGGGAGAGGTAACTTACCCATCAGCATAAGAACTAGTAAGTATTGCAATGTCTGCACAAGTGAATACTATGTAGCAAGCCAGAGGATCCTGAAGGCCTTCCTATGGTGGAATCTCAAAAGCACAGTATCCATGTTTTGGTATCCAACAGCAACAATGAGCAACTTGATTCAATTCTTTACAAGTCTCCAAAGGGAAAAAGTCCTGTAAGACAGTGTAAATGTGGTTCTGTGAAGTGCTTACATTCAATGAACCATAAGGGGAAATGGTTTTGTTGGGGCACAGATCACAATGTCTTTCTTAAACTGAAAATCTACATTTGCCCAAGGCCTCCTGTTGCAGCTATATTTCAAGTTACGTGTTCATTATGTACTGTGTAGTGTTTTTACAATTAAAACAAACTATTTTTAATATCTTTGCTCTATTTCTTTAGAAAGGTATATATGGTACAATTATACAAGTTGTAATCAGTAGATGTACTTTATCTCTTGAGTGATATGTTCTGGTCTTCATCTTTTATTTCAATTATTTATTTCAATAACCAGCATATTTATTTAAAAAAACATAGGGTACTTTTATATTTTAGGTGTGCAAATTGTGATTTAATTAACAGCGTCTTTATGGCAGTAGCAAACATACCCCTCTGACCTTTGCAGTTCATCTAGATTGGTCCAAGGGAGCTGTTCCCAAAGGGTGGTTCTGGACCATAGCCTATGCATATCTCTGTTTTAGAAATGACTGAACTGCATACTGAACCAAAAGCTTTGGCTCCACAGCCTAGCACTATGTGACTTCATAAGATGTTTGGGTATTCTACTGATATAGAGTATTTATATGATAAATTTGTAAGTATATATGTATTTATGTAGTGTGTGTGTGTGTGTGTGTGTGTGTGTGTGTGTGTGTGAGAGAGAGAGAGAGAGAGAGAGAGAGAGGCAGAGACAGAGACAGAGACAGAGAGACACAGAGAGAATAGTTAATAGAACCAGAAATAATATGTTCTTTTAAAATCACATAGTATGAAGTATTTTTTTCTTTATGGCCATTTATGAACAACTCTTAAATTTCAAAGGGAGCATAGTCTAATCCCTTCATTCTTTTATATGCTTTATATGAAATACTCTGTAAGGAGAAATTTTTTTGTCTCATTTTTGTAATCTAATGTCCTTAACAATTTCAAAGTTACTGAGGAGTTCAGAGAATGAAGTGAAAACTCACTTTACTTTGATTGACAAATTTTTAACATTTTGTAGCACTTGTTAATGTCCTTCTCTGTGTCCATGTACATACAGATATGTACGTACGTATGTATGTATGTATGTATGTATGTATACACATGCATATATGATAGAAGGCAACTTACAGAAATCACTACACTTGATTCCTAAACTTCACTATGAATTTTCCAAGAAGACAATCTCCTTTAAAACAATCCCAGTAATGAAATATCAAATAAATAACATCTTATACAGAATCTATATCTTATATAGAATTTGTAGATAAGACATCGGAATTCTCCTGTTGTGACATCAGAATTCTCCTGTTGTCCTCCAAATGTTATTTTTGATCTCCAACATCATGTGCTACATACGGTTTCTTTTTTTGAGACAGGTTTTTTCTACATTGTCCTGGCTGTCCTGAAACTCACTCTAGAGACCAGGCCGGCCTCAAACTCACAGAGATTCACCCGCTTCTGCCTCCCAAGGGCAATTATTAAATGGATGTGCTACTCTGCCTGGCTACATGTGGTTCTTTTTTTCTTATTTTGGTTTTTCGAGACAGGGTTTCTCTGTGTAGCCCTGGCTGTCCTGGAACTCCCTCTGTAGAACAGGCTGGCCTCGAACTCAGAAATCCACCTGCCTCTGCCTCCCAAGTGCTGGGATTAAAGGTGTGCGCCACCATCACCTGGCAATAATGAAAAACTTAAAGTGAATTGTCACTGTCATAGACAGATCTGAAGCTCAGCCGGGAGCTTTGCGAACAGCATTGATCAACAGAGGACGTTGTCCACTGTTTTCCCCAGACTGTCACATAACTCACTCAGGAAACACTTTCATATTAAAAGAAGAAGAGAAAAGAAAAAAGAGAGGAAGGAAGGAAAGAAAGGAAGAAAAAAGACTGCAGCTAAAACTTCTCTTTTTGTTCTTTAATCTTCATTAAATAAATGAATGCCTATTAACATGAATATTTATAGTCTCCTTTCTAAAAACAATTGCTGGATCATGAAATTATTTTAGGCTCTCAAGATAAAAGAAAAAGAAATTTTACTTAGTTTCAGAATTTTATATATATATGTGTGTGTGTATGTATATATATGTATATATATATGTATAATGTATATATGTATATATATATATATCAGTGTGCACTTATATACATACACACATATCTACTACAGTCAGCTTTCAGAGAAAATAATTTCTCCCTTCCTGAATTCTCAATATTCAAAACCAAAATTCTTTCCTTTGCTCTGTATATGTTTCAAGCAAATTTTGTTATGACTAGAATGGAAGCCTAGCTTTGTGTATATTGTTGCAGATGGTACAGGAAAACGAATCCCTTATCCCACGTGTTGCTTTGGAAGACGTCCCCACTCTTGCATTACTTTGATGTCCGAGGACTATTCTTTGGATACTTTATTAATCACATCATTTCAGATGTGAGTTTATTTTGATTTCCAATTCAGCCCCACTTTTCCCTTCGTAGTTTTTTGCTACTCCTCTTTCTCTACTTTATTCTTGAGTGCTCTGTGCAGACACACTTGTCTGTATGTCTGTCCGCTCCCACATATGGCAGAAAAGCAGGAAGCCACTGCTTTCCAGCTGAATTGCCTAACAAGAATGTTTGTTTTTTTAATTAATACGCATTCATACATTCGATGTACTAGGTAGACTAACAAGATATAAGCCTGGTTCCTAAGTGTTCTGAATAACTAAAACTATTAATCACTATAATTAATCTTTATGGGATTTATATAAGCAAGGATTGTTGGGCACTCTTGCTTCATTTTTTTTCTTTTAATCTAAAGACTTGTTTATTTTTATTTAAGTGTATGAATGTTTTGCCTTTGTGTATGTCTGTGCACCATGTGTGTGTATGTCTTGTGTCTACGGAGGTCCAGAAGATCCTTGGGTGAACTGAAGTTACAGATGCTTGTGAGCTATCATGCGCTGAGAATGGTACCTGGGTCCTAAGGCAGAGCAGCAAGCACTTTAACTGCTGATCCCTTTTTTTCCCAACCCATCCCTTACTCTTTTGTGCTACGGAAAGACTTTGGTTATAGCTGAGTGAAACAAAACATCAATTCTGCATCTTCTAATTGGGGACCCTGCCTGTCTCAGCCCCTGAAGTCTCCTTTCTCCTTTACCATCCTGTAGCCTGTGGTCTTTGGGGGTGGTTTCTAAGGTTTTAGCCCACTTTTATGATTACAAACCAAACTATTTTTTTTAACTGCAGGATATTAGAATGTTTTTTTCAAATAAAAACTGTATTATTTGGCTCTCAATACTGTCTTTTCATGCCCCATCACGATTTTCTCCATAGCAATGAAAAAAGGAAACGTAGCAGGAGATTATTTGGGGCCAAAGCTACTGTGGAGCAGTCATGGGTGGCTTAAGAAGCAGTTCTCTGGAATTGAGTGCGGAGAATCAAGTGTCGCGGGGGTTTGGAGATGGTGGATGTGAGCCCTCACTGACCTGATGTCTTAGCACCCCACCAGGAAGTCTGGATGGAAGGTGGGCCAGTGAAGTCAGGCTTGGATGCCCTTGAGACTTAGGAGTTCTCAGAGACCATAAGGGAGTTTAAGTGCTCTCCTTCAGTTGCCCTTCCAACGGGGCTTGAACTAGGAATAACCCCAAGGTTATTTTCTCAGGTGCAGTGGGTCAGCTTGCTCACTGACTAAAAAAGCACATGATAGTTTTAGCCAATGAATTCCATGGTTCTCCATGGCAGTAAATAAATGTTTTATATGATTATTTTCTGAGTTGGAGAATATATTTATAAGCATTTTCTCAATTTATTTGTTCTTCAAAAGACAAAAGATGATCACCTTCTAAGTCATATTTTTAAGAAGAGCTATAAATCTTGAAAAGTATTTTATATTTAGTAGCCTTTTGTTTCTTTATTTAAAAAAGTCTTTCACAAAGCACAATAAAAATAAAAGTCCCCACTGTTTCCAGACTTCTACCCACACATTGCTGTCTTTAAATGTTCTTCTGTGGTTGAAGTCATTACTTATTTAAAAAAAACAAAACCAAAAAAAAAAAACCCCTTTATTTTTGCTCAGAACAAAAATCCATTGTCAACAAAATGTCTCAAAAGAATACATCCCTTTGTTTGTATTTAGAAGCTTAGTTTACTCTGCAGAAAAGATAGTCTGACATGGCTTATCAACACTTTGGTAAATAAGGTACTGAAAAAAGCCCACCTTCATTGACAATTATTACATTGTTATCAAACAGAACAGCCACAGGTAAGCAATAAACTTTGAGGTTAGTATATTTCTTCTATATAACGTAAAAAATTAGAATTACCCTGTCTTATTAACAGCTTGCTCATTTACATGTAAAGGGGTCAGCTAATCGCTATGTGATTATTTACAGGGGAAAAAGTAAGTTTATAAGGTAAAGCCGTAGGTTGATTTGTGAGTCATTTTTTAAACAGTAAGTGAACTGTGTTCAAGATCAATTTACTTTGTGTGTTGACTAATCTTCATGATCAATCAGAATGAATTGGCAATGATCCAGGGGAAGACACACCTGGGGGATGTGCATGGTGGGGGTCGGGGGTGGGGGGATGTGCGTGGGACGGTGTTTCCAGAGAGGCTTAACTGAAGAGGAAAGATCCACACTGAGTGGGTGACACCTGTCCCATGGTCTGGGGTCCACACTGAGGAGAAAATAAATGAGACAGGAACTGAGTATTATGTCCCCGCCTTTCTGCTTCCTCCATTATGCATTTACCATCCCTTATGACTGTGACCTAAAGTAAACCCTTCTTTCTATAGGTGGCTTTTCTTGGGCATTTTGTTATAACAATTAGAAAAGTAATATTGAGAAGATATTCAAGGTACTTGAATTACCGGAAGACTGGGTTGGAGGATGATCTCTTTGCAGCGGCTGCAAAATGGCAACACCCACCTTAGTGGCTACACTGTCAAGAGGTCAACCAATGGCTAATAGTTTCTTTCAGCCACGGAGCTTAGGGAGGAGGTAATCTTTAAGAAACAGTTTAAGCTTTGCTTTATACACAACGTGCATGGGCACGTGTGTCTACCTTGCTCCAGACACAATGTGGCCAAATAACTGGGCTTAGATCCCGCACTGAATAAAAAGGAGAAAGCTTGCCGAGCAGGGTCATTTGTCTCCCTCTGTTTCTTGTGCATGTATTTATTCATTTGTTTATTCTGAGATAGGGTCTCTCTCTATAGCCCTGGCTGTCCTAGAACTAACTATGTAGACCAGAATGGCCTTGAACTCCTCCTGACTCTGCCTCCTGAGTGCCGGGATTAAAGACATATACCATGCACACCTGGCTTCCCTCTGCTTTCTGGGTGCAGCTGCTTGAAACTCTTGCTGCCAGGATGCTAGGAACTGTGAGCCAAAATGAACCCTCTCTTAAGATACCTTTGTAAGGTATTTTATCCTAGCACTGAAATGAATAATGAATAGACGATGTCCATGTTCTGCATATTGGAAAAATCTCAAAAAAGAAAGAAAGCAGGGGCCATGGATCAAGGTGGTCAGCCTGGGGACACTGAGGGCTCAGCTCAGGTTAGACTTGCTGACACCGGCAAGAGAACCGTGAGCAGTCATTTTAGATGCCACAAATTCAAGAATAGAGGACAGCAAAATATTTGTTAGAACATGCTGTGCAGTGTAAAGGGCATCTCACAGTTTACAGTAAGATCTACACTGTATTATCAGTGAGTCTGGCTCTTCTTCAAACTTACGTTGTGTCTGTACATCGTTGTACACCATAATACAAGCATAAGCACACACACTATACCTTCCGGATCCTAAATTATTGTTACTAAGCATCCAATGTTAAGTGTGAGAAAGGTGGCAGCATCTTTTTTAGCTTGATTCTTTCATATGAAATCTGTTATGCAAAACTCTGGAAGTATTGCTCTCTTCTCACTCTCCCCTAAGGCAGAGTGACAGAGAGGGAGGGAGGGAGGGAGGGAGGGAGGGAGGGAGGGAGGGGGATCTCCTAGCTCTTCTATCTAAGTCTTCTATGGCATCAGAGGGAAGAAGGTGGAGAAAAGCCTAGATTCATGCACAAGTAAAGTACACACATGTTGATGTGATACAATAAAAAGTGGGCTTGGTAGACTTGACATCTGCCTACCATTTTGCAAGAATGGGTATAGTAGCTTTAATTAAAGAAACATATACTCATAACCCGGGAATGACACCATATCAAACAGTAATCTGCTTGAGAGCATATCCACATGCATAAAGCTTTTTAGGTCATCTTTGTACTGTAGAGACAACCACAATGTAGGAGAGTTACGTTTTGATAGTGGATAGATAATGTGCGGCAGCATCCAGTGTCTGGAGGAAAGATGGTAGAAACCTCCAAACCCGGGAAACTTAGAATGTATGGCACAAGACTTTGTAAAGATGCTGGGCCTCTGGAAGTTGGGATTCCCCAAAAGAATACCATCAATGGCTGGGGGACTGGCAGCAATTTCAAAGCATGCCAATTGCATATTTGTCTTAGAAGCATTTTTTTTTAAACTGCTCTATTCAGGTGAGTATAAAGGAGTTTCTGCACTTATTAGGAACCAGTGCTTGAAGGAAGGGTGTGGGGGAGCAGATTTATGGCACTAGTGAAGCCAACTTATGTAACTATGTAGGATTTGGGATTTAAGGTTTTTAAATTACATGTATTTACTTGTGTCTGTAAGTGTGTTTATATGAACGGGTGTTTGTGTGTCACCAGATTCTTGTGGAGGTCAGAGGACAACTTGAGAAAGCCAGTTATTTTTCTTCCATCATGTGGTCCTGGGGACTGATCTGAGGTCATCAGGCTTGTTGGCAAGAACCTTTACCTACTGGACTATCTCAGCAGCCCAGGAGGTCAAATTTTATGAATGTTTTCAGACACAGTATCTTGAGTAACCCTTTAAATGAGCATTTTAGTTAAAATAACGTGTGTTTCATTAATTAACTTGTACTTGCTGTTTATCGTGAGCCAGGCTGGAAATGTCATAAAGATTAAGAGTAACAGTTCTGTGTCGTTGGGCACTGTAGAGAGATAGAGAGACCCTTCTGTTTATAATTGGTTGGGTATCTGGCTACCTGGATTTAAAAACTATCAGGGCATTTTGCAGGTAGAAGTGGCTTTCTTTTTAGAAGGTGATCCAAAGACAAGCTGGGAACATACATCTCGAGTACGTAGCTGGAAAACTTAATGTTTAGAGGAAAAGGATGTAGGAGGGGCCAGCAAAGCTGAGGTTGTGAATTCAACTCTTTCCCAATGGAGATTGTTACCCTAGAATAGATTTGTTGCAACTTGGCTTAATTCATGGGCCGGTGCTAATAGTCTCTGATAGCTCCCTGGTTCTGTTTTGTTATTATTACCAAATTTATGTTACCATTCAGGAACTGGGGTTACACCATAGGTTTGTTCTTAGAGCCAGACCTAAGGTTTTCAGACACATAAGACCCAGGAATGTGAAAAGCCAACCCCAGTCTCCTGGAACTAAATAAATCCACAACCGAGCTCAGATCTGCAAAATCCAGCAGGCAGAGCATATGGGGAACAGGCCAAGCACATTTCCCAGACCTGCAAAGTAAGCAGTGATCTGCCTCCAGCAGAGAGACTTTGGTTAAATGTGACCGGGAAGAAGCCAGCAGCAGCCCTGCTGCTCAGCAAGACCTCAAACGAAAGAGCTGTCTCCAACTACACAGCTAAAGTTCCAGCTTGACTCATTTACTGAACAGAATGTGGTGTCTTAGATAGCCCACTGAATAACAGAGTTTGATAACAGCAGGCTGCTTTTACCTAGGCTCAATTATTTTAGGTTATTGAAGTTGGATGGAAGCCACAGTACCTGATAGAGTTAATGACAGTCTGAGTTTGTGGCACCTTGGACAGTACATTGTCACATGCAAACATTTTATCAAAGGCTTTAGCATAGTCTTTTATCTCATCTTCTTTATTCTTTTTACTTGGTTCAAGAACTCTTCACGGTTGTGTGAGAGTGTGCTTATGTGTGTATGCACATGTCTCTGGGCATACGTGTGTGCATATATGTGTATGTGCATACATAAGTGCATGAGCATGTGTGTGCGTGTGTGTCTGTGTGTATGCATGTGGTACAGTGCCTGTAATGGGTTTTTGCAGCATATGACAGTCTTCTTGAGGTTAAAGAAAACAGCCTCCAAAAGAAGCCACATATGATAAAATAAAAAAAAATTAAAAACAAATTCATTATACAGTGAGATCTATGATTCTTTATTAATGCATTAAATAACAGTATCTTAGGATAAATATATAAATTGCATCATTTCAAAATGGGGATGAGAATAGAATATTTTTTTACATTTATTTTTGTTTTCAATTTATCCCAGCTGAAGCTTTCCTTCCCCCCACTCCTCCTAGTCTCTCTGATACCTCCCCTCTCCCCCAGATCCACTCTTCCTCCATTTCTCTTCAGAAAAGAGCAAGTCTCCCAGTCACCATAGTATAACAAGATACAATAAGACTGAGTAGACACCCGGCTGGGTAAGACAACGCAATGGGAGGAAAAGAGAACCAAGAGCAGACAAAGGAATCAGAGACACTCTTACTCTCATTCTTAGGAGTCCCACAAGTACCAAGCTACATAACTGTAACATATATGGAGAGGACCTAGCTCAGACCCATGCAGGCTCCATGGTTGCTACTTCAGTCTCAGCTTCAATCTGTGAGCCCCTACGAGCCTTGGTTAGTTGATGTCTGTGGACTGTTCTCTCGGTGTCCTTGACCCCTTGGCTCCTACAATTCTTTTTTCTTTTCTTTTTTTTCTTGTTTTTTCGAGACAGGGTTTCTTTGTGTAGTCCTGGCTGTCCTGGAACTCACTCTGTAGACCAGGCTGGCCTCTAACTCAGAAATCCACCTGCCTCTACCTCCCAAGTGCTGGTATTAAAGGCGTGCGCCACCACTGCCCGGCAGCTCCCACAATTCTTACTCTCTCTTTTCCAAGGGGTTCTTTGAGCTCCAAGAGGATGCAGTGGAGATCTCCATTTTCGGTTATCTTTTCACCTAATGTTTGGCTGAGCATCTATGCATCTCCTCCCAGAGAATAGAATATTTTTGAAGTACAAGTGATATACCAGCTTTTGAGCCAACCTATATATAAAAAAATTCTACTTGTGTCCTCTTACGTGACTTCTGTTAGTTTCCTTCTGTTGCAGCAATGACTCATGACAAGCTCAACGTCTTTTGTTGTTTTGTTCTGTTTTAAAGAAAGGGTCTTACTATGTAGTCTGGGCTAGCCTTGAACTCATAACTCTCCTGCTCAGTCTCTCAAGTACTGGGATTATAGGTGCACATCACCACGCCAAGCTCATTTTGTCTTTTAAACCACACAAGTGGTCATATTCCATTCTGGAGATGAGGATGGAAGTCCCCACTCTTGTGTAAGTCCTTCTCATTTCATATTTAGAACAAGGCATTTAATTTTCTTTGCTTTTCAATCCCTGTGGGTGATTTTGTCTACTAAGCTGTATTCTTCCCCATTAGCACTTTCCCATGGGATGCAACATGCCATAACTGGTCTGAGATTGAGATTACAAAGAGCTAGGTTCTATGATGAAGTTAGACCCTCCCCAGTCCTTTATTTCTTCTTTCATTTGAGCATTTGGCTGTATGATGCTTAATATTTTCCCCATTCTTTTCCATTCTGGTCATTTATGTGTCAGTTGGTCTTCTAGAATGCTTTCTCTGAGGGATCAGGCTGAGCAGGAGCGTCCTCTGAACTTTGCTACAGGAATCAGTGCCTTAGCATCCATCCAAATCTGTCCGTTCACTCATTTAAGAAGCGTTTGTGGTAGGGGAAAGTGATCCCTCAGGTTTACTCGTGTTCTGATCCCTGGAAAGTGGGAATGTTAGATTGCATGACAATTATGAACTGAATTCATGTATGTAAGTCTTAACTACAGTGTGACTGTGCTTGAGAACTGGGTCTTTAAGGAAGTAAATAAAGTGAAATGAAGTCATAGAGTAAGGCCTTGTTGTTCTAGAAGAAACATTTTCACAAGAGGAGGAAGAGGAACCCTGAATAGCCTCATGAACAAAGGTCAAGCCCATGGTGCAATGAGAGGACAGAGATCTACATGCTAAGAACACGGACATCAGCAAAAACGTCAGTCCTGTGAGCACCTGGATGCTCACATTTATTCACTCCAGAATTGTGAGAAAACAGAATGCTGTTGTTTGCCTTCATAGTCTTTGGAGATTTTCATGGCATCTGTGGCTGACCAAAACACCCACCAAGAGAAAACAAGACTGTGGACGGAAATGAGGTTGCCAGGCAGCTGACCTTGACTTACCGAGATCAGCTTCAGACCTAAGATGGCTAGAACTGTAAGATAAGAATTTATGATGTTTTCAGAATTGATCATTTGGACTGGATGATGGTGGTGCTCTCCTTTAATTCCAATACTTGGGAAGCAGAGGCAGGTGAAGCTTTGTGAGTTTGGAGCCAGCCTCCAAACTCCAAAAGCCAGAGTAAGTCCCAGGACAACCAGGACTATACAGAGAAACCCTATCTTGGTCACCTCCTGCCCTGACCAAATTGATAATTTAGGAGTGAGGTAAGGCGCAGTGGCAGAGCACAAGATTAGCATACCTAAGAGTCTGGATTTAATTCTCAAGCAAGAGAAAGGAATAATAAACAAATAAATATCAAGCAATATTTAATTTTGACAATATCTTGTAGCACCAATAAGAAACTAATACCAGTGCTTTCTAATGTTCAGGTAACCAGAGAAACATACTCAGGTCATATTCTACCACAGAGCTGGAAACTTCCTGTGATAAAGCATTCTGTCTCACTCAATTGTAAATTCACTTAAAGATAGGTGAAAAAGCCTGATCTTTATTACCCTGCTGTCTCACTGAGGTTCCTTTCTATTCCATTTTTCCTCTTGTTACTTAGAGACATTTCTGGTTGCTCCAGGCCCACCCACATAATGCAGACTATCCCTTCCACCATTACCAGACCAGTAGCCTTCATTCCCTTGAGTCTGTGGTCTCTTGATTAATGATCCGCTTTGAATGCAGTTTCTAGCATAAAACACAGTTTCCAGATGTGCACGAGGCAGAGGTGAACAAAGTATTATCTTCTGTGACCAGTATAAAATGCTATGTGAACTGTGCTAATTTTGTATGACTAGGGAAATCACTTATTAATCATGTTCAGCCTGAAGTCTGTTTTTATATTGTAAAAGTATATTAAATTGACTCCTCTTAACGTTATAGTGTTACCATTGATTATTTGAGCCCAAGAGCACAGAATTCATTTATCTCGTTCCAATATTACTGGATTTATAGAATTACTTTCTTTTTGCCTAACGAACAAATTTACAACTGTGATCCCATCACGTAAAACATCAACAGTTTCCTCTTGATTCAATTCAACATTTATTGAAACAAGTGCCTAACATTGCACTAGATGAATGGGGCCATCTGTAGAATTAATATTCTATGTCACTATATGTGAGTATAAGTTTGATGAATTGGGCAGAGTTAAAATTAGAGCCCTTTCTAGAAAACGTGGAGAATTCATTCATCAACACCTTCTGGGTATTGTCAGATGTGAGCTATTCCATCCGCACAGCCTTACACATTCCCCATTTCTTCACCTCCTTCCTTGTTCTGAAACTTAGCCAAGCACCTTTTGGAAATCCAGATGAATTACACTACTATTTCACATCCATGGAGTCATATGTTTTAACAAGGAAATGAGCTTAGATTGTATACTCATGTACCTGTTAGGACCTAGGCCTAAGCTAGAGTGTTACACCAGGTGCACGCACACACTCTCCTCTCTCTCTCTCTCTCTCTCTTTCTCTCTCTCTCTCTCTCTCTCTCTCTCTGCTCCTTTTAGTGATTTTCTTTCTTCCACCCCTCCTTTCTCTTCCTTCCTTCCTTCCTTCCTTCCTTCCTTCCTTCCTTCCCTCCTCTTTCTTTCTTCCTTCCTTTCTTTCTTCCTTCCTTCCCTTCTTCTTCTTCTTCTTCTTCTTCTTCTTCTTCTTCTTCTTCTTCTTCTTCTTCTTCTTCTTCTTCTTCTTTTTCTTCTTCTCTCTCTCTTTCTTCCTCTCTCTCCTTTCATTTCTTCCTTCTTTCTTTCCTTTCTTCCTTTTCTTTTTCTTTTTTGTTTTTGAAATAGAATGCTAGCAAATAAGAATTAAAATATCTGAAGATAAAAATCAAACAGGACTTTGAATTGTTTCCTTTTAAATGGGAGAGAGTTTGGGGCTGGTGAAATGGATAACAGGAATAAAATGATTGATAGGAGGGGGTATTAAAGAGATATTTTGGAAAAGATAAGTGAAGAGCTTATATCTCAGGATTTGTGATTTTCCATGCAGTCATGGAGGGTTTTGTCTCAGAGCTCAGCAGAAGGCTGCTCGGTGCGGTGGCTTGATCTGGAGCTCTCTTAGCAAGGAGGCCCTTTCGCTGCTTGACTCAGCCAGGCAGGGGAAGTGAGGGCAGCTTTGAGGAATGTGCTGAACTTTGCAGAGGTGATTTTCCAGCTCTCGGGCAAGTTAAATTAAAATGTCTTCAATGTATGTGATACTCTTACTTGTAAGCCTTATGGTTTAACGCATCGGCTGGAGCAGAGTTCTGACAAACCGGGTGGTGAGAGACTTAACGACATAAGCAGGCAGTTCAAACACGCTCACTGGAACACTCTATGGTCCTCCCAGTGTGAGGAGGCCCACAGCACTCTGGCTGCTAACTTGGGTGGAGCATTGACTGCCTGCCTGCCTTCGGAAACTCTGCTAGTCATCTTTCTCTTCAAGTTTCGAGAAACGTTTTTCGACTGTCTATTCTTCAGATGTGTTGAGGACATCCCTTGTTTCTAGAACAGGAATATGGTGTCTGAGGCCCCCGGATGTGGCTCCTGCCTTATTATGACCACTATCCTACTTTTTGTGCTCCAGGCCTCCAGATCTTGTGGCATTTCTTGATCAAGTCCAGTCCCCACTATCCACCATTGCTTGCCGATGTGACCCTATTTAAATCTCCGGGCCAACATCCACTTTCCCAAAATGTCTTCCTCCATCTCTTGTCTTTCCCCACATTGTGGAGAGAGCAGTTGCATATGACATCACTTTAGTGATAATAACGCTCCTAAACAATAGTGACAGCTGGGGATGTAGTTCAGTGGGTAAAAGTGCTGGATGTACAAACGTGAAGACCTGAGTTTAGATCCCCAGCACGCATACAACAGCTGGGTGTAGCTGCATGTGTCTGTAACCCCTTCACTTGGAGACTGAGATAGCCAGGTCTCTGGGAGCTCACTGGGTAACTAGCCTAGACAAAACAGTTTCTGAAAAGAAGCCATGTTGTTGTAGGTTGTTGGTTCTGCAAAGGCCAATTCATCTATTAAAATGTCAAGGATTGAGCAAATGTTGGGATGCTGTAGGTCTTCAGTCTAATTGCAGTTAGTCTAGGGCTGTCTTTGGTCCCATTAGAAGCTATTCATTGCCCATCTCTGTGTCTGACTTAACATCCTTGTGACTATTATATGAAAAAAAGAATTCTGATGTATTAAGAGGCCACTAGTTTTTACTAATCCCAGAGCTAAGAGTGTCATCAGACAGCATCTGAGGGCCAAAGTGATAGGAACAGGAAGTACACTGGGCTATGCATTTTATTATAAAATGACCCCCTCAAAAAGGTAAGTTTCTTTCTTGACCAAAACCGTGTGTGTGTGTGTGTGTGTGTGTGTGTGTGTGTGTGTGTGTGTGTGTTGGGAGGGACTCTTTGCAGCCTCATCCTTTCCAGAGGCCAGAAATGCCATATGTGTCTGCTGGCTCTGCTCTGTTTTCTGCTTCCTAAATGCTTTTCTGGTGCTCTTCATAGGAAGTAATGCTAGAGCAGAAGTAGTGTTTGGATAAAAGAATCAGTCTCTGACCTTGATGGAGACCTAATGTTCAAAGTGAGCTGTTCCTTCACTTTGGTTAAGGGGCAATTCCTCCAAAGTGGATTCACTTAAATCCGTGCTAAAAAGATGGGGAAGAATACATTTCCTTCCCAGAATCCCTGCCCCTAGTGCAGTGGCTAACGGACAGCGGCCATGCAAAGGTCATAACCAATGGTTATGGAGGCTGGGAGCAAACCCAGATCTTCTCCAAGACTAACAAGTGTTCTTAACTACAGCTCCATCTTTCCAGTCTAGTTAATTGATTTAAAAATATTTTTAAATCATATATAATTTTGTATTTATCCCTAATTTCCTTCTGTTCTTCTCAGATGCCCTGTATAATGCTCCCTCCTTACTTCAACTTTGTTTTCTTCTTTCTTCTTCTCCTCCTCCTCTTCTTCTTCCTCTTCTTTCTCCTCCTCCTCCTCCTTTTTAAAAACAACTTCTGAGACTAATTGGTGCTGACCCTATGTTCATGGGTTTTGGACATCCATTCCAGCATAGTTGACTTGATTTGCTTTTGAGACTACTTGAGGGGCTGAGTTTGTGGCTCCGTGATAGAGTGCGTGTTTAGCTTACATGTTTAGGATTCAGTTCCTAGCAATGCAAAACAACACAACTGAGTTTGGAATCGACTGTTATTTTATTTCTACTTGAAACATGCGGGAATCAAAACACCATACATAGAGCCAGTCCCAGAAGCTTGTAGTTGGCAGATCACGAGACTTCTTAGCCTCTAAAGCAGTGTGAACCAATATCTTATACCATTACTCAGGAGACAGTAATATAGAGTAATGTTAATATTAACACTAATACAATAGAGGTGGCAGCATTCAAGTTAGCTCTTGAAGTTGGATGGAATTTTATAGTAAAGATGAACAAACAGGGACCCATGAACAGAAAGCTGGGTTCTTGGTGAACAGTGAATAGACAGATTGTTTTTATAAGACATGCCAAGCCCCAAGTGCTCCTTGGCCTAAAGTATCATTTAGAAATGAAATGGGAAAATGTTGTTCTATATATGTGCCCAAATGTGGGGCATGTGTGTCTCCCAGCTTGGCAAGTCTGTACATCCTGAAAAAATAACGACGTTGGAAAAGGTCAAAGGAAGGGTACTTTAAACCATCAGAAGGGCAGAGGCACCTCTGAGGATATGATAATAGACTAGAAAATGAAGGGGTTTCTAACTGTACTGACAAAGAGAAAAGCAGGAAGGCATTTTGAGAGACTTATCAACTCTCAAAGGAGCAAGGAAAAGGTAAATATGAATTAGTTCACCAAAGACATTTTTACTTTAGTGGTGTAATGAATAGATGACTGAAAATCTTACTGGGTTGAGATGAAAAGCATCAGTGAGAATAAACAAAAGCCAATGTGACTTTTCCATCTCAGCTACTTAGGAGCTGTGTGGCACCACCAGCAGCCACCGACGTTAGTAGTAACTGGTTAGTGAATCAAACATCTCAGTGACCTCAGTGACACTATGTCACTGCATCAACCTACTTCATCCAGTAAGCATCGGAGTTGAGCTTTGTTGAGTGGTAAGGAGAACTTGGTCTTTTATTTGTTTATTTTTTACTTTAATTCAGTCTAGATTTTACTATGTTGGTGACTGATCTAAGGGCCTTGTACATTCTAGAGAGCACACTATTTTTTGAGTGGTCCTAGCCTGGAATATGCTCTTTTAGCTCCCTCCCTCCCTCCCTCCCTCCCTCCCTCCCTCCCTTCCTCCCTTCCTTCCTCCTTTCCTTCCTTGTCCCCCCCCCCTCTCTCTCTCTCTCTCCTTTTTTTTCTTTCAAAGAAAGGATCTCATGTATCCCAGGCTGGCCTTGAACTCACTGTGTAGCTACGGGAGGATGACATTGTACTTCTGACCCCCGAATGATCCCCTTGTGTGTTAGGATTACAGATGTGCACCCCTTTGCTGAGGATTGACCCATTAACTTCTCGTATGTTAGGCAAGCACTCTCCAGACTCTAGGTGACATTTTTGAGCTGTGATGGGACAGGTGTCAGTCAAGGAGTGCAGAAGAGGAGGTGATGGTTTCTCTTTGCAGGTGACTGTGGGACATTTAGAAGGCAGGGTTCAGATAAACTTAAAGAGAGCAATATTGGCCTGGGACCAGGTTGAAAATGGACTGGACACACAGGCAGGAAGGAATTTCTTTACTTTTTTTTTTTTTTTAAACAGCATGGGAGTTATGCCAAGACATGCAGCTTGGTCTACAGGCTGCAATTAAGGGTAAACTTTAAAGAGGAAAATGAAATAGAAGGGAGTTTGACCCCCCTTTGAAGTTGTAATGACATAATTTGCATGTTCAGCTCTTAAGCTTCCACCACGCCACAGTAAAATTATGTCCTTTCCAACATGGAGGAAATAGATGCATCACTACAAGAGAAAAGCAGAGGACAGGATCATAGGGCCACAGCGTAGACAGGGTACAAAGATCACGTCAAAGTTTGAACCTTTCATTGAAGGAGTTTTGCTTCCTGAATTGTTTCTGTGTTTTTCTCTCTGTCGACCCCATGCTGAGAACTGCACATACCATTTGAGAACTCTGAGATTTCCTTCCCCATCTCTCAAAAGACTACACCAGAGACCAGAGAGATGACTTAGTGGTTCTGAGTCCTTATGGTTCCACATTGATTGGTTCAAAACTGCCTGCAACTCCAGCAGCAGGTCATCCAACCCTCTCTTCTGACAGCATCTGTACTCACCTGTGGATGTGTGCACGCACAGATACATACATGTGCACATAATTAAAAACATAAAATAAATGTTAAATGAGTAGACTGTTAGATTTCCATCACAGGTAATTCTAAAAAATTGTGAGTTTGTTTTTTGACTTCTGATTGGCTGAGGACATCCCTGGGCAGGTGTCAGGATACCAATGGTATGCAAATGTGGGGTTAAACTTCAGAATGAAAAATTGATCTGTGCCAGATGTAGTTACAAATTTGGCAAAGCCTACATATAATTATTTAAACCACAAATTTAAAATCATGCAGACAGGTGCTTACTGCAAAGTTTTAATATAGCTTAAACTAGCCCTGTAAGGCTTTACAGGTTAGTTTTGTTCAGAATTGTTGTGGTTTTGAGACTTTTAAGAAAATGTTACTTATTTATTTATTTTTTTTAAATGTAGCTCAGGGTGAAGTTAAACCCACAATTCTCCAAGTTTTAGAATTGCAGGCATGTGCCACCATACCCTGCCAGAGCTTTTAAAAAGCTGTTTATAGTGTTTTATATTGTTGTTATAACATTGCCGGGAAGCCTTTGTTGTGAACGTGGCATATACTCATCTTAGTTTGTGTTTCAGCTGATGAACCGAAATGCAGTCCTCTACTTACATATAGATCTGACTAGTCTACTACCTATACATTTGTCATTATTCCCAAGTGTTTACATGCTGGAATACATACTATTTTATACCAACCATTTTATTTGTCTTTCCTTCCTTCCTTTCTTCCTTTCTTTCTTCCTTCCTTTCTTTCTTTCTTTCTTTCTTTCTTTCTTTCTTTCTTTCTTTCTTCCTTTCTTCCTTTCTTCCTTTCTTCCTTTCTTTTTTAACAGGGTTTCTCTGTATAGCCCTGGCTGTCCTAGAACTCACTCTGTAGACCAGGGTGGCCCCTAACTCAGAAATCTACCTGCCTCTACCTCCCATGTGCTGGGATTAAAGGCGTGCGCCACCACCGCCCGGCGTTTATTTGTATTTCTAACTCATACTTTTCTTGAAGTGTGGGCTTGGTGTGTGTGTGTGTGTGTGTGTGTGTGTGTGTACATAGAAACATATATATATGTGTGTGTGTGTGTATACGTGTATACACAGGTGTGAGTGTGTGTGTGGAAGCTAGAGTTTAATATTGGGTATTTACCTTTGTTCCTCTCTATTTTTAGTTTTGAGACATGCTCTGTCGCTGAGCCTGAAGCTCACTGATTCAGCAAGACTAGTTGACCAGTAAGTCCTGGCATCCTCTTATCCTACATCCTCAGCACTGGGATGATAGGTGGGCTGTGTCATGATTGGCTTTTTATGTAGAGACTGTGGACCAAAACATAGTCCCTCAGGCTTGCTTAGCAAGAACTTTATTGAGTTTCTCCCCAGACCATCTAGTTTATATTACTCTTCAAAAATTATTTAAATTACATTTATTACTACTATTATTTTGTTTGTGGTGTGTGCGTGTGCGTGTGCGTGTGCGTGTGCGTGTGCGTGTGTGTGTGTGTGTGTGTGTGTGTGTGTGTGTGCACATGTATGTGAGTGCATGCACATGCCACAACCACATATGGAGATTAGAGGACAACTTGTGAGATTCAGATCTCTCTACCACGTAGGTTCTTGGAATCTAACTCAGGTCATCAAGGTTGGGGTAAATGCCTTAATCCCCTGACCTATCTTGCCAGCTTGAATTTATGTATTTTCTAAGAAATTAGCTTGGCCTAAGAAAATTAATGGCGTTTATTGATGGTACATCTCCTTTTAGGACTTAACAAAATGTTTGCTGTGAAATGCCTTGGGCCTAGCAGGCTAGGGAAGCACTGGGCAAAGGTGCCAGAGCAGGCAGTGACCAGAAGCGCAGGGGATAGTAAATGCTCATCACCCAACATTGCTCCCTCCCTGATGTGAGTGAAGGAAAATTACAACCATTTTAGGCCAAGGAGGGCCAAAGCGGGAGGCAGGATCTTCCAGGGTTGACCACAATTCCCCAAATGTAAGAGTTTTAACCTTTGGTTTTTTAAAACAGAAGCTTCTAAACTCATAATACCAGATGATCTGAAAAAAAAAATTCAAAACAAAATCCAGAACCTCTTGGGCTTCCCAGGCAATAGGGAAGGATTTCCATGTCCTAAGGAGGAGACTTTGTGTTAACTGATGTCAGGTGAGATCAAAGACAATATTCTTTCCTCCACAGACTTAATAGAGTAGACACAAAGCTGCACATACAAAGAACATGGGCCCACATTCCTTGCATGGAAAGGTTTGGTTCTCTTGGCATGAAATGTTCCTGTCTGCAACAACCTAAATGGACCAGGGGGAAGATCACACTTAATGAAATAGACCAGATACAAAGGGGGCACACACTGTCTGAGTGAAAAGAGAAAGGAACAGAAGACAGGCTTCGGGGGTGTGGCAGGAGACACAGTTTATTTTTAGTTTTACTGGATTAATGAAAAGCTTAAGATGTAACAGTAGTAATGGCTGCATTATTTGTGTACTTAATACCATTTAATGTACACTTCAAATGAGTGCCAGATATGATAGTATGTATATCGTATCAGAAACAATTAAATTAAAAAATAAATTCTGCCTCAGAAAAAGACTTTAGCTTCTTAATATAAGGCTGTTGCTTGACTATATAGATGTTAAGTTGTTCCTGTGTCCCTCTTCACACCCACTCTTCCCGCTCTGTGATACACCCCTTTCTTGTGGGGAAAAGAAAACAGGAAATGTCCCCATCAAGTGACTCTCAGATCTTCAAAGGCTATTTTCAGAATGAAGCAGAAAAGACAATTTGTCTGACAAGCAGGCTGATTTCTTTGGGCAGTTGGAGACTATGGCAGATCACGGACCCAAGTAGGCACAAGGTCATCTCTCCAGTCCTTCTAGATTTTTTTTTTAAATGAAAGCAATCAATCAATCAATCAAACAAATACACAAAACAACCCTCCCCCCAAAACTTGTCACTTTCCACATACTTTTTTCTTACCAGATTTTTTTTTTCTTACAAAGAGGATTTTTACCATTGTACATGTCAAATGAGAAAGGTATAAACTGACGCTGGGTAGATAGTCAGGAGAAAGAGCACTTGCTGCTGCTGTGGAGGACCTAGGTTTTGGTTCTCTATGCGGTGGCTTACAACTGTCTATAATTCCAGTTCCAGCGAATCTGACACTCCTCCTGACTCTGAGGGCTCCTGGACACTCATGGTGCTAATACGCCTACTATACCACACCCACACATGCATTTATGTTTTTTATCATTTCCTCCTCCAGCCTGACTCTGCCTGAGGCTCCACTACTCTGGCCCTACTTGTAACTTCAAGTCAAGGCTGCTGAGAGGTCGCAATAGTTTCCCCCTCCCAGTGCTCCCCTTCCCTCCCCCCCTCCAACTCCTTATGTGTACTGGCATTTAGCCTGCCTATATCTGTGCACACATACATGCAGTGCCTGCAGACGCCAGAAGAGGGCATCAGAGCCCCTAGCATTGGAGTTACAGATAGTTGCAAGCTGCCATGGGTGCTGGGAATGGAGCCTGGATTCTTTGAAAGAGCAGCCAGCACTCTAAATGGCTGACCCATTTTCTCCAGTCCCTCATACAATATTCTTAAGTCTCTTATTTTGAGAGACAGTTGGGAATGAAATTTCTTTCTTTGAAGTTTATTTACTGTGTGAAGGAAAGATGGACCATTCAATCTCCTTGGGGAGGCAAACAGATCTGTGCCAGGTATCACCAGAACTTCTACTGGGAAAGACAAATAATAGTCATTGTGTTTTATCAGAAAAGTTAATGAAGTTTATTTCTTCAGCAGTTGCAGAGAATAGTATACACATTATGCTGCCACTCTCCCTGGAGTATACCGAGTGCCCCCACAGACACGCTGAGCCAACGGTTCTTCTTCAGGGAACACGATGCTTGCTTTATGGTGTATATGGGCAGAGGAGCCAGAGGAAAGGAAAACACTGAGTTTAGAACCATGTGTGAGACTAGAAGGACAAGCAAGGTTTTGCCGTTGTTGTTTCTTGTTTGTTTTTCATTGTAATTTTAAGAACTGTAGGAAAACTGATGTGTGGTTGCCCATGAGTCACTGAAGACTTTGTTCTGAAATGTCAATGGGATGGATTTATCTATCATAGTATCTCATGAGTGGAGACTGGCATTTAGAGGCCCAGGGAGGGTACTGCCTGGGAGGCTGTGTGAAGGTTTGAAATTGTCTCTAAGATGGCAACAGGCTCTTGGAAGTAAACAAATCAGCCCATTTGGAGAAAGAAGTCTTATGTTCAAACATGACAGGAATAAAATACTGAGAAGGAACTCCACAGCTGTAAGTACAAGTGGGACCATTTCCCCACCAGCCCAACCCACTGCTCAAGGTGATAACCCTGGCTCCCCTGTTCTAGTCACTATAAAGGGAGGGTTGTATTGTTATGTTATCCCTGTGTCATTAGTAAAGTTGTCCTGGACTCAGTCTGGAATCTTATTGGATTCCATCTTGAGTGGCCTGTGGGGCATTGTTAGTAGAACTGGGTTTCTTGTTGTGAAGGAAGATACAAAAGAGCCGATGAGGTGGCCACGTCAAGGCCTGGCTTGTGCAGGGGACCTTCTCTCACTAGGAACCACGGGAGGCCTGACCCCGTACAAGGCCACATGGAAAAGCTGGCAAAACAGCCTGCCATCGGCAGAGTACAGGAAGCGGTTTGCACTGTGGCTACACCGCCCATGAGTTACACAATGCGATAGAATGGGGGAAGAAGTGGTTTTCTTCCTCTTCCAAATTAAAATAGCCTTTCCTTAACGAATTAATTTCTTTAAAAAAAATTCAAGGTTTTTTTTTTTTTTTCTTCCAAGTATGAAGAATGGTTTGGAGAAACTTGCCTGTTGGCTGATGAAATAAATGGCTTACTAAGGTTGGGGGAAGACATGGATACGTTGACATTTCTTTTCCCCCAGCACTGAGGGAACACAGAGACAGACAGCTTGTTTCATACTGGTCAAGAGCATGTGGCTTGCTGGTCAGGGGACAGGCCAGGGAGTCAGAAAGTCTGGGTTGTATTCCCAGCTTTGGCACCGACTCACTGGATGACCCTGACCAGTGGCTGCACCCTCAGCGTCTCTATCCAGAAAACAGGGATTTAATGACAACCCCTAGAAAGGAATGTTTGAGCAGTTTCTAGGCATATGAGGCTCGATACTTTGAGGTCTCAGGCAAGCAAAGAGGACAAGAATTCCAAGATGACTTTTCTTATGCAGGGAAGCATGGTTGAGAGCTTTTTGAAACAATGGGGACAGAGAGTGTGATAAATCCCCAGGACTGTTATAAACAACCTTTGATATGTGGATATAAAAACTCTCCCATCTCTGAAGTCACCTTGCCACCTCCCAAAATTTCACACTGTTGTATCGGTCGAGTTTATTTGAAAACAATTTAAAACTACATGCCGCCGTGGCAGTGAATCATTTTTAGCCAGGCACTAAATATTAAGGTGAAAATCTTTGGTGACATTTAACACAATGGCTTCTCTGAGGTCTTGGATTAGATATTTTAAAGACTTGTGATTGAATGTGCTCTCTCTTGTATGAACCTGAAGAAGCCACTTTTTTCAACTGCAAGAGGAATATTTTGGATTTGAGACAAGGACATTTATCTTTTGCCAGGTCCCACCTTCTATTTGTCCCATAAGCATTTGTGTGCGCGTGTGTATGTGAATGTGTGTGAGCGTGTGTGTGAGTGTGTGTGTGTGTGTGTGTGTGTGTAGATATGGATGACGCCATACAAATCATAACTAGGCTGGTGAGATGACCTATAAGGCTCCTGACACCAAGCCTGACAATCTACATCCAATTACCAGGACCCATATGGTGGGAGAAAAGAACTGGCTCCCTCAAAATTGTCCTCTGACCTCCACATGATGTGCATCATAGCTTGCCCCCATCCCATATGCATCATTTCTGCACACACACACACACACACACACACACACACACACCCTAAAAATATAATAATAATAATAATAATAATAATAATAACAATAATGATAATAATAATAATAACAATAAAGTTAAAAGCCACAGTTAACGAAACACAAGTTGAGAATAGGATTTTGATCCTGGCAAGTCCGCTCCAATGAATATGAACTTTTGGCTTACGAGTCAGTTTTTGTATCTGAGGGGTTATTCCATGTTTTTTTCCCTTCCATCTACCTATCTGGCTATCATCTGTCTACATCAACTATCTACACATTGAAGTCATTTCAAGTACAAGAATCTGTGGGCGGAACAGGGAGGTGGAATTGGGACTTATTTACAGCCAAGCCATGTGGGTTGGTGGCTCCATGCTGGGTTGAGAGATGCCTATTTTGGGTTTTGGTCCAGTCATTAAAAAAAGAAGGCCTTCAACGTTTGGATGAAAGCCACTCTGTAATGCTCACTTTGATGTGTCTTTGCTCTGTGCCCAGATACACTCTGTGGACCCCAGTCAACTCAAGCATTCCACTCCTTAGTCTGTCTTCTTACTTAAAACTGTGTTTGTCATAGAGTTTTTTTTTTCTTCATATAAGTAGTTTCATTTGAAGAAAACAAAACCCTGCTAAAAAAATAGTTTCAATAGCTAAGAGTTACTTTCTCTTGAGTGGAAATAGCTTTTTAAAAGAATGAAAAAAAAATCATGCTTACTTAAAAACATTACATACCATACAAAGTTTAAGGAGGTTTTTATCTCATCTATAGTCCTAGCTACTGAGTATGGTTATATATTCAGAATTTTGTTTAACATTTTGACATGTTTCTATAAAAGTTTCTTCTGTTTGTACATTTTCTTAGATTTCATATAAAGCATTATTTTTTGAAAAGAGAACATTCATCTAAAAATGGGCTTGTAGTTTATGTAGCTATATATATATCCTAAAACATATGTATCATGAACACACGCATACAACTTACAGTGTAAAGACAGATTCTTATAGCTTTAATTTTTTATAGTTTACTCCAAATTCATGAAAGCAACACTCATCTTGTTGTTGATGGACATTCAGTTTTCTGGGTACTCACTTATATAAACAGCAACATATTGAATATCTCTGTATATGAATATAGTCTATAAAGTTGGACATCTTAGACTAGCTGTCTGTACACTTACCTTTTTGTTCCTTTTTTTCTTTTGTTTGTTTGTTTGAGACAGGGTGTCTCTGTGTAACAGCCTTGGGTGTCCTCGAACTATCTCTGTGAAGCAGACTCTGCAAACCTCACAGAGACCTACCTGCCTCTTCCTCCCAAATGCTTGAATTAAAGGCATGAGCCACCACTACCTGGCTACACTTAAAATTTTAATATTGGTTTAATCTGTATTAGGCAAAACAAAAATCCTCAGAGGTTTTAGTTTCTTCTAGAAAACAAAGCAGTACCAGTTTCTGTGCTTGTTAATGGGGTTTAAAATGCATTGTCTTTGTTGATGAGGTTTCAGTCTGAATAATGGAATAATTCTTAAAGGAATAATAATGAGCTAAAGAAAAATAGTCATTCCATCCTGTGGATAGGAGCTTAAGTCTCATGGCTATCTTATTAATTACTTAATTCATTTATCCATTCACTTATATTTTGCTATTTCTATTTATTTATTTTTTTGGAGACAGGTTCTTGCCATATAGCCCAAGCTGGCTTGGAATTCACTATGCAGCCAGGTTAACCTTCAATTTTCAATTCTCCTGCCTCCGCCTTTTGGAAAACTATTAATCTATTTATTATCCATATTGACTGAGAATTACTCTTTTTCTCCTTCCATTTTAAGTTTTTAATACATTTATATAACATTTCTTTTTAAATAGTGATAAGACACAGACAAACGTAGAAGAAAATTGATGCGGTCATAAAATGGCTAACTCTGAAGCAATTATACTACAACCTAATTTTAATTTACCACGAGCCCAAGAAAATGTGCTCCTGCAGGGTGAAATTAAATTCTTCAAGAACATGTCTTTGATTTTGTTCAACCAGTTAAGGAAGAGATCCTATTAGTTTTTGTAGTATGAGTTGATCTGCTGCGTTACACAGCTGGCCTGTCATTCCTGATGACAGCATGGAAAGGGGCCCTTTGATCTCCAAAAAGTAACAGCGGCAGTCAGGAGTCACTATAGATGAGAGAATTCCTATCCTCTGGGACAGCCGGTGTAGCCCATAAAGAAAACTAATTCTGGACCAGGCAGCAGCAGAACCTTCACTGAGTCATTCTCCCCAGAATAAAAGGAATGGAGGGATGAGAACGAATGTTGCTCATTTAAAAAAAAAATCTGCTGTCATTTCCTTAAGATTCCACATCCCTTCTCAAGCTAGAAACATAAACCAAGACTTTCTGGTTCAGCTTGACTGTGTGATTCTTTTAATAAAGGAAGTCGACACAGGCATCAGTTAATAATCACCCACAAACATTCAAATCTCCCAAAATTCTCTGCGGTAGAAATAGAAGAGACAAGAGATAGAAGCTGTCTTGTGACTCTGAGGTGTTGGGCCGCTGTGTCCTAGTCACATGTTTACTGAAAAGCTGGAGAGACCATGGCTCATTGGAGACAACCCGTCAATGCAGTGATCAGTTGTTTATGATGGAAAAATGATTATGAGTGGAGGTAGAATTGGCTGCTCTAGCACTATTGTGAGGGCTGTTGTAGTGATTGTTGCTCCCTGTCTCCACTCTACCTCCTACCCTCTGCCTGCACCAGAGCACAGCTTTCTGCTGCACCCAGAGAGCATAAATTATGGCCAGAAGCGTTGCTAGGAAGAGTCCACTTTCCCTAGGTACATTCTCAGCTTCTGGAAAATCTTTTTTTTTTTTTTCCTGATTAGTATATTTCAACTACCAAGATAAGGCTAAGAAAGAGCACATAAACTCAGTTTACTTTGAATGAAAAAAAAAAATACTGAAACATAGGCTTACTGTGTAGTCAAGGCTAGCCTAGAACAAGTGAGTTCCTGGCTGCATTTTTCCTAATGCTGAAGTGTGCCACCATGCCCAGCCTCTTGGGCAGACTTTTCATTGTCTTTAAGTTTATTTATTTTAAATTTAATATACAAGGTACTAGACACCCATTACAGTATTTTTCAACAAAGTGTGTTTTAATATATTCTGTCTGTCCACCATACAGTCTCTCAATGCCCCGTTCCTCTTTGTTTCCACAGCCCCAAGTCTGAGGCAGTCATGTACTGAGGTTAGCTAGACTTGATTTACATATGAGAATTAAGGGCCTTAGAAACTTTTGTCAAACTTTGAATCTGAGGCTGCACTTGGTCATTGCTTCATTTGAGCATCAGGACACTCTGGGTCGTTGGCCTCTGTCACCCTTTATACTATTTGTTATTAATTAATGCATGTGGAATGGATTTTTATTTTCCTCCAATATACATAAAGAACTATCTTGTCTTCTTAAAATTACTTTTTTCTTCCTCATGGTATCTGAGGTCTACTCAATTTTAAAGACTAGACTATACATTGTATCCATCCATCCACTCATTCGTTTCTGCGTGTGTTTGTGTGTATATGATTTTTATGTGTGTTTACAATGTATGAACCTGTACATGTGTATGAGTGAGTGTGAGCGCCTCTGGAGGTCCAGGGACAATATTTGTCATTGGTTCCACCATTCATGGTGTTTAAGGCATGTTCTCTTTTTTTGATGTCTGCTGCCGTACATACGGGGCTAGTTGACCTGTGAGTTTCTGGGGATTCTCCTGTCTCTGCCTCCCACCTCACCACAGGACACTAGCATTACAAACATGCAGTGTCACGCTTCATTTTTCACGGATTCTGAGCATCCGTGGAAACACGACTCTTCACGCTTTTGTGTGAACACTTTACCCAGTGCGCCATCTCCTCACCTCAGTAATAGAAACATTTAAAATCGTGTGTTAATATAAAATAATGACACCTAATGAAATTCAAACTTTCTTTGTTCTCTCACCCGTTGGTCAGATCGGACCATTAAGAACTTCAGCTGTTGACTTTGATGGCTGGAGGGAGGGACACACAGGTTTTTGTCTCTCATGTATCCGTTTGGAAAGCATTAAAAGATTTTGGTATTAAAATTATTCTTTGCTTTTTGGTGTTGTTTGTTTGTTTGCTTGTTTGTTTCGACACGATCTTGAGACATACCTCAGGTTGGCACATAACTCACAATCCTTTGGCTTAGGTCTTGGCCTTGTATGGGCTGGAATTACAGGTGTGCACAACTACTCCTGCTGGGCTAGAATTGTTCTTGATTAGCAACTCTAAGGTTTCAAAGATTTGAGAAAAAAAAATCCAGTATGAAGTTGATATATGGCCTGGTTCTTTTACGCAGCCTAATACCCTGCTTACCTTTGAGCTGTGAACAGAGAACCTGAGGGAAAAACAGGAAACAAAAGGAAGTTGCTGAAGGCTAGGAAACAGGTTCCAGCCTAGACCCAGTTTTAGGAGCCCACTAGTGACTGTGATTCTGGGTCTCACTCAGCCTCACCAACATGCTGTGCACAGGGCCTGGTGCTGAGCAAATGAATAAAGGAATGAACGCATGGGTGGTAAGGTGAGGATGTGTTCAATAAATGCTGGTGGGGACAACTTCAAATAATTAACAGTAGACTCACTGATTAAGGTGTTTGGGGTGTATGGGGAAGTATTTCTTTTTATAAAAGCAACCCGTATAGTCTGCACTTCTGGAAACAGTGGCCAATGGCTGTCATTTCTCACCACATGTCCTGTATTTGGAAAGGGTCAGTCCTCCAAGGCTTTCTTCTTGCTCCTTAGTCCAGTGTCTGCCATATTTTCCCCACAACCATTGTATGGAATGTAGCCAGTGAGCTAAGGATTTGTCCAGTAGACGGCGCTGTTGTACTCTAGCGTTGCCCACCTGGTAAGGCCATCCTTCCTCTCTGTGGTTCCTCTTAAGTTTTCATAAGGACTTCAGACACTTGGGAAAGAGGTTTTTGTTTTGGTTTTTTAGATTAGATACAACAATGTCCTTTCTTTTTTTTTTTTTTTCAACTGAGCTCACTTGTCATGTCTTTTCATTGCAGCAGAGTAAAAAAAATAAAAACAAAACAAAACAAGAAAATGCAAAGCAACATTCACATTTTCCGGTTCTAGAATCCAGACAACCTTTGGATGGGATCCTGACACCTTTGGCTGAATGAAGTAGCCAGTGCATGTGTGTGTGTGTGTGTGTGTGTGTGTGTGTGTAATGGTGGTCAAGTATCTCTAACATGGAACAGCCATCCTGTTTTGGTTAAGGGTCCCAGGTTACACACTTGGTGGAAGGCCTGGGCCGCACTGGGTGGGTCTTTTCCTAGTGAGGAGAGGAACACTGGGCCATTGTGGAGTAAGGTGTAGTGGCTCCTGCTGGATGGCTCAGGCACAGCTGTCCCCAGATGCCCACTACCAAAGAGTCTACAGGGCAGCACTGGCTTTGACCTCAGAGGGACTGAAGAAGATGTCACCCTGGCCTGTGTGTGTCAGACTGTGTGTGGGGACAGGGAAAGGAATGTAGACTTTGGCAGAGTAAAGAGAGGAAACATGGGCACCTGGGGAAGGCCACTGCCAAGGAGCAGCTTAGGAGGCTCCCATCTGACAGCTACCTGGGAGGTCTTTTTAAATAACACTTATAAAAGTAATGTGTAACTGGAAACTGCAGAAAATGCACCAAGTAAAGATCACTCGGTGACGATCCTCGCTGTCACTGAAGAGTTGGTCAGGTTGCTTTAGGGTTGGGAATGTGTCAGGGTGAGCCTAGGACTTTCCGGTCTTCCAGTTCTGATGGATTATAGAATTGCCATGTTATTGCTAGGTCTTCTTCATTACCATAAAAACGGGACATTATCCCCGTCCCCCTTCCCTCACTGGGTTGTTATGACAGTCACACATGGGAAAGTCTGTCAGTTATAAAGTTCCAGAAGGGTATGAAGTCCTGCACTTGCCAGAGACAGGGCTCCTCTCCTCTCCTCGTCAAAATGCTCCCATGCCATAGCACAGAACTCAGAATTTTTTTTCATACACTACATACTAAAACAAACAGACAGACAAATCAACAATGAGACCAATGACACGCGCTTGTCATCACTGACAAACGTCTCCGAAGAGTGATTTTATGTTGCGGTGAATAACCAGTGCGCATTCCCTGTCTTCTTTTCTTCCTATAGATAATGTAAAGCCCTTCCCTCAGAAACTTCAACATTAAGCTTTTTCATTGCTATTGCTTTTGAGTTGATTCATACAATCAGATCCAACCCAGAAAAAAAGACTGGTTTGTGACCTCGAGAGTTTGAGGAAGCAAGCCTCCTCTAGGATATAATTACACAAGAGACAGAACAAGATAAAAACCCAAAGTGTTTGTAATAACCTAGAGTGCCGGTATGTTGTGGTGCATGTCAGACTGATTTCTATATAAATGAGAGAGAAAGGAGTTTAAAAAACAGCTGTAATATGAGGTAAGACTTTGAGGAATAAAAGGAAATTCACTTCATCGATTGAAATATCCTAAGAACAGAGCAAGAAAACTGAAAACAAGTGGACCTCCAAAGTCCTTCAGAACCCACTTAAGTGTTTCTGTAAACAATCACACACAAACACACAACTAAAGTCCACCTAGGAATCTTTGTTTCCTGATACTTTGTCTATGACCACCCTGCCACTAAGAATACTGAGTTAGAGAAGCTGGCTGCTGAAGGAGATCCAAAGGAAAGCTCCAATGAATCAGAGTCCAGGACCTGAGGGCACAGGCTAGAGTGTCTGTCTGGAATGGTTTTGGCCTCCCCTCCCCCATAGGGCCAGCTGCCTGCTCTGTTTTGCTGATCTGTTTTACGCTCCACACAAAAGAAATGGCCACAAAAATCCTGGCACAGGGAATTTTGACATGAAAACTAGAGGCGCTATTAAACTAATAAACAAACAGATGAACATCCAAGTTTGACTGGAGTGTCAAATGTCTATGGTTAGGGGAAGCTCAGTAGCGTGGTGAGATGGTTGGTGGCCATTTAAATGGACAGAAAATGTTTACCACACCATGAAAGAGAGAGAGGTACAGTGCAAAAGGTACATTGTCAGAAGGCCAGCGTGGAAGTGAAGGCAGAGAGGACGGAGACTATGGTCATGGCTTGCAGACATACCTTCATTTCCACATTGGTTTTAATTGGACTTTAAACACTCACCTTCCTTTTTTTTTTCTTCCTAGTTAAAAATATAGTTGTTCTAAATGCCACTTTGAGCTCTAGGAGAAAAGGAAACATAATTAAATAACTAAATTACCTACACACCCCCTAGAACTACCAGAACATTTTTAATGCTGTAGTGCTCAATTTCAGTTCGAGTTGTTTTCTTCCTTCCTTCCTTCCTTCCTTCCTTCCTTCCTTCCTTCCTTCCTTTCCTCCTTCCTTCATTTTCCTTCCTTTTGCTCTTTTATCTTCTAGAGGCATGGAGCTCTCGCCTCATTGCTCTTCATTGTTTTTCTTTGGAAGAAGTCACAGGTTCTTCTGCTTCCTAAGTACACTATTGTTTGTATTGAACAAGCATTTAATGTACTTTCCTCAAATAAAAACTGTAATAAGATCTTAAAAGCTATAGATGTGAGCAGTAGGACAAGACAGCCTATGATATCCTTTCAGTTACGTTTGCCTCATAAACTCAGTTTGTCTTTAGGATGCACCGTGATCAGAGCTGACACTCTATAAGAGAGGAAGAAACTGGCGAGAGAGATGTTTGATATGACTGAATCTCATCACGATCCAGAGCAACCTTTAGGCAGGGTCTAGCCTGATGTCACACCTAGGGTTTCTCACTCATCTTCCTCCCTGTTGTGGAAGTCTTAGCTCTATGAATTTACACCAAGACTCTAAGAAACACAGCCATTGGCAAAGTCATTGCTAGAGCAGATGAGAGGCTGGGCCTGAACCCTAATTGTCTCATTTCAAATTGAGGGCTATTCTAGCCTACCTTGTTTCAGTAAATTGAATTCAAGCAATTTATCTAAAAAAAAAAAAAAAAAACCAAAAAACAGACAAACAAACAAACAAAACACAGCAACAACAACAACAAAAAAAAACAACAGCAACATTATTTGTTGGCGGGGTCTTACTATGCAACTCAAGCCTGCTGTGAGTTGCGATCTTTCTGCCTCAGCCTCTTGAGTGCTGTGATTACAGGCATATGACAGTGTGACTGGAGGGTATTTGTCTTTTTTTTTTTTTTTAAACAAAAATGACTTTATATCTGTGTATCCTTTCAAATACTATACTATAATATAAAATACTCATATCTTATAAGGTAAATATGAGATAAAAGGAATGCAAACAAAAACAAAACAGGAAATTGAAAGAAGGACGAACTAGGAAAAGAGAAGCCATCTTCCTGCAGGAGATGGGAGGTAAAGCAGAGACTGCCAGCTGGACAGGGTGCTGGGAGTGAGAGACCTTGGACCACACTAGCAGAATGAACGTCTCCATTAGATCCCTCCCCTCAGGGCTCAGGGCACTCTGCTGAAAAGAAGGCAGAAAGATTCTAAGAGCCAGAGGAGATGAAGAACACCAAGGAAACTCGGTTTTGTAGATGAAACAGAATGGACACACGTCCAAGCTCACAGATACTGTGGCAGCCTCACACACAGAAACCACACAGGTGCCAGCCAGCTCGGATTCTGGAGCTGAGATGGGGAAGCAAATGCACTGTCATCACGAATCCCGAAGTCAGCTCCAATAGTCAACTGCTCACAAAGTTTTCTCCAAAGCAGTCTCCCTGGGAATGCAAACCACACTGAATGGCAGGCCCGGGACCCAGCTGCAGATGACCGCACCAGACAAACTTAATGGTCGTTTGGGAGTTATTTTTAATTTTTTAAAAATTTTTATCTTACACTGCATTGTTTGGACTTGGGTATTTTTTTGTTTGTTTTTTGTTTTTTTTAACCGTACTGGTCTTTTGCTTATGGCTTCCAATTTTGTGTTTTTATGGTGTGTGTGTGTGCTTCAGATGATTTTTCCTTTTTTCTCTTCTGTTTTGTTGTATTCTGCTTTGTTTGTTTTTTTATTTGCCTGTTTTATTTGGAGGGGGCGCATAGAGCTGGATGGATAGGGATGACCTGGGAAGAGAAACAGAGATCAAAATATATTACATGAAAAAAATTCATTTTCAATTAAATGAAGCCAATAAGATTAGGACATTGCCACAAAGAATTCCAGTAAAAATGATTTTATTTCTAATAATCAGTTTATGCTTGAGCAAATATAGTGTTATCTGACCCACAAGAGGCACACCAGTTTCAACCTGACTACTATAAGTCTGGGTGTGATCTTTTAGCTCTACTAGATGTCAGAGGACTCTGGGCTGACATATTTATGGGTTTACCTAAGTAAGAGAGTGGTACTTCCATAAGAGACAGACATGGTCCTTCTCTTTTGATGATGATCCCTTGGAGCCAGAGTGATTGACACATCACTTAGAGAGGTCCAGTGCTCTGGACAGATCTGAGAGCAGAAGGAGAGCTTGTAATTTAGTAAAAGAAGGACCTGAACTATGAGTTTCTCTTTAATCTAGATAGTTTATTCTGGGTAATGAAGGCAAAATAAAAATTACCTCAGAAGTCTAGGAGGGATGCCTGGATCCTTTACCGAGGAGCTGTAAGTCTGGGCAAGTGACACTGTACTAAGTTTTGACCTAATTTATAGGTGAAAATAAAGAAAGATAATTTCACAATCTGATGGTTCTTCCTCCTCTTCCTTCTCCTTTTCCTTCTCCTCTTCCTTCTTCCTCTTCCTTCTCCTCTTCCTCTTCATCTTCTTTCTCTTCTTCCTCTTCCTTCTCCTCTTCTTCTTCTTCTTCTTCTTCCTCTTCCTCTTCCTCTTCCTCTTCCTCTTCCTCTTCTTCTTCTTCTTCTTCTTCTTCTTCTTCTTCTTCTTCTTCTTCTTCTTCTTCCTCCTCCTCCTCTTCTTCTTCCTCCTCCTCCTCTCCCTCCTCCTCCTCCTAAAGATTCAGGACTAAGGATAAGCATCTGTTCGCTTGACTAGGTCAAGGCTGGGAATGCTTCCCCCCTTAAGCACCAGCTGCTCAGTTTGTCTCATCTATCATCGTCTTAGTTGGATCACCAGCGGTATTTTTGAATGAACTGAAGACATTATGAGCTTTTCCTTATGGCAGGCTCAAAAAATCACTTCAAGATATATTATCGTACTGGAGAAATAATGCAAAGGTCCAGGAGAGAAAAGATCATGTGGCTGTAGGAGTAGGCAGAAATTCTCCCTAGGGAGGGATGGAAATCGAAAGTTTCTTAGTATATCATTTAAATGTATACCAAGTTCAGGTATCTGTGTTGGTAAGTTTAGACATATGGTTGTAGATTTTGTTTTCAAGGGCCTTTTGAGTTCAGAGGTGATATAAAAATACATATGTACAAGAATACAATGTAAGAAATGCCAAGGTACAGCCTGGGAGTTAGTCCAGTGAGTATTTTAGGGTTTCCATTGCTGAGAAAAGAAACCATAACCAAGACAACTCTTTTCTTTCTTTCTTTCTTTCTTTCTTTCTTTCTTTCTTTCTTTCTTTCTTTTTTTTTTTGAGACAGGGTTTCTCTGAGTAGCCCTGGCTGTCCTGGAACTCACTCTGTAGACCAGGCTGACCTCAAACTCAGAAATCTGCCTCCCTCTGCCTCCCAAGTGCTGGGATTAAAGGCTAAAGGCGTGCACCATCACTGCCTGGATCAAGACAACTCTTATAAAGAACAACATTTAATTGGGGCTGGCTTACAGGTTTAAAGGTTCAGTCCATTATCATCATGGCAGGAAGCATGGCAGCATCCAAGCAGACATGGTGCTGGAGCTGAGAGTTTTGCATCTTGATTAGACTGCTGCCAGCAGAGGCTGTCTCCCAGGCAGCTATGGGGAGGGTCTCAAAGCCTACCTCCACAGTGTTACACTTCCTTCAACAAGGCCACACCTACTCCTACAAGGTCACACCTCTTAATAGTGCCACTTCCTGGGCCAAGCGTATTCAAACCACCACATTCCACACTGTGGACCCCTAGGCTTGTTGAAACATATGAGTCTATTGGGGGTGGGGCATTTCTAGCCATAGCATAATACAAAATACATTTAGTTCAACTTCAAAAGTCTATAACAGTCTCAACAATGTTAAAAGTCCAAAGTTCAAAGTCTCTTTGAGATTCATTCAATTACTTAACTGTAATCCCCCCATAAAATCAAAATCAAAAAGCAGATCACATACCTCCAACATCACAGGATATACATTACCATTCCAAAACATCATAGTGAGAAACACTGGACCACAGCAAAACCAAAAGCCAGCTGGGCAAACTCCAAGCTCTGCATCTCCATGTCTGATGTCAGAGTGCTCTTCAGATCTCCAACTCCTTTCATCCTTTTTGACTGCGGTGGCAGATCTGGCACTCAGCAGCAACAAACTTCATTCTCTTGGGTTGGTTCTAATCCCTGTATACAGCTTTCCTCAACAAGTATCCCACGGCTCTGGAGTCTCTAACATTTTGAGATATTCAAGGCAATGTCTGGGATCCACACATGATATTTTGGGTTCTTCCAAAGGGCTTGGGTCACTTCTCTAGCTCTGTGCTCTGTAGCACTCTAGGCTCTGGTTAGCTCTACTCCACTGCTGCTGCTATTCTTAGTGATCATCCCATGGAACTGGCTTCTCCAATTCTCTGGAGTCTTCCACTGCAACTAGGCTTCATCAATAGGCTTTTATAGGCTCCCTTCATGGTGCCAAGCCTCAATTCCTTTGCATGATCCCTTTAGTCCTGGGCCGTCAACTACAACTGAGGCCCCATCTTCACCAATGGCCTTCCATGCATCTCACAGTGCTAAGTCTCAGCTGCTCTCCATGACCTCTTCATGCCTTCAAAACCAGTATCACCTGGGTGATTCTTACATGTTACCAAGTCCTGCTGAAGCACAAGGTAAAGCCTGGGCTACTTCTGGAACACAACTTCTTTGTGCTCTCAGAAAACGTTTCTCAGATGATTTCACCTCAGTGATGCTGGTCTCTTCTTAATCACTGCTAATTTCTTAGCTCAGCTAACCAGCACCAATTGTCCTAGTTGTCTCTTCTGTTCTTGCATCTTTATAGCTAGAGCCATGTGGCTGAATATGCCAAGCTCTACTGCTTGATGGGGCTGGAACATGGGCCCCCGTTCTATTCTATCATCACTAGCTTTTTGTTTCCCAACTCCTTCATTGCCTCAGTTTGACTGTTCTGGAACTTGCACTATAGATTGACCTTGAACTCAGAAATCGGCATGGCTCAGTCTTCTGAATGCTGGGATTAAAGATATGTACCACCAGGCCTAGAGTTAAGCTTTTCTCTACTTGGAACTTGCTCTGTCATTCTAGGTTCTGCTGGCCTAGAAGTTTTGGTTCCTGTCAGGAGAATTAAACTGGAAACTTAGACTTCCTCCTGGTCTTTTTGGACTTTTAATGCCTTTAAATCAATAGACTAAGAAAGGAATAACAGTGTTAGGAGGGTGATAGATCCAGATTATCATGGGGAAATGGGATTGCCTCTCTCCAATGGAGGTAGAAGGATTATGTTTGGAATCAGAGATCTTAGTACAGCTATGTCCTGTGATTAAAGTACTACCATGTCCCGTGATTAAAGTCCATGGGAAACTACAAGAGCCTAATCCAAGCATACTCAAACCATCACAGTGGGTAAGGTGTTTACCTTGTAAGCTCATACCTGAGTTTGATCCTCAGAATGCACATAAAAGTGCTGGGTCCAGTGCTGTGTTCTTGTAATACCACAGCTGAGGAGGAAGAAACAGGAGTCTCTCCAGCTCACTGACCGGTCACTGTAGCCTGCCCTGGAAACTCCAGGCCAATGAGAGGTCATTACAACGGAGGTGGGTGGCTTTCCTTGGGATGACAATTGAGGTTTTTCTCTGACTTCCACATGTATTCCCTCACACCACAAACATGCACACACATTAAAAAATATGTCAGGAAATAACATACAAGTAGAAAGTGCTTAATGGAGAGAGGCCAAGTGAAGGCCAGGGAAGGTGGTAGAAGGCCTCCACCATGACAGCAGTCAGATACACTAGCTCTGACTGGGTGCCAAACCCAAGAACTATTATTTAAGGACCTTATCATTTGGGCATCTTAGAGCTGTCTGGAATCTTATGTCCTGAATTGTTCTATGGGTGAAAGTGGCCTGTCTTTGCCATGTGATCAGTGTCTTTCTTAAAAAAGAAAAAAATTTAATTTTCATTTAATCAGTTTATTTTACTTTATACTTGTCAGTGTCTTACCCTTTGGGTCCTCTAGAACTGAGGTTATAGATGGTTGTGAGCCACCATGTGGGGCTGGGGATTGAACCTGCATCTTCTACAGGAGCCGCAAGCGCTCTTAACCACTGAGCCATCTCTCCATTCCACGTGGTCAGCCTCTTTATGACAAAAAGTTAAATCGTGTTCTTAATGACATAATGAAGTGATGAAAAGTTTAGAGTTACTGGGTAGATTTTAATTGACCTCAAAAATACACATGAAAGGAGGCTTTTGTCTCAAGGTGGGTCCACAGGCAAGACGAGGTCACAGGGAAAGCCAAGATTTGTGGTCAGGTCCACATTGGGCTTCAGAACTCATTCATATGAAGATCTGGGCAGATCACTCACCACTCTGAACTTCAGCTTCCTCAGCTCTAAGGTGATGTCTATACAGACCTCTCCACTTTCCTAGATTCTTAGAAGGACCAAGTTAAATGAGTGCTTATCTCAGTTTAGAAGGACCAAGTTAAATGAGTGCTTATCTCAGTTAATGCTTTGCTCTTCTTCAGCAGCAGGAATGTCTTATGAGTCTTTGACCCTTCAACCTCTAGCCTTTAACACTGTATACAGGAGGTACCTGACAAATTATGTTACATCGCACGTCACTTACCTATCATGCACAAGGCCTCTGAGTTGGATTTGCCAGCACTGCACAAACTGATGGAGTGTCACATGCCTATAATGACAGCACGTTGGGGACAGACACAGGCGCAGCAGAGGTTCAAGGTCATCTTTGGTTACACAGCAAATCTGAGGCCAGACTAGACTACGTGAGACAGTCTCAATTTAAAAAAAAAAATGGTTCAGTTGTGAATTGTGTTGTTCTTTAAACAAGCCACTCTCTGCATTGCTTGAGCTTCTTTAATGAATGTGAGTTAGACTGTCCCAGAGGGCACTTCTCCGTTCAGCCCATCATTGCAGATCAAGCTGTACTTCTCTGAAGAAGTACAGCATTGTCCTCCTCAGCTGCAACCATTGAACCAATGATTCCATTATATCATGTGGCTTTCCTTTGGCCCCCATTCATTAATAGCCACACAATGTCATTTGTCGTAGGAAGGGATTTGCCATTCAGAATTGCAAGGTCTGTTCTGTGTTAGTTAACAACTACCCACAGTGGGCAGCTTAGCGCACTGTTCAGCAGGAAATCACATTGCACATGATTTGTTTTATTTTAGTCTTGTCATCCTGGGTAGCTCTGCGTTGCTTTATCTGAGCTTGCGAAACAGCTCTGAATGTGAGCAGTCAGAATCAAGTCATGTTCTCGCCCTTCATCACGCTTGGCATGTTTTCTTTCCGGACACATCCAGTGGAGATTGTGCAGACCTTCTCCAGCTAATCTCAGGAAGACTGAAGTTTTTAGACGGCCACCCTTCATATTTAGGGGTAAGTGGCAAGCACAGGAAATGCTTACTTCTGTTTGGGTTGTGTTTTCTTAGCGTGGAGAGGAATTATAACTTAATGGGATTGATTAATGACCCCCACAGGAGACACAGCTCCATAGCTGGAAGTGAGTAAGCTGTGTGCCTAGTTTGCTTTTCAATCTCTCAAGATCTTAAGCAGTGTAAAGCGCTTACTTCTCCAGCTTACTTTGGGGAGTAGATTCTGTAATTTTAAAATGTACTTTGAGTGGAAGGCCCAGTGCTCTTGGTAGAAGTTTCTGGAGATGGTTACCTCCAAAATAAAAAGATTATGGTGTCTTATCTCACACAGAGAACATTTAAATTCACTTGAAGTCACTTTCAGAAATGCCATCATCTCATTTGCTGATATATTAGATGTAGTTGTTCATAGTACTTTACTCATTAAAATAGATATAACATTAAAGCAATAGGACATTGACTGCTCTTTAGAAAAAAATATTGTAAACTATAGCAAACTCCTACCCTCGTGGGGTTTTCTTTGTGGTAGTAGAGAAAGCAACCAATGAGGAATTAAGTGAAAAGACAAACTGTGTCTGATTGCTTCACCTGCCATAGTGTGGGGTGAAATCTAGCTGCTTAAATCCATGGAAAGTGACAAGGGTCCCGCTTTGAGTTAGGTAGCCAGGAGAGGTTACTCTGAAGATCATTGAAGCAGAGACTTGATGGGGAGAGGAAGGGAGAGTGTGAATGGATCAACCAGGAAAAGACAGTTCAGAGAGATGAAAAATACAAAAGCAAATAGAGTGTTGGATTGTGGTAGAGAATTTGTTCCCTGTAGTTTAGCTAAAATCTCAGCTGTGTGCCTTGATTAGCTTTGGCTGTCAACATGACACAACCTAGAGCCTCCTGAGAAGTAGGAACAGCAACTGAGAATGTGTCCTGATCACAATATTATGTTGGCCTGTCTGTGAGGCATTTTCTTTATCACTGTTTGATGTAAGAGGCCCTAGCCCACTGTGGGTAGTGCCATCCCCTACACAAGAGGACCTGGGCCATATAAAAACTTGGTGAGGCATCAGCCTTTGAGTGAGCTAGAGTAAGTAGTATTCCTCCATGCTTTCTGCTTGAGTTCTACTTGAATTTCTCTCCCAACATCCCTTCAATGGCTTGTGACCTGGAAGTGTAAGCCAAATGAGACTTTTTCTCCCTTGAGTTGACTTTGGTCAGAATGTTTTTATCATAGCAACAAAAAAGCAAACCAGAACACTCTGGAGCTTACCTTTCTGCAGGGACTACAAAAACACAGTGGCATTCACTGAGAAGTTTCTGTGCAGTCTGGGGTTGTAGCTCATGTGCAAGACTTTGGGTTTGGTTTTCAACTCAACAGACAGGACAAAAGTGAAAAAAACAGAAAGAGCCAACACCCACCTCCCGTGTGTCAGTTAAAACGTTAAGCCTTTCTGCACTCATTTTTGTGTTGAGTTCTCACATCAGCTCTGCAGCATTCACATGGTTCTTAAATACATTCTACTGACAAAGAATGAGACCAGAAGGGTTCAGCCTGGCGCCAGGATTCAACCGCTCCAGTTTGAGTCAAGAGCCAGTAGTATTAATACCAAATAAAACCTTGGGATGCACAGAGCCAGCTGTGGGGATGGTGGGGTTTCTGTACTTGGAAGTTTTTCCCTCCCCTACCAATGACCTCCTCTCTTCCAACTCTTCTTTGGGACCTTCGGAGGTGGTTTGGAATGGCAATTAGCCATCGGCTGCCACCTCTTGTTCTGGAGTTTTTCCTATAAACATCACTCCTAGCTCCCAAGCCTTGGCAAACACCCGCGTTGGTTTAGGTAAGGTGACACAGACACACCAGCTTCATTAGAAATGCCAGTGGACCCACATTCAGTAAAAGCAGTGGCAGCTGATAAGCCTGGCTCTGCATGTGAGCAGCTGTGTGACCTAGGCCAAGTTGTGGAATCCCTGCGCCTGTATTCTCCTGCATAAAACCGATTCATCGCATGTCACCTGTATACCTTACTAATGTGGTTTCACTGTGTAAACCAAATGAGCTCACAGGAAATATGACATCAACAATATAGTTAAAACATAGGCAGAATTTGAGCATTAGTACGTGGTCATAAGCATGGAAACCTATCTTCTGATGCCTGGAGTGTGTATCACTGTGATAAACTTTTGGGCCTGCTTTACATTTCTGTTTCTGATCTCGTGGGTCCCTGTTACAGCTAATTCTTCACATCTCATCTCTCTGATGAAACAAAAACAAAACAAACCTATCTCTTGATTTTCCATCGACAGTTTAAAACTTGCTCTTCTAGAAGCTGAATCAATTACAGCAATTTCTACCTTTCAGAATTGAAGCTATGCAACTCTGCAATTTCTGGAACGGCATGTATTTACTTTACTGTAGATAATAATCCTACCCAGAAATCTAGGTGGAATGAGTTTTGTTTTGTTTGAGTAGTTTTAGTTTCGGTATGGGATCTTACTGCGTTGCTCAGTCTGGGCTGGAGCTCACAATCCTCCTGCCTCTGCCTCCCCTGTACTGAGATTATAGGCGTATATCACTAGGCTCAGTTTCAATCGAACTGATTAATTTTGGTCTACCTCTAAAGAAAATATGTATTAGAAACCCATCTCTCCTTTTACTCTATAGAAGATATTTTTGAAGTATTTTATAGCTAGCTCAGCGTGGTTTGCCAACTGTTTTGTATATAACTCTCTGTACATATGTGCATATGTGGGTATTTTATGTATAGCAGACTGACTATTCTGAGTATCTCTGCTGAAAACAGTGTGGTACGGTGTGGTACACAAAGCAAATAAGTGGGCTCAAGATGAACTAATCTAAGATCAGTGAAGACCCCATCACATATTAAAATGATGTTCAACGTTGTAAAGTGGTTAAGGGCTCAGGCTTGAGGCCAGTTCCCAGGAAAGGATCCCTGGCTTGGTTACTTAGCTCTGAGGCCAGGGAGAAATTACTTATTTTCTTTGAATCCCTCATTTTTCACTGGTAAAATGAAGGCAGTAAGGAGACCCACTTCTCGGAGTGTTCTAGTAAAGGCAAGGCTGGCCTGATGTGTATTTTCATTGTAAAGACTTCTCATTGGCTGTGACAAGAGCTTAGTAAGTCTAACACATTCCTTTCCACTAACTCTCCAAAACAGGACCTATTACTATACTCATTTTACAGATGAGAAATCTAAGGGGTAGATACAGGAAGGAACTTGCCTGCAACTACTCAGCAAGAACCAAGGCAGCTAACCACCCATTCTGTATCTTTTCTAAACCCAGACTTCTAATCCTTACCCCAAAGTGCCCGGGGACTTACTTCCAATTCAATCTTTATCTGTCTTCTCCTTTATCTTTACCTTTTTCTCTCTTTTCCCAGTACACTTTCTCCACAACATGTACCCACCTCCAAGCCAGTTCCAATGACTGGTAAAAATTGCCACAAAATGGGACTCTGCTGAGCAGTCACTCTAGACACCTGGTCATTTGACTCCATTTAACTCAGCTTCTGTGTGATTGTGGCCCTGTCACCAAACTACCCATTGGCAGTGGCCTTGACGAAACCATTTCATAATTAATCACTCTTTTTGCTTCAAACCTATTAAAGTCATCCTAAGATTTACCTCTAGGATTATTTATTATTCTGTTTAGCTTTGGAAAACATGTTCTTAGAAACAATTCTTTTCATCGAACGTGCTATGTTTTTAGAATGTACTCTTCCAAAGGTTCAGAGGAAATCCTTAATGGAGTCTAGGGCAGATCATTTGCCCCTGGGTGCACATTGACACTACTCTCTGTAGGGTTTGACCTGCCTTCTCTGAAGATAGCGTCAAGAAAGGAGGTGCCACCATGTCTGCCGATCCTTGGAATGGCAGTGGGGCATGGCTGCATTTTAGAGAGAAAGCAGAAAATTGCTTTTCCGTCCAAAGGTATAAGGCTATGACTCACGTTGGAATTGGTTCAGAGTGCTGCTTGAAAAAAAAAAAAATCCAGATTGACATCAAAAGCTAAGGGATGCTGGAAGGAACACAAGGTAACAGGTTAGAACTCAGAGATGTGCGTCTAGGGAGCGCGGGTTCACTGGAAAGATGCGAGGGAGTAAGTTACAGATGCATTTTAAAAGAGCAGTTATTAATGTAAACAAACCAGCCAGAGAAGAACCTTCCAAGTGATTTTAATGATCCTAGATAATCAGAAGAACTCCAAACCCAGTAAGTAAAGGGGAAATCCAAAGAAAACCAACCTAGCCTCGCAAACAAAGTGGAAATTTCCTTCTGTCCAAAGGAGTGCCAGTCCCAGCCATAGAGGAAGCAAAGGCGAAAACACAGTTCTGCCTGAAATGACCTCCTATTTTAAGAAAAATCAACAACCCCAAAAGAAGGAAAGGAAAAACAAAGTTCCACCCAGAAGGAAATTGTATGTAAACAGCCCGGAGGGAACCGGAGGTCTGAGAGTGCTAGCGCAGGGACCAGAGCAAGCAGGGAAAGGCACCATTAGCCTCTGACAATGTCAGCTCTGAACTTTGCAAGGACTTCTTTGTGATTGACAAAAAGGGCTTGGGGGTAGGAGGCGCCAGACAAAAGCAAGTCCCCTCTGCAGCATGGAAACTTTGATCTTTGGAGTTTGCTATTTTTTTCCCCCAGGACGTTGCTAGTGTGTAACCCAGGGAAGATCAGCAACCACAAAATGTTGGCTATAATTTTCTGCAATTTGTCACATGCCCTCTTAGAGCCCTGGTGAGATGGTTTTCTTTGTTTTTTTTTCCAGTTGCATCCCGTATGCTAGCAAAGTAGTTCAGAAAAGATAAGAGAAAATTGGAATCTTCCTTCAATGCATCTAGTTCTGGGGCTGCATGAACCCACAGTCCTGTGTGTGTGTGTGTGTGTGTGTGTGTGTGTGTGTGTGTGTGTGTGTGCGCGCGTGTGTACAGATGTGCCAGAGGACAAACTTGTGCCTCAGGTAACTATTTCCATATCTTTATTTTATTTTATTTTATTTTATTTTATTTTATTTTATTTTATTTTATTTTTAGACAGGGTCTTTAGACAGCTTAGAGCTCAAGAATTAGGGTAGTCTGGCTGGTCAGTGAGCTGTAGGAAGCGCTGCAGACTAGTACTAGGAATAGACATATGTATCACCGCATTCTGGCCTTTATTTTATTTTATCATTATTATTTTTAATGTGAGTTCTAGGGACTCAAACTCAGGCCCTCCTGCTCATAAAGTGTTGATTTTACCAACTGGGGTTGAGTACCTGATGCCCTGTTCAGGTTGGACATGCACGTGATAACTTGCCATTCCATCAGTTCACTTATTTCTGTCACTTCTTGCTGGCTCCTTCTGTGGGAATTAATATCAGTTTCCAAATTGATCCATAGACATCCTTAGTGATGTCCCCTGTTTAATCCAGGGTGTCCCAAACTGCTAGGGACATTCTATCTGCTTTTGGACTTAGCATAGAGTTGTATTAAGACTGGTGTTCTCTCTGAGAACAGAGGGAACGGCAGCGTCTATACCCTCTTATCTGACCCACACTGTTCGTAAGACTTCTGCTTCAGTCTGAAAGTCAGATCAAGAGTGAGTCTCAGAACTCTTCTTTATCGCACATTCCCTAAAGCTGGTAGTATTTACGTTATCGCTAAACCTCTATAGAAACCCTTCAATCCAGAATCTCACTGATGCCACAGAAGTGTCATTCTTGTCAGATACTTTATAGGCAGTATCTGGGATAGTTCAAACAGAGCCCAAAGTGAGCAAAAGGGACAGCCCAATAAACTATGTCACATAGTTGAATACAAGCCTATGGAGCAATAGCCACCAGTGTGGTCTGTCTTTCTTTTTTTTCATGGTTTATTTATATTATTTTTTCTTTTTTTTTCATTTTTTTTTATTATTATCAACTCATAATTTTTACTTTTTAATACAAAGGTTATAAACACGAAAATGCAGGATGTGGGGAAGGGGATGACGCAGGAGCATAGGTGTTCAGGGGGAGTACAGATATCTTTCAGAACAGGGTATCAGCTGGGTGAAGGTTGTGGGGTCAGGTCACTATGACTCTGCCTATGATTCACTTGTCCTTATCTAATTTAGTACTATCCACCAAGGCTGCCTATTTACAAGGTCTATGGCTACTCAGGCTGGTAGATTTAGTGTGGTGTTTCTTTAACATTCGTCTGTCTGTCTGTCTGTCTGTCTGTCTGTCTGTCTGTCTGTCCGTCCATTTGTCTGTCCATCCATCCATCCATCCATCCATCCATCCATCCATCCATCCATCATTCTCTTATCCATATTCTGAGTGTTCCAGCAAGCCTGCAGGCATTCTGACCACTCCAACTGTTTTTTTTACAGTCTCATCATGGTTTTTACCTTGGCCATTTCTGCAATTCAGTGGAGACCAGTATATAACCAACCCTTTCACACAAAATGGCCCGCCAGAAGCCCAGGGGTGAGCTGATTTTCAAAGGTCTCCAACCCTTAAATGAACCTCCTTTGGTGCTTTCAGGGCTTCTGTTGTTGGAGCCACAAGGACCCTTAAGAAAAATCCTTAGAGGCATCTGGTCCCTGCTGTCATTGAAACCCAAAGGAGGGAACACCATGGGTGAGGAACTGCTGCCTGGATGTCATGAGGTTGCTTGTATTTCAAAAGAACTCAGCTTACCACCTCTGTGGCTTTTAGCCTCTCTAATAAAGCAGTTTTTAAAAAGCTAAAAACGTAATCTGCCTTTTAAATCTGCTGTTCCTGCTGAGTCTAAATGGGGTTGTAGCAAAATGCCTGGCCAGCATTAGAGCTCCCTGAAGTCAATCAACTGAAATGGGGTTGCTTGGGGGGCTGAAATATATTTGAAAACACTCTGGGGGTGGTGCAAAATAACTGAACAAAGGCGAATTACATGAAAGGAAGAAGCAGGCAGAGGCTTCCAAAGCAAAAAAAAAAAAAAAAATCCCTTCTGAGTTCTGGAAAGCATGAAAACTGAGGTAGGGGTGCGGACCTTAACTATTGATCTATCTCATCAGAATAAGTTTTTTTTCTTTTGCATTAGAAAAGTATCATCACAGTAAACATGGCTTCTAATGCAAAGCACAGACAAGCCAGAAATACACAGACTGCTTGAATAAATGCCCAAAATACCCTCAGAGGACAGGAGGGAAGCAGGTAAGGTAAAGATGGGCTTGACTGTGATCTCCTCTCACAACCTTAGAGGGGGTCACTCTCACACCCGTTCCTGATCCGGTTCGAAAAGTGCAAGAGTTCTCAGTGACTTGGTTCTTCGCTAAGGCAAATTCTAGCTTTCTGTGTATCTCGTTGAAAATAATTCAACATGAAGAAAACTAAGAAGAAAACCAATTATCAATAAGCTAGCTTTTAAAAATGAAGACATGGTTTAAAACAGTGCCTACAAAGAAAGTTTTATATTCTTAATAATTTCCTGAAAGGATGGAAGTGATTTAGGAAAAGGGTGGTATATGGTGATTTACGGTGATGTAGACGTCCATTTGGATTTCCTAACAAAATGTATGCTATTTGATAGGGTTAGTTTGTTCTATGCCCAGTGGATGTCTTGTAGGGTATCAAAAAATAGAGCAGAATCCATCTCTTAATAAATTATCATTAGATTTACATGAGTTGCCTTCAGACTGTATGTGGACAAACTGAATTTTATACATCGATATATGGCAAGAACAGCAATAGCAACACAGGATGGTGTTTGAGGGTGCCTCTCTAGGATTTTCACTCTACACAAGATATGTAGAGTAGACCATGTTACCAGAAAGTTTGTTTTCTTTGTTGGATGGCACTGTGGAGGTAGAAGCTTGTATGTACTTCTGCCACTGTGCAATCAATTGCTTGCTATCTTTATAAGGCCAACAAGGGCTCTGAAAGCAGTACCCCTGGACACAAGAGAGACATTTGCAATGCCCCAGGACACAAGAGCACAGTGTACAATGCCTCAGGACACACGAGTGCCTTGTGCAGTACTCCAGGACACTTGAGAACGTGTATGCATTTGAGAACAAATTACAAGGGATTGAAGCCTTGGTTTGGGTAGGAATGGAAAAATCTAGATGCTTAGCCAAGGCCGTTCTGAAGGAACTTTGATCTGGATATCTCAGGAGAATGAACTTGAACCATTCCAGCATTCTCTGGTTTTGGACCGGCAAAGACTATAGTAAAGAAATAAATAAAACCCAGAATTTTTAATGGGTTTTTAGAACTTCCACTTCTGGCTGCAAGTGGGAGACAAAAGGCAAACAGATATTGTCCTAAAAATGCTAAGCCAGGATTTTTTTTCTAACCTCAGAAAAACATTGGGGTTTGATGAGGTTCAGCTTTGGGGCAAGTTTCAGGACAGTGTTTGTTCTAGCAACTTCCTCCCTTCTCTGTGGAAAGTCTGTTGGAGTCTGTTGTGGTTCTGGAAGCCAGGCTCTGAGGGCTCTAGGCTTCAGTGTCATGAGACGGGCTCCAATCTGTCATTTGTGTCTCTGCCCACATTTTCTTCAGTGTGTTTTTTGGACCAAGGCCTTCCCAGACAAGTCCGTACATGAAGGAGAGCCCAGACCCTTTCTCATCCAGTTCTTTCTGGAAGAGCTTCTGTGTTTACGCCCAATCTCCCAGAATCTCCTGAATGCATCTGCTCCCTTAGAAGAATGATAACCCCATTTCTACCACAGTTATGTCCAATTCCATCATTCAGCATGTGCCTTGGATCTGGGAACATTTCTTATATGTTGACTCAGGGCATGAGCTTCATAACTCATTCAATTCTGGAAAATTCTGCCTAGGTCATAGAGTTTAGGATAGATCTTCCTCCAGGAAAAAAAATGGTGATGTCTGCTGTAAAACAAAAAAGAAAAGGATGCAGGAATGTCTCAGGAGTGCAGCACTTGATTTTGTGGATACAAAGTTTTAATCTCAAGGGTCAAAAAATTAAAGATTTTTTTTTTTTTTGGAAAGAAGATGGAGACAAAAAATAATATTTTGTGAGACTCTAATATGACCTAAAACTCTGTACTACAGTCTTCATGTAGGACCTCGTTTAAATTTCACATCCATGATCTAGTATATAATTCACACTGTCATAAAGATTGCTGGACTTAGCTCAGAGCATGGTCCCCATCTTCTACTACATCTACTCCAGTCATAATCGGTGTTTACATATTTGCCTACATTTAGCCCAAAATACAGTAGTGCATTTTGTAAGATACACTGTGAGTTCTGTTTGTCTTAATAAAAGGAATATCAAATTTAAAAGTTTTTAAAGTCTACTGTTACACAAGTTCTGAATTTATCCTCAGGAGACGCAACACAGGAGATTGGAACTTTTTAATCTTTAATTTATTTTTGCACCAGAAAACTAACAGTTTTATGTACTGACATTTAAGGTTTGAATGGTACATTAGTGTAATTTTCAAGATTTCAACATGAACATCGATTTCATATTTTTTTTTTAAAGACTACAAAATTACTTCTCTTTTTTGGGTATGATAAATTCTCATTGCAGCACAGAGTTCTTGTTAAAAAAAATCTTTTGTAGAATTCATATGCTAAATATCAAACCAGGTAAGTGTCAAGCTTTGTAAAAATATAAGGAAATTAGTGCTTTCAAATTTATTAGCATATAGAAGCAGGAATTTTGGGGCATACATTTGAATACTAAAAGTTTTACAGTGCTGTTAAATGCAAGAGACATTCAGCAACTCTTTTGAACAGGGAAATCACCAAGCTGGGTGCTGTGAGAGACTCCTTCTCTCTAGACACTTAGTATAATTTAGTACAGCAGGAGTCAATAGCATTTTCTGTAAATGGGTAGATGGTGAAATACATGGCTTGGTAGGTTACATGGTCTCTGTACTTCAGTTTGTTCTTACAGAACGGAAGTTACCATAGACAACACAAGAAAGGACAATGGTGACAGTGGTTTAATATTATTTTATGAACACTAAAATTTCATAATTTCTACATGTCATCTAAAAGACATTAAAAAAATGACATTCTCAGCTTAAGGACCACATCCAAGAAGGAAGTGGGTTGAATTTGTTGTCCCATCTTGCGGAATATATTATAAAAAAGAGGTTAATGTTGTTATCATACATGTGATTGACATATAGGGACTGGGAAATTGAGTTTGGGATTTCACAAATCCCCATTATAGGGAAAATTCAACTATGCCAGAGCTCTCAGATAATTTGACAATAAGCAAACCTCTGAGTGTGACATTCTACTTTTCAGATTATTTCCATGTCTAGATAATACATTATAGATGATCAAAACTAGTATCGATGGAATATGTCATGCAGTAGTGCTTTCAAATACAGCCATACCTCATTTTGATTGTGCTTCATTATATAGCATTTGATAGACACTATATTGCTATTTTTGATATACATTGAAGGTTTGTGGCAACTCTGCTCTGAGCAAATAAGCCGGTGTCATTGTCCCCAGATGCAGTGTTCACATATATCTGTGTCATACTCTTCGAGGCTTGTTTTTTAAAATCTGACTTCGGTGATAAGAGAATGAAGAAAGACCAGATACACAAGCAGAAAACCTGGGATCGGGCAGGCTGCCTTTGGACGGTTGAAGGTGCACCAACTATGCAACAACCTGGAACTTGGTATGTGTGACACAGGGAGGAAGAGTTAGCCTTAGCTGGGGATCTTTGTAGGGGAGCATTCTCAGCCTGCAGACATCCAGGATGAAGAAGCTGCAGTTGGTAGTTCTTGCACACACTGGTCAGTCATTGGTAAATGATCATACTTGCACACTGTCCACATTTGCACCCAGACCAAAGAAATGTTTTGCCAGTTCCTTGAGGCTAATTGTGGCAAAGCTTTGCTACTCTTATGGCTCTGAAGCATCGAAGTCCTTGACATGGCTCTGTTTATGTCAAGATACAGATCCACTCAGGACTTCATCTTTTCTTTGCACACCCACTCAAAGCTTCTTCAGCTCCCCATACTTGGTAGGTCTCGTAACATTTCAAACTTGCTCATGATTACTCTGTTATGGTGACCTGTGATCAGTGGTCTTTGATGCCAAAGTTTTATGATTTGGGAGTGCCATGAATTGCGTCCGTATAAGATAAACTTAATAAAGCCGTCTATGTGCTCTACCTGCTCCATCAACTGGTTATTCTTCATCTCTCCGTTTTATTGAGATTCCTTTTTCCCTAGGATGCAATAATATTACAATTAGATCAATTAACCTTGAACTGACCTCTTAGTGTCCAGGTGCAAGGAAGAGGTGTAGCCTTTAAATCCAAGACTAGACATGAATAAACTTGAGGAGGAAAGAGTAACAACAGCTAAGCCAGGCTTTCTGCACCAGTGGCGAGACAGGCGGTGAAAGCAAAGGAGAAGAAAAGTTTGATTCTGGTTTATACACTAATGGGAAGAGGGCAAACCAGCCTGACTGCTGAGGTGGAAAGTCTCAGTAGACTGGAATGGAGCCATCATAATATTCCCATGAGTCAACGCCTAATGCAGAACAATGCCCTACCTAGTTCTACTTCTAAAATCTTTAAAAAGTGAGGAATCTGCGGAAGGAAAATGTGCCGGTAACATAAACTGGTTGACATCTTTTAGGGAAGGAGGCCAGCTTGATAACACAAAATTGCGGGGATGGGGAGAAGGCAGTGAGCGATGAGATGATTTAGAACTGATGCATTTCTGGAAGACCTAGCCGAGATCAAAGGAAAGTGGCTGGCTAAATGAACCAATAACCAGCCTTCCGGTTTGGACAAAACAGCCTTGCGCTGGAGGAAGACATCATCTGGGGCTTTCATAAGTAGATAGAAGTCAAAGTCTGCTTTCAAAGCTTCAAAGGTCTAGAAGGCTCTTGTAGAGGTTAATGACTTTGAGTTGAAGCCATGACTCTCCCATTCCGAAAGCCCTGGGGCCCTGGACAGTAACACTATGACTACACTGCTTATTCTTTACATATAAAAAACAAAGTCTTCCCGGCTGCTTACAGGGCTGGCTGAAGATTTTAACCCTTGTATTGAGACCCACTGCTCAGAAAAAGGATTCTCTGCATGTAGTCACCCAAGAGCTAAAAAACGCAGGTTTTGTCACGGATGCTGCCGTGTCTCTAATACAACTCCTGTTCCTGCTCACGAACAAACTTGACCTTTTAAGCCCTTGTATTTAAGACACACATCTCAGTGTAGACAGTGATCCCGCTGATGGACCTGTGGGGAGAGAACTGAACACCTTCTGTAAAGAGTAGTGCTAGGTGCTGTTAAAGATTTTATTTTATTTATTTATTTATTTATTTATTTTGGTGATTCAAAAGAGGAGGTCAAAATATTGACATTAGAAAGAGTTTGGAAGAAGTCAATTTAAACCTTCCTGGATGACAGAGACGGAATGAAGGCATTAGTAGACGTGGTAGAAATCGCAACAGAACTAGAAATGGAGCCTGAAGCTATGGCAAATTGCTGCAATATATGATAAAACTGGAGCGGAGGGAGCATCTCTTCTTACAGCTGAGCAAATAAAGCACTTTTCTCACACATCAGTATGTATTGTGAGTAAAATTTGGGTGACTTTCTAATCTTTGTTTTTCCAACTACAATTGTGAATGTATGTTTTTTTTAAAGTCAATTTTATTTTATTTATTTATTTATTTTGGTTTTTCGAGACAGGGTTTCTCTGTGTAGCCCTGGCTGTCCAGGAACTCACTCTGTAGACCAGGCTGGCCTCGAACTCAGAAATCTGCCTGTCTCTGCCTCCTAAGTGCTTCTTCATATGGCCTTTTGTACTTCAAAATACGTGTGCTGTTTTTTTTTTTTTTTGTTGTTGTTGTTGTTGTTGTTATTGTCTTGTCCATAGGTATTACTATTGGAACACTGTGCTATGTTTTTTCTTCCTTTCAGATAACAGTCTACATAATAGAGGTTTTTTTTTTTTGCTGAACTTTTATGTGTTTGTTTCTCTCCAAACTGACTTGTTTTAACTGTTATGTTTTCAAACACCAGACATCAGTTGCGTTACTGGTGTATTTCAGCTTAAGGCCTTGTTGTTTTATGTGGAAGTAAATGTGGATTTGGTGTTTAACAGGAAAAAAAAAAAGAAAATGGCATCTTGAGCTGGGATATATGTCATTGACGAAATGACAATAAACGATTTGGAATATCACCTAAGATTTATTAATAAAGCAGAGGCAGATTTTTGAGGGGACTCCAGTCACACAAGACTATAACTTATGCAAATTATGTCATTGTAATATTAACTTTTTGATAGAGGTCTGTAATGGAACTTCTGGTATCTCTGAGGTGTGCATGTTTGCTATGTGTTAGAACTATGAGAATGATATTTCAATTTTTTTTTAATAGGCTCCCTTTTTTCTTCTTGAGACTGAAGGTGGATGTGAGTACAGATTTAGAACCCTTTCTTACCCAGTCCAGCTACTGAGCATGGTGACGCTGTCTTGATATCAGTTTTTCATTTGTTCTTTATTCCCTTTCCCTACTGGTGTTGGGAAAGGTTAGAAACTCTCTTATGATCTCATGGTTTTGTTGTTTTAGTCTTGTCTGAGTCAGACATCTTCTCCGTGTGTCTCTAATGCCTAAATTAAACTCGAATGCATTCTCTAAGTCTTCTTTGACCTTGCAACAAAATTCTCTTTCTTCTGGCTTTGATGGCATGCTGTATCTTCAAAAGCCCAGTTGATCCCATTTGGATGACCAAGTATATATTTTGTGTATCCTATTCGACCAAAGTCTCCTTAAACTAGGAATCCTCTTTTAACCATTCGAATCCTTTACAATATCCAATTCAGTGAGCCTCGGTACAGGACTAAACACCAGGCAGGATTCAGTTCTCACTAGTGAGAGCTGTTATTGGAGAAATATAAGAGAATAATTATAGTCATCTAATTGGGTTTTGTATATATTCACTAAAATATTACTTTCATTGAAGTCTGTAGAGTGTATTACTCTCATTCACTCACTAAGTCATTCAGCAACTGTGCTTTGAATATGAATAAAACAGCAAAAATTTTTGTTGGGGTTTCATAATTGTGAAATAATTTAGATCTTATAATTTGTGTGTAGGGGTGTGTGTGAGAGACAGAGAAAGAGAGAGAGAAAAAGGGGGAGAAATTGATACTATACTAGTTAATAATAAGTGCTTATGAAATGAAGCAAGGTACAGGATTAGATGCCCAGTGGTGCATAGGGCAATCCGGACAGGAACATGTTTTTAGATAAGAAGATATTTGAACAGGGACCAAAAGGATCAGGGAGATTAGACTACAGGGAGATTAAAAATCTGAGGGAAGGTTATTTTAGATAGGGATGGCTCAACAACAGCCTAAGGCAGAAACTTGGGAATAAAAGATTGAAAGAAGTAGCAGAAGAAAAGAATGAAAAAGATGTGGGCATTGTACAAGTCACAGTAACAGGTTTCTAGAAAACGGATGAAACCAGTGAGTGTTTTTGAACATAAAGTGACACAACTTACCCAGTGTTAAAAAACTCATGTAGGCTATACGACATAGGTCTCCTTTTTGAGCATACCCTCTCATAAGCCAGTGATGTGTCTCATTTATTCCCACACTCCTTTCCCTATCATTGGGGTGGGCAGGCTCCTGATCAGTAGCCATTAAATAATCCATGTTTACCCAGTATACTGATTTCAAAACAGAAAAGTTCCCCGAGTTATCACGACTTCAACGATACAATTTACTTGTAGAACATTCTGAGATTTCTCTATTTATTCAGTGGAGAATTGTTTTGTTTTTTTCCCCCTCTATATTAATCCACAAGCTAAAGCTTTTGCTGCAATAAATGTGAAATGTCATAGCCTTTCTTCACAAGCATCTTGTTTGAGTATAATACTATAAAGTGTTTGAAACACAGGCAAGGGGGAGGCAAGAGGATTCTAATTTTGGCTCTGTAAATAGCCGTGTGATCTTTGAAAGTGAAATAACTGCATATCCATTTCTTTGGGGGAACATTTACTGTTCTCAGCACCTGCTCACTATCTCTGAAATCAAGATGTCCACTGTCTGTCAAAGGACGGACATGAAAATAAAGGCCAGGAGTGTAGTGAGTGAGGCAGCTACTGAGAAAACACATGCAGAGGCTTTGAGAGTAACCATCCCCAGGCAGGGGAGTTGGAGACTCCAAGGCTGAGGACACCTAGAAAACCCTGTTCATATAGAAGTGTAAAGTGCTCAGGGAATTGTAAGGGTTTTAGGGATGGGCTGGGGTACAGTCGTCAAGCACGTGTCATTTTGTTTGCCGCAACTCATCTTCGGGGAAGCCATCCCTTATCCGTTCCATGTGGTTTCCATGGTTTGTCTGGAGCTCTGTCTGCCTTGTCCACAATATGGTCAGCCAGGTCATCAAGGATGACCCTGAATAGTGACTTATCCAGCTGGACCATGCAAATGAGTTAAGTAGAAAACTCCTGTGGAATTCGCTTAAAAACACGGGGAGGAGACATACCGCTCTTCCTTAGGATGAGTAGATGTAAGAGTTTGTGTTTGGCTGGGACAATGGGCGGGTTTCCTGCCGATGAGAGGGAACTTGGCTGAGAACAACGTATAGTGGGATCACAGAGCTCACATTTGAGAAGAGGGGACATGTACTATAGCTAGCCAGCTCACCTGACGACAGTGTCTGTAATACCACAGGAGCACAGAATTCTGGTGAACCCCCAATGTGTGGGAGTTCAGCAAGACTCAAAGAAAATACGATATGAGAGTGTGTTATAGCCACAACTGGGTGACAAAGAGAGGGAAGGATGATAAATATTCACAGCCTCAGATGATCACACTTTCTGTTCAGACTAGCATTTGTTCCACGACCAGGGAATCCTATCATTTCTTCAGCTATTTAATTAATTCTGCATTAGTCATTCAAGCTAAACATATCGATGGTGTGGAGGGTGGGGGTCAGGAAAACACAGATCCATCAGCCTTCTTTCTTAAAACCTTTACTCACCAATAAGGTCAAGGTAGAATCTCTTGGGAGAAATATGTGCCTATCGAGAAGCAAAATTAAAGCCGCTATGTTAGTTTGATACAAAATTCGACTGCTGTGGTAAGAACACATGTATACATGAGCTACTTAAACAGCTAAATGTGTCTTTATAATTAGCATGGGCTTTTGTTTACTTGAGTGGATACTTTGAAGTGTTTTAAAATGAGTGCTCTCTCCTGGAATCAAAATAGTCTGTTGAAAATTTTATTAACACTAATAATTAGCCTCCTAGGTTCTTTGTGTATTGACAATGAAAACGTTAATTGCCCTAATTTTTAAATTAATGAAGATTTAATTCTGATTTTTATTGTACTCAACTTCTTAATGAATCAGAGAGAATATAACCACGTAGAAAGTCTGGTCTCTGTGTGGAGCATCTGTTAGGAAGGAATTCTACTCAGAAAGCTTGTCTGCTCTATTACCTCATCCTTGCTTCCCTCGGCAGATGAAGACCTTTACTTTCCACTGTAAGAAGGTGAGCGGGTAAAGCCCACTCCTGACTCTTGACTTTGTGGCTACCAGTAGCTGCCATTTTCTGTTTATTTCCTTGGCCCACAAGGGCACATTCCTCCACATGAAGTGACGATGTGACAGACGTGACAAAGGACCAGGTGTTGTCATCCTGTGGTGACCTATTAGGAAGCCTGCCTGCTTGTGCGAGAAGTCGAATTATCATACCAACTGCCTTCTCTGATATGCTATTCAGTGGTGTTATAGTTGTAGTTTTTTTTTTTAAGACATTGAGACAATTTGCCTTGGGATAATAGTAAAGCCTTAAATGACCATACCCTCTTCTGGATCTCTGACTTAGTTCAGAAGTCAGGAGGGGATGAAAGAGAAAGATGCTATTTGTTAAGGTCCACATTGTTATCCCAATATTGTTGGCAACCAAACTTTGGGCTAAGATCAGCTTAGCTGCCTCGCTTTTCAGTTTTCCTTCATTTTCACTTTAGGTTTTCTGTGGCTATGAAGGCTTACGTTTAGGGACCTTTCTTCAGTGTTCCCAAGGGTAAATATGAAGCGGAGAGGAGTAAAGGTTTATAACACACCATGAAGCAGGTAACAGATGAGTGACACACTGCCTGGTCTTCCAGGATGCTGGTACACCATTTCCTGCCACGTCCTTTCAGATGAATGAGATACATGCAAAAGCAAATGGGCCCAGTGTGAAAGTCTTTAATCTCTTCACACTCAGTCTTCATCTAGAGTGTAGATTCTGCACCGAATTTATGCTGGAGTGGGAGGTCCAAGATACACACGGTCAGATTACTCCTGGGTGAGCTTGTTGAGGAATTCTGAGTTTTATTTTCCAAGATTTGTTTTTAACTAATAAACAAATTTTGCAAGATTGCTTTTTATTTATTTATTTATAATAAACAATCCCTATCCTAACTTTACTTTCCTGAGAGCAAATTGATGGTTATGAATGAATTGACTTATCCCACTGCTTTTGTTTGCTTTGTGTGTAGCCCTGGTTGGCCTGATAACTCCTGAACCTCTTGCCCCGGGCTCCCAAGTGCAAGGCTGACAGGTGAGCACCACTCCAGGCTTCACTGTTTTCTAAAGACAGTAACGAAAGACCCAAAGAACTTACTTCAGAATCATCCTTTCTTGTCTGGTTATACCAAATTCTCCAACAAAACTCCTGGATTCACTCGCAGTGCTTCAAACATTCACAAGCAACTTTTCTCTGGCAGAGATGACTTGGTAGACTAATGAACTCCAGATAGCCTGGTGGCCAGCAGGCTCCAAGGACTCCGTCTAGCCCCACCTTGGGTTTCCTCTTTTAATGATGTCCAGAATAGATCCATTCATCTATTTTTAAACTTTCTAAACTTAGTAATAGGAAAACAGAGCAGCGAGCTGAAGCTATAGGCTACTTTATTACCCCAGTTATTAGCCTGACAAAAATAAGTGACTTTCCATTAAACAGCAGTGACAGAGGAGGCGGAAGGTCTCCAGGTCAATAACTCCTGTGATACAGATCCCCTAAATGTAGCATCTCTCCAGGGACTGTCGGAATGAACCACTGACAAGCTAATTGCTCTTATTCCCTCATTAAGCAAGCCTTGCTTCATTAGTAGCGTGCCACAATTGGACAACATTTTCAAGGCTCTAAAGATCTACCCATTGATAATTAGTGAGCATCTGAAATGAAACCAGCCACTACTTGTTTGATGAGATTAATGAGATTAATTGAGTAATTATTGTTTCATTTAAAATAAAAAAGTAAGGAAATCCAGCTATGAATTTACTGCCTGTCTTTTCCTGGAGCAATCTCCTTAGAGACACACAAAAGCTTTCTATTAAGAGGAATCCATGAATCTGATCTATTTATGAAGAATTCCCAACATGGGATTTAACATGGAATTTGTAATTTATTTAGTTTTTCAACTATTTTCAATAAAATACACTTTTTCATGTATATATACATGTAAAATATATATACACAAGCTAATTGCTCTTATACATGTGTGTGTGTGTGTGTGTGTGTGTGTGTGTGTGTGTATATATATATATACTTAACATCTGTATATATCATTTAAAAGACTAGCCATATGGATAGAGTTTGAACAGGCGTCTGACAAATACTCCACACATATAAAACTTTGTAAAAACTAATAGCTTCAGCAAAGTGTGCTTTGAAACTTTTGGCAAACATATCAGAACACTATGTTTGGTTTAGTTTGACTTAATAGCTATGATTTTTAAAATTGTTCGACTGTTTTTTTTTTTTAGTGCTGAGTTTAAAAGACGAAAATTTACATCAAGTTTCTCTGAAAATTCTTTTTCGTGTATCATCCATAATTAAGCACTTATGTAAGTTTTTGAAGTTTGAAAATTGGTCACTGTGGACAGTCTATGATTTCGTTGTACTTGAGCCTGTTTTTTTTTTTTTTTTTCTTGTCAAAGATGATTTCAACTATACAGCTCAAACTGTCAGTAAAAAAAGGATCCCAGCTGTCTTAGATATGATAGTCCTAGTGGAGACTTGATAGACTGTTCATAAAAACTCATTGTAAAAGGTCTGGATATTTGCTGACCCTTCTATCAGTGGGAAATAAGATCTCACCAACAGGGGCGTTGGCTCTCCATTAGCCGAGAAAGAGGGGAGCCTATCATTCTCTCCCCAACTGGGCTGGCATTATTGCTCAAGTCTATAGAATGTAAAAAGCTCTGGGTAAAGACTTGAGAATTGGGGTGCTTAGCCCAATTCCTGTTGGCAGCATGATGAAACTTTCCTCAGGAGAATTTACTCTATTCTACCTAATTATGTATGGAGAGGAAATGGTGGCATAGCAGTGACACCATTTTCTGAGTGTCAGACCGTGCCCAGTCCTGTGTGCAGTAGTGCAATGAATGTGTGCCACCATCTTTGCAAGGGAAGAGCCCTATTCTTGAAAAGCCATGAGTTACAAAGTCTCATTAGTGGTAGAAGACTCAAACCCAGGATCATCTGGCTGCACAATCAGGACCGCCAACGGTGATTATGATGTTTAGAGTTTAGATGATTTAAGCAAATAACCTCATCCTGAGAGAAGAGAAAGATCAGTTCAACCTGGGTCGTTGGGAGGAAAATCACCTCAGTGGGCAGCTGTGATGACCATAGAATCCAGGAATAGCTTCTTCATGAGAACCAACCTTTGCTCTTGTATGGCAGAGCCAACTTTTGCTCCTAATCTGGAAGCAGTACTGGATGGGACAAGGCGAGGCAACCCCACAGAGTAGAAGCTAGCTTGTGTTAGCAGAGGCCACATCTTTAAACCAAGTTCAAGATGGGTGAGGGAAGAGAAAACAATTGTACCTGGCAGGAAAGTCCACACACTCACTGGTCAGCAGAGTGCTCTCAGTACTTCATCCCAGGCATATTACTCCAGGACCTGTGATTCAGAACACAGTGGAGCCAGAATCATTCTCTCTCCATAGTTAATTTGGGCCGACATAGGTATGGGAGGGCACTCCAGCACTTAGTCAGAGGCAGTGAGGCTACAAGACAACCACACAAGCTCTGTGCTAAGATGGCTTCTGGCCTCCAGTGCCTATGACTTCTCCATGGAAATCTTGAATGTGTGTGGCCTCTAGACCTTCCATCTGCTCATGAAAGGAGCAGAATTTCTAACTTGAAGTTCTTATTGACAGAATAGATAAGTCACTGCAGCAGCTGGGCTGCTGGCTTCCCTCTTCATGACCAGATAACATCCAAAATACCTCTGTCTTAAATTCCATTTTTTTTTTCTGGGTAAGTCTTAATTGAAGAGAAGGATTCCTTGATTAAAACAGAACAAAACAAAAACTAACAACTTTGAAAACCAGTGGATCAGAAGATCCCATTTGAATCTTTTCCTATTCTGGGCATTTGTTAGTAGAGGAGAATTGTGAACCTGAGCAAGCAGAGTTCTAATGGAAAAGAAAAAAAAAAAGCAAAAAGCCTGATAAGATCTTCCAGCAAATAGCCAGGGCCAGCTGCGCCTGCATTCTTTGATTGGCCAGTGACCCCACTGGGTCACAGCTGTAGAAGGACCTGACGTCATTCATTCACATGCAGATGCAATCCAACTGGATTAGTACCCAGGGCTGGAAAAGTCTCCCTCGGGCTTCAGCCCCCAAAGGATGAAGGATCCCTTTAGGCTTGAGTTTTCTAATTGCTGTTTTGTACAGGTTTGGAGTATGGGGTTAATATTATCTTTTTTTAAAAAAAATGCTTTGAAATGCAAATGTGCTGTCAGTTATAGACTGTGTAGCCTAGCTCTAAATCTGAATCCTACTGTAGGAGAGATTCTCATAACTATACCTTTGTTACAAAGAGCTCCAGGCAAACTCAAACCAAAAAATTAAAAAAAGAAAAAGGAAGAAGAAGAAGAAGGAGAAGGAGGAGGAGGAGGAGGAGAAGGAGAAGGAGAAGGAGGAGGAGGAGAAGGAGGAGAAGGAGAAGGAGAAGGAGAAGGAGAAGGAGAAGGAGAAGGAG
>JANHMN010000016.1:17033372-17050927 GCA_030674055.1 Rhabdomys pumilio
AAGGAGAAGGAGAAGGAGAAGGAGAAGGAGAAGGAGAAGGAGAAGGAAGAAGAGCCACACTAGGGCCTATAGCAGTTCTCTCTTGGAGAGTTGAAAGTCTTTCCTGAAAGTAGATAATTACCTGCTTACTGCTTCGTCTGTTTGTACTGTGTTTTCTAAAGTGGCGGATGACCACATTACCTGTAGAAGTGAATGCACAGCTGGGTTACCCTTTGCATAATTCATTTCCAGCAGACCATCTCAAGGGAAAATTTTCTCAAGGAAAAAAATATGCAACTTCAGAAAAGAATCAGGAAGTAGTCTTAGAAACAGATACACAAAAAATAATCAAAGAAAAATTGATTTATCTACTGTATACCCTGTCCTGATGTTTTCTTTATAATTCTCAGTACAGGACATAAATGATCATAAAGTCCCTGTCTTAGTTAGGGTTTTACTGCTGTGAACAGACACCATGACCAAGTTAAGTCTTACAAAGAAGAACGTTTAATTGGAGCTGGCTTCCAGGTCCAGAGGTTCAGTCCATTATCATCAAGGTGGGAGCATGGTAGCATCTAAGCAGAGCTGAGAGTTCTACATCTTCATCTGAAGGATGCCAGTGGAAGACTGACTTCCACGCAGCTGAGAGTCTTAAACCCATGCCCACAATGACACACCCACTCCAACAAGGCCACACCTCCAAATAGTGCCACTCCCAGCCAAGTGTATACAAACCATCATAGTCCCCAAAGAGTGATCATACCTACTCTGTCTCTCTCCATCATGACTGTGAAAGAGGAACTCTATAGGCAAGCCTTCAAAATTCAGAATCAGTGCTTTTAACTTTATTATTTTGTATTTAATGTAAGGGTCTGACTATGTAGCCCTGGCTTGCCTAGAACTCATAGATATCTGCCTATATTTGCCTCTTGACTATTGGGAGAGTTGGTGTCTTTAAAGAAGACTTTACGTATGGTTCTCTTGAGGACATGGGAGGGATGTGCAGTATAAAATGTTGTCACTTTTAAAAATCCTAATGGGATATATGATATGGCACATAGAAGGGATTGGAAACAACATTGTAATTTAGCATTTAGGAATAGCCTGATAAAGCTTCAAAGTAATTCTATCTGAGTAACTTCAGAGTGTCCATAGCCAAACCTGAGCTCCATCATGGTGGTACATTTTAAAGATATCGTTCTACCGCTAACATGAATACTAATAAAGATGTTGGACCCTATGCACTACCTTATTGTTTCAGGTTCATCTTCAGCCCAAAAAGAAATGCATGGGGGAGGTTGGGAAAGGGGGGAGTGGCTACGCTCTGAATTTACAGAATGGCCACTTTTCTTTCTTTCTTTCTTTCTTTTTTTTTTTTTTTTTTTTGAAACAGGGTTTCTCTGTATAGCCTTGGCTGTCCTGGAACTCACTCTGTAGACCAGGCTGGCCTTGAACTCAGAAATCCACCTGCCTCTGCCTCCCAAGTGCTGGGATTAAAGGCGTGTACCACCAGTGCCTGGCCACTAGTGTCTTTCATGACTCCTACAGCACCAAGCCAGATGCTAAGTGGAACCCATGGCCTTGGCTACAAAGCCCAGGACATCTCATCCATCATCTTGTCTTCAGATCTGAACAGATTCAAGCTCCTTTGGCTTATGGGATGGTTGTGACATGTCATCTAGGAGCATGTGAGGGGCAGTCAGATCATCCAAAGTTTTTCCCTCTTCAAGGGCTTCAGCGTTTGACCTTTCACAAACTAATATTGACAGGCTAAAGAATTGAGCAGATTACTAATATTCTAGCTGTTTATGAAGACTCAGGACAGGATATACACCTCTCTCCCTGGACCATACTCTTTGTCCCAGAGAACCTGGAAATGGGCTCAAGTCAGTAGTTGCACTTTCATGTGGGTAGAAAAGCCACTCTGCAACCCTTCCTCCCTTCAGTCTCTGGAGAAGGGTGGCCCATGATGCTATATGAAAAGCACCACAGCCTTTTCTACTTAAGTCTATTTGCTGTAAAAATAAAGCAGCTTGAGGAAATGATTACAAATCCTAACAAAGGAAGAGAGAACACGTACAGACTTGACTCTATTGGGATGGCATGTTTCTCATTTATACCTCGGCAAGCACAACACTTTCTTGTTAAAGTAGGTATCCACTTGATTCTTGGCCTCTCTGGTCTCTGTCTCTGTCTCTGTCTCTGTCTCTGTCTCTGTCTCTATCTCTGTCTCTGTCTCTGTCTGCCACTCTCTTGCACACATACATTCATTAAATGTCGCAGATGGACTATTCAGCACATGGTTGAAGTCCTTTCTCATCACAATATTCTCTGAATCCACAGGAGATACTCCGGCATTCTTTCGGGAGGAAGGGACCCAAAAGGTAAAAAACAAAACAAAATAAAACAAAACAAACCATCAAAAACCCTCATTGTTTTGGCCTTCAGGAGAGAGACTGTGGTTGCCTCATACATTCCAGCTGTGGTTCATACATTCTAGCTGCAGAATATGTGTCCTGGACTCCTAAGATGTTGAGTGGGCTGGAAATCACTAAGAGAATTTGAGGATTGGGAACTCTGAATGAACATTTTGACTTCAGCAGTATGTTTTCATATTTATTTATGTGACATGATTCAAAAAAAATTATACTTATGCTACTAATTGTATGGAAATATTTGTACGGCTTAACAATTCAGTTGATTTGGTTCTAATGGAATACACACCCCTCTATCTTGGGGAACCTGTTTTCTCAGCAGGAGTGTGGCTGACATATAGTACCAAAAGTTCTGCCAGACAAGCTCAAATACTGTGTGTGTGTGTGTGTGTGTGTGTGTGTGTGTGTGTGTGTGTGTGTGTGTGATGGTTAAAATTTTCTCTCAATACATTCCCAGTTGTCACAGGTAGATACATGCATATGCAGATACACACTTACCTCTTGGGTTAATTTACCTCATTTAGATCTTGGCTTTTCACCATTTCTTGCTGCCACTGTTGGGTTGGTCCCTTGAACCTGTGTGAGTCCCATTAGCTGCATCCCCATAGCGTCCACCCTGCAGGAGCATCTATTATTTTATCAGCCGCATTCAACTTTACAAAAAGATCTGTTTCGATGTGGGCTGATACTCCGTGTACTGATTTCAGACCAAACCCCGCTGCTCTCCCAGCTTTTTCTTTCCTTATGCCTGAATGCAGAACCCCAGAAAGCAGGAGATGAATGGAAATGCAAGGAGCCTCTCAGCTCCAGTAAATGCAACAATTGCTTCACAAATCTCATTTGTACGGAGGTTGGGAAGAAACAGTGACAGTAGGCCCCTGGTGTGGAAATGTGAATGTATTGTAGCAAATGCCTTTTCTATGACAAGGGAGCTGGACTGGGGCTGCTGGGTGTGGCAGCCTGCCTGTTCGACTGCTTCAGTGTCTGCCCCTCTCAGGTCCTAGTATGGGTGTTGAGAAGTTGAGCTGTTAACTCCTGTTCTAATTCTTTATGCAGGGCTCAGAGGAGCACACAGAGCTCTCTCCATTCTTCATCATTTACGTTTCATGTTTACACCCTGTCAGAGAGCAGAACGTGCTTGGCCACTTCATGCTTTCCAATTGATCAGTGGCTTTAAAATGAAATAATAAATTAGCTAAAAAAAATTTTTTTTTGAGGTAGACTATCATGCATCCCATGCTAGCTTCCAACTCCAATATAGCTCAAAGATGATCTTGAACTCCTAACCCCTCTGCCTCACCTCCTCAGTGTTGGCATTTACAGATGTGCACCGTCATTCTTGTTTTTGTGGTAGTAGTATACCTAGTTTCTGTGGTAGCAGTGATTGACCACAGGGCTTTGTGCATGCTGGGCACGTGTTCTAACAACTAAGCTATGTCCATAGCCCTCAAATAATTTGAACAATTAAATGAAAAAACCTCTGTTCATTGCTTCTTGGTTACCTAAGGATGACTCTTGGCCAGAAGTTGTAATTGACTATTACAGATTCTCGCCACAGGAGCTTACAGGCTAGATTTCAACCATGTGCATTCTTAATTGTTTTAAGTCTGCTTTGTTCTCTCTGTCCCCCAGACAAGCCTAAGATGTAGGTTTCTGGAAAGCATTCTGGGATGAAAGTGGAGAAAGCTTAGCTGACTTTTTTTTTTTTTTTTTCATCTTCTTCTGTGTTCAAGAGCCCCAGCGTGGAGAGAAGCAGGATTAGTTCAGTCCCTTCTTCTAAGCCCATGTGGCACACTGCCTGCAGGCTTGTTTGGAGTATAGGTATCTGCACTTCTTCATTTTGGTAAATTTAAAACTTATCAACATTTAAAATGAATTAAATATATTTGCTACTGTGGGATTTGCTAGGACTCACTTTCATCAGGTTTCAGTTCAATCTTGTACATTTTATGAAGGACAAGCTTATTCTTGGTCTGATTTTTTCCCCCTGTCTTTCATTTATAGCCTTTAATTCATTTGTCATCATTTAAAGCCATTTTTAAAAATTTTCACTGATGGAAACTTCACATAAGGTAAAAATGTCAAGATCTTAAGCATGCATGCAATTGAATGTTTTTACATATGTCTAAACACATGTAACTATAATACAGAACAAGAAACAGACATTTCCACTTTCCTAGTAAATTCTGACATTCTTATCCTCAAAGTTAGAGCTATTTTGGCCTTTATCAGGTATTCCATTTTGTTTGTTTTTGAATTTCTGTGAGTAAACTCATACAGTCATTTATATCTAGTTCTTTTATCCAATAGACTCCTGAGATTCATCAACTGTTCGTTTTTTTTTTTTTTTTTTTTTGGCAAATATACCAAGATTTATTTAGTATTTTATGTATCTATCAACTAAGGAGAATGTTTGAGAAAAACTATAGCCAAAATGAAATTCATTGAAAAATTCAAGATAAGATGAAGAAAGGAAAGGGGGCTAGAAAGATGACTCAGTTGTTAAAGTGCTTGTCACACAAACATGAAGACCTGAGCTTGGGGGAAAAAAGACCAGCTGGCATTGGTGGTGTGTATGCAGATACTTGAACTGCACCTTGCTGGCCAAAGTTTATGAATTGCATCTTTAATGAGTAACCCTACCTCAAAAAAGAGATGAAGCCACAAGACAAGAATACTTGCTGTGGGATAGTGTCTTATATGCATAGCAGGGACAACACATCTTCGAAATCTCAATGGTATGGCTTCCTAGACAAGTTTTGAGTAATGGCACCACTAGTCAACATGCTAATACACATGCCAGAAATTTCATGGGGCTCCACTCCTTTGATGAAGAGCTTCAGATAACCAAAGGTTGCTGAGAGAGAGAGAGAGAGAGAGAGAGAGAGAGAGAGAGAGAGAGAGAGAATTTCTCTCAATACATGTACAGATGTGCAACACTATCTGAACTCAGAAGGGTGTGTGTACGTACAATAATATTTATACAAGAGGCCATAGGTTTGAGGGGGAGCTGCAGTGAGGGATGGAAATGATTTAAATAGAGTTTTCAAAATTTTAAAGAAAATATATGAATAAGTAAGGTGAAAAATACTCAAGGTAGCCAACCAACAATTGTTTATGGCTTGCACTCTCAGGTGCATATATGTGCACATCTTGCATGCACACACATGCACATGTACCAAACATGAATATATACATCATATGCATAAATATCTGATGTATGCAGTGGCAGGCCTAACACAATGAATCTGGAATAGAGGACATATACAGACATATTCTGTGATGTTGCTCAAACTTAACTGTACATATGCGTTACCTTCAGATCTTTTAGTTTTAGTTTTTTAGCCAACTGTGGATGGCACCATCCCTTGGCAGGTGGTCCAGGGCTGGATAAGAAAGCTGGCTAGGTGTGAGTCCAAGAGAGGAAGGCAGAGAATGTGCCATCAAATAGTGTTCCTCTATGGCTCCTGCCCTGACTTCCTCCGACGATGGATTGTGATCTGAAAGGATAAGTCTTTTGCTCCAAATTGTTTTGGCCAGAGTGTTTTATGTTTGCAACACACAGGAGAAAAACTAAACGTAACTTAACGTGTTAAGGATGTTTGGAGGACAGTCCCTTGCATGCCTTTTAATTTTGATATTAGAATCCAGTGATTTGATCACCACTATTCCAGCGTGTTATTTACATTTCCCTATTCATTTACTTTCACCAACACATTTAAGATCCTCCTAAGTTTTCTAGGTGCTGTCCTGAGTCTTTTTTTTTAGTTTTAATAATTCCCATTTCCTATTCATTTTCTTATAAGATTTAGCTTATATAGTCATGAGGCATAGTCATGATGCAGTCCTTTTGCTATTATTTCTCTAGAGAAAACCTTCACCTCACCTTCATCCTTGAACAGTTTTGTTGGGTATAGTACTTGGGTTGGCAGAATTTTTATTCTTCTTTCCTAGCACCTAGGATCTATCATCTCATTGCTTTAAAGTCTGTACAATTTCTACTAAGAAATCTGTTGATAGTTTTATGGTTCTCTCTGTGTTTTCCTCTATCTCTTTGCCTGCCTTTCTGTCTGTCTTCTCCCTCCCGCTTCTTAACTCTCTCCACCTTTTTTTATGTGAAAATCTTTATTGGATATTTTATTTACATTTCAGATGTCATCCCCTTTCTCCATTTCCCCTCCCTAGAAAACCCCTATCCCACCCCCACTTCTCCTTTTTGTTTTTATACTATTTTTTTAAATGTTAATCAAAGGCCTTATAAGTTTGGTAATGTTCAATAACAAAATTCTCATACAATCAGAAGTGTAATCCAATACACAACCTAGATATATCAACTATCTTTGAGTGGCAGGGACACACAAACATCCACCTCCGTGTCCCCCCCCTCTTGTCACCTAGCTCTTCCTCTCCTTCTCCTCCTCTCCTTACTCCTTATCTTCCTCTCCTTACTCCTCCCACCTTAGCTCCTCCCACATATCACCATTTCTGTTAAAATAAAACTTTTCTCTTAGAATACAATTAGAGCATAACTATACCAATTTATGTCAGTAAGGTACAAGATAGACTTAATACCCAATCCATCATTTTGTTGACTAACTAGAACCTCTGTCATCCTTCCTAACTAAAAGACTTAATTCTGAACCAGGCTTTTTTTCTTGGCTTTAGAATGAATGTCAGCTGAAAACCATCCTCTCAAACTTTTTCTCTCAAAGTAAATAGCCGGGATTGGCTATGAGACTATAAGTCTTCAACCCCATCAGAAATCCAGAATGACTGAGTTAACTGAAATTGTGGGAAGCACTAAGCATAGCTTCTAAAACTTACCCAAATTATAGGGACCACTGAGCACCTGGACAGTTCCTATACTACAAAATGTTGGAGCATTTGATCTTCAGCCTTCTGGCCCAGAATCATCTGTCAGACCAAGTAATTCAGAATTATTAAGGGCTGATTACTCTGTCTTGGAAGATCTAATCAGTAGACTATTCCACAAGTGTGTCCTTTTCTGGACAGTGATTTGTCTGTAGAGGAAAAGAGGCAATTCTTGCCTAGTGGCTGTCTCACCACAACTGGAGTAACTCCAAGGATGCTCAATTTCTTCTTAGAATCCAAGACAGGAAGCTGTCAGGAGCAGACAGGACTCTAATCAAAATGGACATTAATATAGAAATGTTTGTAACATCAGTTCTATGGATTTCTGACATTTTGAAAACCAACTATCCATGTAAGGCAATCTGGACGATTGTTTGTTAATTCTTCTCAGTTAAATAAAATATAGAAAACACCCTAACAATAAACTCAGGCTAACCATCTCAAATCAGTTTAAAAAGTTAAAGAAGTACTGGGTCTAAGCCTTGTATTCCTAAATGTGTTATATAGGCACAATGCCTATGAGAATAACAATATTAATCTCACTTTATATCAATAAGAAGCTCATACCAATGAAAACTTAAATTAGAAATCAAAGTAAATTTTTTTACCATTTAAGAAATTATAACTTCATCTTAATAACAATTACACATATTTCTACAAATAGGTTATGGCTATGCAATAAATTCTAGCTAATCCTCCCTTTTACAACAAAACTACTACTTTCCCTTAGAAAGACAGCCCAATATTAACCACCCCAGTCCCCAAGCCCGGGGAATAGGGGCACCGACTCTTCATTAACTTCTTCAAGCTGATTATGGGCGTTGAGATATTAGAAGAGGGGCAAGGGGAAAGAGTAAATTGATAAGTCTCTGATGTCTGTGTCTTCACTGCATCCAGCTGCAATTCTAGGACATCAGAGGTTTGAGCAGGTCTGCTCAGCTCACTTGATGAGTAGATACACTGAGGCTGTGTATTCTGCAATATACAATTCTCAAAACAAATTTTAGTATCAATATAATTTTTTGTTTGAATTCTGGAATCTAGTCTTCTGGTGGCCTGCCTCTGCCATGTCTAATCTATATAATTCTGGGAGTTTCTATGAAGGTGTACTCCCACCATCCTCCCATTTTCACCTCCCTGCTCTCAAATTCCCCAACACTAGGGAATCCAAACTTTCAGGCACCAAGGCCCTCCACTTCCACTGATACCTAGCCCCTTACCACATCCCCCTCCTCCAATTACTATGAGGGTGTGTTCCCACCATCCTCCCATTCCTGCCTCCTGCTCTTGAAATTCCCCAACACTAGGAAATCCAAACTTTCAGGCACCAAGGCAGTCCACTTCCACTGATGCCTGGCAAGGCCACCCTCACCTACCTATACAGGTGGAGCCATGAGTCCCTCCCTTTGTATTCTCAGGCTAGAGATTGTAGAATGGCTTCTCCAGCTTGTTTCTTAGGACCATTTGCTTGAAAAATTGTTTTCCAGCCTTTTACTCTAAGGTAGAGTCTGTCTTTGTCACTGAGATAGGTTTCTTGTATGCAGCAAAATGCTGGGCCTGTTTATGTATTCAGTCCATTAGCATATGTCTTTTAATTGGGGAATTGAGTCCATTGATGTTAAGAGATGTTAGGGAACAGTGATTGTTGCTTCTTGTTATTTTTGTTATTAGAGGTGAAATTATCTTTGTGTGGCTATCTTCTTTTGGATTTGTTGGAAGAGGATTACGTTTTTGCTCTTTGTAGGGTATAATTTCCCTCCTTGTATTGACGCTTTCCTGCTATTATCCTTTGTAATGCTGGGTTTGTGGAAAGATATTGTGTAAATTTGGTTTTGTCATGGAACATCTTGGTTTCTCCATCTATGGTAATTGAGAGTTTTGCTGGGTATAGTAGCCTGGGCTGGCATTTGTGTTCTCAGATGTGTATGACATCTGTCCTGCATCTCCTAGCTTTTATAGTATTTGGTGAGAAGTCTGGTGTAATTCTGACAGGGCTGCCTTTATATGTTACTTGGCCTTTTCTCTTACTGCATTTAATATTCTTTCTTTGTTTTGTGCACTTGGTGTTTTGATTATTATGTGACAGGAGGTATTTCAGTTTTTCTTTTTTTTTCTTTTTTTTTTTTTTTATTGGATATTTTCTTTACATTTCAGATGCCAATTCCTTTCCTGGACAGGAGGTTTTTCTGGTCTAGTCTATTTGGCATTCTATAGGCTTCTTGTATGTTTATGGGCATCTCATTCTTTAGATTAGGGAAGTTTTCTTCTATAATTTTGTTGAAGATATTTATTGGCCCTTTAAGTTGGGAATCTTCACTCTCATCTATACCTATTATCCTTAGGTTTGGTCTCCTCATTGTGTCTTGGATTTCCTGGATATTTTGTGTTAAGAACTTTTTGCATTTTGCATTTTCTTTGACAGTTGTGTCAATATTTTCCATGGAGTCTTCTGCACCTGAGATTCTCTCTTCTATCTCTTGTATTCTGTTGGTAATGCTTACGTCTATGACTCCTGATTTCTTTCCTAGGTTTTCTATCTCCAGGGTAGTCTCTCTTTGTGATTTCTTAATTGTTTCTACTTCCATTTTTATGTCCTGGATAGTTTTGTTCAATTCCTTCACCTGTTTGGTTGTGTTCTCTTGTAATTCTTTAAGGGATTTTTGTGTTTCCTCTTTAAGGGCTTCTACCTGTTTACCTGTGTTCTCCTCAAATTCTTTGAGAGTGTTATTTATGTCCTTCTTAAAGTCCTCTATCATCATCATTAGAAGTAATTTTAAATCTGAATCTTGCTTTCCTAGTACTATGGGGAATTCAGGACTTTCTTGTGTGGGAGAACTAGGTTATAATGATGCCAAGTACTCTGGGTTGCTGATTCTTATATTTTTGTGCTTGTCTTTCACCATCTGGATCTCCTTTGTGCTACCTGCCCTGTCTCTGACTAGAACCTGTCTTTCCTATTATCTTTGTTGTATCCGAATTGTGTGGGGTGGGTGTTGCTACTGGGGTAAGGGCTGAGGCCCAAAATCTGCTCAGACCAGGAGTGAATTTCTGGGTCCTTGTGGTCCCAGTTACTCCCTGCTTGGGGCAGGAGTTGCTGTCTGCTTACCTAAGATAATGCCAGGGTTAGAGCACCTGGGGGTTCCTGCTTCCTCTGGATTCTTAGAAGTTGAGGGCAGAGCTGCTGCCTGGGATCTGCTCAGTGCTCAGGCCCAGACCGGAAGGAACCTTTGCTCTGGGCCAGGAGTCCTCTCTCCACTTTCAGAGTCCCAAAATATATGTATCATTCTAGTGACTGGTGTCCAACAAACCTTTAAGTCTTTATTTTATGTTTTATAACCATATTGGGCTTAATATTTGCCAATAGCTTGGCTTTGAATTCCCTGAACCTTTTTTCTGTTTGATCTTGTCTCTTATTGAACACCTTTACTAAGTTTTTCATTTCTTTTATTGCATTTTTTAGCTAAATTATTTCAGTTCAACACTTTTAAAGTCTTCTGTTTCATTGCTTAAATGTTTGCTTTGTCTCTGGATTATAATTTTGACCAAAGTACATTTCTATGAGCTTTTGAATTCATCATCAGATAAGTTATTTACTTCTGGCTCATTAGGGTTAGTTTTTAGGGATATATCTTGTATTTTTGTGGAACATTCTTGACTGATTCTTCATTTTGTTTGTTCTTGGTACTGTGTTTCAGTATTAAACAACCATTTCTCTTAGTCCACAAGGACTGAGTGAAACTAGAAAGATGTCACCTATCAGTTGTGAGGAATCTATTAAACATTTGCACAAGTTCGACACATTTTATTTGTCATTTGTGACTCCTAGGCCTTTAGAGTATGCTCTGTCACATTTATGTTCTTATAAGTAAGACAGACACTATTCTTTAAGAAACCTCCAAATGAGTTGGATCATTGAATATATGGAATATATATATATATATATATATATATATATATATATATATATATATATTGTTTGTTTGTTTTTTGAGACAGGGTTTCTCTGTATGGCCTTGGCTGTCCTGGAACTCACTCTGTAGACCAGGCTGGCCTCGAACTCAGAAATCCACCTGCCTCTGCCTCCCAAGTGCTGGGATTAAAGGCGTGCGCCACCACTGCCCGGCTTATGGAGTATATTTTTAACTGTCCAAAGTAGAAGCTGAGAACTGGGATTTTCAGCCAATCACTTAAATGAGCTCAGGAGTGAAATCATTATGGTGATTGATAGCCCAGTTTGTCATTTTCGTCTTCACTTGTTTGTGGCAGTTAGACATGTCATATCATGTAAGTACTCCAAAACAAGATAGGCAGAAGCTAGACCTCACGCAGACCTTGGAGGAGTTGGTACATTGGGCATATAGTAGGTATTGTTTCCTTTTGTCTTAGTTAGGTGATAAGACATCATTGTAGCAGAATTTTTTCCCTGCTACATTTTACAATAAACTCAGTATTTTTGGAAGAGCTAATGTGGGAAGAGTAAGGAGAGGAAGAGGAGAAGGAAGAGAAGGAAGTAGATGGAGCAGGAGAGATGTAGCAGCCATGGAGAACCACGAATGCATCAAGAACAGTCCTGGGTAACCAATTTTATCTAAGGTTAGATATTGGGAAACAACTCTAATTGTGTGGGCAAATTGTTAATTGAGCATTTCTGAATACATAAAGTCTTTGGATAATCTTTAAGCATTAGAGTCTCATTTCTACCAGGTCCTGTGTGGATGGCAAGCATTGTCTGGGGTTCAGCTAAGCTTTGAGGAGACAGCGTGGTGGATTGGCAGAGCTAGCCACCATGATGGCTTCTCATGGGTGCCAGGCCTGGTGCTTCTGGCTGATCTGAGCCATGGCAGAAGCAAGAGCATGCTGCTGCTCTTGACCTCAGGCTTTGTCTAGTCAGGAACATGGCTGCCCCATAAGAACAAGCCAGATAGGGTGCTGCCGTTTATTAAATATTACCCTCAACACATCATGACCAAAGTAACTTATAGAAGGAAGGGTTTATTTTGGTCCTGTGGTTCCAACATGGCAGGGAGGCATTGCAACAAACACTGGGTGTGGTAGCAGGAACAAGTGAGAGCTCAACATCTTGAGCCACAGGCAGAGAGCATACTCTCTCTTTAAATTCTCAAATCCTGTCCCAAGTGAGGTAAACTTCAAGCAAGGCGACATCTCTCAAACACAGCCACCAACTGTAGGGAGCCACCACATTCCATTCTCTGGCCCCCATAGACTTGTGGCCATATCACAATATATTTAGTTCAGCTTCAGCACCCTCATAGACTTTTAGACTCCTTAAAAGTCTAAAACCCAATATCTTCTGAGATTCATGGCAATCTTTAATTGTAACTCTGTAAAATTAAATTACACACATCCAACATATAGTGGCATGAAATGTACATTACCAATACAAAATGGAGGGATGGGGACATAGAAGAGAGAACAACGGAACAAAGAAAGATTGAAACCTAGAAGGGCAAATACCAATTTTTCTAGCTCCATGCCCAATACCAAAGTGCTTAGTGGCTCTGCCTTTCCAGATCTTTACCTGTGATACACTTTTTTCTTCTTGGGATGGTTTTACCCCTGTGTACAGGTCTCCTTGGTATATATCTCAGGGTTCTGGCAACTCCAATACCCTGATGTCTCCAACACAACTCGGGCTTTATTTTTTGAGCTTCACAAACCATCTCTGAGGACCTCCAGGCAGGGAGTCCCTGCTACATGTCTTGCCTCAGCTGCTCACTTGAATCTCAGAGAAAAATTCCATGAACTATTTACTCTTGTATTCTTTATTGCCAGGTCCAGCATGGCCACAGAAAAGACAGTGGTCCAGGAAGGGAGAACATGTCTTGTGTTCCTCTGCAGAATGGTAATGCTGTAACCTTCAGGACAGCCCTTAAGGTCATGGGAAAGAATTCTGAAAACATAAGTTCAAGAATATATAAATCAGTCTAAGGACATACAACCATTATATTTAATATGCCTTAAGTAGCTCAATGGTTGGGTACTTCCAAACCTCCCCATGGCTAGCACACACTCCCCTCCTCTCCCTTCTGCTTTTCCTAAGTTAACACTTTAGAAATCTATATTTTATCTTTGCTGCCCTGTTCCTTCTGGGCAGCCCTCCCATGGGACTGATTTTCCTTTGCACCTACATTTGGCTGTCTCACCCTCCTGTTTCTTCAAGGCATGGTCTGTCCTACACCCCTCTCATGGTGGACTTCTTTCTTCTTCTCCCCTGTGTTTCTTGCCCAAGAATCCTAAAAGGTCCCCCTCTGTCTCCCTGCCCAACCATTGGCCATTGGCAACTCTATTTCCCAAACAGAGCTAGCTGGGGGCAGGCTTCCTTTAGCCTACATGTGGTACATTGTAAACAGGCTGTTGGGTAACAATTAGCAAGAGAACACAAGCCACACCAAGAGGCAGCTGCACTAACGAGCCAACTTTGTCAGAAAAAAATTAAGGAAGGAGATAAAGGGATTTAGGGAGAGTGGTGATCGCAGGGCAAGATCTCACCCAGCTAAGTTTATTGTTTGTGTTTACAATTGATCAAAGACTAGTTTGGACTTTTAATCTGGAATGAACTACAATCCAGAAATGGTGGACACACTTGTGATCCAGATCTTGAGGCTGGAAGACGTAAGCTTTTGATCTGGACCTTAAGGAACAGTGGCCATGGAACGCTTAGGCCCAGTACATACCTTTAATCCCAGGAGTCAAAGAAAGCAGATTTCTCTGTTCCTGGCCAGTCTGGGACACAGCAAGTTCTGGGTTTAAAAAAAAAAAAAAAGCATAAATCTAGGCATGTTGGTACTTGCCTTTAATCCCAGAATTCAGAAGACAGAGCCATGAAGATCTGAGTATAAGGTCTGTTTACAGAGAAGGTTCTAGGATAGTCAAGCTTAGGCAGTGAGGAGTTGGAAACAGAAAGCTGGTGGTAACGTAACAGAACAATGGGAAATGTTCCAACTCCAGCAAACAGCAGAACTCAGCTTTGGCCACATGGCTCTGTCTTTGGAGTCAAGATAACCATGGTTATCGGCTGCACACGTCAGCAGTGATGTCAAATTGGGCATAAAAAGAGGAGCCCGACCACAGCACAACATCACACACTAGTAGCCATGACTGCCTAACATGATCCTCAACCATTCACGTCTGGTTACCGCCGGGCTCTGACTCCGTTACAGCTGGTTATCACACTTATTCAAAACAACTTGTTTTTGTGCACAAATATTTTGATCCATAAGGTTTCAAAACAACTTCTGGTTATCACAGCACTTCAAAACAACTTCACTTTAAACTTGTTTTCTTTCCTATTACAAGATGGAGTCGGTCCTGTTAAGGGCCTGCTCCTTACAGAGGGCCACCAATAGATTTAAAGAATAATGAGCTCTACCAATGAGAGATAACTGACTCATGTTATTACCTGAGGCCTATACTCTAGAAGATATAAAAGGTGCGTGCTTTTGTTCTTGGGGGTTGCCATTGCTCCAACTGCAGGATGGCCTCCAGCTCACTGGATTGGTAAATCTCTTGCTTTGCATGGAACTCCTTGTCCGTGAGTGTTTCTGTGAGAGTGCATCTTCCCAGTTTGGATCTCAGGGTCCAACAATTTCAACCTGACCTGTTTTAGCACTAGATTTGGCTGTAATATCAAGTTTTTTGGTGCTCTCTTTCAAATTGTATATGTAGCAATCTTTTTTCTGCCCTACTAGCCCATTTTTTATTATAGATTTACATAGTTATGATCACTATGATCATTAATAACTATGTGACAGAGTCAAAATAAGGCTGTCATGAAATCTCATCTGCCCATTTATTTATTTAATTATTTAAGTTTATTTCATTTTATGCCAATGAATCTTCCTGCATACATGTATGTACACTGTATGTATTTCTGTTTGAGCCCCTAGAACTGGGGTTACAGATGGTTGTGAATCACCATGTGGATGCTGGGAATCAAACCCAAGACCTCTGCAAGAGCGATAAATGCTTTTTCCCACTGGGCCATCTCTTTACCTTATTCTACTATCTTTTTTTTTTTTTTTTTTTTGAAAGGGGGTCTCTTTACCCAGCTCTGATTATCTTGTCCTGGAACTCACTATGTAGACCAAATGTTAATCCTGAAATAAGATGGAGAAAAATCAAATCCACTATTTTGGGGAAAATTTGAAGTAAGCTTTATTAAACATTACATACTGACCAAAATATGAACTCTGGAATTTCCCAGATGAACAGCCCTGAGACACATGTTGTAGGGCTCTTTATGGACAAAACTCATAGGTCATTATACTTTTCCAATGAGGTTTTGTTTTCTAAGAACTACAAGTTCCAGCATCTCAGGAAGTTACCTGGTCCTCCAGGAGATGGAACTTATAACTACAACTCCCCATTCTAATAAGTGACCTAGTCCTTGGGCAGGTGAGGCTTACAGAATAATTTTGGATATTACAGAAACTGGCCTTAAACTCACAGAGTTCTGCCTGCCTTTGCCTTGAATGCTAGAATTAAATGTGTGTACCATCATGCCTGGTTCTATTAATTTTAATTTTGGCTTCAAGTAAGTTCTTAGGTCAAGGACAGAAATCAGACACTTTTTTCCCTTTTGGTCTAAATATCACAGAAACAGTCTCTTGCCCAGTTGCTAATATTGTTTCCCTGTGAAATTGTTTGCTCTGGGCTTTCAATCTGCATAGCTCTCCTTACTACTGTGTTCCAAGTTCCAAATGTGAGGGGGTGCAGTAAAGAAATGCCTGACATGACCACTCCATGATATGGTTAAGGTTTTTAACTGTAGATATGAGAGAGGGAGAGAGAAAAATCACTGGCAAATTAAAGAGCCCAGAGCAAAGAGAGAAGGAAGGAGATTGAAATTAAACATAAACGGCAGACTGGGCATGGCCAGAGCTATCTGTGAGATAGGAGAAGGAAGATAAACAGAGATAAAGAACAGAAAGACTATAGTGAAAGTAACTGCAACAAGAGAAGAACCTTGGCATTATAAGGAGAGCAACCTGGTGTCTGGGAGGAGGTTAAGCCTGGAGAAGTGAGGAAGGCCAGGATGCTAGGGTGGACCTTGTAATGCATAACATTACTTTTTTTGATATGGAGGGAGCCTGGAGGTCAGTATCTGTTTTGATATGCAACTACAGGAATGTGTCAGTGAGGGTATTTGTCCTTTGTGCCAGAGGTAAGAAAAATGACTTTTTTTTTTTTTTTTTTTGGCAAATTGAAACTAGCTTCAGAAGTTCCTGAGGACTGCTGGCTTTTATCTAAACATCAGATTCTTAGTGGGTTGAACTCATTTCTGGATATATGGACTGCCTTTTGGAGTTTGGGGAATTGGAGTTTCCTTTGGACCTGACAATAGGATAGCTCATTAAGCCCTAATTACAATGCTCTTATTTCAAAGTCTTCCACATTCCTCCAAGGAACAAGATGGTCAGGCCTGACACAATAGTCACACCTTGTACCAAGGTGACTTTAGAAGGAAGGGTTTTTTGAGGACTTAAAGACAAGAGTCCATTACCATCATGGTTGGGAAGCATGGAAGGAGGAAGGTAGGGCAGAAGGAACATCTGAGAGCTCACACCTCAAATTGCAAGCATCAATCAAAGTGAATAAACTGAAAATGGGGTCAAGTCTTTAAGCTCTCAAAACACACTTTTCCAGTGACACATTTGCTCTAGCAAGACCACACCTCCTAAGCCTCCCAAATAGAATCTCCAACTGGAGACCAACTAAATGTCCAATAATATGGGAGATATTTCATTCAAACCACGACATCTTTCCTCTAAAAACCTAGAAGCTGGGTGGCTTTTTTTTTTTTAAACTAGTCAAATGCTACTGTGATCTGGTAAGGATCCAGTCATGAAGGTACTTTAGATTTCCCTATTGGCTTTGATGTGGTTTCTCGCAATGGATCTATCTATAAATTACTGTTGACATTTTGTATAAGAAGGAGGGCAATGAGCATCCATGGTTTTATATCATTGGTCTGAGCATAAGCCCGTAGATGTTGGCCAGTTGACTGACAAAAAGGTAAATATAGCCTTAATTGGCTCAAGGAGATTGGGTAAGTTTCAGGTGAGAAGGGAATTGTCTATCTTTTTGGACTATGGAAAAATAAAGTTTTTCTAATGCTAGAATTTATCTGGGATGTATGAGATAAAACTGATATTGAGGAACACAGAGCAGAGAGAAGGAAAAAGCTGGATCATGATGCATCATTGTTTAGACTGTCTAAAGCCGTTTCTACCTTTGGTGTTCTAGTTG
>JANHMN010000016.1:17074133-17099425 GCA_030674055.1 Rhabdomys pumilio
ACACACACACACACACACACACACACACACACACACACACACACACAGAGTTTAGGTGTAGTGTTACAGACATGGTGACTTACAGTACAGATATATTACTCCCAGTCCTCCAGGTGTTGGAGGAGGTCAGCTGAATATGCAGTCATGATGAAATCCCCTAAAAGAGTATTGGTCAGTGCTTACAGGAAAGGCTTTCTGCTTGAGGGAAGGCACATGCAAATCGAACAAATGTAAACATGAGTCTGAAACCATTCATCTCTGAAAAGAAAATAGAAGCTGATATTTTCTTTTCTACCAAGCAGCACTAGTCATGCGGCCTTCACCAAAGTCCCGCCCCTATCCTTAGTGGTTTACTGTAGTCACACACAGATCGATTATGGCCAAGGGCAGAGTTCCACACTAAATGTTATGTACTAGCCTGTTTTACTCTTTGAGGCATAGAGAAAAAAGAAATGGCAGTTATCTAATAACCGAAGTACAAAGAAGTTGGCCCCAGCCACGCTTTGGAGCTTGAGAGTTTAGACTGCCCTTGATTTCTGCTTACCGAGACAGGCTACAGATATAGTCTCCACGTGGAGCCTGAATGGTCCTTGGTCCCAGTGGCAATGCTCCATGGGCAGCTTCTACAAATTTGGAAATGACACGGTTGTCCGGGCTACCTTGGAACTCATGGGCTCAATGGATACCTCTGCCTCAGCGTCTCCAGAAAGAGGTTTCCAGAGGCATTGTTCTCAGTGCTGTTCAGGAAAACACACAAATCACTCTTTTCGTTCTCTCTAATAATCCTGCTTACTGCTTTTCTTCATTCCTGCTGGTTAGCATCCGTTGCTCTGTAGTAACTATTAACCAAAGCAATCAACATTTTGACATTGGCTTCTGTTAGCTAGAATCATCTGAAGCACTTTGGACTACAGGTGGCCAGGTCTCTACCCTAGAGTTTAGAATCTGAGAATCACCTGAGAATCACCTGGGATGCCCTTGTAATGATGCTGATACCCATGTTCACCTGAGACTAACCAAACAGGCAGTTTGGAGGTGAGGTATGTATCAGTTTCCTAGGCTGTCATAGCACAATATCACAAACAAGATAGCTTATATCAATAGAATGTATTTTCCCTGCACCATAGTGCCAGAAATCTTTTGTTTGTTTGATTTTTGTTTTGTTTTTCGACACAGGGTTTCTCTGCATAGCTCTGGTTGTCCTGGAACTCACTCTGTAGACCAGGCTCGACTGGAACTCACAGAGATGCTCCAGCCTCTGGCTCTCAGTGCTAGGATTAAGGGCACGGGCCCCTACTGCCCAGTTTAGCCATCTCATTCCCATCTCCACCTCCATAGGAGGTTCCTGTCAATTTGATGCCATGTCTATGTCTATTCTTAAGGACATTGAATTGGATATATCTCACCTTATTTCACAAGGCCCTCTTCTTTATCTTTTTATTTATTTTCAGTTCATCTGAAAACTTATTTTCCAGGCAAGGTCTCATTCTGCAGGGCCAGATGGACATGAACTCGACCAGGGTCAGAAAGGGAAAGTATTCAAACTGCACCCAGTCTCCCTTGGTGGCAGGATTCCTGGGCTGCCCAGCTCCCATGAAGAATCTGGCACAGAATACTGAATGGACAAAGCCCTACTTACTCTGTAACTTCACAGTCTGCCCAGCAGACAGAGAAGCACGCCCCCATCCCATCTTAAAAGCTTATTAAAGCTAAGTGCAGATCCCAGGACTTTAAAGTGTTTATCTGTGAGTCTCGCTCAGCCCTAAATTAAAGACCTTGTCCTCAAGCAACTGGAGATACTGAAGGTATTTCTTTGTAGGAAGACCCGATTTTTGTTCCCCGGGGCTTTTTTATAGGGAACACACCTATAAAGAGTCCAGATTATACACTTCGAAAAGCTTTCAATGATAAGAAACAATGTTTTTAAACTTCCCATTATGAACTAGAAATAATATTTTCACTGAAACAAAAATGCTAAATTACTAAAGTACCTCCCTAGGGTTTTGAATCTCGTGGAGTAGAAATGACTGTTTTTCCGTGAACGAGGACCAAAGAGATGTCTCTTTAAAATGTCTGTGATGGAAAGCAGGACGCAGGATGCCTGCTGTCTGTCTAGACTTGCAGTTATAGAGACTTGTATTCATGAGGTGGTTGGTGTGTGTGTGGCGGGGAGAGGGCTGACAAACAGACAACCGGGCTAAGCCAAATGTTGTCATGGATGAGACTCTGTAATCTAGATTATAAATCAGTGAGAATTCACAGAATGATCGAGGTTCATTTTGGACATGGTGGCTTCAGAGGCTCACAGCCAGAATTGTCCAGTGGGTTTATTCTGCTACGCCTATATCGGGCACTGGGGTTAGTGTCCTAAGTAGAGTTCTAGGGTTGATTTGCGATCCCTGTAGTAGAACTGTATGTAGGACTATGTGTGTTTACCTCAGAATTAGGAGCGCTTAATTCTGGTCTCAATGCCACTGTAAATGACCTTGGAGTTTCCTTGAAGTTTTTAATTGTGCTGACAGATGAGTTACTAGTGCAATTAGTAGTATCTGATTTTGTGTGCTGGCTTTGCACTGTTCTTTTAAAAAAATAAATAAATAAAGCTGAGATTCGGCCACTTGTTTAGACTTTTTTGGAAGAACTTTTCCATTAGTGTAGTTCTGGTTTTGATAAACATTATGGTTGAGATTTCTTTCTTACAAAAATCAGGAATTATCATTACTTAGCAAAATGCTAAGTGCTTTTGCAGCACTTATGCTGATCTTGAGATCTTTATAATTACATGCTCAACAATTCTAATAATTCCTAGTCTTCTTCTTAAACTAGTGTCAGTGATAGCTTCTCACCCTGGCAGTGTCTCAGTCTTCCCTTCAAGTGTCTTCTCTGCTAATGAAGTGCCAAGAGACTGAAATTGTCAGCCTATTTCTGTGTATGCTCTGTGTATGTGTGTGTGCTGTGTATGCTCTGTGTGTGTGTATGATCTATGTGTTTGTCTGTGCCTGTGTGCCTCTCTCTGTGTGTATATGCTGTGTGTGTATGTGTGCTCTATGTGTATGTCTGTGCCTGTGTGTGCCTGTGTGTGTCTGTGTGTGCTGTGTATGCTCTGTGTTTGCTTTGTATGTGCTGTGTGTGTGTTTATTCCTGTGTGTGTATGCTGTGTGTGTGTATGTGTGTGTATGCTCTGTGTATATGCTCTGTGTGTATTCTCTGTGTGTATGCTCTCTCTGTGTGTATACGCTGTGTGTGTATGCTCTCTGTTTGTGTCTGTGTCTCTGTGTGTTTGTGTGTGTATATATGCCCTATGTGTGTGTATGCTGTATGTGTGTATACTGTGTGTGTATATGCTGTGTGTGTGTGTGTCTGTGTGTGTGTGTTTTGGTATATTCACATGCATGTGGAATGGAACTCAGAGAAGAATCTCAGGTGTTGGTCAGGCATTGTCTACCTCTTTTTGCTTTTGAGACAGGGTCTCTCACTGGCCAGAGCTCTCCAGGGAAGCTAGACTACCTGGCCAGCAAGACTGAGGTGATCTTCCTGTCTGTGCCTCCCCAGCACTGGGATTCCAAGCTTGTGTCACCATGCCTGACTTTCTTCTGTAGGTCTAGGAATCAGACTCCTGGCCTTATAGTTGTGAGACAAGTACTATGCGGACTGAGTCATACGGCTGCAGGTATGTTTTCCTTTTCTTCAGTCTTTGTGTCAGGAAGAGATGCTTCCTGTCTGACCTGTCTTCCTTTGCTTGCTGCCAGCTGCCCAGCTCCTCTTTGAGGCTCTTCAGTTCAGTATGAATGAGGCACACAGACCCCTGAGGTCTAACTCTGTGGAGGGCAAAAATTCAGAGAGTGACTTCTTAACTGCAGAGGAAACTCATATTTATGGAGAATCAGGCGATGCAAAGGAATTTCATATTAGTTCTTATAAAGCTTATCACTGTCCCCGATAGCGATGAGCTAACAAGCGAGAGAGTCTATGATGATCCATGCATACAGATGTCATTCGTTCTTTTGAACTATACCTTTGAATTGCTCTCAGTGTTTATACATAGTTTTTCTTTGAGACTCAGTTTCCCCCAGTGCAGGAGATTGGACTCAGGGTGTTGCATACTGCAGGCAAGTTAATAGTCACTAAGTTAATAGTCCAGGTCAAAATACTTAAAAAAAAAAGCAACATGCATAACATAAAACTTACTATGTTAACTATTTTAAACATACAGTTCAATAAGCAAACTCTATACTCCTGTGAAGTGACAGGGCTTCATCTCCAGACTGTGTGTCACATCTCACCCAAACTGTGTATGTTAATCAGCAGCTGCCAATTCCCCTGGTAGCTACTGTTCTATGTATCTTTCTGACTTTAAATATTGCAAGTACCACATATAAGAGAAACCATACAACACTAGTCTTTGTGGGTTTGGCTTATTTAATTGTGGTGCTGGGAATTAAATCCAGGCCTTAGACAAGCTAGACAAGCCCTTTACTTCGTACTCCCACCCAGACCATTGTTTTACTAAGTTTAACATCTTCAAGACTTATCCTTGTTATATGAAGTGTCAGAGTACCATGTCTTTTTGAGCATGAGGAATGTTTGTTATTTTGAGGTTATAATTACATTTCCTGTTCCCTTTCCTCCCTCCCAACCCTCTTGTACACCCCTCCTTTCTCTCCTTTAAATTAATGACATACTTTTTCACTAATTGTTATTGCACACAATAACATATGTTTCTAAGTGTAACCTGTTAACAACACTTTATATAAAACCACATTTCATTTATTCATTAATTTGTTGATGGACCTTTTGGTTTCCATCTCTTGGCTGTGATGACAAGGTTGTGACAGAAAGGAATAACCTGTTCAGGTCCCTACTTTCAATTCTTTGGGGGAATATACCCAAAAGTACATCCTGTAAATCATTGGACAGTTTTCATTTAAATTCTCTCTCTCTCTCTCTCTGTCTCTCTCTCTCTGTGTGTGTGTGTGTGTGTGTGTGTGTGTGTGTGTGTGTGTATAAAACATGTGAGCACTTGCATGCCATGGACATAGAGATCCTAAGACATCATTATAAAGCTGGTTCTCCATTCACCCTTATATGGGTCCTGAGGCACAAACTCAGGTCACTAGGTTTGGACAGCAAGAATTTTTACTTGCTAAGCCATTTCCCTGGCCCAGAATGTTTTGATTTTTAAATATGAGCTAACTTATACATCTTTAATGTTTTGTTTTTCCTTAGCAAAGCGCACACAAGGGGAAATTAAAGACAATATTTATTGATCAGATTTGTTCTTTGGCAATTTCAGTGAATTCTGTTACTCTTACCTCCAACGTTGTTTTAAACAGTGAATTTATTATCTGCTAATGTCCCTATTTCTCCTGGTGCCAGCATGTATCTCTCACTTTCCTAAGTTTGAGAACACCACACCACTCCGAACTCGGCCACTCATTATTCCCTGTTCTTGGTTTGCCACATACCATTGTTATTGGTTAGGTTCCTTTCATTAATCCATGAAGAACTCAGCTGAGTTCTGATCACTGTAGGTCACGTCAACAGCTCGATGACATAGTTTGTAATTGTAAATTGCACCACCAACTTTCCAATATTATTACCAGATTGGTTTTCTTAAAACATCAAGTGAAAAACTATTTAGTTTAAAAGTTTTCATGAGTATATATTGTGTAAGCATGTGTGTGTGTGTGTGTGTGTGTGTGTGTGTGTGTGTGTGTGATTTTATGTATCTATTTAAAATCTAGGAACCACAAATGAAAGAAAACAAATGCCATTTGTCTTTCTGAGACATAACTCTCTGCATCTCTAGCTGTAGCATTTTTCCTTCATTCTTCCTCAAGGCTGAAAATGTTCTACTGTAAAATAACAAATCTGTGGAATAACATTTTACTCCACAGAATATACAGTGTCTTTAGTTCAGGACTCTTGCCTGCCTTCAGAGGTAGAATGAAGCCTTCTTGGCCACACAGAGGCACCAGTATTTTATGTTTGCTTCTTGCCTTTTTTTTTTCATTCCAGAGATCCTAACCTTTTCCAAACACATTTCTGCCTTTGTTATTCACACACCTTATCCCCAAGTTGAATCATTTTGCATCCCACCCCACAACAGTCTCCAGTCTCCAGTCTCCAGTCTCCATTGATCTCTTACATCTTTTAGTTTGCTTCCCCTATCCACATGTTCTTGAGGACAGAGTCTCTGACCTGCAATTTCTATAGATTCTGGGAAGTTACTAGAGGGCGAGTCATGAAAGAAAACACCCCCCCCCCAAAAAATAAAACAAACAAAAACCACTCAGTAACCACAAATTTCCAAATGTGAAAAAAAAATTTTTTTTTTTATCAGTGCCATAGGAAGAAACTGCTTCTACCTAAAAAGAAAGCCTTCATGGTATTTGTCAAATACCCGAACAGCAAGGGCACAGCCATTTATAATAGTTCCTTATGAATCTTTTACATGGTCATGTGCACACTTGGACTAGCAAATATTTAAGATGAAATGCTACCCAGGTGAGTCTGTTTCTCATCTTATGTAATTCTCAAAATATGTGAAGCATTCTGGAAGTGTCACTGCTCCTCTAAGGGCCCCATTGCTGTCTGCATTGAAACACACTGCTCTGCGATGCAAGAAGGGCTCTTGATCTGGTTGAGTTTGGGAGCTATTTTCAGAGTAAGCTTTTAAGTTGGGTTAATACACACAAAATGTCCCCCTTGAGCAGAAGTTAAGAAGGACAGTTTCACACCTTTTAATAGTTTCATGAATGGATAACTTGACACTAAGCTGGGAAGAGCAATCACTCTGCTGTGATGCAGATGTGACATTTCAAAAGTGAGCTCTGGGATTGGTCCTGGCAACCGATTAGGTGTTGGGTTAGAGGTGCAGTATTGATGGAGGCATGGTTAAAGACAGTCGTCGAAGGTCACAGTAATGAAAGCTACAGGAATGGAAACTGTAAGGAGATGGAGAGAATCGCAAAGAAGAGAGGAGAATTGAGGACAGGAGAAAAGGAGAGGAAGGGGAGGGGAGGGGAGGGGAGAGGAGGGGAGGGTAGGGTAGAGGTGGAGATGAGAGGGAAGGGGAGAGGAGGAGAGGGAGGGGAGGGGAGGGGAGAGGAGGAGAGGGGAAGAAAGGAGAAGGGAGAAGAGAGGAGATTCTTTGGAGAAATATTGCAATATTATTAAAGGCCGTAGGGATATTGTGAAATTTTATAATATGTATATTAATTAAAGGCTGCTAGGGTTTGGCGTTATACATAATAAATAAAAAATTAAGTTATACAGCCAGATTACCTCATTTCCACCTCCTATTCATAGACATAGAGTGAGATAGCTTTTCAACAAGCATATACCAAGTTTGAGATCAACGAGACCAAGTGCGGCCTGTACCTGGTTCTCTTCATGTGTCCTGTCTTAGTGACTCCTGTGGATACTCAGGACTTTGATTTAAAGCTATATTCTCTTAATTCCAACTAGGGGAATGCATCTGAGAGTGATACCAATGAGGATTTGAGGATGCCCGAGACTCAAGTGCCACCAACCCTCTATTGCAATGACAAAAGTGAACACATAAAATGCCAACCACTGCACTAATGTGTGGTTAGCGATGCCGCAGCACTGTTGCCCCAGGATGTCCTGAATAAACCATTGTTGTGGCTTCCCTGACAGACAGCTTGTCGGGAAATGATCAGTATTGGCCCTGATTTCGGGCTAATTTCATGGATGTTTTCCAGTTTCCGTGATCTTCTGTTCCCATTTTCCAAACAAAAGTGCTTCTGAAAAATTTCTGTTTAACATCTTTCACTTTGAATAAAGAGAACACAAAACATTCCCCTCGCAGCTGGTCTTGGTGAAATTACTTCTCTGGAGGGCCCCGGCAGATGAGGGGTCTTGTTAGAGCGGCACCAGGCAGAAGGTCTCATTCTGTATCAAAACCCAGGCTGAGACCTGCAACCTGAGCTCTGTCGCTCACCGCCCTCTCCACCTACACCACACACACACACACACACACACACACACACACACACACACACACGTCTAAATGAACACAGATGGCTGGCACACAGACTAGGCATCGAGGAAAACAGCCGCAGGCCTCTCTGGTTGCTGTCATTTTACTCCGCAAATAGAGTGGCTTCAAGATGCTGGTGTCTCTGAATCTGAGATCAATCTGGAGTGGCTATTCAGCCACTTCCTGTTGAGACACACAGAGGAATCATCAGAAAGATGATCAGATCCTGAGTCAAATAAAATCAAACATTTCTTTAACTGACAAGTTTACTGTTGTATTTAGTGGAAGCTATACTATATATAATAGACTCCACGTCAAATCCTAATGGACAACTTGGTTTGCCGTTTTTTTTTTTCCTGCAGAGTTATCTGCATCAGCTCATCTATTTGCTTCTCTGTGTGAAACAGATTAACTTTTAAATGTAATAAAAAAGAGGATAAAAACAAATTTCACAAATGTTGAAATCCAACTGAAATCTTTAAACCCTACTTCCAACCAAGCAGAATATGTGTCTTTCCCTGTTCATTTTTATGTAAGACATGCAAACAATTACCTGGATACGGAAGGCATAATTATGGAAAGGTTATTATTGATATCTGAAAGGTTATTATTGATTTATAGACTCTTTAGTTTAATAGAAGACAGAATTAGGAATAAGAAATAATATGGTTTCTTCAGGAAGAATAAATGTCTATATGGGGACATGTAAAATCTCTTTGTATGCCTCACAAGGAAGTGATTACATCCCAAGGGTAGTTTTTGTTAAGTATGAATTCCTCAGTTTCCCTTCACGATTTTCACTTCTCTGTGTGCAGAATAAACATTGCGTAAACATGTTTAATTGTTCAGGCAAAAGATTTAGTGTAATTCACACCATTCATGTGTATATGATAGTTCTGTCTTTTACAGACACAAACCCTCAACAAGCTTACTGAGTTTTGAACGATGTGATCATGCTTAATATAAGCATGTAGACCTGTAGAAATCTAACCCTTGCTTGTTGTGCATCTTTCTGTGCATTGGCTTCACATGTAATTAAACTATCCTTGCAATGCCAGCATATAAGAGAACTTTACTTTCAACATTTAGAGATTGCACGGTGTTAATAGCCAGAGTACAACAACAACAACAAGATCAAATTTTCTTCTTTTAGGAAAACCTTTAATTGATTAAGTCATTCACAAAAGACATAATTGTATCTTATCTAAAATTATATAAAATTAATTGTATCTTATTTAAAATTATTTTAAATAAATTGTATCTTATTTAAAATTATATAAAAACTTTAAAATTTGTGGCTTTTACACAAAATTGGCCCAGAGCCAAGAATCCAAGAGCTAAATGTTTTCAGAAGGGAAACACACACACACACACACACACACACACACACACACACAAAACTAACGTAATCCATGCCTAGATTGAGGAGTGTACTTAAAAACACACATGAGCCTGTACATTCTGTAATATTGTATTTATTATTTCTTTAAATTTATCTTCAGATGTGTAAAACTTTATGCCTATAACTAGCTTTTGGAAATAATAGCTGAAGATTTCAACTTCTGGCAAGGATGGAGCAAGAAAGAGTGGATTCAGTACCCCACCTTGAGCATCTTGGTGGTTGTCATTTCCTGAGAGAAGGGAAGCAAAGCAGCTTAATGACCAGAGTGTGTCAGGGCTGAATGTATAGCCGAGCAGCCTAACGTTGTGGTCCAGCTGAGAGAGGCAGAATTGGCGTTCGTGGAGGCCAAGACACTTAGAATTTGATGGACAGAGTTTAGGAAAGAAAGCTTTACTGGCAGAGAGAGAGAGAGAGAAAGAGAGAGAGAGAGAGAGAGAGAGAGAGAGAGAGAGAGAAATAGAGAAAGAAACAGAAAGACGGAGAGACAGAGAGAGAAAGATAAAGAGACAGAGGCACACAGAGACACATAGAGACAGAGATATATATAGAGAGAGACAGAGATGCATAGAGAAACAGATACACACAGAGAAAGCAAGAAGAAATGGGATATGAGGGAGAAGAGAAAAGAAAAAGAGAAAAGACAAAGTCAAGAGAGAGTGATGCTTCTTATAAATGTTAAATGTATTCTAAATAAATATTTATCTCCTTTTTATTTATTTCTGTATTAAGTATGTAATCTGTTTCCTATATTTAAAGGGTAGTATTATGAAGAAGTTGGTATCTAGAAAGTTGTATGTTGGAGCGGTGTCCACAAGTTTCTGGCTGAGAATTGATTTGCACACACATGAGTAAATGAATGGTGCATGGGAAAGGACCACTGGAAAGAATTCGTGAAACAAATGGGATGGAGCAGTTCATATTCCTACCAGCCATGGAAGAAAAACTCAGCACAAGAGACATGAGGCAAATCCTCAACACAGCTAGACTGAATTAGCTATAGTCCAAAGCTTCTTCAAATGTACCCTAGCATTGTTGAAAAGCAAGCTTTGAGGTATCTAAATTTATTCCAGGTAACCCAAAGGTGTGGCAAATCAAAATCCAACATCAATTAAATGAAATTTACAACACCCATCAGCTAATGACAAAGTTTATAAGGTAAAAAAAAAAAGTGTTGTTGGTATATTATTCTGTTTCTGCTGCTATATACAAATATTTAAGGTGTGTATTTTATTTTGCTCATAGTTTTGCTGAATATCCATGAACAAGAAGTGACATTATCTTTCTTTTTTTCTCTTTTCTTTTCTTTTCTTATTTTTCCTTCCTTCCTTCCTTCCTTCCTTCCTTCCTTCCTTCCTTCCTTCCTTCCTTCCTTCCTTCCTTCCTTCCTTCCTTCCTTCTTTCCTTCCTTCCTTCCTTCCTTCCTTCCTTTCTTTCTTTCTTTTTTGAGACATGGTTTTTCTGTGTAGCTTGACTGTACTGGAACTCACTTTGTAGATCAGTCTGGTCTTGAACTCAGAGATCCGCCTGCCTCCGCCTCCGCCTCCGCCTCCGCCTCCGCCTCCGCCTCCGCCTCCGCCTCCGCCTCCGCCTCCGCCGCCGCCGCCGCCTCCGCCGCCGCCGCCGCCTCCGCCTCTGCCTCCTAAGTGTTGGTTTTAAAGACATGAAACACAACTGCCCACCTGGGCAGAGGCATGTTGGTTCTTTTTGTAAGAACCAACTGGGGTCCTGCAAAAACTATATTACTTCATTCTGAGAGCAACACTTCAAATATCTAAGATATCTTCCATTAGGTCTTGGCCTTAAACTTCTAGCAATTGAACTTTTGGGGAACACTCCAAACTACATCTAAATCATAGTACTGGGTATGTAAAAGCAGCAACAAAATATGACCAAGAGTTAGGAGAGTATCAACTAGTAGAAAGAGAATAGGAAACAGCAGAGAAGACAGAATTAGCAAACAAAGACTATAGTAGACAACGACTATACTCTCCACAGGTTCAGAGATGTAGAGGAATGCATAATCACCAAGAGAAAGAACAGTAAAGACTCAAAAGGAATTCTTAGAGACAAAAAAAGTACATCTGTGGCAAAGCATGACAGCTAAAGCTTACTGAGCATTTACAAGGCGCTCGGTGCTGGAGGTGCTGGACCGAGTGTTTCATTAAACAACCTCTCAACTCCCAAGGCTTTTCCATAAAGGTGCCTTCACAGACAAAGAGCCTTGGAGGAAGGATAAACAATTGAACAAAACCGAGACAGAATTTGCAACCAAACAGTAGTCTGCCTTCAAGGCTCATGCTTTTAAGCGGCATTCCATACTGCTTGTACTTCTGTCTGCAATAAAACGTAAGTCAGGCTAAAGAACCAGCCTCATCAGAGGATGCTTACTGGGATTTTTAAAGGATCTTGTGAAAACTGACAATCCACGCCAGTGAGCCCGTGTGCATAGCGAACGCTCTAGATGCAGATGTGTTGGCGATCAGAGAGGATTTTCTGAGATTGTTGTGAGCTCTGAGATGAAGAATGATTGAACTTATTTCTATCCCGCTGTTCTCTCAGAAAGCCACGATGGAGATGAATTGAAGGGAAGTTGTAACTTAACGGCGAAAAGAAATGATGTGAGATTTTTCCTGCTGCTAAACTAGTCCACAACTGCTACTTCAAGTGCGCAATAATACAAATGACGTTAATTGGGCAAAGTTACTGGTTGTCATGTGCCGTGCCCAGTGCTAGAACACAGGTATCAGCACATTTAATTCTTCAAATGACCCTTGGAGGTAGTTTTTACTCTCTGTAGAGTTGACCAGAGGAAGGCCGTTCCTGAAGTTTCATGTACGAAGATCATGCAAAATACTCCTTACACGGTATTCTCTTGGTGAATGAGTTTCATAATGTTTTGTTTCCCATTGTAAGTTTTATATATGTTTGTTTTAATATTTTTCCAATGTATGAATTTGCAAGAAAGTTATTCAAATGAAACAGTCTTAACCACAACTCTACATAAAGAATAAAAGCACATAGATTTAAAAAAAAAAAGTCTGAAATGCGAGTATGAAGGGGTAATCATAGTTATTCTCAAAAAGTGCCTTGACTTCTGTTTATGCTAAGATGAAAATGTTTCATCTCCATAATTCCCAGAGCACATAATTATGCTAAAGACAGTTTTCCTAAGTAGCCCATACATTTATTGTCTTTAAACAAAGACTCTCAGGCAACAAGAACAGTTTGAGTTTTTCCCTCCTTGCAAGTAAAATGCAAAGTCTAGTTGAGTAACCCTGTCTCGTACAGAGGAAGTCGGGAATAAGATCAAATAGACCCATGCTCTAAAGGCCTGCAACCCGTTCTCATCATTCACATAGGGCAAGGAGCCTTGTGCTGGGTGCCAGTTGGATGAATGTGGCTCATGGTAGGTGGGAACTGTGTGAGAAGCTCTCCTATGCGTTGAATGAGTCAAGTCAATTCTTTTTCAGTAGGAATTCATTGAATGGGGTGTTGGGCCCATTTGCAGTTAAAGATGGAACTTCAAAGTTCCAGGGACCATCCTCCCTGTCTAAGCCAAGTGCCTTTTAGCAAATAAACATACAAGGCTATCGTGCCTATTTAGTTTCAGTGCTACAGTGGGAAAAAAACAAGTCTGTCATATGAATAGACACTGGGCATGGAGAACAGAAGTGTACCTGACTGGTTGCTTGCTATACTCCCTTGTCAGTTACAGGCACTACTGCTGAGCCTGGCAATTCTGATTTCACAGGCTTGAAAAAGCTTTCCAACACTGGTGAGCTACTATTGATCAAGTAGAGTTAACAACAAAGGACAAACCACCATTGACTATCACCATCAAGACATAAGGGCATTGTTTCGTAATAAATAAGCTGTAAGAAAACAACCTTTTGGCCTTTAAAAGGTATTGAAACTGAATAGTTTTATGTTTGTGAAAGAAAACGCCTTCCTTTTTTTTTTTTTTCTGGGTCGTAAGAACCTCGTTAGGTTGAGAGCCTTTCGCAAACATGAATCTGAAAGCCACTTCTCAGGATGCTTCTGAGCATCTGCAATAAACAACAGAGGCTAAAGAATGAAGAGACAATGGCCAGGAGGGAATGATGCAGTGTTTACAAAGGGAACTCTGAGCCCGCTAACAGGCTTTGGTCTCTCCGGTGATTTATATCATCAAAAGTAGGTACTGCTCACTGTTAGCTGAGTCCTCTTTGGGTATGAAGTGTTGCAACATGCTGCAATGCTTTGGTTTAGTGATACGTTATTTGTGTTCTTTGTGATGTTAAAAAGATAGGCCAATGTGTCCTATCGATGTCAATTCCAAATTAGGAAGTCTATATAGAGTTCACTTGCTTTGATTATGCTGTAATTTGGATAGAACGTTTGAGAATAATAAAAGATGATCTCTCCCCCCAGGAAACTACACATATGCATACCTACACAAATATCTTGCATTATTCCAAGGAGAACCCTGAGATCTATTAAACAGATCATTAAATAGAGTAGAGGCATGTTAAGGTTAAAATTTAGAAAATGGGGCTGCTCGGGCCTAGAAAATGGGGCTGGGCGGGCTGACCATCAAAGCGACAGCGGCTCTGCCTATCTCAGGCCAACATGCTCCGTGGCTAGAAGCCTAGCGCGCCTCAGCTGGAAAGGACTAGAGGCCATGTGCACCACAACTATACCCATGAGATGCTAGCGTGGGAGATGGCTCTTCCAATCTACCATGCTGTCTCCACAAGGCTAGGCTGAGCCCAGACCATGCTGCCATCCATATGGTATCCAGTAGACATGAGACTCTAATGCTTAGATTACCCAAAGGCTTTATATAATTAGAAATGCTCTAAAAACAATATGCCCCTACAATTAGAGTTGTAACCCAATATCTAACCTTATGATATAAATTGTTACCCAGGACGCAATCGTCCTGGACACAAGTGTGGTTCTCCATGGCTCCTACATCTCCCTCTTGCTCCTCCTCTTCCTCTCCTCTTCCTTCTTCTTTTGACTCCTCACTCTGCCTACCTCTCATACAGCCCAATCGCTGAGTTTTATACTAATATAGTGGGATGATATCCCACTGCAGAGGCATCTGCTTTACTGTATCAAGAGACTTGTTGTATAAACCATTATTATTCCAAGGCAGCCATGCATCCCTAAAGTGTCTTTTTTTAAATGCAATATCCAGGAAGCCCTTAGTTATTATCCTGTGCCAGTCTCCTCTCGTATTACCTAACTTCTAGTCGTACCCTGAAAGTTAGATATTCATCTTGGTCCATTTTCATTCCCAGCTCCTTGCCAGGTGCATTTGGCTGTGATCCTGAAGCTCCACCTAACTCTTACCACATTTTCCTTACCTTCTTCTCCATTCACTTGCCAAAGGTTTCTCTTCAGCTTCGACTGGATGATGAGAAACAACAGCCTTTCTGTTAGAAAATTCCAAAGAATCAAGATATTGCCATCAGCTGACCTTCCCAGATTACTGCTACCTAAAGACCATTGCTATGGTGCTTCTATTGTGAGGCCAGACTTCTTGGATCTCGTTAGGAGTTACAATAACACTGTGGGTATTCTAAGATTAAGTATGGTTCATGTAAGAGCTTGTATGGCCTCTCAGGTCCTGGCCTACTGTTCTCTCCATCTTCCTTTGTGTCTCAATTGTCTCACAATGTGTAAAAGATAAGAACAACAACTAGATGTGATACTGGGTCTTCCTATGTGGATGGAAAGAAATGACTTAGGTAGGTGTTAACATGTTTACAGATGTCATTTGGTAATATTAATTTCTAGTCAGCAGGGATGCAATCAAAGTAACATTTGGCTAGCTGTTATTAACTCATTGATTCAACACTGTTTTTAGTGCATAGAGCTTTCGCAGAACTATTTTTTTTTTAAAGTTAACTATTAGTTTGTAGTTGATAAATTCCTTAAATCAATTGATGGCAACTATAGTCTCTGTTGTTAGAGAAGATTAGAAACTATCCAAATGTCGTAGACATTGAACATACCAAGCTGTTTTAATCAGCATTTATTAGATATTTAGTAAGTACATAGCAAACACTCAATAAATGTCAATTATTATCACTGTCCTTATCATTACCATGTGTAACAAACACACTAAAAGCTTTACTTAATCTTCAGAAAGCCTCTCTGAGGCAAGGCATGTTACCTTCAGTTTAATTTTGGCAAACTACTTAGAGCCACTGGTAAGCCATGGGTTTTTTTTGTTTGTTTGTTTTTTGTTTTTTGGTTTTTTTTGTTGTTTTTTTTTTTTTTTGTTGTTGTTGTTTTTTATCACTGGTTCCAGGGCCTGTGCTGTGGTATGAATCACTATTGCATTATTGCCATGAAATAGCCTCTCAAAACACATACATTTTAAAACAAGACTTTTGGCCACTGTTTCTGTTCCAAAAGCTATGGTTTAAAACAGTAATTAAGACTAAAGATCCTGAAAGGAAACAGTCTGGGTTTGAACCCAGAGTTTGTCCCTTATAAGACATATGACTTTGAATACATGACTTAGGTTTTCTTGGCCTCAGTTTCCATTCATAAAATGGATCGTGACAGTCATCTCCCTGGTTTGGTATGAGAGTTAACATGTGTAAGATATTTAGAATATGGCCAAGCAGATGTTGCTATTACTTGAGTTGTCTCAGCTTTATGATCTCCACTCCATTATGTTAGAAGGGAAGAGTAAACTCCAGGCCAGCAGGAACGTTCTCTTGCCAATGATTCCACGCTCAAATCCATTATCAAACTGTTGTCACTCACCACATGCTCAAGTTCCTCCTATGTGTAAGGCTTGTGCTCAGCCATAGCCGTCTTGTTCTGGGGTAGGGGCCAAGAGAATGCAGAGCAATTATATAACCTCAGCACAAGAAGCATTCTTTACTGAGTGACTCATTCTGTTGTAGGCCCAGAAATGGCTTCTATTTTTCACTTTCTTCTGAGCCCTTCCAGAGTTGAAGACCTAGCAACAAGAGCCCCTTACTGATAGATTGGCGAGGTCTTCTAACCCCAAGCATTGCCCAAATGCTGAACAAAACAAGCCTTCACAGTTGACAATAGAATATGTTAGACGTTATTTCTCTACTGGAAGCATAGTTTCATCTTTAGATAAAATGGACCTCTAAAATGGCTACTATCAAATCACTTATAAGAGTCATGTCTATTGAGTGAAACATTAAACTCTTTTATCCCCAGTATAACCTCCAAGAACCAACAAGCAACATTCTGTCTCAGTGGATAGTTACCTCCATTCTTGAATAGTGAGTAGTTAGAACTCTATGTCCGTTTGAAAGTAATAACAGGCTTGACATTAAAAAAGAAAAAAAAATTCTCTCTTGTGAAAGTTCTTCTTGTTGATTGCCAGAATCACTACCATCATTCTTTGCTCAGTAGGCAAAGAGCTCTGCTTACTGGTCACAAGGGAAAATGGATTAGTCTAGGGAAGCATACTGTGTCTGTTTTCATCCTGAAGACCAAGTGTTATGGATTGAGTGACTCACCGGGACAGACACATCCTTGGGATGGGCTAGCCAAACCAAATATCCAATGATGTTTCTAGTCGTCTTTTACATGTCTGGTATGCTAAAATAACACAAGACTTCCTAAACATATCTTAGCCTCATTTTTCAGCAACAGAGGAACTATTACCAAACCAGAGTCTTCATGATGAATTAGAAAATTCCAGTACCGGTAGATAGTCTTATACTATCTGCTTTTACCTTAGAATTCCCTTAACTGAAGACTACTGTTGTTACGGTTGTGTGACCCCTGAAGGCAATGGTTGTTATGGTGTGCAGGGTTAGGGTTCACTAAAACTGCTTCTTTGGCAAGGAGTCTAAGGTAAGAGACTGGTTACAAGCAGAGCCCAGACACCGTGGGTACTATCCACCCAGACACTGTAGTGCTGCCCAAGAATCAGATTCACAGCGGTACCCACAACTGCTAATTTCCTGTTGGGTTTTTTGTGAAACCTATAGTACATGTTCTCAGTTTTTCTCATTTTTCCCCTTACACCCGAGTTTTTCAAAGTTTCAGGGAAAGGAAATCCCTTTTATGACTTTGTAGGACAGAGTACATGCTTTGTCCTCAGAAATGCACACATACAAAGACTGAGTATAACTTTCTTGGGAATTTGAAGGGATTTTGCAGTCCATGTTAGCACTCTCTGGGTTTCAAACATCACAAGTATGGTGTCTGGATAGGTATATGTCCTGGGATCTGTTTTAATGGCTGTCAAGTCATATGTTTTTCTAAGCTGGCTCTTTTTCTTCTTGAATCTGCAACTCCCATCGTCAAAGACTATAGTCAGAGTCTGTGAGAAATGCAAAGCTTGGGGTTTGGATTCCACTCTGATTTCTCACATATTTTTTTTTTTTTAAAGCATGGGGCATTTTTACCATGTATGAAAACAGAATGGTCTAACAACTCCCCCACACAATGCATTCGAGAACTGTGTCTACAAGTATCTGCTCATCAGCTCAGGGCCAGCCTTGTTTCAATTATACCAAAATTCAAATGCTAACGGAAAGTCCAAGTTGGTTTATTATGATAATGGCCATATAAAATATTAGCTGTCGATAGTGATGCTGTTGACCATATGCTCAGCAATTCTCCAAGATCAAGTAGCATCTACCCATATTTGAGAGAAAAGTTTATCAAGTGTGTTAACTCTTGTATACTATTGGAAGTACTGTACCTTGGTCTAAATATTGAAAAAAAATTACAAAATATGTTGAATATAAACAGCATATTTAAGAAAAGCATTTATTAAATGAATCTGATTTGTTTTATTTATGTCATAGTCTTGGAAAGAATTCAATGTGTTTTAAAGGACTTCTCAATGTTAAATATTGGTTGAGGATAACTTTGTTTAAATTGAGGCATCAACTTTACATTCATTTCAGAAGACTGCCTACCTCTTAGAAAGAGGAAGACTAGGCAGTGGCTTGGACTTCAGTGACACCTTTTGTGTTTTCCTAAGAGAAGAATACTGAAAAAAGGCAAAACAAAAGACAGAGAAGAGCTCTTTGAGAACACAGATCACAGAAAGCCATTTAATTCATCCTATTTGCTGAGTGCCAAAGTGGTCTGTAATTTTATGTTTCAACCTACCTGCTCCATTTTTTAAAGTAGAGATTATATATATATTCTCAAGGATGTGTGCAAACGTGTGTATTTACACAATTGCGATTACTAAACTGCTCAGCGTCTAAAAAACATGGCATCTCACATTTATTATCAAAAGCACACTGTGTTTTTGCAGCAGTATTCGGGTCAAGAAAACATGGATCTTTATTTTGGCCAATAGTATTTTATTGAGGTAAAAATTACTGAGTGCTAACTGTACCCTTAGTCACTCCATGTATAACTATCAGAACTTGAAAGGAACAAAAAATACAATTCCAAACAACACATTCTGGTCAAAGTAACTGTTCTCCAGCTTTCTCCTCTCTGTTTGCCAACATGACCTAGGAAAACACCAAGTTTTGTCCAAGCAATTAGACTCTTCTTAGCCCTTTTATAGGTCAGTGCTGGGCTGTTTCAGTGACCCACACTTTTAAAGGTGAAGGATGGTAACTATATGGCCCTGCACGGCTGGCACTCCTCGCAGTAGATTGGCCTTCTCCACTTTCTGTGATACTGTTATGACTAGTTCTTTACATGACCCAAAAGACCATTGCAGTGGACCAGACTCTTTGCCATGAACACCACACCATGGCAGGGATAGAGAGGTATTTCATTCTCAAGAAAATTCATGGATCACAAAAACGTTGCTGCATTCTCAGTCTTCTCAGTGGGGTAGAATGGGCTAATAACAGCTTTCAATTCACTGAACACCTGTCCTGCAGACACAGGGACCCCTCTGTCCTTCTAGGATGTTTCTTTTTTGGCTTTTGTGTCCTCCAGCATTCTTACATTGCATATCTCAGAGGAATATTTTTTGGTGATAAGCCTTTATATTTGGGGACTAGAAAGATGGCTTAGTGGTTAAGAGCACTGGCTGCTCTTCCAAAGGAGCAGGGTTCCCAGCACCCTGCCATGTGGCAGCTTATGAACTGTAACTCCAGTTCCAGGTGACACAAACCCTCATGCGCGACATCCATGTAGGCAAAACACCAATGCATATAAAATAAAAAAATAAATAAAAAATATAGCTTTGATGTGTAACTCAAAGCTGGTGAAACTGCTAAAAAGAATGTGGGAAAGAATTAAAGTGAGATCCTATAGTTAGAAAATAAGTGAAATAAAATTCAAAAACCCACCAAGATTAAGGATAAGAGGAGAAATTTGGTGAGATAGAGACATGGAAACTAGAAAGGGATAGGCATTTATTGTCTGCATGTTTGAAAAGGTGAAAACATATTTATGCACTGTTCATGTGAGAAAAATTTAATGCAATTTAGAAGAAATAGAAAAGATGAAGAAAAGGCAAAAAAAAAAAACAGCAGAAGGAAAAGGAGGTGAGGCAATGGTGTCATGGCTGAACATAGTAATGTACGTTAGTGGCAGGAGGAAGCAGTTTAGGGTCAGAAAGAACAATGCAATTACAAAATACTACATTCATGTGTACATGGCCCAAGTGATAAAGCCAGGAATAAAATCCAGATTTCCTGATTTCTGGCCCTGTGCCTTATGTATTAAATCATGTTGCCTCTGCTGCGAGATAATCATCTTGCATCTGGAACATAAATACAGTCAATTCAAATATGCATCTTGATCTTATCATGTGGTTAGCAAGCCACACTGTTATTACCGTCAGTGAGACTGCAGCCCATTAATACCACGTTCAGATTTTGGCTATGGATCTAGTGGGAGAGTTAAGGTGGATAAATACATTAGAGAAAGAGATCAAAGAGGATTGTCCCCAGTCAAAATACCGTAAGGCTAATGGGAAGTTCCCAGGTAGTACTACCATAGAGAATCTTCAGGGAGCTAAAGGGAATTCTGGGAACTTTTATTTTCTGTGAAGATGTGTTCAGCCTTTGTAACTGTAAATCAAGTGGGATTTTTTTTAAAGTGTCATGATTTGATTAGAAACTTATTTTTAAATGAAATGTGCTAATCCTTATTGTAAGAGATTAAAATCTTTATTATCATATATTCGGAAGTTAGATTTCCACCATGTCCTTTTACATTGCTAGGATTCCCTTTTCACATGAATGAGTATATGCTACGGAGATCAGAGAAATGATGACCAGAATTTTATTTACCTGAAGTTTGATGTGGGATCAATAATACAACTTTTGACACTGAACCACTAGAGGAGCACATGCTAAAGCTTGTGCCTCCTCTTCAGATGCTCTGACTTTATGTTCATAGTGTTCAACAGTTGTGGAAATCTAAATTATAATTTATATGTCTGTGTTCATGGCTACATTCGCAACAGATACTGGAAATAACCAAAGGTCCAGTGTATCAGTCAGCTTTACCAAGGAGGGACATTCTGATGTATGCTGCAACGTGGACCAACCTGGAACACATGACTTCGTGGAATAAGTCAGTTGAAAAATGGTAAGCTTCACATGCTTTGCTGCATCCACGCATATGTTAAAGGTGCCATGCATATGAAACATCTAGGATAGGTAAACACATAGAGCCAGAAAGTAGGACGGTAGCGTGGGCTACAGAAATGGGGAGTTGGTGTCTGCTTTGTACAGCGTTTCCACTGGGAGAGATGAAAGTGTTCAGGTGATCAATGTGTGTGATTGTTGTACAGAAATGTGAGTGTACAGAATCCTACTGTGCAATACCTCAAAACAGCCCAAACAGTGCTTTATGCTATCTCAATAAAAACAAAACAAAACAAAAAACCAACCCAAACTGCTATGCTAACAGGTCACATAAAGAGGAATATATGGCATTTATCTAAGGAAGTGTAAGCATGCCTACTCAGCTGGAGGACAGTGCAAAGTGGAAGAGGAAATGAGGCTAGAAAGTTAGGTTGGGCGTGTTATAGAGACTGCCACTTTGAAGGTTTGTGGGTCATACACAGAATCTGTAGAAAGAGGAGGCATTACATCCAGATCAGCCAGCTCCCTACAACCAGAAACAACCTAGAAGATGGATTACAGATCAATGGAGCCAGGAGATCGGTGAGTTAAGAGATCATTACTCTTTCTCATTGGCTTCTCTTTAGGTCTTTCCTGGTGTGAAAGCCACACATTATCTAATGTGAACCCAATTTCACAAAACCTCCTTTCTAATGGGAATTCTCAAAAAAGATAAAATGCATACAAGTCACCCAGGTAGCCTGTTAAATCCCAAATTTTTATTTAGTGTTGGCTCTGGATTTTGTATTTCTGAAGCTCAAAAACTCCTGGAAAGGCGGTTTGAATAGTCAGGCTCTAAGAACCTAGATTCTCAGCAACCATTTCATCACCATAACTCATGATACACTGTTGAGGAGTTGTACAGTGGGAGACTGAACTCCCGGGGCATGCGGTTATTCCTACTGTTCCCACAACTAAACCCCTGCCTCCCAGACAAGATCACCATTAGGGTTCCTTGGCAGAAAAAACGAAGTTGGCTTTATTGGTATGGACTAGAGAGTAAAGTGCTTGATGGTAGGGGTTGTAGTACATGATAGATACAACAGAGGTCCCTTGAAGTGGAGTTACATGAACATATATAGCACAGTATTTATGGGCTAAGTGAGACACACCTGAAGTTTGTTGGGATTCATCTGAGATCTGTTGCAATTTCAAAAAAACCAAATTAGCTAGTACAAATGAAGTTAATGAGCCCCTACCACCTGCTTACTCCACCTTAGGCCACAGGTAGTCTGTGAGCAGGCTTAGATAAATTAGTCAATGTAATTGAAGCCAAATGTAATTAATTATATAATTTGGGGCTGCTTGAGCTTAATTTCACTAAATTACGTTATGAAACAGGGGCATTATGAGGGATTAGTAAGAAAAGAGAAACAGGCCAAGCCAAGCTTCCCCAGGAGCCATGATGTGTGTGTGTGATTTCTTGACCTGCTTCTGTTAGGAAGTGATGCCTTCAACTCCCCACCATTATTGATAAAAACACATGTTCTGCTTATTTTTATGATGAAGTAGAAATGCACAAAAGGCCTGATGGGATGAGCAGGTGGGAGAGAAAGGATAGGTGAGTCAGAAAGGGTGCTCACATTTTTGGTATTTAATCAATAAGAAACCCAGACCAGAACTATGGTAGATAAGCAAGGAAGCCTAAGAATGAAACCATAACTTCATTCACTGATGTCTGATCAACAATGCTGGTTGAAGTCTTAACTTCAGAATTTCTATTAATATGGCCTTTTTGCAAATGGATTTTTTTGGTAGGTGATCAAGTAAAGAGGAAATCACTAGGATGAACCAAAAGCCAAGATAACGTTATTTTCACACAAGTGGAAAATTTGGACTTGGAGAAGGAGGATGTGGGGAAAACAGGTAAATAATACAAAAGCAATAATCCCTGAGTTCCCCAAAGCTAGGAGAGATAACCCCCACTGAGTGAGTAAATAAGGATCTGAGTGTGGTGTGTCCAGACAGTGAAATATTATTCAGCATTAAAAAGAAAGAACAACCAAGCCATTAAAGCCATGGAAGACATTTAATGCCATATTGCTAAGTGAAAGAAACCAATCAAAACAGTATGCATTCTGTAGAGTTTAACCGTGTGACACTCTAGAAGTGAGTAAACCATGGATACAGTGAAAGTTTAGGAAAAAGGTTTCTATAGACTGATGTGGTGGTTTGAATATGCTTGGCCCACAGAGTAGTACTGTTAGGAGATGTGGTCTGGCTGGAGAAAGTGTGTCACGGTAGGGATGAGCTTTGAGACCCTCCTCCTAGCCACATGGTTGACAATCTTCTGGCTGCCATTGGAACAAAGCATCTCCTTCTCCAGCACCATGTTTGCCTGGATGCTGCCATGTTTCCTGCCTTGAGGATAATGGACTGAATCTCTGAACCTGTAATTCAGCCCAAATTAAAGGTTGTCCTTTAAAAGAGTTGCCTTGGTCATGGTGTCTCTTCACAGCAATAGAATTCTAAGACAACTGAGAAGAGGGAAGGACAAATATTTCTAGCAAGTATTTTTTGAGCATTGAAAATATTCTTGATAAGGTGAGGATGGATATGTACCATTATACATCCTTGTCCAAATCCATAGGATGGCCAATACCAAGAGGAAATCCTCATGTAATTATGACTTTGGTTAGAGATTTATCCATATATATATATATATATATATATATATATATATATATCCATATATATCCATGTATCGATGTAATTATAACAAAGGTTCCACTTTGGTAGGAGTTGTTTTAAAGGGGGAGACTGCTTACATGAAGGTAAGAAGATTATGGAAGTTTCCATAACTCATCCTCAATTTTGCTGTAACTATGAAAGAGGTCTATAAAGGCAAATCTTTTAAAACATTGAGAGGTTGCACTCCAACTGTATTTTTCCTTTCTTCAAACTCATTTCAACATTTATGATATATTTCTTTTAATTTGTGCTAACCTGAAAGCTGAAGATCAATATTTTTAACCTGTATATCTGTGGCTACTAGATATTGAAAAAGTTTTTGTATTTCTAGACACCTTAAATTCTATTATATGAATGAGCTATTCTTGGCCTTTGATCTCCCCTGATAGTTGTTGATTTGGGCTAACAGGGTGTTTCATATGTTCAAGATAGCAACAAATGGCTATACTGGACAAATTTCTAATACCGTTCTATATGATCATTGCTCCTGTGCCACATATCCTAATGCAGTGTCACTTAAATATAGTATAGATAACTTAGACATTTTGAAATGTAAGCAGATATGACTTGGCATACATTTAGAATGTGTGTGTCCAAATTCTCAGTGCAGAATGAAAAGGTGATACCACAGTTGTATGGACTGACAGATTTTACTACATGATGAAAGTAACATTCTGAACTGAAAGAATACACTCGCTGTGCTCATGGACAATGATAGAGCATACAATAAACATGTGGGATTAAAAAGTTCAGTGTTTTGATTTGACACAAATCATAGTTTACTTAGTTTTATAGATCATGCAAATAATCCATTCTCATTGAATACATATATGAAGATATGTGTAGAGAGGGAGTCACAGCACAGTCTCCTTATTCCATGTTGGGAATGAACGTCTTTCCAGTGTCACCACTTAGCGATGAGCATAAGTTACAATGGCCTTTACAATATGCTGGAAGCTTGTAGACTAAAACATGCTTTAACATGTGAACTTCATATATCATACAAGACTCTCCTTCCATTTTAGATTGTTATAAAGATTCCAGAATCCAAATGAAAACCAAAACTCTGTCCTGGAAATAACCCCAAAGCCTTTGTATGCTGGCTAAAACTCTACAAGAGTACAATGGCATATCCTGTAAACAGTTCTTCCCAGAGCTGTACATCACAGGCAGACCAAAAAGAGCAAGCTTCTTTTCTTGGTGGTAGCTAGCAAATCAGACTGTCTTTCAGTCATGTGCTTGCAAGGAAAGGGAGCAGGTGGGAAGAAATCCTTTGATGAGCTTTGTAATCATCAGCCTGGCCTCTATCTGATGTGAACTGATGTTCCTGTCCCTCTTGTGCTGGCTAGAAGGTCCTGTCAGGGAAGACTGTGATGCCTTCCAAGGCATGCAACTTTAGGAACCAGAGAGAAAATGTTATAATGATATCATTGGAGGAAACCACAACTGAAGGAGGAGTCAGAGATGAATAGATGAAGTCAGAGAATGCTACGGGTCCCTCATCATTCCATATTCTTTTTTAGAGCAGGGCTGGGTGGCATGGAAACCCAGATCAAGCCTGATATGTGTAAGTGTGTGTGTGTGTGTGTGTGTGTGAGAGAGAGAGAGAGAGAGAGAGAGAGAGAGAGAGAGAGAGAGAGAG
>JANHMN010000016.1:17099435-17138316 GCA_030674055.1 Rhabdomys pumilio
AGAGAGAGAGAGAGAGAGAGAGAGAGAGAGAGAGAGAGAGAGAGAGACAGAGACAGAGACAGAGACAGAGAGACAGAGACAGAGAGACAGACAGAGAGAGACTTCCTGTGGGATACAAAGTCAGCTGGGGGCTCAGTCTCTTCACCTATAGCACTAGGAATGAACTGCCTGACCTATTTCATAGAGCTTTTGTGCTAACCAGATGAGCCAAGAGTATAATCTGCTCTGTGGTAATCAAATGCTATACAAACAGGAAGGGTTATTCTCAAGGCTTTTATTCTCTTCAAACAGCTGATCTAACACTTGACTCCTTGGAGTTCACATCCAGAAATAATCTTCATGATCAAGACCAAGACACCGAAGTCATGTGGTTTACTATCCTGTCACCCCTGACAAAGGTTGAAATGGCCAAAGGGAAGGTAGAAGGTTCAGAAGAAAATCTAGTCTGGTGGTAAAGATTAGAGGAGAATAAAGAAGAAAATCTATACTCTAACTTTGATTTTGGACAGAAGTTGGAGGGTGGCATGTCTACATTTGTGGGAAGTTGTTCAGCATAAGCTTCAGGATTTTATCTGTCTGTGGCTAAGAAGAAGGCAGGGGACAGGATGCTGGGTTCACCTATACCCTAACTCTCCTGCCCTGGCTACTTGTCAGTTTTAAGTTTGACCAGATGACCTGGGGTGGAGGCTTGCTTCTCTCACCTACTGATTTTCCTGTGAGCCCCCTAATTTTCCAGGTTAGACCTTGCCAGGCAGTGCTGAAGCTGGAAAACTTAATCTATCAACCAAACAATTTATTTTACTGTAAAACATCACAAAGCACATGGAGGGACTTGTCCCTTGGTTTAAAATTTTAAGCTACTTTGAGTCCATGCTCACAAAGAGTGTCTCTGATTGTTTCCTAGGAAGGTTTACTGTCTCTTATTGAATATTCCTATTTTCAACCTCAGTCAGACCTCTCAGAAAACACTCCTTCCAGCTTTTATCAGCTTAAACCTGGCACTGACATGTGGTCTGTGAAAGGATGAAGGTTGTTATTCAGTGCCTCTGGCATATCATGGTAAGATGAAAAATGCAAGTTTGCTACTTAAAGGGGAACTGTCAGTCCGAGGTCATTATTCTATAGCAGACCATGGTACAAGCCACACCACAAATGCCCATTCTGGGTGTGGGACAAGCATCTGGTTAGTGTCTCCATTTAGGAGAAGCAGAGAACAGCATTTCCTCCAAATACCAGATCAATCATTTAGGGGCAATTCATCTTCTATAAAAACAATCTCGAGTTCAGGACTAATAAGACCACAGCTGCCTCTTTATGGTTGAGTTCCCCACACACAACTCGGCACCACATTCTAGGTCAGGTCACAACTGCGTAACAGGCTTCAAACTTGGCAGTTTCATGTTCTCCTGTCTTTTCCTTGCCCAACCCACACCGAATTACATGCTGACCAAAGCTTCCCCAGAGCCCCATGGAATGAAGATTTGGCTTCATGTATCCTGTGCAGCCCCAAATGGAGGCCTATCTGGGCAGGCTAAGTTTTTCCATTTCACTGCCATGCGTTTCCCAGAATACTGTGCAGAATTCAGGCTGCCTGTCTCCACCAATGGTGGAAACACAGATAGGAGAGTTTCAAGGAATGTATCCAGATGGCCCTTTGACTATAGAGTTACCCAAAATTCAAGAATGAAATGAGAGTCAATTGTTTACATCACCCGCTTGAACCATACAGAGTACAGAGGGGAAAGAGATCTTAGGGAAAGAGAAGAAAGAAATAAATAAAACGTGGTCTTTGTTTCCCCTCTTTTCAAAATCAATTTCACCAAATTGTTAATTATCCCTGAAAAGGATGTCGAGCACAGTAAGAAGGAAGTGGATGTTAGCATTTCGGATATCCTGGTATGTGTCATGTGCAGTGTCTGGGACATCCAAGATGACACAGACTGACATGTGGCCCCAGGCACATGCTCCAGATTACCGTTATATTTGCGTAACTGATCCACTCCTGGCACATAAATCCCTGACCTCTGGGTAGTGAGAGATTAAAATATCAGTCACGGCCTTCAGACTGTTGTCTTTGTATAGATGGATATTAGTTTCTCTTGTTTGCCTTTCTCTGTCCTAAACTTTCGAGTTTGGTCTGACCAGTCAATGATTCCATCACCTAGTGGGTTCTGATCTGAGGAACAGGTCATTGGAATTCACTGATCATCCATCCCTCTTTTACCTCTTGGTGTTCATATTAGCACTCCACTTTGGGTTTGTTGTCAGGGATGTACACATATACAGAGCTGAACACAGTTCCTTGTGGAAAATCAGTGCACAGTAAACAGGGTTGAAATGTGCAGTCCAATCTTTTCATCTCATCTTTATGATGAACTCATTCTAATATTGTTCAGATTCCTTTGTGTAATGATGGAGTGGCTCAGCAATCTGACATCGCCCCAAGGATGCTTTCATTCAAATGTTTGATTGAATGAAAGGATTCTGAACAAGAAGATGAGAAGGGTTGAGCTATGTAATATTTTACTGAGTGTCTTCAGATTTTCCTTTACTCTTGGGGATTTTGTTTACAAGAATATTAACCTTGATTTGACATAGATTTCTTGAAATTTGGAAACTAAGAGAATGGGAGGAAGTATTATTCTAACTATCAAATACATCTCTGTGTTGTGGGTAAGGTGGCTGGGAACGCTGAAAGTTCCTCCAGGCAGGAAGTTAGGCACAGCGTCTGTGGCTACAGCAGCTCATTAAAGGCCTTCTCCATGGTTTCTCACGGCACCCAATGACACGAGAAAGTCCTTGGGTTTCCAAAACAGCTTTATTGACATGATGGATGATGGTTGAATCTGGATGTGCACCTCCCCCCAACCCCCTCAAACTCAGGGCAGATCTGAGTTAAATAGGGAGGGAGGGAGAGAGGGGGAGGGGCTAGGGAAGAATGCTTAATTGGCTCTGCCCTCTGGCCTTCAGGCATCTCATTAGTATGCAAATCTCTCTAGGGTCTGAGGCCTGTAGTCACACCTTCTACCTGTGCTCTTTGGGTGGGGCTGCATTGCCGACTGAACAGTGTAGGTCAATGGAGTTCCACACCATGTGTTAGGAGTCTGGATTCTGGGAGTACAGCAGAATAGATGCCTGTCCCTCACAGGCAATGGACACCTGTTGGGTTTCTGGGCTTTCCAGACAGTGCTTCAACTAAAACCAAGACCCCTATCATGGCCCTACACTGTGTGATAAATATATGGACATTTTTGTGCGATAGATGGACCAGGGTGTGGCTGGAGGGCATTAAAGGCTAGAAAACATCATGGTCTAAAACCTATAGAACTTCACCAGAGACGTACATGATGCCTCACAGATTATAAAGGGAAAGACTGTGTTTGTCTGAGGAAGTCCAAGGCTGCTTCACAAAGCAACATATCCCTCCTTTCCCCAAAATATTATGGCCAGCACTTCTCTGTCCTCCCTCCATGTCTTGGAGTTCTAACCATCAGCTTCTGTCAATTTTCTCCCTTTCTGACCATAGTCATCGACTAACTTCTGGCCTTAACCATCTCCAGTGGCTATCTTCTTCATTCTGTCGCCAGCTCCCATCCTCAAAAACTCAATCATGGCATTAAGACCCTGTTAGCTTCATTACACCTTCACTGACTAATCCACCCACTGATGCTATCAGACCTCAGTGTTCACTCCACTTGGAATGGTTCCACTTATTGCATGTTGTGAGCCATGTTTGTAATCCCAGGCTGAGGTGGGGCCATTACAGGCTTCAGGTCATTTTGTCACAGTGAGATTCTGTCCCAGAAGGACTGAAGGATGGAAAGAGGAAGGGAGGAGAGGGCAACCTCAACACTGTATCCCTAGACATTCTCCTCTTGGACCATCTCCTGTTTATCTTCTTTAAGCTAGTGAAACTGTTCTTTGCCTCATTGTGGCTTTTGTTTTGTATCGTGTCCTTTATAGTCTCCTGCTACTATTTTTAGCTTTAGTAATCTTCTCCCCCGATACAGGAAAAGATCTCACCTCTGAATTCATGGAAAATACAGACCACAGCTGTTCAACAGGGTTTCCTGTGACGAGGCCAATGGTCTCTATCTGTGGAGTGAGGCAGGTGCAGGAATTAAAGACTTAAAATGTAGCTACTGAGACAGAGGTTATTTTCAATTCTAAGTAATTTTTCTTGGTTAATATTAAGTAGCAACACGTTATCTCATGACCACTCTAATGTACACCGTTCGTATATACCATAATGTCCACTAGGAATATGACCGTTATAGGTCATTTTAGGTTCTCTAGGAGGCACATAGTAAGTAAAAAGAAATTATTTCTATACAGTTAATAACACCATTTTATATAATTAATATATTTAAACAAATATATCAAAATTATTTAAATGTGGGGTGTGTGTGTGTGTGTGTGTGTGTGTGTGTGTGTGTGTATGTGTGTGTTTGTGTCTGGTGTTGAGAATAGAACCTAGGACCTAGAGCATGCAAAGAAATACATTTGCATTGAACTACAGCTTTAGCCATTGAAGCCGGCTTTAAACTATGCTGCTGTCCAATCAGCCTTTAACTTGAGATCTCCCTGACTCAATCAGCCTTCAGCATAGCTGAGATCATAGACTCTTAGCAACAGTTCTGACAAATATGAGAATTACTGGTGAGCTATTAAATTCTGTTTTATACTAAGTTTTTCATTTCGATTTTGAGACAAAGTTTATGTAGCCTTACTTGCCCTCAAATGAAAATGAATTCTTCCTAACTTCATCTATGGAGTGCTGACATTATAGGTATAAGCCAGCATTCTTGGCTCATGCCGAAATTTTAATATCTGTCATGTAGTTTCATAGGAAATATTTGACCTGCGCTAAATTTATATAAAATTTATAGTTGAAGACGTACCATTAAAATATGCTTTTCCATATTTAAAGTTTTTCCCTAGCTAGGTCAAGTATCAGTTTTCTATAAGTTTAATTAATTAAAATTAAAGTTTGAACTGTATGTTATCAGTCATAATGACTTCATTTCAAGTGGTCAAAGGCTGTCTTGAACCAGCTCTTTGATTTGTTAGCCTGCACAGGGACCACTCCCCTTACCTACAACCTCTGCCAACTTCAGGAAGTTCGTTGACTTTATTACCTGTCTCCTCCTTTCTATTGATGGCTCCTGGTCCAGCTTCCATTTATTTTTTCCATGTCAGTAGAGTCAGCTTCCTTTGAGAACTTGATAGAAAACTAACCCTCTGGCCACATCCCAGGGCTACCACACCAGATATCCTTATTTAATGAGTTGCTAGATATGAAATTGCTGCCTGCCACAATTTGAGACTCTCGGGTCTATAGAAAAGTGAGCTTGAAAGAGCGAGACCCACACTGTAAGAGGGACTCCCTCTGGACAGGTTGAAGACACAAGGTGTGAGGAAAGAAGGGTAGAAGGAAGGCTTTCCCAGCGGGGAATCTGGGATTATCAGAATCCCAGTGATGATTCTTCGTGGGAGGCTCCAAAGAAAATCTGGACAAGGTTAATTCAGTGCTGGTGGCTCCTCCCAGAACACCCCTCCTGCTCTTCCTCTGCCCTTCACCCCCCAACCCCGTTTTCTCCAGCCCAGGCACTCCCTTTCCCAGGCTTCTTGCTCTTATATAAACCTGCCACATCAGCTGTGTGCTCTCTTGGTCCTTGGCCTTTCTCTAGACCTGCTTGCTCTCTCTCTTTCTCTCTCCTTTTTCTTCTTCTCTTGCAGTTTCCCCTCACCTACACCTCTCCCTTCATAGCCAGGTTCATTCTGGACCCTTCCAGATGCCTCTGGCTGTTCTTTTCCTCATATTTACAATAAAACCCTTCTCCTTAACCACACCTTGGAGTAGTTGGAGGAAAATGTCCCCATTTTCATTCTCTTAATGGTTGAATTATTCAGTTAGTGTGTAAGAAGGAAGGGACCTTATAATACACTGATAGGCTACCTGCTGCTTGCTCCTTGGGTCCTGAGTAGGGCTTAGACATTGGTAAAACGTTGTAACTCTCCAGATAATCCAATGAAACACACAAATAAAAAGATTTTAGTAACATTTAAAGTTTTGTAGTCATCATCTCAATTGATTTTAAATAATTTTTATCATTTTCCTCTTAAAACACATTACATGTAATTAACATTTTATTATTTACATTTTCTTGCTAGCAACTTAGACAATATACCCCTAAGCTTTATACATTTGGGTAAAACGTATTTTGGAGATATTCACATTATTTTTGACAATATTAGAGTCAAAATAGGACTCTCTGAGTCCTAGGTCTCCCCATGGTACTGAAACATTGTTTTTAAGGTTTTTAATACATACAGTATGCAAACTTTCGACGGATGATAGCTAAAACTGATTTTGATTGGGAGGTGAAACAGATTCTCGATATAAAAAGAAAAAAAAAATCATCTCTTCTTGTACCCAGCTACCAATAAACGGGGCTCTGAATTTGTGCTAGAGCAGAGACCCTGAGGGATAATGTATCTCAATAAAGACTTCCCCCCACACCAGATCAGGAAGAAAAGCAATGGGGTCCAGAAGCAGAAGTAGCCCTTGGCTCAGTCACTGGAGCTGTGTGTTCTAGAAGCAGGCAAGGGGAAGAAGCCCCTTGGACAAACAAAAGAACAAATGTTTAACTCAGCTTTGAGGTCAATCTTCCAAACACAGCCTCTCTTGATCTCCCAGGGCCAGAGAGTGATAAAATGGTTTGTGGGCTCTGCTGGTGCCACAGGGATAAGAGACTGCACGTGACCCCCACCACTCCCTACTCCTCTCAGAGGCAGGCTTTGTTCTTCCCGGCTTGGGGGCTTGTGTTCTGTGGGAGGCTAGGACAGTTTTTGTTATCAGATAGACATATCAGTTTCAGAGACAATCATCCTTGGCTTCACATACAAAAAGTTATCCCCCCTACCTCATTCCCTCCTTTGCTCTATAACTGTAAGGTTTAAAGGGAAAGGAGGGAGATGTGGGTAAGTAGGCAACCAAGCATCCTCCATGGCACCATGACTTTGTTTCCAAAGCTGGGCACATAAAGAAACGTATTTCCCCAGAGTGTGCAAGAAAGTCAGCACAGGATGCCACTTAGTCTTTAGAGGAAAGATATAATAGATATTTGGGGATAGGGAGAAGAAAACCGCAAGCAAATGAAATTTTTTTAAAAAGGGAGTGGGGGTAGGGGGAGCTATCCCTTGCTAGTAACATGCTCCTGAGTATTATAGGGACACATATGTTAATGAAGCCAGTGAATTCTGAGTCTGATGTAAAAGTTAAAAAAAAGAAAAGACAGAAAAAGTAAAAAGAAAGAAAAGAAACTCTGTGGCAAAGGCCCCTGGGTAAATGATGTCATTTTCAATTTCTCTCATTCCCTTGATTTAGAGCAGGCCTGGGGTCTGAAATTCACACCAGCTCTTTATGCACAGGGGTCCCGGTTGCTAGGGCCCAGGCTCCGGGAACAGGGACATGGGCTTCCTGTGTGATTTCACCAATGCTGCCCTGCTTTGTCTCACATTTAAAATAATTTGCCAGGTAAAAATAAACTTCTCAGACTCACAGAGTTTTTTTCTTTTTTCTTTTTTTTTTAAATGTACTTAACAATCCAATCCGTGTAAGTTTGGAATTGACAGAGAAAGTGCAGCCAGGGCTAATTAAATTACTCAGCATGTGTTTGAATGGAGGTTCCACTAGCAAGTTTATTAATTCGCATCATTATCGTCATTATTCCGACTACTGGCAAATTGTGCTTTCCATGAGATAGCAGGATGGGATGGCCGAGAGTGTTCAGTTACATCTTGCTTAGCATCTGGTTCCCCCATGACCACCATTCTTAGAAAGCAAGCCTCATTTGCAGTAAGTTATACATCCCCAGGCAGCCTGTCCGAGCTGTTTTTGTTACTCTTTGGAAATAATTAAAATCTACAAGGGCTCTGGGTTTTCCTTCTGCTTTTGCCAATAACTCACAAAACGAGTATGCACGGTTCACGAGTCACTTCTCAGTAAGGTGATTTTTTTCCCCCTATGTTTAGCTCATTCAGCAGCCTGAAATCCCAGAACTCAGGAGGCTGAGGCAGGAGAATCCTGAGTTTGAGGTAAGTCAGGGCTGTGCATCGAGAGCCAGTGTCAATTGAAACCAGAAACAAAAACTAAATCCCTCTTAAGAAACTCAAAACCCCAACTAAAACAAGAAAAAAAAATGCAGATTGTCAAATCAAAGACCTTCGAGATCCCTGCATTCCCCTTAGACATTAGAGCTCATAGAGGAGAACGTCCGTCATTCAACCTCCCCAGTCTGTCAGCTGTCACCAGAACCTTCTGTAGAAAACCTTGAATTACACATCTCTTGACAAACTTAGAAACTATACTCTGACATATATTCCCATACTAAAGAAATTTAACATGGGCTTTCCAGTGCCTAAAAAAATTAAAAAAAAAAAAATAAGTGAAGCATCCATTTCCATGAAGCCTGCTTTGCAGCTCACCTAGGAGGAAAGAAAGAAGTGTGTGGACAACCATTAGGTGACAAACCTCATGTGGTAGGACACAGTCACCCTTTGCCTTAGGTTCAAGATCAAGTTGCACAAAGAGTCTTCAGGCTACAGCAGGCGGTAGATACTTCAACTTTTCCCCAGCTGCTGTTTTGTAAGACAGAGAGAAAGAGGAAAAAAAGGTAAATGATTGTATGAAATAACTTTTTAAAATTAACATGTAATTTGTAAGCTAAATGTCAGTGTAGAATCTACCTTTTTTTTTATTATATAGGTTTCCTTTAATTTTATACCGTGCCAAAGAAGCATAGATCAGCAACACCTATGTGTAAGTATTTAATTGATTTAGGTATGAAGTTCTTCTGCCATGAAGAAGACATTTCCCTTTTGTCACAAGCAGGTTTCGGTGAGGTTGTAGTGTCCTTCCAGGGAGAGGAGAGACAGATCCTTCTCCACTCAGGGATAGTATGCTGGAATGACTGTGAGATTATCAGCTCCACGAGAGGGAAGAGAGTACGCCAGAGATGGAGGGTTTAACATTCAATTGTTCTTTAATGATGCACAGCAGACAATATGTTATCACCAATGCTAAGGCTATTGCTACAACAAGATATTGCCACATTTCTTATTCTTTCCATGTATCATCTCTATCAAACACAGATAATAAATTGCTAATTACCAAAGAAATAAGCATAGCAACAAGTACATCATTCATTCATGAGTTATACTACCTGATTCCTTATGATGGTTTCGGCTTCAGGTCCAGAGTCCAGGAAGGTGGTCGTGGGCTGCGGTTTCCAGTGATTTTAACCTCATAGGGTACTGGACCTCAAAGTCTGTGCTTGACCGCGAAGGTGGGAGCTTAACCAATGCTGTCTGTCTCTAGTTGTTGTAGAATCTCAATCATCAGATGTTGAGGAGGTGTGGTCGGAGGATCACATTAGGCAGTCATGGCTACCAGTGTGTGATGTTGTGCTCTGGTCAGGTTCCTCTTTTTATGCCCGATTTGACATCAGTGCTGACATGTGCAGCGGATAACCATTCGCATCTGGTTATCGCTGGGCTCTGACTCCGTTACAGCTGGTTATCACACTTATTCAAAACAACTTGTCTTTGTGCACAAATATTTTGATTCGTAAGGTTTCAAAACAACTTCTGGTTATCACAGCACTTCAAAACAACTTCACTTCAAACTTGTTTTCTTTCCTATTACAAGATGGAGTCAGTCCTGTTAAGGGCCTGCTCCTTACACCTTTAGTTTGCTGAGGATCATTCCTGTTGTGGGGAGCAGAGTCTTGTTATATTTCCCTGGCTAGCTGGAACTTCTGGGTGATCATTCTGCCTCTGCCTCCCAAATGTTAGAATGTTGGGCCTTGGATGAGGTAACTCCATTTAACCTGCACCCCTCAGTCTCGTAGCACACAGGTAGAGGGTGTGATTAGCAGGTCTCCACCTCCAGAGATTAAAATATTAATGAGTTATCTAAAGAGGGGGGGGCGTAGCTAATTTAGTTATTCCCTCCCCTTTTCCCCTTTCCTATAAAAGGCGAGACCCCCTGACTTTTGGTGGGGAAAGCGCATACCATCTACACCTATTCACCACGCCATGAACAATAAAAGCTTTGGAAAACCGGAATCCACGTGTCGCCTGGGCCTGCACCGCTTCCAGATTACCAGCTTTTGGAACTTTGGAACCTTGAACTGCAGCCGCCAGCCCGCGGCAGCTGCATGCATGTGGGACCCTTCTCACTGATCCCGAGTCATAATCTTTCAGCTAGACTGACTGGGGAGCGTGTCCAGTGATCTTCCTGTTTCTGCTTCCTTTTTGTTGGGTTTGTGATGTCTGCATTGTGTGTGCATGTGTAGGATGTTGGGTGTCTTCCTCTATTGTTTTCCACCATTTTGTTTGGTTGGTTTTGAGATAAAGTCTGAATCTGAACCTGTTTCCACTACGCTGGTTACCCAGCATCAGCCTGTCTCTGTCCTCCAACCCTGGGGTTATAGGAATGTGTATCTAGTTTTTAATTGGCTGGTGAAGACTCAGACTCAGATCCTTTTGCTTGTATTGCAAGCTCTCCTACCCACTGAGTTATTTCCCTAGCCCTCAAGCTAGGGTTTAATGTGTAGGTCCTAGGGATTGGACTCAGGGACTCCTGCTTACACAGCAGATTTACTGACTGACTCACCACTTCAGCAGCCCAGTTTGCTCTGAAACTGGGTTTTAATTCTGAATCATAACCTAAATCAATTATTGTTCCCTTGCTCAGGGTATATGTGCAAAGTAGACTTTTCAAAGTTACCAGTGTGAACAGGTTCTCTGTTCAGTGAGGAAAAACTAAGTACTCACATTGCTGACTTTTTTTTTTTTTTTTTTTGATAAACGAGGAATTGACACTCTTGGGAAGAGACTTCTCAGCTGGGATTATTCTGAGCATGGAAATATAACATTTCTAAAAAGGACTATCTTTTCACAGAAATAGTTTTCCGGGTGTTTTACACTCTCTTCAGCCGTCTTTGGGGAGATAAAAATGAGACATTTTTCATATATAGTAACTGTGATCCTTTTCTAAAAACAAACACACAAGACTACAGGTTTAAAAATTCCCTCTGTGAGGTGTGCCGGAAGAGCCTTCACAGTGGTACTAATGCATTCTGAATTACTGTGGGGGAGCTCCAGGAATCCCTAACTCCTAGCATAAAAATAGGTTTTTTACTTCCTTCCCAAAACACTTTGCAGAAGAGGGTGCGTTACTAACGCAAAAAGCCTCTCCTGAATATCTCTGGCTATGGGAGAATGTCACAGAAAAAATTTAGTTGTTTTAGGGTTAATTTTAGGGTGGTTACTCTTTCTGGCTGTAGCTGGTTTTACAGGCGCAGCCTGTTGAGAAGGATAGGCTGGGGTCCTTATGAGATAACCCCCTGGGGCTGAGGGGCAAGATGGTAGTAAGCAAAGGCCTAAACTCACCAAGGCAGAGTGAGCTAACAATGGGTGAAGGTGAAAGTGGTCAGGCAATCAGCACAAACCTGCTGATTAGTACTTGCTGACTGAGTACATGAGGAATTAGTTGATGTTTCTGCTGAAGGTTGAAGGATGATGTGATACAAGGCAGTACCTGGAGGAACAGAACTTGTCCACATCCAACGCAGGCACAGCAGTCCAGATGTTTTGTTGGAAAAACTTGGAAACTAAAGCCAGTTAGATGAAAAACACAAGGAGTGTGAAGATTTCAAGTAGTAGCTTTGCGATGTCTTCCTATGAAGTCAAAAGAGTATATGAGGTTGCTTGGGAGTCATAAGCCACACTATTGCAGTGTCAGGGTCCTAATCGAGGTGGCAGGGTGCAAAAATATAAGGGATTCCCAGTCTCAATATCTTTGTTTTTTTTCTTGATAGTAAGCAACATAGCATGGCATTCTTGAATAAATAGCATCCTCTTGAATTTGACTGGAAAATTTGGCCAATCTGAAGTGAAATCAGTATATCGTAGAGCCTGTAGGCTGTCTAGAAGAGATACACAACAGTTAAGTGCAATGGACAAGAACAAGAAGAGAATGATCTATGTGGGAGAGAGTGGAATAAAATGAGTCTTTAGTCTGCTAAGTCGACATGTGTCTTAACATGGTACATATTAAAGGAAGGGGAAGGAGAATCTTTATTCAGTACTTAATTTAATTTTAGGTACAGAGCTAGAAATTTACAATAAGTATTAGCATACTCTGGATCTCTGTCACTGGATTTTGTTAACAGGTAGAGGAAGAGGATCTGTCTTCCTAGGTATTTTGGAGTTAAAAGACATGTTGGATTCTCCAAGAGTTCCATGCAATTGAAAGGAAGGGGATGCTTCCAAATCATTCTACTAGACCAGCATTATTCTGCTACCAATACCTGACAAAGACACACCAAAAAAACCAGTAGACTGATATCCATGATGTACATAGTTACAAAAATCCTCAACAAAATACTTACAAATTGAATTCAATAGGTCATTAGAGATTCTCATACACCACAAGCATACGATCCATTCGCCCTGGAGATGAATGGAGAGTTACACATGCAAATATCAATAAATATAATACAGATGTAAAATTTACATTTCTCATCTTACAGGTAAAAAAAAAAGCGTTTGATAAAATTCAATATCTCTTCAGGATAAAGGACCTGACAAGATTAGTTACAGAAAGAACATAAACATATAATAAAGATTCTAAGTAAAAAAAAAAAACCTTAGAAAGTATATTGAGTGGGGAAAACCTGAGACTTCAGAGACAAGTCATAGGTGCTTAGTCTTGTCCAGTATAGTAATATAAATTTAAGGGAGAGAAATTAATTAAGAGAAAGAAAAGGTATATACACAAGAAAAAAGGAAAGAAAATTATCACTAATCACATACAATATGACTGTATATATAGAAAAACCTATAGTCTACCAAAAGACTATTAAATTAATTCAGTAAAGTAGCAGCTCCCATGATCAATATGCAAATCTCAATCATTTCTATACACCAATAATTGATTTTCTAAGAAAAATCATGATAACCTTGTGTGTAATGGCCACAATTCACACTTAATATATAATAAGATATTCTCAAAAACCAATAAAGAAAGTCATAAAACACTGAAGGAAAAAAGACACCTACAGAGAGAAAGACTCAATCGTTCATGGGCCGAAAGAATGAATTTTGCTAATGTGTCCATGATGCCAAAGGCAACCTACAGTCAATAACAGTCTCCATCAAACAGCAGCGATGCTCTTCTAGGAACTTTAAAAACCCTAAAATTCTTCAAGTTCGTATTGAAGCACAACATGCTTCAAATAACAGAGGAACAGAGAAAAAAAGAACAAGCCCAGAGAGACATCACAGAGCTTGGTTTCAAAGCACATTACTGAGCGGTCCTAACACAACGTGGCATTGACATAAAAACAGACACAGAGATCAACAGAGCAGACCAGAGGACCCAGAATTAAAGGACATGTCTTTAGCCAACTGATCTTCAACAAAAATGTTAGATGCTGCAAAACCTCTGCCCAAATTTAACACCCCTTCCTGATGAAAGCCCTGAAGGATTAGGAACACAGGGGACACACCTAAATAAGCTGATAGCCAGCATCAAACTAAATGGAGAGAAACTAAAAGCAATTCTACTAAAATCAGAAGCAAGACAAGGATGTTCACTCCCTATCTGTTTAATATAGTAACTGAAGTTCTAGTTCTAGTTTAGTTGTCTAGTTCTGAAGCAATAAGACAACTAAGGGAGATCAAGGGGACACAAATTGGAAAGAAAGAAGTCTCATTTTCCAATGATATGATAGTATATATAAGCAACCCCCAAAATTCTACTAGGGAACTCAGCTGATAAACACCTTTAGGGAAGTGGCTGGTACAAGATTAACTTAAAAAAAAAAATAAAATCAGTAACCCTCCTACACATGAATGACAGATGGACTGAGAAAGGAATCAGAGAAACAACACCCTTCAGAGCCATAGATAATATAAAATATCTTGAGGTACCTCTAACTAAGCAAACAAATACTTACATGATTAAAACTTCAAGTCTTTGAAAAAAGAAATTAAAGAAGATAATAGAAAATGGGAAAATCTCCCATGCTCATGGATCAGTAAGATTAATCTAGTAAAAATTAAATTGGTTTTAATTAATTATTTAATAATTAAATAAATTATCATAGTAAAAGAGAGGCTAAGTAACGAGGAGGACTTGGGTGAGAGAATGCATGGATCTCTCAGGGAAGGGAAAGTGGGATAAATTTTTGAGGGTGGACTGGAGGTAGGTAGGTAGGGATAGGAACAGGAGGGATCAGGCTATGGGGGCGCCGAGACAGGGTGGGAGAGTACTGTAGAAGACAACTGGAATTGGGGGCAATGTAAAAACCTAATGTGGTAGAAATTCACTGTAGTCTACGATAGGGATCCCAGTGAAATCTACTACTGGGGTATATGGAACCCAAACTTGCTGTATGCTATAACCAGGCAAGGCTCCTAATAGTGGGGCTAGAACATTAACCAAGCCACAAAACCTTCATCCTACAATCTGTCCTGGCTGAAAGATGTGCTGGGGCAATAGTGCAGTAGAAATTGTAAGAGTCTTATAGCCCACATCAATGAGATGGAGCCCATGCCCAAGACTGCCTGGATGACTAAAAAACAGAGACAGGACAATTCAGAGACCCAGAATAAAACAAAGCATGACTGGGGAAAAAAAATCAACGAAATGATTGTTAACGATATTTTGCTATACTAATCAATCAGTTCTTAGCCCAGTTGTCATCAGAGAGAATATCATCCAGTTATTGATGGGAACAAAAGCAGAGACGCACAGCCCAACACTAGGCAGGGGAACATCAGGGGAACCCTATAGAAAGACTAGTAGGAAGGGTTGTAAGATCTAGGAGGGAGTTGAGGACACCATGAGAACAAAGCCTATAGAATCATTTAATCAGGGCTTACAGGGTCTCACAGAGACCTACAAACACAAACCCTGTATGGGACTGAGTTAGGTCCTCTGCAAATAACTTACAATTGTGTAGCTTTGTGTTCTTGTGGCACTCCCATTAATGGGAGAAGGGGTGGTGGTGACTCTAACTCATTTGCCTGTCCTTGGGACTCTTTTCCTTCTACCAGGTTGGCATGTCCAGCAGTGATATAAGACTTTGTACCTAGTTTTACTGAATCTTGTTAGGCCATGTTCAGTGGATATCTCGGAAAGGCTTTATTTTAATTATTTATTTACTTTTGAAGGGAAAGAAAGGAGAGGTAGGTCTGGGAGAGAAGAGAAGTGTGGGGAGGGACTGGGAGGAGTGGAGGGGAACAAAACTGCACTTAGAATGTAGTGTATGAGAGAAGAATAAATAAACAAAAACAAATAGAAAGATGGAAACACTAATCACATATAAAAGAGGCAAAGAGGAAAAATGAAAAAAAAAAAAACTTATTGCAAGGGTTAGCCTCTTCAACAAATAGTGCTGGAATTCTGCATATGTAGCAAACTAATCATTCCCTCTTCAAGAAGAATCTTATAAAAATTACCTCAAACTATATTAAGGATGTGAGATCTGGGACTCGGAAGCTATTGAGGAAAATATGGGGAAGTACTTTAAAATACTGATTCAGGCAATGAATTCCTACATGGGTCTCCCACTGCACAACAAATGACAGCAAGGATTGATAAGCAGGACTACTTCATAGTACAAAAGCTTATGCTTCCAGGGAACTAGGTAGACTAATCTTTATATCACCCTCTGCTCCTCAAGCTCTAATTCCCTCAGATTTATCCTGAGCTCTGCAGCAGACTTCAAGACTGTGGACCCCATCAGCCCTCATCCCCAGGCCATTCTCATTTCTTAGTATTGGTTCCGAATACCCAGAAAAACATTTTACCCAGAATCTCTAATGGCCACATCTATCAGGAATTCCAAGTAATTTTCTGCCAAGAAACACACAACCACCAAACTTTCCTAAGAACAAGAGAGGTCAACAGAAACCAAGGAACCAAACATCGCCAGTTTTCCCAAATCCAGATGCTTAGATGCCAGTGTAAAAATATAACCAATAACAGCCAGGACAATATGTATTCACTAAAGCCCACTCACCCTATTACAACAGGCCCTAAGTATTCCAACATAGCTGAAGCACAAGAAAAATATCTTAAAAAATTATTTTTGAACAAGACAAGAGGTCCTTAACAAAGAAATAAGTAATTGCTTACAGAAACCTATGAAGACACTAACAGTGAAAGGAAATAAATAAAGCATTTCAAGATCTGAAAATGGAAATAGAAATAATAATATAGGAATGGAGGATGGAGAAGAAACACAGGTCAAGATCACAGAGAATATTTTCAACAGAATTACAAAAAAACATTTCCCTAACCTAAAGAAGAAGATGTATGTCAAAGTGCCAAAAACCATACAGAACATCAAACAGACTGGACCAGGAAAGAAAGTCCCCTTGGCACATAATAATCAACATATTAAATGTACAGAATGAAAAAATGCTGCTGGGGAAAAAGACAAAGTAACATAAGATAGAACTATTAAAATTATACCATACTTTTCAATGGAGACTCTAAAAATCAGAAGAGCCTGCACAGATATGCTATAGACACTACATGACCACAGATGCCAGAGAGACTACTATATCTAGTAAAACTTTTGATCACCATAGATGGAGAAAAATAAGACATTTCATAGTAAAACCAAATATAAGCAATATCTTTCTACAGATCCAGTCCTGTAGAAGGTGCTAGAGAGAAAACTACAATCTAAGTAGGTTAACTATACTCCCCAAACAAAAGAGAATAAACAATCTTAGACAAGCACATCAAAATATAGAAAACACACACACACACACACACACACACACACACACACACACACACACGTACTACTACTACCACCACCACCACCAAAACAACAACATTATGGGAATCAAATTGACAAATATTGTTCATGGATATTTTCAACACCAATGTTCTTGATTCTCTAATAAAAAGACAAAGACTAATAGAGTGGATGGCAAGAAATAAACCCATGTCTTAAGCCAAAATAATAGAAACAAATAAAAATTAATGAAATAGAGAATTGATTCTTTGGGAAAAATCAACTAGATTCACAAACCCTTATAAAAACTAACTAAAAGGCAGAGGAAGACTACCCACATTAACAAAATCAGAAACAAAAGGAGGCACATTGCAACAGACACCACCAAGGAAATCCAGAGAATCGTTAAGGACATGCTTTTAAAACCTGTCCTCCACCAAATTGGAAAATCTAAGAAAAATGGGTAATTTTCTGACTAGATAGATACAACTTTTCGAAGTTTAATCAAGGTCATATAAGCAATTTAAACAGACCTATAATCTCTAAGGAAATAGGAACAGTTATTAAAGTCTCCCAACCAAAATAAATAAGTAAACCAACCAACCAACCAACCAACCAACCAACCAACCAACCAACCAACCAACAAACCAGGGCAAGATGGTTTTAGAAAAGAATTCTACCAGTCTTTCAAAGAACAGTTATGCCAATATGCCTCAAATCATTACACATAATCGAAACAGAAGGAACACTGCCCAATTCATTTTACCTGGTACCTAAATTGCATAAAGTCACAGCAAAGAATGAGAATTACAGATTTCTTTTATGAAAATAGATGTAAAAAAAATCAATAAAACACTTGCAAACCAAATCCAAGAATACACAAAAAGATCATCTATCATGATCAAGTAGGCCTTACCTCAGAGATACAGAGATGCTTCAACATATATAAATTGATAAATGCCATATAGTATATAAATAAACTGAAAAACAAAAACTGCATAATCATCTTATTAGGCTCAGAAAAGGCCTTTGTCAAAATTCACCATCCTTTCATGATAAAGTCCTGGAGTGATTAGGGATACAACTAACATTCCTTAAAATAATAAAGGCATTTTACAACAAGCTTATAACCAATATCAATTTAAATGAGGAGAAGCGCAAAGTAATCCCACTAAGATAAGATCAGGAACAAGGTAAGGATGCACTCTCTTCATACCTATTCAATATTATCTTAGTTAGAATTTCTATTGAAGTGAAGAGAATCCATAACCATGGCAACTTTTATAAAAAAAAAAAAACATTTAATTAGAACTGATCTACAGTTTCAGTGGTTTTAGTCCATTATTGTTGTGGTGTCATGCAGGCAGACATGGTTCTGGAGAAGTAGCTGGGAGTCTTGACCCACGGGCAGCAGAAATGGCGATGTGTACCACACTGGGCATAGCTTGAGCATATATAACCTCAAAGCTCACCTCCACAGTGATATACTTCCTCCATCAAGAACACTCCTCCTAATAGTACCACTCCCTATGGCCAAGCATTCAAACACGTGAGTCTATGTGGTTCATTCCTATTCAAACAACCACAAATATAATAGTGGAAGTTCTTAATTAGAGCAATAAGACAACTGAGAGATTAGGGTGATGCAAATTTGAAGGAAGAAGCCAAAGTATCTCTACTTGCAGGTGATATGATAGTACCCATAATTGACCCTACAAATTTTACTATGAGACTCCTACAGCTTGTAAACTGATAAACTACTTTCAGCAAAGTAGGTGAATACAAAATTAACTCATAAAAATCTTTAACCTTCCTATATATAAAAGACATATAGACTGAGAAAGAAATTAGGGAAACAACATCTTCCACAGTAGCTTAAATAATATAAAAATTTGAGTGGTATCTTTAAGCAAGAGAGTGAAAGACTTGCATGATAAAAACTTCAAGACATTGAAGAAAGAAATTAAAGAAGATATTGGAAGATAGGAAGATCTCTCATGCTCATGAACTGTAGTGGGAAAGTTTCCCCGCAAGTTGGGAGGAGTTAAGGTGGGAGGAGAAAGGAGAGGAAGAGGAAAGAAGGAAGAAGGAAGAAGGGAGAGGGAGAGACGAGAGAGAGAGAGAGAGAGAGAGAGAGAGAGAGGGAAACATGGAAGTGAATGTGCGTGTGTCTCTAGTAGTCAAAGGTAGTTGGTATATCTATGTTGGGTATCAGGTTACACCTCTGATTGTGTGGGCATCTTGTTATTGAGCATTCCCAAACATATAAAGCCTTTGGATAATCTAAGCATTACAGTCTCATTTGCACCGAGCCTGCGTGGATGGTGGGATGGTCTGGGCTAAGCCCAGCCTTGTGAAGACAGTGTGGAAGACTGGCAGAGCCAACTCTCGTGCTGGCGTCTTGTGGGTGGCAGGGCCGGTGTCTCTGACCACCTGAGCAGACCACCTGAGCTGAGCAACAGTGGTAAGCTGCCTCCACTCCTGGCCACAGGCCTAGGCTAGTCAGGAACATGCTGGCTGATTAAGAAAAGCCAGATTGAATACAGTCGTTTTTAAATATCTCCCACAACAATGAACCAGTAGAATTAATATAGTAAAAATGGCCATCCTACCAAAACTAAAGTACAGATTCAATGCAATTACCATCAAAATTCCAACACAATTCTTCACAGACCTAGAAAGAAAAATTCTCAGCTTCATATGGAAACACCATGAAAACCAGGATAGCTAAAACAATTCTGAATGATCAAAAGACTATGGGAAGTTATCTCTCTTCCTAATTTCAAGTTGAACTACAAAGCTATAGTAATAACACTTGCATGGTTACATAGCAGACATGTTGACCAATGGCAGCTGATTGAAGATCAGACATAATTCTACACGTGTATGAAGATTTGATATTTTGATAAAGAACTCAGAAATACACACTGGGGAAAAGATGCCATATTCAACAAATAGTGTTGGTCAAACTTTATAGGTACATGTAGAAGAAACCAATTAGAGCCATACTTATCATCCTGTGCAAAACCCAACTCCACACAGATCCAAGACCTCAATATAAAACCAGATACATGAACAGGACGAAAGAGAGACTGAAGGAACAGCCTCAAACTCATCAGCCCAGAAAAAGATGTTCTGACTAGAACACTTAGCACAAGAACTAAGGTCCACAGTAATTGCTAATTCTAGTTCAGTGTTTCTATGGGATCCCCGAGTGCTAGAAGGAGTAGGTTTCTGACTCTTGTGCCTTCTCTTGGACTCTTCTTTGCTTTCTAGCTCCAAGGTGTTAGTTTTGGTTTTCCCATTTTGTATTTTGTTCTGCTTTATTGTTTTCCCTCAGAAGCCTGATCATTTTCTAATGAAAGTCAGAAAAGGAATGGATCTGGATGGGAGGGGAGGCGGTGAGAAACTGGGAGGTTTAATAGTTTCATCACAGTTAAATCACCATTTGATTTATCCATTCATTTTGTGAAGACTTTTAAAAATTCTTCCAGGAAGATCTATCTCCCCTTTCTGGATTTCACTCCAGCACAATTCTTCTTGAATAGTGTTAGGTTTAGACATTTCTGGCTGTCTTGTCACTGTGTTCTGAAATACAGGTTATGGTCATATATCTGTAAATCTCAGCACAGAACATGTAGAATTTGATTTCCCTAAATCTGAACACAATAAAAATTTTTAAATAATTACTTGTTCATCTTTTCAATTTTTCCTGTGGGTTGAGCTCAAAATTTTTAATTCATTTTTCCGCATTTTTTTTTAGAGAAATTAGTATGGTAAAAAATATAAAAATAGAGAAGCAATATAAAAACTTGGCCTGCCTCACAGTCACTGCTAATATTTTGATAGGAGTCATCAGGATTCAATATTGTCTTAGTCCCCACATGGCACTTGAGGCCATTGTGGGAAGGTTATAAAAAAACATCAATGCATATGGTCAGAATTTGAGTCTGGGATTTCAGCTTCTTTCTAATCCTTCATGTAAAACATTTCTCAACCTTCTTCACAGGGGAGCCTTCAGACAAGGGTACATGTCCATGGCTGCCAAGTTGTAGGCTGGCCCTCTGACTAAAGGTCATCCTGTTATGTTTCTTGCACCTGCTTGAGGCTGCCTTCCATAATGGGTGTAGCAGATGCATCTGATTTACAAGTTAACTGACAGAATTTGTTTATAAGCCCAGTGAAGAGCTAAATGGAGCAAACCATATTATCAAACTTGCTAATTACATTTCGTTTCAGCTGAAAGCTTGTTATAGATACAGTCTGAAAAGAACCTGACTTTTTAACTCCGTTTACATCTTCTTCTGCTTTGGCCCCTAAAAGATACTTCCCCCCACCCCCCATCAGATTCAGAAGGGTGAAGCACAGACAAAGGTTGCTATGGAATTATTGGTTAGCAGTTCCCAAATAACATTTGCTGGGAAGAAAAGACTTTTGGTCTCTGCGTAAGCTACTTGTTCTAAAGAATTCCTCAAGCTCCCAGAAACGTCTCTCTTTATCATTTACAACTCCCAGTTTCCGAGGGGTTACATCTCTACAACATGTGATTGCTGCATCAACTCCCTGATATCCCTGAACCACAAGTTTGAACCAACAGGACGTCTGAATTCAAAACACTAACTTTTTCATCAAAACCAATGCCGCTAACCTTGCATTAAACACCAGCTTTGTGTATAATAGGACCTGTGCAAGTCTCAGCTCCTTGGCGAGCTGATATCATGTTCCATTAAAAATGCAGCATGCTCCCACACCATCTCAGTGAAAGAAAGGAAGCAAAAGACAATCAGTATTATCTACTGCTTTCCAGAAGAGTCGCCTGCAAAATCCCCATACCTATAGGGAGCCTGAGTTCATTGCTAGCTTACATTGATCATCTGGAATTTTTCTTTGCTATAATTAGAATAATCCACTATTGTTAATTAAGTTTATTTCTTGGCTTCTCAATTCAGCCACGTGTCTACATGTTTCTTCAGAGTCACCATCAGCTTATAATGGAGATAGAGGAAATAGACTCTTCTCATGTATCTCTCCACACAATAACATTCAAGGTCCCTGAGTTCTACTGGGGATCCCCTAGAACCTTCAAGGGTACCATTGGATCAAAGGTATTTTGATAAAAATACTTAAGGCAGTTTTTGGTTACATGTAAAGTAATGGTTGGAAAGCCATAGTTAGTCCGAATTGAGCCTGTGGAAGCAGACTAGACCAGGAGACATATGTTTTAACACTGTGCATTAACAAGTGGAAAAAAACCGCCAGTGTCATTTAAGAATGTCCTGGATAAAGAAGTGCTAATTACTAATTTGAATAAATCTCAGTTCTTGAGTGTGACAAAATGGGAGGTATTGGTACTCACAACTTTGCTGCACTCTGAAGCACAATATGACCCTGTACAGATACCTGAGAGCAGAGCTAGCTGGGTTTTTTTTTTTTTTTCCTTTTCATTGAAAGTCATTTTTACTTGAAAGAATGACTGACAAACTATGGTTATTCATACTTGGGTGTGTGGCAGACATTTGTCAAAAAGGAACAAAGTGAACTTGTCACTTCAAGGAAAACAACTGACAGTATTTGTTGCCAACAATAAAATTTAAGCTATCAAGCAAAAATTAGAATTTTGGAAAATTCCTATCTGCCACTGTGAGCTTGACAGCTTCCCAATATTGAAAGGCTTTTCTGATAAGAGTGGTGGGATATTAATGACTGCAGTGCTGTGTTAGGAAATGTGTCAACTTTGGGAAAGTCTGTGTGATCCAGTAGGGACAACGTCTCCCAAATGACCAACGCGTGGTGTTAGATGAATAAAGGGCTCATTCAACACACAAAACAGACCAGGAAGCTACAATGTATTGATACAGAGAACAGGGTAGGTGCACTGACATACTTATAGACTTCATATTGTAAGCATTCTTTTAAACACTGTCAGTTACCACTTGCTGAGTTTAGATGTCATATCAAAGATTAACCCCAAGTATAAAAAGGGGTGCTAAAACCATATTTCCTCTTCCAGATACATATGTATGAGGTTAAATTTTCTTCATATATAGAATAACAACTGTGAAATAACAATTCATCAAATTAAGCCAGACATTGAAGAGATTTGAAAAAAATTAAATACCACTTTTACTATTTTTTTGGTTTTGAAGATGATTACTTTGCATTCAAAGGTGTTTTACTAAAATATTAGAAGTTTATTACTTTCACTTAAAAATGAATAAGCAATTACCTTTAAAAACTTCTTAAATTTCTAATATTCTAAGTACCAGTAGACATAACCCATACAACCCAATAGTTATTTGTGGTTATCAATGATTTTTAAGAGTCCAAATAGATCTTAAAACTAAAAGTACCAGTAGACATAACCCATACAACCCAATAGTTATTTGTGGTTATCAATGATTTTTAAGAGTCCAAATAGATCTTAAAACTAAAATGTTTAAGGCCTTCTGTTTCATGCCATAATTTGGATAGAAAAATTGTCATGGCTATTGTTAAAGCTGTATTCTGACTTCTTAGCTCTTTGTATCCATTTTCTTTTGGGACCTTCCATGGAGTGTGGTCAATACTCTAGATGTTTGGGGAAATAATATTTATATGGATATAGATTTATTTGTTAATATTTCCAGCTATCTTTCAATGGTTGATTTCTATTGGGATTTGAGAATGCACTTCATATGATTTCTCTCTGGACCCATAACTCTTCTCGGTTGTGAAGTTCCACGTGATCTTGAGAAGAATGGACACTCTGCTTGCTGACCATGTAGTCTGTAGGTACCAGCAAGAACAGGCAGATAGCTACGAAGTTCAGGGCATGTAATGCTGCTATATTTTTCTTACTTTGTAAGTTACTTACAGAAGTCTCAGTAATAAAATGATTCTGCTTCTATGACTTTTGTATCCTGTATTTTGAATCTTTTGAGAAATATATCTACATTAAGGATTTTGTTTTCTTGGAAAAATTACTTTTCAGGATGTAACCTTCCTCTTTATTTTTACTGACCTTCCTGATTTTGAAGTCATCTTAATCTAAAATTCACAAGGCTGTCCCTGCCTTCTGTTGACAGTCTGTGTGTGGAATACTAATCTCCAAACCTTTCCTGTTTACTTATCTGTCAATTTTTATATTTAAAATTGATTCCTCATAGGTAAATAATGTAACTAGTCTGACTTTTAAGCCATCCAAATAATATGTATTCAATCATATATTTAAATCAATCATACCTACGATGGCTATTAATGTCTGTAGTTACTCACAGGAATCTTCAATTCACAGGTGAATTGAAATTGACTATAATTATAACTTTTTATTGCTTTTTTTTGGTTTATGTCTCCTATTTTTTGAGTCCTTTGAGTTTAATTTTTGTGCCCAATTACATTTTATTTAATCAATTACTATATAATTTTCATTTATTCTAAAAGAACATAATGGTTGTATTAGAATTTATAATAGAGTTTAAAAATTATTTTTAATTAAGTATATGTATGGTGTGTGTGTGTGTGTGTGTGTGTGTGTGTGTATGTGTGTGTATACACACATTAGTGTAGGTATTTGAAGAGGCCCGTGATGAGAGATCCCTTGGAACTGAAGTTACAGATGTTGGAAGCCTACTGATTTGCCAGAAATTGAAGTTGGGTCCTCTGGAAGAGCAATCCATGCTCATGACTGCTGAGTCATTTCTCTAGCCCCATATAAATATAATTTTAACTAGTGTAAACTCTTTCAAAGAACACTATAGTGAAGGGTCAGTTCTGGTGTCTGTGACAGACTAGTCTCAAGTTATCTCCATTTCTTTTCTTGCTGCTGTCCTTTATTTCTTGCAACAGTGCATTTGAACATTGCTGGTTGTGCTCATTTAATGACCCCTTTAAGCTCAGGGATGTCAACATTTGGTTCCCAGGTGTTAGGCACCATTTGAGGATATTTGCTGGAAGAAACACAGTCTGGGGATAGGCCTTAAGAGTTCATAGTCTTGCCTTACCAAGTTCCTATTTTGCTTTGAATCTGTATGGAAAGATGCCATCTCTTGGCTTGTTGCTTAGGTGGCCTGCTACCACACTCCTGTCAGCATTATGAATGTTCTCTCTAAAACTATAAACCCCAATCAACTCTTCTTTCAGTTACCTCGGTCATGTAGTCTTGTTTACCAAACAAAGTATTTCACTTGTGATTTTGGAAGATAGTATTCCTGGACGTGGAAACCCATATTAGTGTTGATTGTTATTTCTTCTTAAAATGTTGTAGTTTGAATATCTAATTACGTTAACCTAGTTAAGAGTGTGCCTGTGTTTGATCTTTTCTGCACCTGTAAATGATGAAGCCTCATCTTCTTCTGGGATTCTTGACTTCATCTCCACATCTGACTGAGGGTCCCTGTGAGCACTGCTCTTCAGAAATCATCTGGGTTTCACAGTTCCTCTAGCTCTCATGCACTTTCATCCTGGGGTCTTGTTGACTGGCAGTGAGATGTGGAAGAGGGGAATGTTCTGGTATGCCATATTTTACTCCCATCTCATAGGCATCTCACTGAGTTGTGAACATCAAAAGAGTATGACCCCACTTCTCATTTTGGTAAGGTGCAAGGTTTGAAGAAACCTGGGATGAAAAAAAATGTTCCCCTAGCTGGTATACAGCTCTGGTAATGTCTTTCCATCTAGAAAGTAGTTCTTTACTGTGATAAACACATTGGTTGTCTTAGCTAGGGTTTCCATTGCTGTGAGGAGACACCATGACCAAGGCAACTCTTATAAAAGACAACATTTAATTGAGGCTAGATACAGGCTCAAAGGTTCAGTTCATTATCATCAAGGTATGAAGGCAGGCAAGGAGTTGAAGGAACTGAGAGTTCTACTTCTTGTTCTGAAGGCAAACCAAAGAAGACTGACTTCCAGGTTGCTAGGAGCAAGATCTTTCAAAGCCCACCCCCACAGTTCCTTCAACAAGGCCACCTCTCCTAATATCCTCCTACACCGAAAATGGTGTTTCCTTCATGTTTGCAGACTCTCCCTCTTTTGATTTATTTGTTAAGGTCATTTCTCATGTTGGAGATTCCCTGTGGGCAGTACTGAGAGTAACCTCCAGCCAGCAACTCTTAGGAAAATGAATCTGGCCAGCAGCTGTGTGAATTAGCTAGGAGATTTATCTTTCCACCAATGGAACCAGCATAAGAACACAAGCACAGGGTAAATACATTGATTGTAAACACATTTTACGGAGCCTAAAGAAGATTCAGATAATCCATGATCAACCGGGGACCTGCAGAAACTGTGAAATACTTATTACTTTAAGCCACTATTCATATAATTTTGTATGCAGTAATAGATAACTAATACAATATGACAAGAAAAAGTATTTTGAAAAAAAATATTCCCCTTTAAATACCTGACCAAAGCATGAATTGCTATAGTCAACAATATTTAACTTGGGTTTGTTCTTACAACATGCCAGGTTACTGGGTGAGGCATTTGAGAAGTTGTGGAAAGCTATAACATAAATAAAATTCTAACTAGCTCCAAATACAAATGATGGAATCCATCTGCATATTTAGTCTCCTCCAAAACAAATAACTTACCAATGAATGTAAAGCATAGCTTACAAATAATGTGTCCAGAGGCACTTAATATCCTCCATAGGTAGCAAGTCAGAACTTCGCTTCCTGGGCAGGAAGTTTGCTTATGCCCAGCTACAGTCTCATGAGTGGCATATAGCTCATGGTACATATTCAAGAAATACTTTTTGAGTTAATGATACACTAAGAAAGAAATTTATTCATATGAGTTCATGGATTTAACATATTTTTGATTAAAAAAATTTCCATTGGATTTTATAAAAGTAACTCAAAAATCTATCAGGAAGATTTTTATATTTACAGGACTAGAAAGATAACTTAGCTAGTAACTGAAAAGCACAGGGATAGAAATCCCCAGAACCTACATAAGAAATCTACATATGGTATCACACAATTGTAATCCTAACACTGGGGAAGCAGACACAGACAGGTGCTTGGGGCTCGCTGGCCAGCCAGCTTACCTGCATCAGTGAGTTTTAGCTCTAGTGTGGGACCCTCTCAAAAAGCAAGGTAGATGGATGTCTTGAAAAACAGTATCTCCAGCCTCCACACACAGGCATCTTCATCCACAGACACACACACACACACACACACACACACACACACACACACACACACACTCATATATACATGCCAAAATATTCCTGCAACTAAAATTACTACGAGTTTGGAGTAATTGAATAACTTGTTGAGTAATTACATAATCTTGGAAAGTTATTTCCATAATAACATAAAATGCTTGCAATATACAACCTTTGGATGGAATGAATGGGGAAGAGTAAAATAGGTACTTTAAAATATGTGTGTAGCCAGGCGGTGGTGGCGCACGCCTTTAATCCCAGCATTTGGGAGGCAGAGGCAGGCGGATTTCTGAGTTCAAGGCCAGCCTGGTCTACAGAGTGAGTTCCAGGACAGCCAGGGCTACACAGAGAAACCCTGTCTTGAAAAACCAAAAAATAAATAAATAAATAAATAAATAAATAAATAAATAAATAAATAAAATATGTGTGTTCTTAAATAAACTCTTGACAAAGGAAGTTATGGATTTAGTATAATATTGGTAATGGAGATAGGATTTTATTAAAAACAATGTAAAATTTTACTAGGAACACATATGTACAACTCATCCATAAAAATTGTAAAACACTTTTAAACATTGTGAAACCATAGTAACTCAAAGAGCTGCACTAGTACAAAGAATCCCAAATGTACCTGACAGATATTGTCTGTCTGTCCGTCTTTTATTAATCCATCAATCTACCTATTAACATGGGCATATCTCCCCACAAGCCCAGAGGCAATAGTAAAGAAATATTTTAAAGCCAAAGGTTATCATGGTCTTTGATATTGTTGTGTGTAAGTACAGGTGTGTGTTTGTGTGTGTGTACACATGTGTGATATATGCTATAATATGCATGGTACTGATAAACTGTCACGTGCTGTTTAAACTGGCTGAAGGAAGACTCTGGAATTGAGGAGGCCCTCCCTTGTTTTTAGATTTAATCATGTTTATATCAAGGTCTTGATCAGGCACCCTGACCCCAGCTCTGTGAAGAAAAGAGGAGAAACAGTAACCAACTAAAGGTATTTAGAAGTACTGCATCCTTATGAACAGTTAGAACAGATGTTACTCTTATTTATCCCATGCTATAAGAATGCCTGAAGTGGGAACCGGGGGGGCCAGAAGCTCCTGATGGAGAGACTCAGTGGGAAAATCCAGCATGATGTCTTTTTGGGCCATTGATCTGCTGAATCTTGAAAACTTCTGATTTGACAGGATTACGTTGTCTCTCTGGACGTCATAAGCCCCTCCTTTGATGATGTTTACTATCTGTCCTCTGCTCCTGTCTATCTGCTACTATCTATTCATTCTCTTACCTTTACACACTATGGTGGTTTATTCTTCATAGCACCAATACAGGAAGCAAATAATTTACCCCTGGCTCCTATATTTCAAATTCATCAGTTTAAGCCTCCACAGTGACCGTCTCTTACACATTTCAAAAGGCCACTAGAAAATATATTCTCACGCTACATTTACTAGCCTGTGCTTTTATTGCACAAATTTTTGCATAACAATTTTCCTATATGTTTAACATAAACAGTTTAGTTCCAAATAACCATATTTTCCCTCCAATAACAGAATCATGGTGTATCAGTTGATGTGAGCACCTGGTGTATTTTAGTCTGACTAAAGTTTGCTGAATCGTTCCTGGAATTTTATAAATAAGTGTAAAATACTATTTTCATAAGGTCCTAATTACCCCCGATTCACCAAATTACTTGAGAGAAAAATGAATGATATATTTCAGTACCTTCACAAACTCAAGAGCTCTTTGATCAAGTGAGGCCAGCACACGTGGACCAGTGACGGCACACCTGCACGGACTTCCCAAACAAAAATGTATTTAGATTTTCACTTAGGTGTTCAATGATGTGTTTAAAAATAGCATGAAGCACAGTTTTAGTTAGTAAACTATATTTATTTGTCAATGTTAGTGAATATGAATACAGGTGACAATGAGCTTAGGTCTTAATTTTTCAGCGTCCTTTCCCAGAAGGCCGCAATGACGCACCATCGTTAAAAGACGTTAGCAAGGCTGCCACAACACTAGCCTCTAGCTCCACAGCTGCGTGGGCTCTTTGCTCCTTCACGGTTCTCAAAGCTACACAACCACTTTCGCTATTTCCAGCTCCTGACATTTTCACGCTCCCAGATGCTTAGCAAATGTGATTGTCAAGCTATCTCTTTCACTGGGTGGCTTGCTGTCTCCAAGGAAGGCAAACATTTGCTTCAATTGTATAGCTATTATTAATTAATTAATTAATTAATTTATTATTTATTACAGCGCTGAGGATGGATACCTGAGCCTTCCAGCTCCCTACCCCTGACCTCCGTCTCCAACGCCCACACTCGGACTAGTCAATATTTTGCTTTCTTCCTCTCCTCCTTCTCCTTTCTTTCCTTCGCTTTATCCTGTTCAGCTATGCTGCCCATCTTCCTAACGACTCACACATTCCACAGTTTGGGAGATAAATTTAGTTTTTGTAAATATTGTATGTTTACACTTTTTTTTTCTTAAAATTCATTTTAAGGTATCCTAAGACACGTCTAAAACACATAAAATATATATCATTAAAACAAAGATTTAAAAAAAAAGAGGCTGGAAAGATGGCTCCATGGTTAAGAGAACTGGCTGCTTTTCCAGATCTGGGTTCACATTCTATTTCACAACTGTCTGTAACTCCAATTCTGGGTAAATTCGATGCCCTTTTCTGGCCTCAGTGGACATTGGATAAAGGTGGTACACAGCATGTCTGCAGAAAAAATGCACCAAAGTATTCAATAATAATGAAATAACCTGTATTAAAGGGGAGAGGACGAGTTCATTAAGGTCACTGAGGAGCTGACTGAGATATGCCTTGTCAAACAAGGCAGTATCGGAGAAAGAATGTGTGTATGACTGAAGAGCTGGAGACCAGTATCTGAGTTAGATAGCGTTCATCCGCTAGTGAGAGGGAATGCGCATGCTTCAGTTCTTAAAATAGGTTTATTCTAAAGCTGCTGCTTTTTGTATCAGTTTAATAAACTCCTTCCTTTGGTGGTAAATGTCTCCATGAAGAAGCCTAGGCCTCTTAAACATGCATGTTAGTTGTGTAAGAGCCACGTACACGACCCTGAACTTCTACTATTTTATTACTTGTTCCAAGTGCTGTTCACATATACCTCGCGCAAAGCAAATAGCATGGAAGTTTCTAGCTCAAAATCTTCCAGCTTAACACAACTTTTTTTTTTTTTTTAGAGAGAGGAAAAAAATCTTCTCCATTTTGATAAATTACTTAGTATGTTAGTAGTTTCAGATTTGTTTTAATTAATTTTTAAAATTCAATTAAATTTTAGTTTTTACTTATTTCCCTTATGTCTCACTCACTTCCCCTTACTGGTCACCCTCTCCCACAGTCCTTCTCCCTCCCTCTCCCCTTCTTCTCTGGGCAAGGAAGGGACTCACTGGGTATCCCTCCACCCTGGCACTTCAAGTCTCTGTGAGGCTAGGCCTTTCCTCTCCCACTGAGGTCAGACAAGGCGGTACAGCTAGAAGAGCGTAAGTACAGCTAGAAGAGCATATCACACAGACAGGCAACAGCTTTTGGGATAGGCCCCTCTCCGCGTGCTCAGGACCTACATGAAGATCAAGTCAAGTTGTGCATCTGCTATGTAAGAGTGGGGAGGCCTAGGTCCAGGCGGTGCATGTTCTTTGGTTGGTGGTTCAGACTCTGACAGCCACAAGGGTCCGGGTTAGTTGACTCTGTTAGTCTTCCTGTGCAGCTCCTATCCTCTTTCAGGGTTGCGATCCTTCCTTTTATTCTTCTATAAGAGTCTTCAAGCTCCATCCACTATTTGGCTGTGGGTATCTATTTATCTGAGTCTGTTGCTGGGTGGAGCCTCTCAGAGGACACCATGCTCCTGTCTGAAAGCATCACAGAGTATCATCAATAGTGTCAGGGACTTGTACTTACCCTTGGGATGGGTCTTGAGTTGGGCCAGTCATTGGTTGGCCATTCCCTCAGTCTCTGCTCCTCCCCACCACCCTCTCCCCTCCATGCCTGCCTGATCACAGACCACAAAGCCTCTTCCCTCCCTCTCCAACCCTTCTACTCCCCTTCCTCCATTCCTTTCTCCTCAGAGAAGAAGATCCCCCACTCCAACCTGCCTTGGCATATCCAGATACATGACGGCTAAGTGGATCCTCTCCCACTGAAGCCAGACAAGGTAGCCCAGCTAGGGGAAAGGAAACTAATGGCAAGCAACAGAGTCAGAGACATTCTCTTCTCTACTTGTTAGAAGATCCACATAAAGATCAAGCTGCACATCTGCTACATATGTGTAGGGAGCCTAGGTGCAGTCCATGCATGCTTTTTGGTTGGTGGTTCAGTCTCTGTGAGGCCCCATGATCCCAGGTGGGTTGGCTCTGTAGGTCTTCTGTGGTGTCCTTGACCCCTCTGTCTCCCTCAATCCTTCCCCTCACTTTTCTACAAGATTCCCTGAGTTCCACCTAATGTTTGGGATTTCCCTCACCTGCTAGATGAAGCCTCTAAGATGACATGCTAGGATCCTATCTGCCCACACAGCAGAATATCATTAATAGTGTCAGGGATTGGCTCTCTCCCATGGGGTGGGTCTCCAGTTCAGTCAGTCGTTGGTTGGCCATTCCCTTAATTTCTTCTCCATCTTTATCCTTGCACATCTTGTAGGCAAGACAAATTTTGGGGCAAAGGCTTTATGGGTGGGTTGTTGTACCCCCTCCCTCCACTGGAAGTCCCACCTGGCTATACGAAGAACCCACTTTAGGCACCATGTCCCCAGCTGCCAAGAGTCTCAGCTAGGGTCACCTCTATACCCACCCAAGGGTCTCCCTTGTCCCAGGTCTCCAGCTTGTTTCAGAGATGTCTCCCCACCCCACAGATTTCCTTTATCTCTCCCAGCCCTCTCATATCCACCCCCATCTCTCCACACCTGATCCCCACTCTGTTCCCCTCACCATCCCTCTCTCTGTCTACCCCCAATGTCTATTTTATTTTCTCTTCTGAGATTCAAGCGTCCTCCCTTGTGCCCTCCTCGTTAGTTACTAGTTTAACATTTTGATTTACAAGAATTATAGCTGAAATGAGATTTGGGATCTAAATTGCCCTGGTTAATTCCACTGGCCTAGCAACACTGAAGACATACTTAAGTCTAACAAATTCTCTTCCTACCTCCTTCAGATATGACCTCGAAATGAGTAAGCCCGGAAGATCTAACCCACTACATTAGTGTGCCCATCCCTCAACCAACCTGGACAATATGCAGTAGCTTTGGCAGGTTTCTCTTACTTTGAGAAGACCCCACTTCAGTTTCTTCTTAGCAAAGGCTGCTGATCTTGAGTTTGGAAGAGACAAATGATGCAAATTCAGAACAGAAACCTTTACAAAAGACAGGATTTGCTGGATACCTATTGATAAATCCGGGAGATTCAGAGACATAACCACAAGTTATAAACATGATATGCAGGTCCCTCATCTAGAATTGGATGCATGTTCCTCACATTCTCAAATTGATACTAATAGGCCTTTTGTTTTTATAAGCGTTTATAAAGTAATATGACATGAAAACTATTCATATAATTGCCTGCCATCTCTTACATGAAGAAAACATTGTGTATTTTTAGTGCTTAATCTTAGGTATTGAAAAAGAAAGTATACTTCTCATAAATGGTTCTGCACTTATGTTTGTATTTGACTAATTAATTGAGGATGGGAAAGTATTAATCAAGATGTAGCTTCACCACTCACAATGCCAATTTCCCACTAGGCGGAGCTGGAACATTCCAAAGGCAGGCTTGTCGCCTGGACATTAAGCAAGCTCTCTGAATTGGGTTCAGAATAAAATTATACTTTGTTGGAAAATAAATTTCATTTCAATTTGCATATTTAAAAATATCAGATGAGACTGTAATAACGTAATGATTACAACCTGAGTTGTCATACTTTAGCTTAGTGGTGTCTAACCCTTTGGCTTCTCTGGACTATTTTTGGATGGAGAAGAATTATCTTTGACAACTAGCTCAGAGTATATCTTCTTTGTAAGATCATTACCTATGCCTAGCTGCTCAGAGACCAAAGAGCTCTTTATCCCTGCTAGCCACCTACCCGCTATCAGGGAGAAAGTAGTATTCTTTGGTTGTACCTGGCAGGATTCATATGAACCATTGCAGAACCTACAGACTCTCTACAGCACATTGTAGCTGAGGAGGCAGAAATGTGTTTAGACTGCAGGAACAGATGAAGTCTTCTAGGAACATCTGTTTCTTATTGAGACAGCAATTACTGGATAGCTGAGAAGGGAGCTAGGGAAGACAACCCAACTCACTGCCGCTTGAGTATTTCAGCTGACTGGTATATTCATACGCAACTGGGAATGGATACTTCTTATATAACAAAATTTAAGTTTTCCTTAAGAAGTTGAGAAGACATTGAGAAATTTCTTATTGGCAAAACACACTATTGAAAACTGTATAAACTAATGTCAGTTGCTAATACGTGAATAGTAACTCATCCTAAGACTTAGCTGAGTTCAGTTTCTCTGCGGAACCTCCTGGGAGTAAATAAGTACTGTGGTCAGTTTAGAACCATGCCACTCATGGTAGCAAGGAAGAAAATAGTAGTGTCACATTGGGAAAGTGGCATATGTTTTCCTAGTAATTACATCTTCCGTGTTTACTATTCAAAAAAAAAAAAAAAATGCAGGTGTGAGTTTTTGAACAGTGGCCAAGGACAGTGTGCCTGGCTGGCAGCAGCTCTCAAGTGAGTCATGTTTCACTGTCTTGTCAGTTTTTATAACTGTTTTCACTACTAATTTAGATCTGTGATGCAGCGTGCAATTAGCCCTATTGTGGAAGCAGCTGTCTTCATTTTTACAATGGTACTTTCCCTGTTGGCTCTCACAGGGCTTGTTGTGGTTCTGCCAATGTGATGACAGCAGTTGTAAAATGGGACCTAGATGAGCCACAGTGGGTCAGGACCTTCCCTGCACACAGGACTCTTGCTTACTCGCCACTGCTCTAATGACATCTCTCATCTCTCACAGCTCTGCTGAGAGTAGAGAAGGATGTTTCCCTTTGTGTGATAAATTCCATGGAGGCTAGTGAACAGCCTCTGTGCCTTTGCCCTCCTGTCGGTTATAAAGAAGTGACACATTAAAGATGAATTAAGGCGGAGGAGGTATGTTAAATAGTTGTAAAAGGTTCACTTTGAGACAGAGCTCAGGTCCACCGAATCAAAATTTGCATTTTACTAAGATGCTCAGACAGGTTGATGCATGTTAAGTGAAAGAAGCTCTATATTAGAACATTTCTACTTGTTCCCTCTGAACAACAGCTGGCGATGTCACAGAACCCTACAGCTACTTACTAGCTTTTAGTGAGAAGCGCTGTAGTTTACCAAATTCAGAGAAAGCACTTGTCATTACCTGAAATACCTTTAACTAGCCATTTCCCTCTCTTAAAAAATACAAGCTTACTGAGTATAAGTCTGTTGCTTGCTTTGTACATTTCAGTGTCTGCAGCAGGCTAAATAGTAGGTATTTACATGGTAAAGAATGGAGAAATGTGTGCTGGGTTACTTGAGCAAATGGCCCAGTAATGGGTAGACCTAGTTCCACAATCCCAGTGGTTAGCTCAGGCCTTAGTGTATCCGTATTCCAGGTGGCAGAGCAGTGAGAAACTGGGGAGGCAAAATTGCAGCTTTGAGACAATGCCAAGTTCCATAACACAAACTTGGACTGCTTAGAAAAAAAGTGGTGGGTCAGAACTTTCTTCACTGGTATTTGTAACCTGAGAATTAGCAATCTTCTCGCAAGGCTGGAAGAATTCCAGTGAAGCCTAAATATTCCTTGGGATTTCTACCCTATATAGACTACTGGAAAAGCAATAGTGGACTACAGGTATTGGAGAATTGGGAATGGTTACCAGTAGATTCTGGTTTCTTTGATATATCCTTCTGTAACCATGATAACCAGGACAATTAGTCACCCTACTTGTAAACTGTCCAGAGTGTCATGTCTGTTGGATTCTCCTTCTAAATGAATAGAGAACTTGAGGTCTTCAGCTGACATTTTGACTCTTTGAGCACTTCTGTGATCTAACCAAGACTTTCTAGCTCACTCATGGGATAGTAAATGAAACCTACCAAATCCTAACAGGGTTCTTAAATTCTGTCCTGTGATTCATATGAACAAGGACAGACATTTTCCCCCCGAAGAGGTTGCTTTACTGGATAGCACTATGTTAGGCTCTCAAGATTTTCTATATCAATGTTCAGGACACTAAGATTTGAAATGTAATTGAGATACACTGCTCCCAGGCCTGAGCTTCTATACATAAAAACATTCAGCAGGAATAAGTATCAAGAGTCTGTTCTCTCCAAACAATACTCAAAAAGACTGGAAGTGATTATCATTATTATGGAAAAGGCTTATCATGGGACTATTTATAGAACCAACCTTCATATAAGGAAGGAAGACATAGGCAGAGGGCTAGAAGTCAACACAGCTGCAAGGATACAACATTTACCAGATCTTGAGAAGAAAATGACCAGTATGGAATTTTCTGAGGTCAATTGTCAAACTCAATTTAAAGAGAAGTTCATCCACTCAAACACATCATAACCAAATGCAAAAGAAAGAAAAAAAAGGAAAGAAAAAATCTAACGGCAAAGAAAAAGGTAGGGGTTAGAGAGATGACTCAGTGGTTACGAGCACTGACTGCTCTTCCAGAGGTCCTAAGTTCAATTCTTAGCAACCATATGGTGGCCCACAACCATCTGTAATGGGATCTGAAGCCCTCTACTGGTGTGTCTGAAGACAGCTACTCATATAAATAAAATAAATCTTAAAAGAAGAAAGAGAAAAAAAAACCCAAGAATAAAACCAAGCAACAAGAGCTGCCATGTTCAAGGGAGTTCCAACACTCAGTAGATTTCTCAATTGAAAATTTTGCAAGTTAGGAGACACTAGGGCAGGACACTCAATCATGAAGGGAAACAAGATGCCTATCAAGGCTGCCTGAAGAGTTATTCTTCAGAAATAAGAAAACTAAAAACTTCCCCAGTTGAAATCTAGGGAAGTTCCTTATCACTGTCTTTGTTTCTCTCGTTGCTTTGATGAAATACCCAGATGAGTGCAATGCCAGGGAGATATGGCTTGTTCTGACTCATTGTCGTTGGATATAGTCCATCATGGCAGGGAAATAAAGAGCTTGAAGCAGTTTGTTTTATTACATCCACACCCAGGAAGTTTCAGCTCACATTTCCATTTTCTCCAGGCTTACTCTTTCATTGGCATAGCCAGAGAGGCTAAAACAGCCCTACCACCATGCACACAATGTGCCCAGAGGTTGGTTTTCTAAGTGATTCTAGATCCTGCCAAGCTGACAATTAACATTAGCCATTAACAGCACTCTGCCTGCTTCCCAAGAACTGCTAAGAGGAGGTTTTCAAGCTAACATGAAAGGTTATTGATTTTTAACAGCAAGAAATGAAGATGTCCGTGAGAAAACAGAAAAACACATATGGCATAAGCAATGATAGTCATGCTTGGAACTCTCTAATACTATAAGATTGATGTACTATGATAGTTTGAAAGAAAACAGTCTCCATAGGCTTGTAGGGAGTAGCATTTTTTAGGAAGTGTGGCCTTGTTGGAGTAGGTGCGGTGTTATGGAGGAAGTATGTCTCTGTCTCTTCCTGTTGCCTGCCAAATCTGGATGTAAAACCCTCAGTTCCGTCTCCAGCACCATGTCTGCCTGTGAGCTACCATGCTTCCTGATATGATGATGGTAGACTAAATCTCTGAACTATAAACCAGCCCCAATTAATGTTTTTCTTTAAAAGGGTTGTCATGGTTATGTTGCCACAGCAGTAGAAGCCCTAATCAAGACATGTACAAAGACGTTTTCATCTCAACTAAAAAAAAAAGTTCTAAAAACAACAGCTGTAGCTACCATCAGTTTAATGGTGCAAATTACAAAAACAAGCTTTCATATCAAAATCATAAAACACAGCAAGAGTTCGTTGTCAGCTAATAATGGGACAAGGCAATTTTGATGCTGTATGGCAAATGCCAAGCTAAGCCTATAGAAGCACATACTGTTTAAAAAAATGGTTCTAAATGCACAACCATGAGACAGCCAAAGCAGCAACAGACAGAGAGTCCTACACATAACACAAGTACAACGTGGCAGCGACACGGCTGCACCCGCTACAGTTGCTTTGGGAATAAGTGGGTAGAACCTAGATGAAAAACAATTTTAAAAAGGGATACAAAGAGATTTAGGAAAGGCCATCCAGAGACTGTCCCACCTGGAGCTCCATCCCATATGCTGACACCAAACCCAGATACTATTGTTGATGCCAAGAAGCACTTACTGACAGGAGCCTGATACTAATGTCTCCTGAGAGCTCTGGCAGAGCCTGACCAATACAGATGTGGATGCTGGCAGCCAACCAGTGGACTGAGCATGGGGACCCCAATGGAGGAGTTAGAGAAAGGGCTGAAGGAACTGAAGGGGTTTGCAACCCCATAGGAAGATCAACAATATTAGCCAACCAGACCCCCAGAGCTCCCAGGGACTAAACCACCAACCAAACAGTAAACATGGAGGGACCCATGGCTCCAGCTGCATAGATAGCAAAGGATGGCCTTGTCAGTCATCAATGGGAGGAGAGGTTCTTGGTCCTTTGAAGTCTTGATGCTCCAGTGCAGGGGAAGGCTAGGGCAGTGAGGTGGGAGGGGGAGCACCCTCATAGAAGCAGGGGGCGGGGATGAGATAGGGAGGTTGCAGAGGGGAAACTGAGAAAGGAGATAACAGTTGAAATGTAAATAAATAAAATATCCAATTTTAAGAAAGATTTGTTTCTTCAATTAAGGACGTGGTCAAATTTATAATCATGAAAACTAAAGACTTAGGTATAAATTCAATCAAGAAGATAACACTATACAGGAGTACTGTAACACACTGATAAGAGAAGTTGAAGACAACACAAGTAAATGAGGAAATAGTCAATATCCTGAGCCAGAAGGGTCACTGAGGTGACAATGGCTGCCCATCCCAAAGAGATCTTCAGGTTAAGGATGATGTGAATCAAAACATGACTGCCTTACTTGTTTATTTCTTGAGGTAATGGTTGCTCTCAGGAAGTTCAGACCAGTCTTGAATTTACTATGGAGCTGAGGGTGATGCTGAACTCCCAAACCTCCTGCTTCCACCTCCTGAGTGGGGAAACTACAGGTTCACACCATCAAAACTAATTTATCAATAATGTTTTTAATAGAGATGCAAATCCCACCTCTTAACTTCCCATTAACCACTAAATACCCTCTACGTAAACAGGAAAAAAATGGAGGTAGGACACTTCCTGGTTTCTAACCATGAAGTGGTAAGGATCAAAAGAACACAGCATTGTCCTAAGAGCTGACAAATTTACCAGTCACAGTTGAAAGCTGAGAAATAAATCCATGCATTCACAGTCAGTTGGGTTTTTGACAAAGGCACAGAAATACACTGCTGAAAGGGTGGTCTCTCCGATAAGGGTGTGGAGCCGGGATATTGGGCACATACCCACTAAGTGGCACTTGAGAGACAAGGGCAGGGTGATTATGAATTCTAGGTCAGCATGCCCTATATAGCGAGACCCTGAAACAATAACAAAGGAAAATGAAAACAGGCAAGAGAGAAGCAGGACTGAGGGCAACTAAGGATCCTGTAAGGTGAAGAGATGATGAACAGATGGAAGAAAATACCGACAGACCATTCATCCAATAAGGGATTAATGTTTAAAAATTAGAGAAATGGAAATTGCAGTAGTGAGATATCACTTTTACAGCTGTACGGTGACTTTTATAGTCTATCTATCTATCTATCTATCTATCTATCTATCTATCTATCTATCTAT
>JANHMN010000016.1:17138326-17168867 GCA_030674055.1 Rhabdomys pumilio
TATCTATCTATCTATCTATCTATCTATCTATCTATCTATCTATCTATGTAAAAATGGCTGGGAAATCGCAGGGTTCCTCACGCCAGGCTGTGGTAGTTGGCTGGGAACGCTCTGGGTTCCTCCAGCTGGAAGTTAGGCCGGGCTGCTCACTAGAGGCCTCTCCACGGCTCCTCACGGGGCGGCCCCAACACACGAAAAAGTCCTTGGGTTTCCAAAACGGGTTTATTGGCATGACGGGTGGTGGATGGATCTGGATGCACCTCCCCCCCCCCCCAAACCCAGGGCAGACCTGAGTTAAACAGAGAGGGAAAGAGGGGGGAGGGGCTAGGGCTGGGGAGGAATGCTTATTTGGCTCCACCCTCTGGTCTTCAGGTACCTCATTAGTATGTAAATCTCTCTAGGGCCTGAGGCCTGTTTATCACATCCTCCACCTGTGTCCTAAAGGGTGCAGGTTGAATGGAGATTAGACCTTGTGTCAGGAGCCTGGGTTCTGGGGGCCCTGGCCAAACTCACAACCCAAGAACCAGGATACCCTTCCATGGCCCGACATTATATATGGTAGAAAGTGCTAGGGAGGGTACTGAGGAAAGGAATTCATTCATCTTTGGTGCAAATGTAAATTACTATGACCATTATGGAAAACAGTATGCAGGCTTCCCATAAGCCTGAAAATGGGACCTCAAAATGACTTAGAATTGCCTTTCTAGCTAACACACATATACACATACACATACACACACACTGGAAATCAATACATTGAAGGAACTATATTCATCCTCACACTCATTGCAAAACTATCCACAATAGCAAAGGTATGGAATCTCCTAAATATTTGTCAATAAATGGCAAGATTTTAAAAAAATGTAACATGCATAGTGTCTTATACACAATGGAGCAATAGTCAGCCATTAAAAGGGGGAAATTTGAACCCAATGACAATATGGTGACACAGACAAGGTACAAAATGAAATATTGTATGGCCTTGCTTACCTGTGGACTTTAATAAATTTGAGCTCAGAGACTGAAGTGTTTGGGAGGGAGGGGATGGCAAGTTAGTGGTCAAGGCAACTAAATTTAAGAAGTGCTAAATAAATGGCTTTTGAAAGATTGCAAAGCAGGGCCACTACAGGCAATAACATTATGTATTTCAAAAAAAAGAGAGCAAATTAAAAATTCTCACTATAAGAAATGATAGGTAAGTAAGATGATAGATATGTTAATTACCCTGATTTAATCACACCACACTGTTTACATATATCAAAACATGACACTGTATCCCATAAATGTATGCAACTATGATTTGTCAATCAAAAGTATTCATTTTTTTTTTTTTTAAATTGAAGTAAGATGCTCATGTCTCATGGACTTGATGTAGAAAATACCTGCAAACAATACATAGTTCTATAATTGAGGAAAGCTAAATACAGCAACTCGCCCAGATTCCTGTGTAATTGTTTAGTATACCTGAGTGACTTTAGAATAGCTAAGTGCTATATTACTGAGTACTTGATAATGGCAAATGCAATTACCAACTGAAGTGCACTAATATTTTCTGAACCACATTTACGACTGCGGCTGCAAAATGGTTTGTGATTCCATTCATAAAGCACGGATTTTATTCTTTGCCCTCTTCCGACGGACACATTGGTGGGCTGTCAATTCATGTTTATGGTAATGTGTTAACTATGATGTTGCGGCACATATGGATGGAAATGAGGTAAGAATGAGGTGGTACCCATAAGAAGAAAAGGGACTGGGTTTACACGGCACGAATTTTGAGGCTACAGCAGCTCCAGATTTACCAAGTTGTCTTACAATGTTCTTCCTTGAGGGAAAGAGAAGAGTTTGAGTCAGTCAGCTTCGTCAACTTCGGCTTTTGCAAAGCAATCTGGCAATGCATTGAAAACTGGGAAAAGTGCTAAGAAAGACTGCATCGTGCAGCCACTCAAAAGAGATGAAGATACAGAAGATGAGTGATATTGTATGTTGTTTTAGTTTGTGTCTCTGTTGCTGTGACATGACACTGAAAACCAGCATGGGAAGAAAAGCGTTTATGTCATCTTACGTTTTGTTTTTTGGTGTATGTGTTTTGTTTGTTTGTTTGTTTTTCAGGTAACTGGAAGGAAGCTAAAAGGAACTTGAGGCAGGAATCTGGAGGCACGAACTAAAACCAAAGAGCACTTTACTGGCTTGCTCACTGTGACTTGCTTAGCTTGCTCTCCTATGTAACCCTGGATTGCCTGGCCAGGGTTGACACCACTCACAGTGGCAGGGCCTTCTCAACGTAGTCATAATCAAGAAAATATACCACAGACCTGCCAACAGGCCAATTAGATAGGGGCAGATTTTCAATTGCTGTTTTCTTGCCCCCTCCCCCCCCAAAAAAAACACACATCAGGTTGACAAAACCCTAAGCAGCAATCACAGGAAACCCAGTTTCTTCCTTTACTAAAGTGGGATGGAAAAAATAAAGACAAGCATTGGTGTTCATTAAGAACAAGGATTCTTCAATCCCAGCACTCAGGAATCAGAGGCTGGTAGAGCTCTGAGTTTGAGACCACTCTAGTCTACAGAGTGAATTCCAGGACAGCCAGGGCTACATGGAGAAACCCTGCCTCGAAAACCTAGACAATACAACAACAAAGCAAATTAAGTGTAGATTAGATTTTGAATGTTCTAGCCACCCTCCCCTGTCCTCCACAAAAGAACCATCACCAAGCTGAACACAGACTTGCAGAGATTTATTAAAGGAAATAGAAAGAATAAGAATAGTAAGAATGGACAGGTAGGACCTTTGGAAGCACTCAGGCCTGCCAAAGGTGATGCCAGGAAGGTCTCTGATCACAGTGTATCTCTCAGAAAGTTTGGGCCAGGTTTTCCTGAAGCCCCTGAACAGAGTAGATTGAATGCTTTCACCTCTGCTGTTCCCTATATACCTGAAATCTGTGAATGTATCATTATTTAGAAAAAGAAGACTTTGCATATTGACTCTAAGGCCTCAGGATAAAATAATTTGGGATCACCTACATGAGCCCTAAATCAAATGTCTTTATTTTAGGGAACACACACACACACACACACACACACACACACACACACACAGAGAGAGAGAAAGAGAAGGGGGGAGGGAGAGGGAGAGGGAGGCAGGGGGAACATATGAAGACAATTATACAAATATAAGCTAAGGATCAACAAAGGCTGCTGGCAGGCACCAGCAAACTAGACAAAAAACATACACTGGGTTTCCCCTCAGAGCCTTAGGATGAAGCCATGCCTGCCAAAATTTCAAGTTCACACTCCTGGTCTCAAAGCTGTGAGAATATCTTCTCGGATTGTTTCAACCCGCCCTGTTTGTGGTCATCTGCTTTGGCAGCCACAGGAACTAAGCTGAAAACGAGAAGCTACATTTTAGAGTCCTGCATCCCACAGGATGGGCCAACACCAAGCCTCTGCATCCTTCAGTCTCTAGCTAGGGAACCTTGGCTTCTTTGTAACTAGACAGTGGGACCAGAAGGGGTCTGAGCAGATGATGCACCCGTGGGTGCCACACTGAGACATCAGAGAAGCAAAGGGCAGAGAACAGGCTTTGCTGGTCAAAATCTTGGTTGTTAAATCATAAATGTTGTTCTGGTGGAAATACAGGCATAGATTACAAGGAAGCAAAAAAAAAAAAAAAAAATCACTAGTGTATGAGCAGAGTCGGGGAATGCAATTATTTAAAGTTCTGCCTGAGATGGGTTTAATGCGACAAGGCTTCTTACATGAACTTGTGGTCCAGGCAGCTCGGTGTCCAGGAAGGAGGATGTAGAAGAAACAGGCACAGAGCCCAGTACCAGCAACAAATGTAAATGAGTGGAGACTTTGACCTAGTTGCTTGTTGAAGAATTGTCTACAAAGAATGAAATAAATCAAAGGAGGAAGTCAACAAGGAAGGCAGTGACTGTAAAGGAAAAACGACATAAATACTCAACAAGTAGACCCAGAACGTCTTCCAAAGACCACAGAGTATTGTTTTAAAAATGCATCTCCTGAGTAACTTCAGACCTGAGCTATGATTCACATGGCAAGACTCCAGGAACCCTGGTCTGCTGGGGTGAAAAGATTTTATTAAGAGTTAAAAAAAAAAAAGCTTCATTGCACATATTTTAAAAAGACATATTATTTGTAGTTTGTAGACCTTTGTGATACTATTCATTGACTAATATTGGCTTAAACTGCTTAAACTCTGACTTAGATGCTTATCTGTTAAGGGAGATGATAAAAATCTCTGTCGGTTTTTGAGAGGTTTAAGTGTGTCAGAACAGTTTATGGAGCTACACAATATATCTAAACTCGAGTCAAACAGTCTTAGGTACCCATAATCCTATCACTCAAATACAGTTACTACTGGATTTTCAGTATATAAATTCTCCTAGATTTTACAATTCATATATATGCATATGCATGCTTTCCTAGTCTAATTTTCTTATGTCCAAATCAATAAATTTTCCAAAGCACCTTTTTTTCCCCAAAATAATGAGTTTTAGACATTTTTTCCAGATTACTTTTAATGGTCACTTATGGTAAGTATTTCTAGAGCTGACTTACATCTGGATTTTTGTTTCCTTAGAAGAAAAAGATACACAGCTTCCTTTAGGCAGAGTTGTATGACTGTTTCTGGTGTATTAGTTCAAATGGAACCAAGGTCTTTTACTCAGAGGGAGGCTGAGTAGTGGTGAGTCTTCACAAATCCCTTTATTATTAGAATGAGATTCAACAGAGAGAATGGATCCAGGAATTGAAATGAGGGTTGTTTTGGATACTTCATTATTATAGACAATTTGTAGTGAATGCCTTTACTTCTTGTGTATATGATAGTGGGTCTGGTTATTTTCTTAGAATAACTTCCTGGAAATAGAAGTTCTGGTTTAGAAGTTTGTACATTTTAACTTTTGATACATGTGAACTATAGTGGATTGATACGAGACAAGTCATCTTCATTGTAGACAGGTCCATTCCCAAGTCAGAGGGTCCTGAAATGTGTAAGTGGAAAACAGAACCGAGCAGCAGCATGCACCCATCCCTTTCTGGTTCTGATTTTGAATGTGATGGGACCCTAGCTGCCACTGTTTTGACTTCCCCACCATGATGGACTGTACCTTAAAGTGTGAGCTCAAATAAATCCTGTCTCTCTTAAGTGTCTTTTCTTGTAGTATATAGGAAAGACATGGGGCAACCATAAAATAGAAGGACACAGTCTTCCTTTTTTGATACCTCATTCCCATCACAAAATAGCAGACTCCTAGCAACTTTAAAGGCTTCTTTCTCCCCCTGCTCGTCTCCCAGCGTTGCTATGGCTGAAGGTGCTCCTCCATTGTCAGTCGGCCATCTTTTTTGTCTGCTTTTGTGTTGTTCTAAGTAAGACTTTTTTTTTTTTTGCCTTAGTTCTTGAACATCTGTTTCACACGCAGTATTTCACTGAACAGTAGCTTTGGAACCATTTAAACATCTAAGCATCCCCATTTTATCTGAAGGGAATAGAATATGAAACACTAAAGATGTGCTACAGACAGGGAGGTGACAAGTATACATGGGCTCACTTTCTGTGGGTAAAAGGAGAAAGTGGTGTGGTCTGCATATCCTGAGATATATTTACGTGCCATTAGCTTTGGAGGTGGCAAAGCGAAGGATCTGCCCGTTACAGTTCAGATGGAAAATGGCCCCCAATAGGCCCAAGTGTTTATACTCTCGGTTCCAAGTGGAAAGAAATATTTTGAGAGATTGTGAAACTTTTGAGAGGTGTGTGCTGGCTGGATAAGTGGACCACTGAGGGTGGGCCTTGAGGTTCACAGCTCAGCTTCTCATCTTACCTCTGCTCCTGGACCACTAAAAGATATAAACAAGCATCCCACTTTTCCTGATACTGTAGCTCACAACCATCCAGCCGTGTTATATTCCCTGCTCTGATGCACTGTGCCTTATGCCTGACCCAAAACAGAACCCTCTTCCCCTAAGATGCTTGATCAGGGATTCAGTCACAACAATGAGAAAAGTAATGAACAACCAACCTTTTCACCATCTCTTGTGGAATTTGTGTCACTGTACTCTAAAAGGAAACAATATTTCCCACTTTCAAATTTTTGCAGCTATAGCATAGTTCAAGGAAGGACCAGTTATTCATATTTAATCATCACTTACTCTAGTCCTGGTGCTGACAGAAGAGATCCACGTCATTCTGTAGTTATCACTTCTATGACCACATGTGATTCATATAAAGGGTTGGAGAGAGTTAAGTGGAGAGTAACCCTTTCCTTGTATATTCAATATAAATTAAACATTATTAACTTTTTAGAACAAGATAATGGAATCTATGTTTTGATGAGAAAGGTGAGTTATCTCATTGGAATTTGTTGACATGGATTAGCAGGATTCTCTTTCATTCATTCATCGCTCCCTTTTAAAAAAAGGGGGATTGATTCTTTGTGAATTTCACATCAGGCACCTCAGTTCCACTCATCTCTCCATCCTTTCATATCCACCCTCTGCCCTTGCAATCTCCTCTCCAAAAGAAAACAAACAAACACATTTTGCGTGGATGTTGTGGTGTGTTATGCTGTGTCACACAGTATATTCTTTTGCCCAAACATCTTTAGTTACAAATGTTCATTGCAATGAGTCATTGGTCTGGTTTGAGGCCTCTGGCATCTGTTACACTATCAATACTGGATCCCCACTAGGACTTCTCTTGGATGTCCTGTTGTTGCCCTGTGTCTTAGGGATTCTTTAGCATTGGATCTGCAGAACTGGCACCTTCATGTGTTCTAGCTGATTCACAGTTCAGATGGATGTTGGGGTGGGCCAACTCAAAGCCCTAAATCTGGGCCTAGGTAGTGGTTAAGTTGGTCAGCCCACCGGCTCTCCCTCTTTGTACAAAAGCAAACCAGAACCATTCCTTGGACATCAACATGGCCCCGGGTGGCATCCCAAGCCAGGAATGTCCAGATGACCTTTGGTAGTAACATAGCTACTAAAGGAATAACAGAAATATTCAAACTGTAATAGAAGAGAGAGTGAGGAAAAGAAGGGGTGGGGAGTTTACTATGGAATGTAGAAACTGAAGATAGAAAATAACGTAAGAATTTCAGGAATTGTTAATGATAAGGCTTAAGATATTCTCATGGATGTGAATGGCTGAGGCACAGGAAAACAGGGACAGAAATGGAGAACCACAGACACTAGAAAGATCTTGTGTTTGGATAGTAAGGTATGAAGATTGTAAGAATTATGATAGGAGTAATGAATGAACAATCAAAAAGTCCTTTCATGATAGTGGAGAAAACAACCAAAACAGGTGCTTGCTGGTGAGGTGGAGAGGACAGCCAGCGTAATACAAGTTACATGTGTGATAAAGTGCAATCATAGCTAAGATAGAAACATTAAACACACAGGGAAGACCACTTCAGTATCTAGAATATACACATGACAAGACCACAAGACAAATGATGGCTAAAGATTTTCTTAAAAAATAATTTTGAGGTAACTTTTGAGCTAGTATCAAAGGAATGCATATATTTCTAAAGCACAAAGGAGCAGAAGCCCAGGGAGGTGATAAGCTCATTTGATAGCAGACATTTTCTTCACACACCCTGATACCTTCAGCCTTCATTTTTGTGGGCAAATTGAACACAGGAGACAACTTTAAAACCTGAGGCTAGCCCTAAGTGGACATCCAACAGCTCTCTATGAAAGATTTATCCAAAATGAACCTCATTGCATATCACAGTAAGAATGCATGCACGTCTCTATTTGAGCATCAGACAGAACAGAAAAACTCTTTTGAAAAATCTCACCTTCAACTCTGCTTTAATTTTTTTTCTAATTAATTTTTTATTGATTCATAATAAAAGAATATATATAGTTCGTATGAAAAACAGCAAGATAAGTTAAACCAAGAATAACAACAGAGCCTAGGAAATTAAAGCTGTGGCTTTAGTGTCAGGAGCTAGGGCATAATCTCCCTGAAGAAAGGAATTTCAGACTTCTATTTAAAGAATTATCACTCAAAGTTCTGAAGAAAAACTTACTCACAGTAACAGTTTCACACTGGCCAAGAAATCAATGTCCCATGGTAGAAGTCTAGCAGAAAAACAAGACGTGATTTAGAACAAGAATGATTTAGAATTTCAACATTATTAGTTGTACAATACAAAAATTTTAATAGTTTCCTAAGCGTTCTTTAAAAACATAATCATCTTTTGGAATTGATAGTGGGCAGTGGTGTCCAGGACTCTCAAGAGACACCATTATCTGAGGATGTTCCATTACCTCACACAAAATGAAGTGTACACTAGATGTTTTAAAGAGAGTTAGGTTATTGACAAATTAAGTATCCCTAATTCATAATGGTTGGAACTTAACATGCTTTAAATGTAGACTTTTTTCCTTTCCTGCTTTCTTTTCATTTTGTAATAGCTGCATAGGCTTTCTAGCAGAGCATCCATGATTTAAAAAAAAAAAAAAATCCTAAGTCCTTTAAAAACCCCAAATTGCTTAAGTATCAGTTCTTTAAAAGTGTTAGAATTGTGAGCACTACAAGTTTTCTTATTAGAAAACTAATTAGCTGTGCAACCTACATTCAACACATTGTAAATTCTATGTAAACAGGCATCACACTCTCTTGTTTTGTTTGTTTGTTGTTTGTTTGTTTTAGAATAATGGTTTGATATTTAGTAGAGATGCACTTCCTTTGAAATAGTTTTAATCTTGGTGTGCAGAGAAATTTTAATTCAGCAACATGGCTGCTCTGGCAAAGGATCACATCCAAAGAACTTCTAGGTTTGTGTGATCTGGCTGGAAATAACACACTTTTAATCCTGCTGGCTGTAATACAGACACTCTCTGACTGCACATCTTTCATCCCAATCAATGAAAGTAAAATTAGTCTTCGGAAGTAAACAGCCATTCTTGAAGGTGATGTCTAATTGAGGGACAGACAAGGTGATGAATCATAGAAGGATTTCATAGAGTGAATCAGTGATAGGATAGGCCCAATTCTCACTAGGACAGAAAAGAAAGAAGAGTTAAGAAGTAGCACACACACACATACTGAAAGAGAGAGAGAGAGAGAGAGAGAGAGAGAGAGAGAGCAGAAGAGGTTTTACTGGGACAGTTTTGCAGAAACAGGTTGCAGATAAAGATAGAATGAACCAGAGAATGAGACCAGATTACCAGAGTTAGTGTGAGGCCAAGAAGAGCAATTCAGCCAGAAGCTGAGAGAAGCCAGTTTGAATTAGCCAGCCAGAACAGCTGAGTTGAATCAGCCAGCTAGAGTTCAGAAAGAACTAGAAAGGGTGAGCTTATTCAGCAGTAAGCCTCCAAGATGACAATTACATCTTGCACACAGAAGTTATTTTTACATCTGTGGCTTGAAGTTATAGATATATATTGCTGAACATAACATGCAAGAACATAATTTCATACAATTTCAAAAAAATCCCCCAAATTAAAAATAAAATTCTACTCATACTTAGACACAGAGCACACACAAAATCCCATAACACACACACACACACAAAAAAAAAAAAAAAAAACAAAACAAAAAAACAAAAAAAACCCATAAAACAGTCTAGGATCAAGTATTGAAAAAGCATTTATACTGAGAGTTGGTTTTTCAGTAATACTTTTGGAAGCAGAATACACTAGTACTTTAAGTATTGATGAATAATCAATCAATAGTCACAGAGAATTTGATACACAGTGAACTGTCTTTCAGTAACATGAAGAAATTTTAAAAATTATACCCAGTTCTTGAGTAAATATACTACTAGTACATCAGCAGTAAGAAAAAAATCCATAACGTTGGGGACTCTTATGGAAGAGTTGGGGGAAGGATTGAGGGCCCCAAAGGGGATAGGAACTCCACAGAAAGAACAACAGAGTCAATTAACCTAAACCCTTGTGGGCTCTCAGAGACTGAACTACCAACCAAAGAGCATACACAAGCTGGACCTAGGCCTCCCTGCACATATGTAGCAGATGTGCAGCTTTGTTTTCATGTGGGTCCTGAATACTGGAATTTTGGCTATCACTAAAGCTGTTGCCTGTCTGTGGGATATGTTCTTCTAGCTAGATTGCCTTGTCTTTCCTCAGTGGGAGAAGATGCACCTACCCTTGCTGAGACTTGATGTGCTAGAGTGGGAAGATACCCAGGGAGGACTCTACCTCTCAGAGAAGAAGGGGAGGGATTGTGGGGTAGGGAACCAGGAATGGAGGCAGTGTTAGAGATGTAATGTGAATAAATGAATGAAAAGAAAAAGGAATCATCTGAGGAGGAAGTTTCTTTCTGAGAAAAAAATAAAGAAAAAAGAAGAATTCATATATATGTATATATGTATATATGTGTGTGTGTGTGTGTGTAAAATATATGTACAATACACTCACACATTTCAAATGCAAAGATGTTACCGATTATTATTTACAACACCAGAGAGTTGTAAAGTAATGTAATATCACAATGTTTTGTGATATTAAAAAAGAGGCTAAATATACTCACTAATATTACTATTACTTTTATAGTAATATAAAATTACTTTTAATAGTAATATTACTATTAATATTACTATTTCTTCCACATCTGTTAAACCATAAGTATGACTACTAAAAGAATAGACATACTTTGCAAAAGAGTAGTTAGAGAAAAGTGAAGCCAGGAGGCACTTCAAAGTCTAGTGTGTCAATAGATGATTCATTATAAATAAATAAAAACCCACCCAGGTGAACTTATGAAGTTAACATAAAACCAGTAAATATCTCAGATTCTTAGACACTTCATAAGCCCTAGGTAGCTTCAGAACTACATTTGGTTGTGCATTCAGCCTGCTATTGTGCTCCTTCCTTAAGCTCTGCCTTCACGGTTTCCATGGGTGCAGTGACTGAGTTTTCCCTACTCTCTGAGATACTTTGTATAAAAGAGATGATTTAGAAACCAGAAAATTTGGTAAAATTACCTCTTGGTGTGAATTCTTTTCTTGGATAGAGAAAAGTTGTTGACAGTGATACGGATATTGATTTCAGAAATGTATCTACTGTGGGGTGGAATTTTTTTTTATTTCATTTTGAGTCTATTGTGGCAGTTTATATTATTCTACAAATGTCTCCATTATAGCTAAGCTTTTGTCTTAAAGAAACCCATTTTCATCCATGATTTTACAAATGAAGAGAGAACAAAGATTTCAAATTTTAGCTGTGCTAGCGATTTGAAAGTGTGTTCCAGTATAAAAAGGTATAGGATTAAAGAAGCAGAAAAAGTTAAGTCAATTTTCAAGTAGCCCTGCCATCCAAAACCATTGCTTTTCCCAGGATTCCTTGGTGGAAGATGATGGTCATGTCACTGTCCTAGACATTTACAAGTGAATGGAGGTGGCGTGTTTAACTTCTGAAATATTTAAAAGAGGAGAACTGGGGTTTAGATCACTGAGGACAACGTCACCTAGCGTTCATAAAGCTTGAGTTTTATCACCAGTGTCACATAAAACTGGACATGGTGGTCTACTCCTGTTTCTCTAGACCTCAGGAATTAGAGGCAGAAGGACCAGGGGTTCAAGGTCACCGTCAGTTACACAGCAAGCCAGTCAGCCAGCATAGGCTACATTAGGCCCCATCTTAAAATAAAAGAAAAGAAGAGAAAAAATAATATACATGACTTCCTTTCTTTCCATTCTTGATGTGCTGGCTAGAATGAGAACATCAATCTTAGCGCACTAAATGTTTTAAGAATGGAGTCTTGTTCAGAGTGACTGGTCAGTGGAAGGCATGTCAGTTCCTAAGGTCTTTGTGCTACAGGTCAGCTGTTTCACCTGGACTCATTTTATCTGGAATTCAACACAAGAAAGAAAAATCTCATGTCCTCTTGATGCTGTTGCTCTAGGGAGGATCCTAAGCGCTGTGGACGATCCTAACCTTGCTCTACATAAATGCTCACCTGACAAACGCCTACATATACACAAGGATTTCTCTTTTTGTCCTATTCATGTATGGTTTCCAACTGTGAAACCAAGTCTGCTTTAAACTTTAAGTATACTTAATGCATTTATTCACCAGAATATTTGAAAATACAAAAAGAGAAAGAGATCAAGGGTAATCACAATCCTTAGGCAATTGCTATAATTTTTGATGTGTATTTTTTACACCAAACAGAAAACTAATCTTCTCTTTTTTGACAATGGCTAGAAAGCAATCTGTGACTGCTGATAAGCAGGAAATGATCTGGCCATGATCTTGGGATATTAAATATTTTAAAAGTCCTCCCTTTCACTCAGAGATAAATTTGATTTCCAAAAATATAATTTCATGCACTAAAAGGCCTCAAAGTGGGCTAATGCTTTGGGCTTGGGTGGAAAAGAGTGCGGATTGATGCTCTAAAACTTGTAACCTTTACCTGAGGTTGAAAGTCTGAAAGTTGTTGGACCTGTGAGCAATGATGGCCCAAGGAAGCCATTATAGTCTGAAGGTCAGTGTGCTGTGAGGTACCACTTTTAGTAAGTGGATTCTGTGGTTACAAAAAAGAAGCAGAAGAAAGGTCTGCTCAGAAAGAGTGAATTCTCCTGGCTCAGGTTTACAAAGGGGCTCTACAAGGTTCTAACAATGAACTCCTTGAGTTCATCTTTGGGCTCACTGCAGATGACTGAAAGTACTTGCCTATATAATGTTGTATATATTTTCATATATATATAACATTATATATGAAATGTTATATATATTTTCATTATATATACATAATATTTATTATATATTATGTGGAATATATATGTTAATTTCATCTACATTTTGCATAGCCTAAAGCTTGAGCAATGATTATGCTCACACACTCAGGGGTAGTATTACTAATGACACAGGATTTACAAAGCTAAGATAAAACAAGATGGATTAGTGATGCTTCTTAAAATAAAAATGTCACAGGCTGCTTCTTATTCATATTGGTGAAATTAGAAACAAAAATAAAAAGAATCGGGGTGGTAATTCAGTGGTTAAATGCTTGCTTAGAAGGCATGAGACCATTGGTGCATGCTCACACATAAAAGCAAACAAAACAAAACAAAACAAAATATAACAAAACAAAAAACAACAACAAAAAACAAAAACAAAAAACCCCAACAACTTTTCTACAAATTTTCACATGAACCTTCCTTAATAAATAGACCATTACTCACAGTGTCCTAGTCATGTTGGATCCATTGGCAAGGTTAGATATAATAAAGCAAACTACTGTCCTGTCAATGGTATGTACTCATGCACATTGTCCAAATCATATTCCAAAACTTACAGAAACAGTCTCTATTGATTCACTGGGACATTACTATCTTTAAATTTGTCATTTCAATATATATTTTGTAATATCTTATTCTCTAAAAAGGGTACAGATATGGTTTTAAAATGTAAATAGACAATATAGCATGCAGTAACATGTCCACTCTCACCTCATCTTTGGTCTTCAGTACCTTGCATGCAAATGTGTGTGTGTGTGTGTGTGTGTGTGTGTGTGTGTGTGTGTGTGTGAAGCCTGGGGGTTGACTATGCATTTCTTTCTCTATTGTTCTTTTACCTTCTCATTGAGCCAGGAGTCTCACTAACTAACTTGCCACTTGCTCAGGCTCCCAGAATCTGCCAATCTGGGCCTGTCCTCACTGGCTGGGATTGTAAATCCACATTACCATACCTAGATTTCACATAGGTGTTGACAAACTGAAATCTGGTCATCAGGCTTGGCCAGCAAACACTTTACCTACTGAGGCATACCCATAGCCCATCCCTTATAAATGTTCATGCTATGTCATCCGGTATATGATCATCCATGACTGTTATATTTTCCTATGAATTATGGCATTTATTATTGCCCAATGCCTTTAGAGTATTATCTAATGCTTCTTTGATGTGAATTCAACCTTGTCTGATATCACAACATTTACACAATTTTGTATTTTCATTTGCATGCTACCCCTGTTTATCTTAGAGACACCTTGTCATCAATTTTTTAAGTGATTCAGTCAGAAAGTCTTTCTATAGGAAGAGCCGATAGTATGTACTTTGTGTGTGTGTGTGCGCGCGCGTGTGTTCATCCTGCTGTTATCTTTTAACTCTGGCGTTAGGTTTGCTGTTGCCATTTATACATTGATACACTATATGAGCTTCCTATAGTTGGTTTCTACACATGCTGTTTCTTAAATGTGTATCTTTTCATCTTAGACTCTATTCATCCTCTCTAAGAGGACCAGTTGAAATTAAATTCTTAGTGTAGAGTTGTCAAGACCATTGCATTGTTTGAAATCTATCTCAAGCCCATTTAAGATTTACTCAATCTTTCCACAAAGAACCAAGCACCAGACTGCTAAATTATGCTTCCAGCATAGATGTGGATGGAGTTAGTAGAGTGGGCAGTCCTGTCTCCTTCCTGATTTTAATGGGATTCCTTTGAGTTTTTCTCCGTTTAGTATTATGTTGGCCAGGGAGATGCAAATTGGTGCAACCACTCTGGAAATCAGTATGAAAAATCTTCAGAAAGCTAAAGATGAGTCATATGTCACAGCTATACCACTCCTGGCATATACCCAAAATACTCATCACCTTACTTCACCAACACTTGTTCAGCAATGTTTATAGCCTTCCTATTCACAATAGCCAAGAAATGGAAACATTTCCATAATTGTCCTTCAATAGATGAATGGATAATGAATAGATACACAATGAAATAATATTAAATAGTAAAGAGAAATGAAATGTTGAAATTAGAAGTTAGATGGATGGATCTAGAAAAGATTACACTGAGTAAGGTAGACCAAAAAGTCAAATTCTACAAGTTCTATATTATCTGTGGTTTCTAGCTGCAACCATTCAGATGTGAAAATAAAACATGGAGTCACCATAGAAACCAGGAAAGGAGAGAAGGGCCATAGATGGAGGAGGCTCCAGCAAGTAACAGCAGGATACAGAAAACATGAAGTGTGAAATGGAGAAATGGGTCATGTGGCTCCAACTGTAGAGGAGAAAAGGCCATCTATAATGAGGAAGAATGAAAAAAGATGGACGAGTAACACTAAATTCATTTGACGAAGCCTCAAAGACTCATGTTTTATATATTAATCTAAGATCACACACAATACATGTAAGCATACATAAACACACTTTTTAATTATTATTAAACTATTTTAAATTTAAATATATTTTGATCGTATTCTTCCCCTCCCCCATGTTCTTCCAGATCCTCTCTCTGCCCCTACCCATCCACCTTTATCTTGTTTCTCAAAATCAAAAACAAACTCCCAAACTCAGTATGACAACAAGACTCTCAAAATCAGGAAAACAAAAGAAACAATATCCAGACAAGGGGGAAAACCAACCAAACAAAAAACTACATGCTCATGCACACACACATAAACGCACAGCAAAAATGAAACAAACAAGCAAGCAAACAAACAAACATGCAAACAGTATGGAGTTTGTGTATATGTCAATCAACTATTTCTGAACATGAGGCTACCTCTGGGGTGGTTGGTATAAGCAGTGTCACTCCACTGGAGAAAAGTGACTCTCCCTCTTTCAACAGGTATAAATAACATTTTAGTCATTAGCCTTTACTCTAGTGGCTAGGTTTTCATTCATTCATTCTTTCATCTATCCATCCATCCATCCATCCATCCATCTATTCACTCACTTTTTCATTCATTTTTTAAAAATATAGCAAAATAAAATATACTATGACAAAACAAAATCTAACATGTTGGAGTTGGATGGGACAAGCCAACAGAAGCAAAAGAACCCAAGAGAATGCATAAGAATCAAAGCTCTAATCATGTTCAGGAATCTCATAAAAACACTAAACTTGAAACCTTAACATACATGCTGAGGAACTGGTACAGACCCGTGCAGGCCCTGAGTATGCTGCCCCAGACTCTGATTTCATGAGTTTTGCTCATGTTGATTTAGAGGATCCTTCATCCTTTCTGGCTCTTACCTTCTTTGAGCATCCTCTTCCCTGGGGTTCCCTGAGCCTTGAGGGGAGAGATTTGATGGAAACATCACATTTAAGGTTGAGTGGTCCAGGGTCTCTCATTCTCTGCATAATATCTGACTATGGTTCTCTATATTTGTTCCCATGTGCTGCAGGATGAAGTTTCCCTGATGAGGGCTGAGCAAGGCACTCATCTACGAGTAAAGTAGAATGTCACTTGGAGTCATTTGCCTCCATTCTCTCTCTCTCTTTTTACATGAGTACTATTTGCTTTTACCCTAGGTCCCTGGGAAGTCTAGTCTCTGGTTCTTGGTCACTGAAGCAGGGTCAGGTGTGGGTTCCATCTCATGGAGTAGGCCTTAAGTCAAATCAGATGTTGGTTGGTTACTCCCACAAGCTCTGTGCCACCATTGCCCTTGGTATGTCTTGAAGGTGGTACACCATTGTAGGTCAAGGGCTTGGTGTTTACATTTCTGTTTTGGTAGCTTGCAGAGTATCTTCCTGTAAAAGACACAAGAATGTAAAAGTTGGGGCTCTGTGTAGGCACCAGCTTGACATCTCCATGTTCAGTGAAATATTCAACATCCGTAGCCACCAGAGAAATGAAAATCAAAACTACTTTGACATTTCATCTTACATCTACCAGATTTGGTGAGACCAAAACCAACCAAACAAACAAACCAAAAACAAATGTCGGCTGACAGCTCATGTTAATGAAGATATAGAATGAGAACCACATTTAACGATTGTTGATGGGAGTAAAACTTGCACCACCACTATAAAAATCAATATGGTGTTTCCACCAGGAAGATGGCAATCAATCTACCTCAAGATCCAGCTATACTGTGCTCGTGCATATTCCTAAACAATTGTTCATCCTACCACAGAGATGCTTGCTCAACCATGTTCATTGTAGCCAGAAATTAGAAACAACCTAGATGTCTCTCAACGAAAGAACAGATCAAGAAAATGTACATTTGCACAATGGAGTATTACTCAGACTTTTACAAAATGACACCATGAAATTCAGGCTAATGGATGGAACTAAATAAAAAATTATCCCGAGTGAGATATCCCAGACCCAAAGGACAAATATGGTATGTATTCATGTATATGCGGATATTAGCTGTTAAGTCAATGGTAACCAAAGGACAATCCATATAACTCCAGAAGGTAGGTATGAGACAGATTTTCATTAGAAAAAGGAAATAGAATACATGATTATGGATGAATGAATCAGGGGTAGGGGTCTGGAACAGGAGGAACAAGATTTGGGAAGAAAGGCTCTGGGAGGGAACATGGGGAGAGACAGCTAAAATTAAGAGACACCTGAGGGGTAGTATGAGGATCTAACACAGTAGAAACTGTCTATAACATATACTTATATGGACATGCTCTAAATGAAATCACCAGAAGGGGAGGGCAGAGTCTGAACTCACTGTCTCTTGTCAGCAAATGAAGCTTCCAGTACTGGGATTGGGTTCTATCTAATTGAGTGTTTGGTTAAGGGGGACACATGGGAACCCCTGAAGAATCCAGGCTGTTGCCAAGACTATAGGTTACTCTCCACAAACTGACAGTCAAGCTCCTCTGCTGAAGACAACATCAACACACACATAGCTTAAAAGAAGATTAGTCACACTGGCTGAAAATGTTTCCCACAAAAACCCCAGCGCAGACATGAGAAATCCTCTGTTTGAATGGTTGTTTAAGTGACTCTCAAAACAATATGGATTATGCATGTAGCCCTTGGTTTCTTCTCAGGGATTGAAGGTAGGCCCCTATTCCTGAAGACATCACATACTTAGGGCACAGGATTCAGATGATCTGACCCCAAAGCCTCTTTCCTTCAGTCTAGCCTTCAAGGTACCAGAACATGCTATGCAAGCTGCCAAAGGAGGAAAGCATTTAAATAGTCCTGGCCATATACAACACCATGACAACAAGGATGATAAGATATGCATATTTGAATATCAGGCGCACAAAGATGTACATATACATTGCAAGATGCAATAAGTAGCACACGTATGTCAGTGGAAACTGATAGCTGTCTAAGTGGGTCTTAAGATCCCCTTACCAGGAGAGATGTTTGATACTAGGAACTAGCCAGCTTCCTCAAGCTAGTAAGAACCCACTATGACCACTTTACTAGTCTGATATAATTCCTGTCTCTCTCTCTCTCTCTCTCTCTGTATATATATATATATATATATATATATATATATATATATGTATATATATATATACATATATATATGTGTGTGTGTATGTGTATGTATATGTGTATGTATATGTATATGTATATGTATATGTATATGTATATGTATATGTATATCTTATCCTTATACCCACAGATAAGTGTAACTACCATCATCAAAGGACTCTTTCTTTATAGATGATGAAGGCCATCATAGATAACCACAACTAAATACCATGCACTGGATATAATGCAGAGCTAAACGGACTGTGAGGAGTCTACTCCGAATGGATACATTTACAACATAGCTGCTATGTCTATGACTCAGGGAACATTGGGAAGATGTATCACAAAGGTTGCAAGGACCAGAATACCAGGAAGTGAGCTATGAAACAGTCTCATCTAGAAATGGCTGTATAACCAAGACCTAAACAACGGCAAAATCAAAGGCTACATTAATGTGGAAAAAGGAAGACAACGGAGCCCTACCTCTTGACAATGAACTAGTGTTTCCAAGTGACAAGTCCCCTTATTATGTCCAATGCAGAGTGGTCAGCCCTGAAGCCATATACAAAGAAACAACAAGAATGAACTTAGTAGGTTATGTTTATAGATTTGTACATGTACATACATACATACATACATATGCATACACATATATTACGTAACAATAATAAGCACAGTAAAAGAAGCTATTATTTGACAGTGAGGGGACATAAAAGGGGCTGAATGAATGAACAGGGTGGGGAAGTGATATAATTTTATTTCAATTTAAACATTTTTTTAAAAAAATGCACCAGTACCAACATACTATAGCAAGGCCAGAAAAACCTCAAAACTAGAAAGCAGTGACTCATTAAATACTACTCAGTGAAAAAGATTGCAATAATGACCAGGCAAAATAAAGAATAATCCTAAGAACTTTCAGAAACAATGTTCTGAGTGAGAGATTAGACAGAGTAAAGGGGAAAGAGTGGGGAGTCCTAACAGAAGTCTAATCAAATTTTCTGGACTGGGGATGGATAATAGAATTGGAGGAAAATTCCTAATTTAAAATTCTATCTGGAGAGATGTTTTACAGAAATTATGGAAACACTGTCCTATTATATATATATATATATATATATATATATATATATATATAAACAGAAAGAAAGATAAAAATAGCAAGACACCTAGATTAATAGTGAGGATTTAGATTGCCAAAGACCAACAGAAGTAATGAAAACAAGAGAAAGCAAAACACACATGCGTATGCACACACACACACACACACACACACACACACACACTCGCACGTGCATGCATGCGCACAAATACACATGCACAATGAAACATATCTTCAATCTACTGAAACATATTCCAGGGTAAATTCAGCACACTGCTAAGAAGCTTAAAGGATCTATGTTCTAAAGAAAATGCTAGGAGAACTTCAAGGCAGATGAACAAAGGAAATACCCCAAGGAAGGGTTGAGATGCAAGAGAAAGAGCTGAGCGAGAGGCTGCCTCCAGCATATGTGTAGTAGCATTGTCCTAAGTGCAGTGTTAAAAACACACTCTTTCCAATGAAAGTATTTCAGGACAGCGGCCATTTTAAACTCAGCAAAATTCTGTTAATTGATGCTAGATAGATAGAGCTAGCCTCTCTGCTGATGCAATGATGTAATTAGTGAACATAATTCACACCCAGTCTCTCGATTTCAATAACATTCATTAATCACTTAACCAAAACTAACTCATTGGGTGGATAAAAAAATGATGTGTTATGATAATATTCACCCATGTGGAAACCCAGTAAGCTCAATATTTTTGGACTCAGAAAGTTTAATTTTTCTTTAAAACAATAAGAATCAGAGCCATACCCAAAACTCTGAGGATTAGACTTTTAAATCTTGATGTATTGTATTAAGACGAGAGGCAACTATGGCAAGAATATGGTATAATACCCAGTCATATGATAATTGAATTTACTTTCCTAATATGATGAAATTCTAAGGTTTCCTTTGCTTTATTTCTTTGAAACAGTCATTATGATGGCGTCATGAAATCATTTCTAATCCAGTGGAGCCAGCCATCACTACCATTTGAAATACAGTTATGTCTCTCAGCAGTGGCTTAGTAATGATATTAGCTATGAATTTTCCTGCAAAAGCAATTTATTCATGTCACCACTTAACCACCGTGAGCTTGTTTGTGGCTTTTTAAGTGGGATCTGTTTCATTGTTTGCTTCTTTCTTCAGCACATACAGCTCTACTGGTTGTCATAAAGGAAGGCAGAAAAGCTGATTAGAACGAAGAGTTTCTTCCCAACTTATTTACTCATGATGACCAGAGTCACAAAGGAGGGGGAAGCAGACCCCAGTCAGAGAAGTTATGTTCATAATCCATAAAATCCACACTCTTACATCCAAGCTCGCTGCTATAACTGCCTTCTTATTCATGTCTACTTCTAGAGTATTTGAAATAAATCAATAAAAAAATTAATGTTTGCAGTAATATGAACTCTTTCAACAACAACAACAACAACAATAATAATAAATACTAGTAATAAAATACGGCTTGCACGTAGGGATTAAGCAAAGCAGTGTTTAGTTTTGTATCTTGGTGGTGGAGGTGAAAGTGAACCGTGATAAACAGCCTTGAATATATCCACTTGATTACAGTCTCAGTCTCCTGCTTTTCTTACCAAACCACAGTTACTTAAGACATAATATATGCGAGAACAGTCCCTCATTCTATTTTTTGGCTGTGTGTGGATACTTGGTTGTTCCTAAGACAATGTAAAAAAAGGCAAAAAAATAAAAAACTAAGACACTGTGAGAACAGATCTCCAAGGCATCTCTGTATTGTCTTCCTAACTTCTTGTCCATCTGCAATTATAAACATATCTATCATGTGGCACAAGCTTGGCTGTGCTCTCCCTTCTAAGAATTCCCCACGTCTTCCAGATCTTCCCTTTTCTTCACAATGCCAGCTGCCAGTGGCAGGGATTCTTCTGGCTGAGTGCACAGATACAACACCCCTAGAGCCTGTTTGTGTCTCAGCAAAGCAGACATTGAAAACCTATGAAAGGGGCAACTTGAGGGGATAAGGAGCCCAAATCACACTAGTATTACCTGTCAGTACATCCCTACCACAATTAAATAGTAATACCTGCTGCCTATCAAACCACTAAGCCCTTTGCACGTGTGTAATCTCGCTGACTCCCACTCAATCCAGCATGGGGCTGGGAGGATCACACTCGCATACATTCCATCACAGACTAGGCACTTTGTTGTCATCTTGAGAAACGGGGCATTCATTTCATTTCATTCTCAAAAAAAAAAAATATTGTTGAATACTCAGAGAATTTACAAAGGAGATGTAAAAAATAAAGACACCTTAGTTATTAAGACTTTTGTTTCGCAAGTGCTGGGCATTGGTTATATATTTCATGGAGACTACCTCAACTAAGATGTTGTTAGGAATAGTTCTCCTCAACTTAGAAAACTCGTGCTGCTATCCCCTCTCTTTGACAGAGGAGGAAATAGTGGCATAAAACCAGCCAAGGTTCTTGCCTAGACCTGGATTTGAACCCACAGAGTTGCAGCTCCAAGTTCCTACTGTTAACCACTTTGATACTCTGTTCTCACCAAGGGCATCATAACACAATAACCCTGGGGGTTCAAGTGACAGTATGCTGGAGTTCATTTCTCTGTCTACTTGTATGATAGGAATGTTTCCAAGTGAAAAAAAAAAAAGGTCTGAGTAAATCTTGATATATTTAATATGAAGATAAAGTATATTGTAAAAACATAGATCATCTTGGAAACTGTGGCGCTCAGCTAAGCATATAAATCTCCAAGCCAGAACACATACGTTTCTCCAGCACGTCTGGTCCCAGGAACTTACTTCTTTCACTTTCAGAACACCAGTATCTCGTGGAAAAGTGATAACTTGCCAGGGTTCAGGGTGATGCTCTTGTTTCGTTTTGTTTTGCTGTTGTATCTGCCCATCACAGCTTCTGATTCATAACCAACCCCTCATCTCATTGTGATTCCTAAGCTTTCCTTTCTTTTCATCTGTTCTCTCCTTTCTCCCTCTTGGAGAATATTTCACCCCCACTGTCCACTTTCGCAAAGCCATCTTTGACTTCAAGGCTGCAGTGAGAACCAAGTGTACAGCTGCCTCTGGTTGGCAGACTGCCAGATAGCCGATCTGTCCTCACAGTATGTCTTAATTTATTTACTTATTTTTACTTTCCTTTTTAAAAACATTGTCTTAGGACCAATTAGGATATGGTAAAATAATAGAGTATTTTCTTAAATGATTATATATATATGCAGATATATGAATTTTATTTATGTCTATATTGGATATTTGCAGAGTTAATTTGGCTCCTTCCCACAGGCATTAAATAAATGTTTAGTAAATAATAAGGAACATTTTAGGCAAGTAGATAAAGTGATGGTTAAGAAAAAATTAGACAGTAGACCCAGGACTTAACTTTTGCCATGCTCACTAAAAAGAATTGCCTGTTAATATACATGTCTTCTTTTAGATTACCAGAAGCACTTGTGACTGTCCCACATCTCATCAAGACAATTAAAAAGAAAACCTTTTTACTTTGCAAACTTCAGATTATGACAGTAACATTAGGCTCAACACAGACTTGGTCTTTGCCTGATAATATAACTCCATCCCACCATATATGAATAACTAACATTCTTTTACCAATTTGAACTCTATTTTAAGAGTAAGGGAGAAAAAGATAAAATTACTTAGATCAATGTGAAAGATAATAAAACGTGATTTGTAAAATGAGAAACATTTTAACTCTCACGTAGGCTGAACATTAGAATGCATAAAATTGAAAGGCTCTACCGTTAGAACAACTTACATCACATTTCCTGATTGGCTCCTCATATAAAATGTGCAGTGAAGAAATCCTAAGAAGATTCATTTGATTGCTTTGTAACCATTTTGCTAATAACATAGAACCATTAAAGTAAAAAGGAGAACACTTGGGTTTTGCAAACGTGACTTAGAGAAGAAATTGTCCTTAGTGTGTCTTTCTTGGACTCAGAAAATTGTCTTAAGATGCTCATTTGTAATACTCCGCATGTTGACAGTCCAGTTTCAGGAGAAGGGTCCCTCTTCCTTGAAGTGAGTCCTTTTTAATTAGACCGTATCTCCCCATTTGGAGTTCTCAGAAGGCTTCACCAGTTCTGACTGACTGCAGATGACTCCGGTAATGGAAAGTGTTTTAGGGGGTCATGAACAAAAATAACAAATGCTAATTCAAGCAGAAAACAATGGAGTTTTCATATTTGTATGCACAGGAAAAATTATGTTTTTACGGAATGTGAAAAGGCATGGGATTCCCGTCCAACTCACAGTCTCTTGCCGGCAGTATCTCAGTTTTACCTATTATTTAAACAAATCCGTTTTATATTTCCCAAGTACAAAAATCAAAACCTAGCTCATTCCTTAATTTCCCAATAAAACATTTAGTTAGAAAACGCAGTGATAAAGATCACATACTCTACTCCAGGCTTGTCAGATAAAATATGGGGAGCCCAGCTAAATTGGGGTTTTAGATTTAAAAAAAAAATCAGTTTTTGGCATCACTGTGTCTCAAATGTTACATGAGGCATTCTTACACAAACAGATAATTCATTGTTTATCTGAAATTGAGATTTAACCAGGCATGTTGAATTTTTACTTTAGCAAGCTGGTGAGCATACATAACTCCTCTGTTGCTTTTATTTGCGTAAATCGTAAGGAATTATATCGAAAGTAGCAGTCTTTGTGATGTGAAAATCAGACGTGGGGAAGTAGTTTTCTATATAGACAATTCTGAAGGAGATGGAATGTTCCAGAGTGCTGAGATTCAGCAGAGCAGGATTCTCTGACCATTTGTAATTAATTGGGTCATGAAAGAGTAGATTCTGGAAAATGAAGACATTGCTCCAAACCATCAGGCTGTGGTCATTGAGAAAAAGTTTAGCACCTTCATTCTAATCGGAATTAGCGTGCCTGAGAAAACTAGCATGTAATTTGGCAAGATCTAAGGCAATTACTTAAAAAGAGGAGCAGATGTAATTGGGCATGCAGCCCTGTCATCCTGTCATCTGCAGAGCAGGTAGATTTGCCACCGACTCTAAGGAAATGTGGCTAGGCTCAAAGCATCTGCTGGAAGCCAGTTTGGTGTGGGTGCTCTGGGGAGGAAGGCGATTGATTGTGGAGGATCAGGGTGGCAAACATCCAAATCTGGTCCCCTGGCTCAACTCGTATTAGAAAGGGCCAAGCCGAGGCTGAACAGCTAGCTACACTTTGTCTAACAAATCTGTTCAAATTAAACCGGGGTGTGGTGAAAGATTCGCCATGTGCTTAGAGAAGTCATCGAGATAGAGGAAAAAAAGATGCAATATGCTTGACAAATTGAATGTAATTGTTTATCAGGTCTAAAGTCTGTGACACCTTTTACCCCCGCCAACCCTCATACTTTTGCTCTGCAGGGCTGCTTTTCTTAATTTTCTTTACACAAAATTCATGAAATGTGGCCGATTGGTAGGGCTACAGCATTTATTTTGCTTGATTTCCTTTTTGGTCATTTCTTAACATGAACAGCAAACATCCTCCACAAACCACGGAAAAGTTTGACCCATACTTCAAAATAAGTCTTTTCACTGGACTCACTTGCTAAATTTGAAAGGAAGGATGCATCAGCCTCCAAGTCAGTGAACTCTGAATTTAAGCAAGCTGGAGCTTGCTTATCTGCCTCTACCAACAGAATCTAACATTTTCCCCGGAATTAATATATGCATTCTGTATTTCTAAGAGAATCAAACGACAAGTTCTTATAAAGTTTGCCTTACCTTCACTAAGGGAAAAAAAAAGCTTTTGTCATGAATTCAGCCTGAAAATACATCCAATAAAGACCCAATGCTTTCATTGGAAAGTGATTCACTGAACTCCAATGTGAGAGTTAGTTTTGGTCAACTCTTTACCCCTGAATAACCTGAGTCCTTAAACAATTTATAGCCTCTTATATGCGGTCCTGCACAGAAGGATTTTCCTTTTTGCTTAAACCTATCCCAACTCAAATCCTTTACTGAAATAGTGTGAAAAGGACCCCCAGGCAATGGTGAAGATTGTTCTCCCCTTTCAAGACAGCAGGCATTTGCTGAGTTTCGGGGGAACCACCTGTATTAATTGTATTTCCTGCTCATGTGTTGCTTTTGTTTGCAATAAAAGAACTGATCTCAGGTGAGTTAACCTTGCTTTTTAGAGAGGGCACCTGGAGTTATCTTAGTGTGGATTGTAAATCAAAACACGTTGAGCCTTTAACGAGAGAAATAAAGAGGTGCTGACAGGCGACAATGTCAGCTGGATTAGGCGCCGTTCTCACCACTTGTATTATGGGGACCCAGAACAACTGAGTCACATTCAATTACAAGGGGGAAAAAGATTCTCAGAAATTTCACAGATGGGAGGTGTGTGACTTCTTCTGTGAGCCTGGGAAGTGTGATGGCTGAGGAGGCGGGGGTGTAAGGAGGTATGAAGAGACATCTCTCTCTAGACATCTCTCTCTGTCTTTAGCCTCCGGTTTCTATAATTGACCGAGATTTTTCAGCTTGTGATTTGATCCAGCCAAACCCTGTTAGAGGCACTTGCCCCCAACTGAGACCAAGGCTGGAGTGAATAAGAATTAGGTGACTCGCTGGTATGTACAATACATGCATTCACATCTATTAGGATAAATGACACGTCGCTCACTTTAAGCACAGGCAGCTGGAGATTGTCATATTCTGAAAATGACAACTGTTATTTATTTATTGAGAATATTTATACAGGTTCTTCCTGGGCACAGAGAATGCATCTTTCCAGCAGCACTATGACACCGGGCCTGTCACGTGTCTAGAAAAACACAGCAAACCATTAGCAGTAGCAGAGACAAAGCACGCGGACTCGGGCAGCAATCTCTAAGAGCAGGGATTTAGAAGGTTGATCATGGCAGGTTTTTAAGCGAGGCCCAAGTCATTATCTTAACAGGGTTTCAAACTACTTGGAGAGAAAAAAACAATTGTTTTTTCCATGGTATGATTATATTAGCTGCTGGAGGACTGGTTTTGAAGCACTGATTAATTTGGTCAGAGGGCTATACAACTCAGGAGGCATGCGGGTCAGCTGGTGACAGCAGAACAGAGAAAATTGGTTAGAACAAGAAGAGTTCCTACCACTGCTTTTCCACACACCAAAGCCTTTGACCTCCATGAAAGGCTCTTTCTAGTGCGCTGCTGGAGTCCCCACTGCGTTAAAGGGGGCTTAGATAGCATTGCTCCAAGGGGCCCCTCTCCCCTTCAAATAGTCACTTCCTGACTCTGTCTGGATCTATTTGGTTTACTGGGAGTGTGACCTTGGAATATGCGGGGGCTTTTTTTTTTGCCAGTTTTCCTTGATTTTTTGTTTGCTTTTGTTCCACGCAAAGGAAGAAAGGAATTGAGAATAGTGTCTAGAAGGAGAGAGAGTTTATGTAAATTAATACATTCTAATAAGATTATGAATACTGGTTAATACCGTCCTTAAATATATACATGAACACTCAAACTCCAAATAATGTGGAAGGTCTGGGCTTTACTCCTATTTCTTATGGGCTCTTCGTCTTTTCTAATTAAAACTGTAAAGGACTAAACCCAACTCCAGAAAATTCTTGAAATATTTATACATTCTAGAAAAATTCACTTGAACATATGATACTTCTTATGGTCACCTGGAACTAATTTTTGGACGTAGACCTATTACCCAAGCAGATGAATGGAAATGGATTAATGGCTCTTGAAAATGGGGTTTTAGCATAAGCATGTAAATTTTAGGCTATAATTTTATTGAGAGAGTCTAAAGAAATCCATTGGAAAAATAATATTTTCTTTTTTGACATTAAAATATTTTAGTATTTCAAGTAGTTAATATATATGATTTCTAACTATCCAAAGACAATTGTTGTCAATACCTGGGTACATAGATATTCATGTACATAAGAAAATAAGAAGTTTATTCAGTTTTTAAGCAAAACTCGGATTTTTTGTTACTTAAATTGCTTTGAATTCTTTCATACAAAAATTATTATAATTAATTTTCTGAGCAAAAATTCTACTTCAGCAAAGCATTTAAAGATGCTCCATTGAACATAGTATTGGATGTAGCATTACCTGAAGAACCAGCTATACCACTCCTGGGCATACACCCAAAAAAATGCTCCAACATATAACAAGGACACATGCTCCACTATGTTCACAGCAGCCTTATTTATAATAGCCAGAAGCTGGAAAGAACCCAAATGTCCTTCAACAGAGGAGTAGATACAGAAAATATGGTACATTTACACAATGGATTACTACTCGACTATTAAAAACAATGAATTCATGAAATTCTTAGGCAACTAGATGGAACTAGAAAATATCATCCTGAGTGAGGTAACTCAATCACAAAAGAACACACATGGTATGCATTCACTGATAAGTAGATATTAGCCCAAACGCTCGGAATACCCAAGATAGAATTCACAGACCACATGAAGCTCAAGAAGAAGGAAGACCAAAGTGTGGGTGCTTCTGTTCTTCTTAGAAAGGGGAACAAAATATTCACAGGAGCAAATATGGAGACAAAATGTGGAGCAGAGACTGAAGGAAAGACCATCCAAAGACTGCCCCACCTGGGGATCCATCCTATATACAGTCATCAAACCCAGACACTACTGTGGATGCCAAGAAGTGCTTGCTGACAGGAGCCTGATAAAGCTGTCTCCTGAGAGGCTCTGCCAGAGCCTGACAAATACAGAGGTGGATGTTCACAGCCAACCATTGGAGTGAGCACAGGGTCCCCAATGGGGTCCCCTGTGTAGGAGTTAGAGAAGACTGAAGGAGTTGAAGGGGTTTGCAACCCCATAGGAAGAACAACAATATCAACCAACCAGAACCCCCAGAGATCCCAGGGACTAAACCACCAACCAAGGAGTACACACGGAGGGACCCATGACTCCAACTTCATATGTAGCAGAGGATGGCCTTGTTGGGCATCAATAGGAGGTGAGGCCCTTGGTCCTATGAAGGCTCGATGCCCCAGTGTAGGAGAATTTGAGGGTGGGGAGGCAGGAGTGGATGGGTGGGGGAACACCCTCATAGATGCTGGGTAAGAGGGGATGGGAAAGGGGATAACATTTGAAATGTAAATAAAGAAAATATCCAATAAAAAAAAAAAGAAAAAGAAGATGCTGCATTCTTCTATTGTATGATGCAAACTATGGTCTTAATATCCCATTTTTGATCATTTAAATTATTTCCAATTTTGCTATAATAATCAATGAGATAATGTAAAAAATTTTTCTCAAAGAATAGTGTGTGTGTGTGTGTGTTAAGTTCATGTAAGAGCTGTAACCCAAGACCTGACTGTAAGAAGGAGGCTGGGATGCACTTCAGTTTTAAAACACTTGCTTTGGCATGCTACGGCCAATCTCAGGACAATATACAAATAGCTTGTACATAAGCTTATGGGTGATTAGAGCATACAAAGAAGGAGATAGTCTAAGAACTTTTCCTTCTTTTTTTCTCTTGTCCCAAGAACCCTTTTTATTGCTCATGCTTGGAGGATTCTGGGAGTATGACAATCCAATATCCTCAGATAAGTACACACACACACACACACACACACACACACACACACACACATATATATATATATCAATGTGTCACATTGACTAGGGTATGCATAATGGGCATGATGTCTTGAGATTGTCTCTCAGAAGCTCTCAAAGTTTTAAAAAGTGACTTTAATGGGGTTTAGACTTCATGGTTTCTTAGATGACCGCCTACCAAACCAGTGAAACGTTGTGTGTGTGTGTGTGTGTGTGTGTTTTCAATTTACAAATGCATGCTAGCATGGAGAAACAAGCCAAGTCTGGCTATCTCCACCCACACGCTGCAAGGTGAGAGTCCACTCTTAGTTGTCCTCAGACTCTACAGCCCATATGTGGTGGCTAAAGGACATCTTGGGAAATGCTTTGTTCTCTCCCTTCTTTGTGGGTCGGGAGAATACCTGATTGGCTTGTCAAGCGAACACTTTCATCCAGTGAAATCACACATATACAACCAAGTAATATATTTTAGAAAGTTGAAATGTTTCACCAAAATAAATATAAATTTACCTTCATTGTCCTGATTTAAACATTCATGAAGGGTACCATTTTAATACATTTATGAATGTATTAAAAACTAGAAGAAATTTCAGAAAAGGGAATGGGATATGAAACGAAAAGCAGCATGCAAGTGTGAAATGAGCAGAAAATATTCAGAAAAGAAGCACACATAGACCATTTGGAATGTAAAGGTAATGCGGAAGTAGATTAGGAAAGTGTTTCCCAGTAATGGCATCTGTCACAAACCACAATCTGTGCTTCGTGCCTATGTTTCAGGTCAAACTGTGTTTAAGATCAGACACTGCAACACACCCTGAAATAGTCTAGTTCATGTACAGAAAAATTTAATAAACACTTTCCCAAATGTAAAAAGAAGATTTCTAAAAATTTACCTGACATCACTAATAACACTTTCTGGTGCCAAAAGAAACTTACAGTAATAAAAACTGTCATATTTCAGTCAAGGTTGTTTAAAAGAATCTGGATTCCCCTCCTCTGTCTGAAAAAAAAAATATAAAACCATTGTCACATGAAGAAGTGATCAAAGATGTATGACTCTCGCTCATAAAATGCCACAAGTAATGGTATAAATGAGTTAAATGGATAAGACTTTAAATTTTAATTTTGTTTATTTTCTCTCTCCCTCTCCTTCTCCCTTCCTCTCCCTTCCTCTCTCCCTCCCTCCCTCTCCCTTCCTCTCTCTCCCTTCCTCTCTCTCTTCTCTCTCCCTCTCCCTCTCTCTCTCTGTATGTGTGTGTATGTGTGTGTATGTATGTGTATGTGTGTGTATGTGTGTGTATGTATGTGTGTATGTGTGTGTATGGATGTGGTGTGTGTATGTGTGTGTATGTGTGTGTATGTGTGTGTTTGCTTGTGAGAATGTCCATACCACAGATCAAATGAGGAGTCCATAGGACAGCCTTGGAAGTGGTTGGTTCTCTCCTTTCTTCTAGGTTCTGGGGATCCACTGTGGTTGGCAGGCTTGCCCAGAAAGCACTTTCACCCACTGAGTCATCCCACCACTTCAGGAATTGATTTTTTTAAAGTCATGTCCTTCTTTCTTAAGTCTTGTGATGATTATAGATTGGTCAGCTTTTAAAAATTCACTTTTTGTTGCAAAATTTATTTGTAATAATCCTAAATTTTCTTTCTTTCTCTTTTCTTTTTTCTCCTTCCTTCCTTTTTT
>JANHMN010000016.1:17176191-17194197 GCA_030674055.1 Rhabdomys pumilio
CTTTTCTCAAATGTAATGTTCATTCCTAATTATAGGATAGGCATTTAATATAGAGAGGCCCCAGACCTACCCATGTATCATTAATTTTGTATTAGTGGATACATGTGTATCATAGCACTTAAAAATAAAAATTTTAAAGGACTAACATTCTTTTTATATTGATTTTACCATATTAATTCTGTTCATGAACAGTGTTTTACAGAATAGATGGAATTTAAAAACCAGCACAGAAGTGTCTGTGTCTTCCTCAGCAAAGATGGGCATGAGAAGGCTACCACCCCCTTACTACATTCTAACAAAGTGACTAGTGGTTCCACATTTGCCATTACCAGGAATGAAGGCTGTGAAAAAGCTCTTTAATGATCATTCAAATGTCCTTCCTGTAGCTTTTGTGCACAACAGAGGCAGGAGACTTTGCCCTGACATGAATCTGGCTTCCATATGTCTCTGGTTTGTCCCAAACAGGTCCACTAGAGCAATTAGAGAACACATTTACATTCGCTCTCAGCTTATCTGCTTCCACAGATCGACACCCTTCAGTGTCCCCAAAGCTTTTTCATGTTTCATTATGGATTGATGTTTATAAATTTTTCCACTCTTGCCTATTTACTACATCCTAGTAGAAAATACCCCAAACTTTTAGAAATGTCTCAACACTTGCACTGAAGTTTTGTTCCACGTACACTGGACAGCCATCTACTATGACGGTATAAGACTTTCATGTCAAATAGCTAAAAATTAAACCCCAGCTTTGCCGCTGTGAAACCTTGGTCAACTTCTCTCCTTGTAGGTGAAATGTTGATAATTGCAGTACTAAGTTAACACATAGAAACCACTTACAATCGAGGAGTTCTTTTACCTTAACAACCTCTCAAGCCTTGCCTTTCCCCAGCACATTCCTAGCATACTAAAATTAGCACAGGGTCGGAGGTCATCAGTTCCCTTCTGCTCAACTCTCCTCATCTCTCAGTTCTCAATTATTATTCATGAAGTGCAGAGGCCAGATTCAAATGAACCCTGAAGTTTTCATCTAGCTTTCTAAAGTACTTCCCAAGGAAAGTCACTAGTGAGAAGCAACAGTAAAAGCAAGTGGAAACTTAGAGTAAATTCATATAGATGAACAGATCACAGTCTGTTGGTACTGAAAAGCTTTCTTTTTTTCCCCCATTGGGATCAGGAACACCCCCTCCTCCACACTGTCTGCACAAAGGCTCCAGAGATACTGGCTATAATACTTTTGGATTGAGACTACTTACTTAGGGATCATTTCCATTTTCAGTATCTATTTCTAAGACCTTTGGCCATTTGAATCAGTTTGTGTATATTCCTATGCAGAAATAAATAAGACGGGAGACATTTTCTTTCTTTCTTAAAGTATGTTTTTGATTGAAATAGAATTGTATCCCTCGCTGCCCTGCCACTTCTTGCCAACAGCCCCTCCTAGCTACCTTCCTGTAAACTCCTCCCATATTACTCACTCTCAAGTTGATAGCTTCTTGTTTACTAATTATTACCGTTTATACTATGCATGTATATGTACATACAAATCATACACACACACATGTCCATTTCTTAAATTTTTAAAGTTTTATTTATTCTTCTCTCATATATTACATTCCAAACACAGATTTTCCTTCCCCCTTCTCCCCTCCCAGTCCTCTTTCCAACCCCATCCCTGTCCACTCCTCCTTCCTTTATCTTCAGAAAATGGCTCCCATGGATATCAACCAAATATAGACTAGCAAGTAGCAGTAGACCAGGAACCACCCCTTGTATTAAGGTTGGTCCAGGCAACCCAACAGGAGGAAAGGGTTCCCAAAAGCAGGCAAAAGAATCAGAGAAAGCCCCTGCTTCACTGTTAGGAGTATAAGAAGACCAGGTACACAACCATAACATATATACAGACAGCCTAAGTGCAGGCTCCTTGACTGTTGGTTCTGTCTCTGCGAGGCCCTGTGAGCCCAGGTTAGTTGATTCTGTGGATTTTTTTTTCGTGTCCTTGATCTCTCTAATTTTTACAATCTTTTCTACTTCCCTTCAGCAGAATTCTTTGAGCTCTGCCTAATGTTTGACTCTGGGTCTCTGCATCTGTTCCTATCAGTTGCTGGATTAAGCCTCTCTGATGACAGTTATGCTAGACTCCTGTCTACGAGTATAATGTAATATCATTAGGGCTCATTTCATAGACTTTGTTTTTTAATTACCAGTCCTGTTTGGTTCTATCCTGTGTCTCTGGGATATCCATTGTCTGGTGTCTGGCCCTCTAGGTAGTTTCAGGGGTGTCTATTGTGGCATGGATCTCAAGCTGGGCCAGTCAGTGGTTGCCATCTTTAACCCAGCACATAATGTAGGCAGGGAAGATTGTAGGTTGAAGGTTTTGTGTCTGGTTTGGTGTCCCAATCTCTCCACTGGAAGTCTTATCTGTTTACAGAAAAAGGCCAGTTTGGGCTCTGTATCCCTCATTGCTAAGAGTCTTAGCTAGGATTACCCTTGTAGATTCTTGGGAGTTTCCATTGTACTAGGTTTCTAACTCATACCAAGATGCCCCCAAATTCGTTTGTCTCTCCTGGCACTTTCTCCTTCCACCCTCCCTAAACCTGATTCCTCCTGCTCTGGTTCCCACCTGCTTTCATGAGATGTATTCTATTTCCCCTTCCCAGAGAGATTCCTGTCTCCTTCTTTGAGCCCTCCTTGTTACTTAGTGTCTCTGTCTGTAGGTTGTAGCATGCCCATCCTTTCCTTTATAGCTAATGAACACTTATAATTGAGTACATACCATGTTTGTCATTCTGGATCTGAGTTACCTGACTCAGGATGATTTTTTTTCTAGTGTCATCTATTTGTCTTCAAGTTTCATGATGTTATTTTTTAAATAGCTCCACTGTATAAATATACCACATCTTCATTCATTGGCTGAAGGACATCTGGGTTGTTTCTAGTTTTTATTATAAATAAAACTGCTATGAATATAGTTGAGCAAGTGTTCTTGTGGGAGAATGAAATATCCTTTGAGTTTATGTCCAGGAGTGGTATAGTTGGGTCTTGAGCTAGACTGATTCCAAGTTTTCTGATTAAGTGTCATAATGATTTCCTCAGATGCTGAACAAATTTGCATTCCCATCAACAATGGAAGAGTGTTTTCCTTGCTTCACCTACTCATCAACATGAGCTGCTACTTGTAGTTTTGATCTTAGCCATTCTGACAGGTGTAAGATGGAATCTCAGAGTTGTTTTGATTTGCATTTCCCTGATGGCTAAGGGTGTTGAACATTTCTTTAAGTGCTTCCTCTGCTGAGAATTCTCTGTTTCGATCTGTACTTCGTTTTTAAATTGGATTATTTTGGTTTGTTGATGTCTAGTTTCTTGAGTTATTTATATATTTTGGAGATTAGCCCTTTGTCAGGTATGGAATTGGTGAAAATTGTTTCCTATTTTGGAGGCTCCTGTTTTGTCCTATTGACAGCGTCCTTTGCCTTCAGAAGCTTTTAGGTTTCATGAAATCCTAATTGTCCGTGTTAGTACTTGTGTGGTTGTTCTGTTCTGGATGTTTTCTCTTTTGTACCAATAAGTTTAAGGCTATTCCCTAGTTTCTCTTCTATCAGGTTCAGTGTATCTGGTTTTATGTTGAAGTCTTGGATACACATGGACTTGTTTTGTGCAGAATGATAGATATGGATCTATTTCCATTCTTCTACAATCTGATGTCTAGTTAGACCAGACTATTTGTTAAGATGCTTCCTTTGATTCCATTGACTAGCCTGTCTGTTTCTGTACCAATACCTTGAAGTTTTTATTACCATTGCTCTGTAGTACAGCTTGAGGTCAGGGTTGGTGATATCTCTACAAGTACTTTTATTGTATAGAATTGTTTTAGGTATCCTGGATTTTGTTTGTTTATTTGTTTGTTTTTTTATTTGAATTTGGGTATCGTTTTTTCAAGGTCTGTAAAGAATTGTGTTCGAATTTTGAGAAGATTGTGTTGAATCTGTAGATTGCTTTTGGTTAGGATAGCCATTTTTACTATGTTATTTCTTCAGATCCATGAGTATGGGCAATCTATCTATCTTCTGATATCTTCTACAATTCCTTTGTTCAAAGTTTTTGACATACATGTCTTTCACTTTTAGACTCTAAGAGACCACAGATGCCAGCCACGTCCAGCAAAGCTTTCTATCACCATAGATGGAGAAAACAATATATTCTAGGACAAAGTCAAATTTAAACAACATCTGTCCACAAATCTGGTTTTACGGAAGGTACTGAGTCCATTTTTGTTGTTTATATGTATGTGATTTCAAGGCTGAAAATTCTGTATTGGACAACCACTAAGGAGGCCTGTTCCTGGGAGCGGCTTATTTTCTTTCTTCTAGCAGTCATTAGTTGTCTGTAGATCTTTGTCTAGGGTTAGGACCCTGTGAAATTTCCTCCATTGATACTGATGTCCATTGACCTTTAGACATATCGACATATTGATGAACATGTCCATTGGTATTGCCACTGTTTCAGTCTTGTTCTGATAGCCATTTCTAGGACAGACTGTTTAATAGAAGATGTCCTAGTATTCTGTCTCCTTCACTCTTTCCACCCCCTTTCCTTGATGTTCTCTGTGCCAGAAGGACCTGTGATATAAATATTTCCACCAGAACTGCGATATTCATAACTCATTTGTTGATCTCTGCCTTGTGTCTAATTAGGTTGGGTTTTTTTTTGTTTTTTTTTTTTTTTTGTGATGTCTCAATTTTTCTATAAAGATGAGCTTCTTTGTGAAGAGTGATAGCTATACTTACTGTGAGTATAAGGATAAGATTTAGGATGTAGTGAGGAATTATGCTGGTCTAGCAAAGTGGTAGAAGTAGATTGTCACTAACAGGTAAGTGCCACTTATTGCACCTTTGCACGCATCTTGTCATATTGGTAATATTCAAGGTCCACAGGTGTTGTAGTGGATAGGACTGTTCAATGCCTTCCCTTGGCAGCTTGCATAGTATTTTCTAGTACTGTAGAAGTGAGATGACAAGAATAAGGCTTTTAGGTCAGATACAGCTGAAATCATTCATCTTATGTCTTAAGTATGCAATAACTTCAGTAACAGGATTAGCTTCATCACTTGAGGGTTATCCAAGGACTCATCAATTGTCTGTATTGTTTTGGTAGACACTTGAACTATACTGCCTAATCATTTGAAGGGGAGGCGTTGGGTTTTATTGTCTTTGTTTGTTTCCTGCTGAAGTTTTGTTAGTCTATGGTTCTTGAGGGTATCATCGTCAGCCTAAGGGGCCTAATTTCTTTTCAGATATAAATGTATGTGTGTGTACATACACTTATATGTACTATGTATAATTTTAGGTAAATATTAAATAGCATAAACCTTGAGGTTTTATCAAACAGCCTTGGCTCCATTTGTCTTTCTTTTCTCCTCTCTTTTCATTGATCTCCCTCTATCCTTCCCACACTCCCCTTTCTTTATTAACTTCCCTCCATCCTTCCCAGCTTTTTCTGTCTCTGACTCATCTCACCTCCTGAATCTCTCTAGTCCCCTCTCAAGCTTAAGCCCTGCTACTCCATCTTCTCCTGGTCCCTTTATATTTTTCTGATTTCTGCAGTTATTCCATGTTGTATACTCACATCTGAGGAAGTGGAACTAGGATCCACAGATGAGAGACACCATGCAGCATCTTTCTTTCTGAGTCTAGGTTACTTCACTTAGTGCAACCTTTTGTAGCTCCATCCACTTACCTGCAGATTTCATGATTTCCTTTTTCTTTACAGCAAAATAGTATTCCATTATGTACATGCACCACATCTTCATTGTCTATTCATCTGTTGAAGAATAATTAGATGGTTTCCATTTTTTTTTGATATTATAAATAGGTAGCAATGAACATGGCTGGGCAAGGATCTGTGAAGCAAGACATTGAATCCCCATGAGTGTATGTCAAGGAATGGTCTAGCTGGGTCATATGATAGATTTTAGATTTTTTTAGGCTCGGCATACTGATTTCCAGAGTAGTCGCACCAATTTGCACTCTCACCAACAGTTAATAAGGGTTTCCCTCCTTCATAACCTCGCTAGCAAGACACAGTCTGATTTTATAGCCAAGGCCTAGCTTATTATGCTGTGCCAGTTGGTCTCAAACCTCCAACAATCTTCTTACCTCAGCCTTCCCATGGAATAGGTTTACTGGCTATAGGATTTTTTTGTTTTGTTTGTTTGTTTCTTTGTTTGTTTTTTCTTAAAAAAAAAAGATGTCTAGCTGACACTTGGATGTGTTTGTTTCTCTTCTTGTTGCTGTGACAAATTTTTGAGAGGAAGCAACTTTAGGGAAAAAAGCTATTTTTGAACCACAGTTTGGAGTGGCATGGTCCATGATAGCAGGAAAGGTTCTGTATTGGTAGTCCCTTGTGGCAGTGGCTGGCTCATGTTTTAATAGACCAGAAAGCAGAAGATGAACACTGCTGCTATACTTTCTCCTTTACCACCTTTTTAATTTAATCCAAAACCTAAGCCCATGGAAAGGTGCTGCTGACACTCAGGATGGATCCTCCTTCCTCTGTTAAGATTCTCAGAAATGCCCTCACAGATATGCCCAGAAGTGTGTCTTCTAGGTGACCATAAATCTAGAGAATAGTGAAAATAAAAACATTATGAGCCCACTCTTTGTCGACTTAACATATCACTTCTAAATTGTAAGTGGCAGGTTTTTTTTCCTTTTTGATTACACTAAATAAAAACTTTAAATACATTGGATTTACGTAGCCCATAAGGATAAGGTATGGATAGAAAATATTCTTCAGTCTGTAGTTAGCTATAATGAGAATATACTTATATATGTATGTAGAAGGAGGTATTAAAAACATGGGAGGTGGTGATCGTGGGCCCAGGATGCATGAGACATTGACATGGCTGCTGCATCGGGTCAGCTCTGTGGAGTCCATGCCTCTATGCCTGGCTCAAGGGTCAACTCTGCCACCCCCATGTGGTAGGTATAACAATTTCAGTACCCAGTAGAAAGAAGACTCTTAACGCTTAAAGATTAACCAGTGTGTTTATATATTAGCAAATACTCAATACACAAGATGCCCACACAATTAGAATTGTAAACCCAATTGCCTAACCTTGAATGAATAACTCCCTTAGACGGCTAGAGCAGCGTGGCCATAGGAGACCATCTTCTCTCCTCTCTATTCTTCTTCTTCTTTCCCTTCCTTCCTCTCCACTTCTAGCTCTGCCTACTTCTCTATCCAATGACAGAGCTTCTGCCATATATGTATACATATTTTTCTCTTTCTTTCTATTTATTTATTTATTTTTATTGGATATTTTATTTACATTTCAGATACCATCCCCTTTCCTCATTTCCCTGACCCTAGAAAACCCCTATCCCACCCCCTTTCTCCTTTTTGCTTTTATACAATTTTTTAAATGTTAATCAAAGGCTTTATAAGTTTGGTAATGTTCAATAACAAAATTCTTATACAATCAGAAGTGTAACCCAGTACCCAACCTAGATATATCAACTATCTTTGACTGGCAGAGACACGAGAACATCTGCCTCCATGTTCCCCGCTGCTCCCTCCCTCTCTTTCATCACCTAGCTCCTCCTCTACTTCTCTTCCTCCTCTTCTTACTCCTCCTCTTCCTCTCCTTACTCCTTCCACCTTATATCCTCCTACATATCACCCTTCCTGTTAAAATAAAACTTTTCTCTTAAAGTACAATTAGAGCATAACTGTACCAATTTGTGTCAGTAAGGTACAAGATAGACCTAATACCCAGTCTATCATTTTGTTGACTAACCAGAACCTCTGTCATCTCTCCTAACTAAAACACTTAGTTTTGAACCTGGCTTTTTTTCCCCCTTGGTTTCAGAATGAATGTCAGCTGAAAACCATTGTTTCAAATCTTTTCTCTCAAAGTAAATAGCCAGGATTGGCTATGAGACCATAAGTTTTCAGCCCCGTCAGAAATCTAGAATGACTGAGTTAACTGAAATTATGGGAAGCACATAGCTTCTAAAACTTAACCAATTTATAGAGACACTGAACACCTGGACAGTCCCTATACTACAAAATGCTGGAGCATTTGATCTTCAGCCTTCTGGCCCAGGATCTTCTGACAGATCTAGTGATGCAGAATTATTAAGGGCAGATTACTCTGTCTTGGCAGATATAATCAGTTGACTATTCTGCAAGTATGTCTTTTTCTGGACAGTGATTTGTCTGTAGATGAAAAGAGGCAATTCTTGCCTAGTGGCTGTCTCACCACAACTGGAGTAACTCCAAGGATGCTCAATTTCTTCTTAGAATCCAAGACAGGAAGCTGTCAGGAGCAGACAGGTCTCTAATTAAAATGAACATTAATACAGAAATGTTTGTAACATCAATTCTGTGGACTTCTGACGTTTTAAAAACCAACTATTCATGTAAGGCAATCTGGACGATTGTCTGTTAACTCCTCTCAGCTGTTTCTAAATAAAATATAGAAAACACCCTAACAATAAACTCAGAGCCATGAATTTGCTATAGGCCCTTAACTCACAGGCTAACCATCTCAAATCAGTTTAAAAAGTTAAAGAAGGACTGGGTCTAAGCCTTGTATTCCTAAATGTGTTATATAGGCACAATGCCTATGAGAGTAACAATATTAATCTCACTTTTATATTAATAAGAAGCTCATACCAATGAAAACCTTAAATTTGAAATCAAAGTAAATTTTGTACCATTTAAGAAATTATACCTTCATCTTAATAACAATTATACAGATTTCTACCAATAGGTTGTGGCTATGCAATAAATCCTAGCTAATCTTCCCTGTTCCAACAAAACCACTACTTTTCCCTAGAGAGACAGCCCAATATTAAGGACACACTTGTAGAATAGGCGACTGATTATATCTGCCTAGACAGAGAAACCAGCCCTTAATAATTCTGCAGCACTAAGGTCTGTCACATGAGTTTGGGCCAGAAGGCTGAAGATTTGATGCTCCAACGTTCAGTAGTATAGGGGCTGTCCAGGTGTTCAGCGGTCTCTATAAATTGGCTAAGTTTTAGAATGCTTAGTGCTTCCCATAACTTCAGTTAATTTAGTCATTCTGGATTTCTGACGGCATTGAAGACCTATAGTCTCATAGCCAATCCTGGCTATTTACCTTGAGAGAAAAGATCTGAGTGGAGGGTTTTCACATTCATTCTAAAGCCAAGAAAAAGCCAGGTTCAAAACTAAGTGTTTTAGTCAAGAGAGACGATAGAGGTTCTGGTTAGTCAACAAAAGAATGGACTGGGTATTAAGACTATCTTGTACCTCACTGGTACAAATAGGAATAATTATGCTCTAATTGTATTTTGAGAGAAAAGTTTTATTTTAACAGGAAGGGTGATATGTAGGAGGAGCTAAGGGAGAAGGAGCACCGAGAGGAAAAGATGGAGTAAGGAGAGGAGAAGATGAGTTAGATGAGAAGCTAGGTAATGAGAGAGAAAAAGAGAGAGAAAGAGAGAGGGGGCATGGAGGCAGAAGTTCACTTGTCTCCACCAGTCAAAGATAGTTTACATATCTAGGTTGGGTATTGGGTTACACTTCTGATTGAGCATTACCATACTTATAAAGCCTTTGATTAACATTTAAAAATTGTATAAAAAGCAAAATGGAAAAGGGGGCATGGGATAGGGGTTTTCTAGGGAGGGGAAATGGGGAAAGGGGATGGCATCTGAAATGTAAATAAAATATCCAATAAAAAAGAAATTATAACTTCATCTTAATAACAATTATACAGAATTCTACCAATAGGTTATGGCTATGCAATAAATCCTAGCTAATCCTCCCTGTTCCAACAAAACCACTACTTTTACCTAGAGAGACAGCCCAATATTAACCACCACAGTCCCCAAGCCCAGGGAATAGGGGCGTCGAATCTTCAGTAACTTCTTCAAGGTGATTATGGGTGTTGAGATATTAGAAGAGGGGCGGGGGAAAGAGTAAATTGATAAGCCTCTGACGATGTGTCTTCACTGCATCCAGCTGGAATTCCAGGACATCAGAGATTTGAGCAGGTCTGTTCAGCTTGATTGATGAGTAGATACACTGAGGCTGTGTATTCTGCAATATACAGTTCTCAAAACAAATTTTAGTATCAAGATAATTTTTTGTTTGAATTCTGAAATCTAGTCTTCTGGTGGCCTGCCTCTGTCATGTCTAATCCATATAATTCTGGAAGTTTCTATGAGGGTGTGCTCTCACCATCCTCCCATTCCTGCCTTCCTGTTCTTGGTTCCCCAACACTAGGGAATCCAAACTTTCAGGCACAAAGGCTCCCCCACTTCCACTGAAGTCTGGCAAGGCCACCCTCAACTACCTATACAGATGGAGCCATGAGTCCCTCTCCTTTTGTTCTTGGGCTGGAGATTTTAGAATGGCTACTCCAGCTTGTTTCTTAGGACTATTTGCTTGAAAAATTGTTTTCCAGCCTTGTACTCTAAGGTAGAGTCTGTCTTTGTCACTGAGGTGGGTTTCCTGTATGCAGCAAAATGCTGGGTCCTGTTTATATATTCAGTCAATTAACCTATGTCTTTTAATTGGGGAATTGAATCCAATGATGCTAGGAGATATTAAGGAACAGTGATTGTTGCTTTCTGTTATTTTTGTTATTAGAAGTGGAATCATCCTTGTGTGGCTACTTTCTTTTGGAATTGTTTGAAGAGGATTACTTTTTTGCTCTTTCTAGGGTATAATTTCCCTCCTTGTATTGGAGCTTTCCCACTATTATCTTTGTAATGCTGGGTTTGTGGAAAGATAATGTGTAAATTTGGTTTTGTCATGGAATATCTTCGTTTCTCCATCTATGATAATTGAGAGTTTTGCTGGGTATAGTAACCTGGGCTGGCATTTGAGTTCTCTTTAGGTCTGTATAACATCTGTCCAGCATCTTCTAGCTTTTATAGTATCTGGTGAGAAATCTGATGTAATTCTTATAGGTCTGCCTTTATATGTTACTTGGCCTTTTTCCCTTACTGCATTTAATATTTTTTCTTTGTTTTGTGCATTTGGTGTTTTGATTATTACGTGACTGGAGGTATTTATTTTCTGGTCCAGTCTATTTGGCATTCTATAGGCTTCTTGTATGTTTATGGACATCTTGTTCTTTAGATTAGAGAAGTTTTCTTCTATAATTTTGTTGAAGATATTTATTGGCCCTTTAAGTTGGGAATCTTCACTCTCATCTATACCTATTATCCTTAGGTTTGGTCTTCTCATTGTGTCCTGGATTTCCTGGATACTTTGTGTTAAGAACCTTTTGCATTTTGCATTTTCTTTGACAGTTGTGTTAATATTTTCTATGGTACCTTCTGCACCTGAGATTCTCTCTTCTATCTCTTATATTCTGTTTGTGATGCTTGCGTCTATGACTCCTGATTTCTTTCCTAGGTTTTCTATCTCCAGGGTAGTCTCCCTTTGTGATTTCTTTATTGTTTCTACTTCCATTTTTATGTCCTAGATGGTTTTGTTCAATTCCTTCACCTGTTTGGTTGTTTTGTCTTGTAATTCTTTAAGGGATTTTTGTGTTTCCTCTTTAAGGGTTTCTACCTGTTTACCTGTGCTCTCCTCAAATTCTTTGAGAGTGTTATTTATGTCCTTCTTAAAGTCCTCTATCATCATCATTAGAAGTGATTTTAAATCTGAATCTTGCTTTTCTAGTGATATGGGGAATTCAGAACTTTCTTGTGTGGGAGAACTAGGTTCAAATGATGCCAAGTACCTTGGTTCGCTGATGCTTATGTTCTTGCCCTTGCCTTTTGCCATCTGAATCTCCTTAGTGCTAACTGACCTATCTCTGACTGGAGGCTTTCTTTCCTATTATCTTGGTTGTATCAGAACTGTGTGGGGTGGGTGTTACTACTGAGGTAAGAGCTGGAGCCCACGATCTGCTCAGTGCTCAGTCACAGACAGGAAGGAACCAGTGCTCCAGGCCAGGAGTGACTTCCTGGATCCTAGTTACTCCCTTTTTGGGGTGGGCATTGTTGTCTCCTTACCTAAGATACTGCCAGGGTTAGAGCTCCTGGGAGGCCTGCTTCCTCTTGGTTCTGTGAGATTGAGGGCCATATGTATACATATTAAATCTATGATATGGATCAATTTTAATTGATAGACACTGAACTTACAGCAAATGCTATTAAAACTCTTTTATAGAGAGGGTAAAGAGCCATCTAATGATGTCACCTGAACTATGGTTATACACACACACACACACACACACACACACACACACACACACACCCCTTTTTGGTAGGAACAAATAGGCTCATAGCCAAAGCAATAGGCTTGAAAAGAAGACAGAAAGACTGGGAAAATACCCAAACTATGTCCTGACCATTAGGAGAAAATGTCCTTATTTTCTAGAGATATTTCTCATCTAAGTCCAGAAGTGCATAATTAAAGTAATGTTTCTTCTACTGCATTGAAATTGAGGAGTAATCCTTGTACATAAAGTAGCCTGTAGTCAACAACTCTTTTGGGTTTTCCTCATTCTGATCTGGTAGTTAGAAACCATTATCTTATGGGCACATTTGTGCCATTTTCCCATGATGCATTATCATCTTACATCTGTCTGCTTGAAACTTATATGTCATTTTCCTGCCCAGTCATACAGCCAACTTCTTCTCCTTTACAGTTCATTCTTACTGCTTCAGAATGTCACTCCACAAGAGCCTTGGAGAGAATTTGATTCCAGTAGATGTGTTTCTTAGATCACTTACCAATGTTAAGTAAGATAGATCTTAGTAAGAATGCATCGTTATTACACCTTTCCATATACAAAAGCCTTCCCTTCCTCAGTCTCTTCTCTCCTGTTCCCCTGTCTCTTCCATCAACAAATATTTGCTGAGCACTTTTAATGCACCCAAACCTGTTCTAGATGCCCAGGATATGCTTGTGAACCAAACAGATATTGATTTCAGATCTCGCAGAGTTTGCATGTTTGTGGGGAGAGTCAATGCCAAACACATGTGTTTCTGAAAGACAGCAGTTTCTATCTTCACTCTTGTTCATGTTTTAAGTTAGTTCTTCAATGATAGAATATCTTCCCCTAAATCCACTAATGGAAGAGAAGCACCTTTCTCATGGTCTGTGTTTATCTTAAAGAAAATAATAAATTAGCAAAAAAGAAGTTCAGTGTCTCTCAGAAGAAAAGTGTTTAGAGTAAAATGTATTCATTTCATAAATACTTGTAAGGTATATATAAAACATAAAAAGAAAATTTATTCCTTTCCCTTACGCATATTAAAATTAAAATTGGTACGTAGTTAAACAACTGGATAACACTAATAGTCTAATAATGTCTGACTATGCTATCCCCAGAGGTCTGCAATTGCTGGCCACTGAAGTATCTTGTGGTTACTTGAGTGTCCTTTGCCCAGATCAACTTTAGACTGAGTTTCTGAGACTCTTGTTTTGGTCTCTGTGATGTGTTCAAGTCCTTTTATCTACCAAGCAAATATTTATTGTGGTCTACCTTTCATAGAATAAATGCTTACTGAGACCTACCAAGATGAAACATTTTATGGAAATGTTAAGAAACTTACCTCTGCCCTTGAGGGACTGAGCTAAATGAAAGGTGCTATTAAAATACAACACAGCTAGTGTGATTCAATTTATATAAAATATCTAAATTCTTGCGGATCATAGTAAGCTACTGGTTGTCTAGGGCTGAATGAATGAGGGGAATACAAAAAGTCCAAGGTTTCCTTTAAAGATGCTAAAAAATAATTCTAAAATTTAACTTATAGCAATAACTGCACAGTACGGCAAACATAGAAATGACTGAATTGTAAATCTAAATAGGGGAATGTCATGGTCTGTAAATTATCTCACTGAAATTATTTGAAACGCAAAAGGATCTTAGGGATGAGAGAAGGAAAATAATATGGTGTGCCAACAGTGTGGGAGAGAAATAATGTGCTGAAGCTGAGGCTATATCCCCAAGTGCACGGTCCTCCAGTCACTCTGATAGAACATTGTCATGAGTTCATTCATAGATACCCACTGCTTTCTCATGTGCTTGCTAGACTTTGCATGTCTTTTTCTTCTTCCTCCAGCTGGTAAATTTTTGTCTTCTATGAGGATCATCTGGAGCAAATACTTCCTGTGAATTTACTTGTAGTCTTCTTTAACACTGGCAGTGAGTGCCCTATTTTCTAATTCACCCTATGTGTCATTACCAGAGCATTTATGGGCACATCTCATTCCTAGACTGAGGCCCTCGTGGACAAAACAGGATAGAAGGTGACTCCATACCTGACAAAAGGGCAGGACCCATGGATACTGATAAACGAGGATGATGGTTTGTCAAAATTAAGGCTGCTTTTAATACACATGACCACAGCATTTTACAGTTGTATAGCACTTTATAGTTTAGAAGGTACCACCAATCACCTTCTCCTGGGAGCCTATGTTGCAGGCTCACGTAATGACATGTAACACAATTACTATAGCTGCTCAAACACTTTATTGGATGACTGATATCCAAACTCTGCTCATGGCTGGCAAAATGTGACCTGTTGGCCAAATATGAAATTGAATCATTCAATAAAAGAAAAGGTCAAATTCAAGAAGCCCAAAGATAGAAACTTGCAAACACTCTAAAAGACCAAACCTATGAATAATAAGTATAGAAGAAAGAGAAGAGACTAAGGTCAAAGGCACAGAAAATATTTTTTTTAACAAAATCATAATTAAAAACTTCCCTAATCTAAAGAAAGAGACCCCTATCAAGATCCAAGAATCATAGAGAACACCAAAAAGTCAGGGCCAAAAAAGAAACTGGCTGTCTTATAGTTATCAAACACAAGGTGTATTGAGTAAAGAAGGAGACAGAGAAAGAGCAATTCACATACAAATGCAGGCCAATAAGAAAAATAGCAGATTTTTCACTAGAGACCATGAAATGAAAGCCAGAAGGAACTGGGCCGATGTTCTACAAGTATTATCAAATCACAAATGCCAACCCAGACTGCTGTACCCAGCAAAACTATGAGTCATAGTCAATGACGAGAGGAAAACTTGTCATGATAACAGATTTAAAGAATTTATGACCTTTTTCCATTGATCTCTATAGAAGATAGTGGAAGGAATACTTAGGTCTGTAAAGAAAGTTAAAGGGGCCCAAGAGAACATAGGGAATAAAGAAATAATTCTAGAATGTTAAATCAAAGGGGTCTAATATACCCCCATAAAGATAGCAATTAATATATATAGTTCAATAATAATTATTGGTATTAGTGGTTTCAATGTTACAATTAAGGAACAAAGACTAGATTGGCTCAGAAAACAGGATCTATCTTCTTGCTACCTCCAAGAACACAGCTCATGACCAATGATAGATACCAACTTAGGGTACTAGAATGGAAAAAGGAATTCCAAGCAAATGTAACCAAAAACAAGTATAGCCTATTCTAATATCTAACAAAATTGACTTCAAAACAAAACTAAAAAGAAGAGATATGGAAGGATACTCTATATTCATTAAAGGAAAATTTATCAGCAGGATACTATAATCCTAAACATATATGCACCAAATACAAAAAACCACCCAATATCCCACCATCATCTATAGATGAGTCATGTAGAAAAAGGATGAAGAGAAAAACTTCTACAGTTAAAGGGCATTATAAATTAAATAGACCTAACAAAAGTCTACAGAATATTCTTCCCAAATACCAAATTTATAATTTTCTCATATGTGCACTGGGACTTTCTCCAAAATAGACCACACATTAGAACAGCAAGTTTCAGCAGATACAGGAAAATTAAAATCATAGCCTAAATTCCGTCTAACTACCATGCATTAAAGCTGGATATCAACAACAAAAGAGAAGTTAGAAATTTGTGGACGCTATCTTCATCAGTGTTATATTACTGTGAAGAGACACCATGACAAGGCAGCTCTTACAAAAGAAAGCATTTAATTGGGGCTGGCTTACAGTTTCAGAGGCTTAGTTCATTATCATCATGATGAGAAGCATGGTAGCATCCAGGCAGACACTACAGCAGTCACTTAGAGCTTGTCAATCTGGAGACACACACATATACAGAGACAGAGACAGAGAGACAGAGACAGAAGAGAGAGGGGAAGAGAGAAACAGATAGGGACAGAGGACCTTGCATGAGTTTTTGAAACCTCAAAGTCCACTACCAATGACACACTTCCTCCAACAAGGCCACACCTCCTAATCCTTATAAGACTTTTTGAATAGTACCACTCCCTGGTGACCAAGCATCCAAATATTTGAGCCTATGGAGGACACTCTTGTTTCTTGCCCCACCCCCATCACAGAAGCCAAACAACAAACAACTGAAACAAAACTGGAAGAGGAAGAATTGGAGTAGAAAATTTTAAAATTTCTAGAATTAAATGAAAACATACCATGAGACACAGTAAGCGTAGATAAAAGTTCTTCTAGCACTATGTACTTACATTAAAACTTTGTGAAATTTTAAATTACTAACATAGCAATGCACTCCATGGCCTTAGAAAAACAAACAAAACCAAACACCCACCACCCGAACTAGACATAGGTCATCAAAATCAGGGCCGAAATGAAAACAGTCAATGAAACAGAGGTGATACTTAGGTAACTTTGACAATATTGACAATCTTTAGGCAAACTAGCCAAAAGAAAGAAAGAGATGATCCAAATTAATCAAATTGGAGAAACAAGGGGAGCTATTTCATAGATCCTGAGGAAATTCAGAAACTCATTAAGACCATACTTTACAAATCTAAACTCAACCACACTGAAATATTCTCTCACTCTCCCCTCCCCCTCCTGCTCTCTCTGTCTCTCTCTCTCTGTCTCTCTCTCTCTGTCTCTCTCTCTGTCTCTCTCTCTCTCTCTCTCTCTCTCTCTCTCTCTCTCTCTCTCAAAATCAACTAAAGTTAACTCAAGATGAGTAAATAATTTAAATAAACTACTAATACTTGTTTGGGCTCAGTGCTGGGAATAAGGGACTGAGGTACAAAGTAGACCTGGTATCCTAGTTCTCCCAGCCTCCCTCAGTCCCTACCTGGCATACCCTGCCCCCAGCCTTGGACTTTCCTGCCCAGGGACTGAACTACACTATTGGAGAGAGCGAGAGCGAGAGAGAGAGAGAGAGAGAGAGAGAGAGAGAGAGAGAACCAAAGGAACAAAGAAGAAAGGAAGGAAGGAAGGAAGCAAGGAAGGAAGGAAGGAAGGAAGGAAGGAAGGAAGAAGAAGGACAGACAGAAGATGATAACATTGGTGAGGCAGATATGAGGAAAGGGAAAACCTTATTCATTTCTGGGGCAGCCACTTTGGAAATTAGTTTGGAAGTTTCTAAAAAAGCTCAAAATAGATCTACCATATGAGTTAGATATATTAATCTTCAGTATATATCCAAAGGACTCCATATCTTTATTCTAGAGGTACATGTTAATCTACATCATAACTGCTGTACCCATAGTAGTCAGGAAATGCAAATAGCCTGGATGTTCATCAACTGATGAATTGCAAAGGAGTTATATTTACATAATGGAATATTATTCTGTTAGTAAGAATAATGAAAAATTTTGGTAAATGGATGGAACTGGAAACAATTATTCTGAAAGAGATTATCTGGATCCAGATAGACAAATGTTATGTGTTTTCTCTCACCTGTGGATGTTAGCTTTGAATCTTGAGATATATTCATTTCATTTGGAATAGTCACAGAAGTCATGAAGTTACTAAGGGGCCATGGGTAGGACTTCCCTGGAAGGTGAGATAGAATATAGAATACACTGGCATAAAGGGTGACAAGGGAGTAAGGGAACAGGAAGTGTTAAACTATGGTGGGGGAACACAGAAGGAGTACATGGAGGGATAAATAACACTAAAGGACTTTTGAAAAAGATGATGGAAACCTACTACTGTACAAGTATTTTAACACACACACACACACACACACACAGAGAGAGAGAGAGAGAGAGAGAGAGAGAGAGAGAGAGAGAGAGAGAGAGAG
>JANHMN010000016.1:17194207-17233840 GCA_030674055.1 Rhabdomys pumilio
GAGAGAGAGAGAGAGAGAGAGAGAGAGAGAGAGAGAGAGAGAGAGAGTTATCCTGTAACAGTGCAACCATGTCCCTAATACACATTAATTAGAGGATGACTAATTCAAAAAACCAAACCAAACCTTAGTGCTATGCTCACTCTATATATTATTTAAAAATATTCTTGCTTGCATTTGTGTGCCTCCAGATTTAATTTTCACTTTACATCTTTCTTTACCTCTCCAGCTATGTTGAGAACTTGAAATTTTTTCTGTATTTTGGAACCATGGGGTTCAGAGCCAGATGAAGGTTAGAGTTATTCCGTATGATCTTCTTCCATGAAAGCTTTCTGCTCCATGAAAGATGTCTGCTCCAACTTGATGCAGCTTATAAACACTCAGTAGGTGTGGCTGGTATTAATTTGTATTCAGCTATGTTTCTAAAGGTCTTAAGGAAAGTCTACTATACAAAGTTGTGTCTGTGGGAGGAGATATTAGGTCATGTGTGCTGTGATTTGTACATGTTAACCACAGTCATGTTCGAAAAACTTAATTCTCACAGCTGAGAGGTAGCTTATTTAATATATGATTAATTAGGGCAATGAAAGTATGACGTTATCATGAGAAGAAGGTAGTTGTTGCAGGTGTGGACTCCTGATGAAGGAGCATCTATGACCCTCCCCTCCCCTCCTCTTCCCTCTCCATCCTTTTACTTCTCTACCCTGTCTACATGAGATGGTATACTCTGGCCACAGCATCCTTTTGGACTTCTAGCCTTCAAACTGTAAGCCAAATAAATTTCTGCTTATTACAAATAATTCTGTCATAGCAGCAGAGATAGAAAATAAGGCAGGAGCAAGGAAGCTGTCTAGGAATCTTGAAATGATGTTTTCTTTTTCTTCACTGGTGATAAGCACAGGCAAGAAATATGTAAGTATAAGGAGGCAAATCAATCAGGAATTCTTGAAAGTAATGTTTGCAGCATCTTAATACTTGATTAGCTTTGAACTGCAAAATTGTACCGGCTGACAGAAAGTCTTTATTTTTGAATAATTTAAAGTTGTTATTTGATTCTTTTTTTCATTCTAGAAAGGCAGATTAAAAGTCATCAAAAAAGATTATGGGATGGCCTGAGGGAAGATGGGCTTAGAAGCAAACTCTAAGAGAGGCCTGCTTGTACATTCTCAGCTCCAGGGATGTTTTGTCGCCACCCTCATGGTTTCTCGGTGCTTCTAAGATGCTTCTGTGGAAAAATGATACATAATTGTACAAAGATAAAGTGAGATGATTAATCAGACACCATTGAATAAGTATGCCATTAAAATGAGCAGCACTGGGAAGTACGTTAGTGAATTAATTTTGATCTGAGGACTTCTCATAGGGAGTACAAAAGTTTTCATTTTTTCTTCCCTGTGAAATATAGCTTCTGTATACTCCTAAATATGGCTCGTCTTCTCTATCTGCTCTTGTGCTATTGATATGTACTCAAAGAGAACTCACGACTATGTCTTTCCTGGAGCCAGGTAGAGATCCTAAATACTGACAGCAAGTTTTAAGTCTCAAAAATGTCTCCAGAGGAAACTAAGGGACATAACCAGGTGCCAAGAGACTTACTTGTTTTCTCGTGGACTCTGAATCTGGAGTAGGAAGCCTGAGGGGTTCAAATGGCTTCTTCATAAGGTTTGCCATGGCATCTGGTCCACAGTTCACAGTTCAGTCTCAGACGATCCACTTTCTTTACTTAGCTTGCCAATGTTTTCTTATCTTTATGAGAAAAGGAAATATGCCTGCCTTCTGTAAAGGCCTTTGGAATAAACTCTCTGAAGGAAACTGGCTTCACCTAATAAACTCACTAGAACATAAAAGGACATAGAAGAAAACAGTAAAACTAATGTGCTAATCCAGTCAATAAATGCCCAAAGGCAGCCTTAAATCAAACAAGAGGCAGGAAAGAATACCTCATTGCAGGGGCCATGAGACAGTGACAAGAAGACATTTCTTGGCCTTGAACCACTCAGGAGACAGTGATAGTTGATCTAGGAAAGGTCACAAAACACCAGAGGAACATTAGAAATGGAGCCATCATTTTTCTTTCAGAGTTCTTCCAGATTTAGTGGGACTTCTCCTCAGCCAAGCGTCTCAGAAGCTTTGTCCTTCTTCCTTCTAGGTACATAACGAATGCCAATACTGACAGCTAAGCTCTCAGTTCTCCACTCTAGTTCTCTCATTGTGTATCTAGTCCTGTGAGAAATCAGAAAGCAGATGAAGGCTTTCATTGTTAAACTCCCATCAGCATCAAATTACTTTCGATGATGTAATCAGTAGGCAAGCCATATGTAGGGTAAAAAAAACCAATTCACTTCATTAGCAACACAAAGCATTTGTGTTCAAATTCTAGAGGTGTGATGTTTTTCATGGAAGTGCCTAACCTTTACAGAGGAAGAGAGCCCAAAAGATGAGATTCTCATCTCAGTGAGACCTGCATGGAATACAAAAACTTTGGGGTCAGTGCCAATGACAACATACATGATGGTCAATTAAATGCCTCACCTTGACTGGTTGACAAGGCATCCAAATATCCTTCTAAACATTATTTCTGAGTATGTCTATGAAGGTGCTTTAGTATAAGATTAAAGTCTGGTGGGTTCAGTGAAGAAGACTGCCTTCCCTGAATATAAGTAGGCATCACTCTTCCCACTGAAGGTATAAATAGAGCAATAGACAAGAGAGGGGGAATGTATTCCTTTCTTTGTTTGGCTGTATCCTGGTATTCTGCTACCTTTTGCCTGTGATTTATAGCACAGACCCTTCTGCTTTTCAGGCCTTCCAATTCAGAATGAGCCATACCACTATCTTCCTGGATCTCCAACTGACAGACATCATATCATCCTCTCTCTCTCTCTCTCTCCCTCTCCCTCTCCCTCTCCCTCTCCCTCTCTCTCTCTCTCTCTCTCTCTCTCTCTCTCTCTCTCTCTCTCTGTGTGTGTGTGTGTGTGTGTGTAAAACCATGATTTGAGTGGGTGGGAAAGGGGTTTATTCTACCTCCCCGCTAGTAGGTACTGAACCTTAGTTACCTTCCCCATAAGAAGAGAGAAGAAGCCCCCAAAAGATGTCAGTCAGTGGAGAGAGATGTCTCCCCTTTGTCACTGCCTTTCTTCTACAATAGCCCTTCCCTCGGGGAGACTGTTATAAGCAGTACAGGACTCAGTGAGCTTTGAAAACCTCCCAGCAGAATCACTACCTTGCAACAGCCTCTCACTCTATCCAAGGAGTACTTCTATAATGTGAGTAATTTGTCTGGTTTAGCAATAATTCAGTGCCATGGAAACAGGGTGGAAAGGATAAAGGAGACATTTTGCTAGAGGAAAAAAATACTTACAAGGAATAATAACCAAATGTAGTATATTATTCTTTAATAGATCTCATAAAAAATAGTCTAAGTGACTTCTGGGGAGCATTAACACCAATGTATTAGCAAAATCAGGTCACTAGAGTCAGCTTTCTTGTATGTGATTACTGTACTGTATTTATGTAGAAGAATATTTTTATTTATGATGCATACTGGATTATGACAGGTGGTACTAGTTCCCAGGAATGCTGTAGCAAATTCTAAGAAGCTTGTGCAAAACAGCAAACATTCATTTGTTCATTGTTTCTCAGTTCTAGAAACAAGCACATAAAACCAAGGTGTTCGATGGTGTCCCTTCCTGTGCCTCCAAAGGAGAATATGTCCTTGCTTGGTCTAACTTCTGCTACCTCCACACAATCCTTGGCTTGTGGCTGATAACCCCCATCTATGGCTTCTATCTTTACGTTGTCCCATTGTCTTCTGTGTATGTTAAATCTTGCTCTACATTCCTCATGGAAAGAGACTTGTCATTGGATGCAGGGCCTACATAGATAATTCATGATGATTTCTTCATCTCTGTATCTTTGAGGTAATTATATAGATAAAAACTTCAAATAAGGTAACTATCCATCTCTTCACAAATAGTATTGTTCACAGGTTTAGGTACTTAGAATGTGGAAGTGTCTCTTTGAGATCTTCACTCTGCCCTCTATACAATAGTGCAATAGGGTCAAAGCAAACCCTAGTATCTTAACTGAAGATACTATTTAGTAGGTAGGTGTGTACCATGATTCATTGTACCATGCTAAATGTTTTTTTCTTAAAATCTTCATAATGAACCACATTTAATTCCATCATTTTATTAAGAGACCCTCATTTATAGGGTTTTTTTTTCTACAGAGGGCAAATTATGAACACTAGGGACAATGCCTGAATTGATATTTTGGCCAGCTCTGGGGGAAATGAAAGCTTCATACAATTTTTGAGAATTAGGTGAAATTTTGCATATTAAGTTCCTATCACATCACATTAAAACAATCCTCAAATATCAACTACTGTGTTCATTAGATGAGTCTTGTAGAATCTGCCCTTCCAATAGCGTACCATTATCTGAGAGAAACACCTATGCAAAGAAGACCCAGAAGGTCTGCACTTTGTACAGCACCGTGTGTGTGTGTGTGTGTGTGTGTGTGTGTGTGTGTGTGTGTGTAAGGTACATAGGACAAGCAGAGTATAAGGTAGTTGCATAAGGTTTACGATAGGCTTAGAGCAAAGAATGAGGCAGGGGCTGATAAGACAGGAAAATTCTGGAAGGAGATCAGTCTGCACAGACAGCTTCAGGCGGTTCCTTACCAAGCTGTGGCTCACCACTCATTTCTCAGTCACAGTGCTTCAAGAGTGAATGCAAATTCTAAAAACCCATCACATGTAGAAAATTGCTTCAATGGTAAGTGGCAGTGACTCACCCTAAGTAGAAATATATTTATCAGGTTTCTCTGTACTAAAACTCTTTCTTAAGAACAAGTCTTCTGCCTTCTGAGGAGGCTGCTGTTTCTGGAGAATTGGAGGAGGCTCCAGCATGATCTTGCCTTCCCAGGGAACACCATTGTTCCAACAGAGCAGAGCTAACCTGGCTGAGGGAGCACCCTGGTTGCCGCCTTCTCCTCCCACACTGCAAGGTGTCAAAGCATCTCTAAGCAATTCATATTTCACATTCAGCCTGTCGTTTCATTTTTAGACAAGAACATGAGGCTTTTGCCTCCCTCACATTTCCTCCTGCAGTCACCAAACATGTGCAAGATCAGGCAGAAAAGAATGAAGAGTAACAAATATTTAAAGACAAAACCAGTCGGAGCCATATACTCAGTGAGGCATATACTCACCCCCTCACTGAAAAGACCTGGATACTTTTTGGAAACAACGTTTTAGAATTACTCTTTTACATTGTCGCTTTCTGATCACAACTGAACGAATTAAAATAAGTGATAAAACAGCAAACTCCAACATTTAAGGTGGAAACTGGAAGACTGCAACAGTGTCGATAAAACTTTAATGTGACAAAGGCAGCTACAGATGAGCTTGTTATAAGACTTGTTTGAACAAGTTCCAGTGCCATACCTGTACTCTGAATCAGAGGGATACAGTTACAGCTCTTAAACTTGGCCATACTTTGAACTTTTTATTTGTTGATCACTAATTGGTGTGACTAACTTCTAATAATCACTAAAGTTTGAGAACCATCAATATAGAGAGTATTGATTTTTCTCAAAGTCATAGAGAGTCAGGCTTGAAATGCTTCAGTTAACACTGACTGTTGCTAATCGCCAAATGTTAGGACTTTTTTACAGGGCCTTTAGATAAAGACATGGCCCAGGATTGACTCTTGGTAGTTCTCATTTAATTAAAGAAGGACCCAGGCAGTGCAATATTTCAGAGGAAAAAAAAAAAGGAGAGGGAGGAAGACAAGGGGGAAAGCAAATAAGGTACAAAGGGATGAAGAGAGGAAAGAAGAGGGGGAAAAAGAAGAAAGGGAGGGGGGGAGGTAGAGAGAGAGGACAGGAGAGGGGGAGGGGAGAAGCTTGGTTCATATGAGTTATTTGCCCATACCCATCTGGTTGAGAAGGTACAGAACAAACTACCATCGTCTTCTACAGAAGCACATTGTCTGAAGACTTAGAATGACGGAAAACTTGATTTTTCCTTATGCTTAGCTAAGAACTCAAGACCCTGAAGTTAAATGGAATATAGGGTTGAGCCCATCATCTGTAGACATGAAAATAAAATCCAATAAAAGTAACTATAAGCATAAAACCAAGACTTTCTAGCAATGATAAGAGAGAACAGCCAGGCAGTGGTGGCGATCACCTCTAATCCCAGCACTCAGGAGGTAGAGGCAGGAGGATTTTTGTGAGTTTCAAGCCAGTCTGGTTGATGGAGTGAATTCTAGGACAGCCAGAGCTACACCGAGAAACCCTGTCTTGAAAATCAAAATGGAGGGTGGAGGGGGGAACACACACATGAACATATTTTGTAAACCCTAACATTATACTTGTAGGTAGCTTCAGATTACAAAATGAAGATTACAAAAGCTTGGGCGTACACACTTCAATAGTCTGAGAGAAAGGAGAAGTGTGTTTTCTACCTGATGAATGAATAAAAACCTGTGACATCTCTGTGTCAGGGTGAAGAACACGGTAAGATGGACAGAAAAGGTGTGTCGGTGAGGCCACCTACTGTCTACAGATCCTGTGTATCTAAGTTTCAGTGCCCTGGCCATTCCGTGGGTTCCTGGTAGAAGTAATGTAGTTGCCTACACATCGCATGGGACCACTTCCTTTCAGCACTTGCCTAAGCGTGCTGTGCAAAGGCCAGGTCAGTAGCTAAAAAGTCTTTAACCCACTGGTTCTGAGTCAGACATCAAAAGACTTTCGTGTCATCTCTGCTTACACACATTTTACTTTTCCCACTGCCAACCCAGGGAATCCTTGCCTCAAATGCAATGAGGTACACTCCACTCGCCCCCAATTCTGCTGAGTCAGATGTAGAAATCCAGAACCTTCCATATTTTTAACATGCAATGTAGGTGGACATGAGCTTGAGCAATGGGCTCTACAATAATGTTACCAAATCCGCAACCACAACAGGAACTATTCAAAATGGTGTCCACTCAACCTCATTTGGGAAGTCACCGATTTATGACCCCCTGTCATGGACCACATTTCTTTAAACATAGTTAGAGCTAACCTTTCCCTAACTGGACTCAGACAAATGAGTATTGAACACACTATCTTGAGGGAATCTAGGGCTGCTTGTGGGACAGCTGATGACAGCTTCCTGTGTTGGTGGAGAAACACATAGTGTGGCCATCCTCTATTCTGTGTGCACTTACACTCTAACTGTCACTCAGGAACTCCCAAGAGAAAAGGAAAAGATACTTTTTGGGTTACCCCCCCACATACACACACACACTTCTAACTGCACTAAAGAACTTAATGTAACCACAAATTGGTCACCATGTCCTAAAGATTTCTCCCATGATCTTACTCAATGAGGGGCAATTTCTGCCTTAACCACTCTGACGATGTTGCTCAAGATGACTCAATTGCCATGACCTTGTGTCAAATTCTTTTATTTTAGAGTTGTACTCTGTAGTTCTGATGAGTAGCCTGGAGTTACGACTTCCACTTTTTCTTGTGGTTTACTGAGGATAGCACCTTGTCTACTTTGTGTTATAGTTGTGGGCAGTCTCAGAGACCACAGCTGTCTGGACATCAGGCAGTCAGTGTAATGCAAATAGCTTGTTATGCTGAACTGACTTATTATGGCACTGGACCAAGCAGGCTCCTAAAAAAGGAAAGAAAGAATGAAAGAAAGAAAGAAGGAAGGAAGGAAGGAAGGAAGGAAGGAAGGAAGGAAACACTAATATTTTGGCTTAAAGGTATCAGTGTGAAAAATTTGGAAAATATATGTTTACAAAATAAAAATACCTGTTATAGCTCAACTTAGAGAGAGAGGCTTGCTATCTTTTTGAAGTATTTATTCCATTTCATTCTCAAAAACATCAAACTTTGTTTTCCCAAGTTAGTGATAAATCATACTAAGAACCTTTGTAGTCTGTCTTCACCTGGCTGGTTGGAGCTACTTTTAACAAATCCAAGTGCTGTTTTGAGTTGGAATGATTTTACCTTTCACTTATGTGGAAAAGGTTGTGAGAAGTCTCAGCCCCCACTTCCTCACCTCTTGCTCTGCAGGAGTTCTGTGCCCACCAACTTCGTTCAGTTGTTTTCTTCCAAAGTGGTCATACAAGTTTGCACTCCCACCAGCCATGGAGGAGTGCTCCCCTTGCTCCACATCCTCCCCAGCATGTGCTATCACTTAAGATTTGTAGTCTTTCTGACCAGTGTAAGATGGAATCTCAGAGTCATTTAGATTTGCGTTTCCATAATGACTAAGGACTTTGAACATCTCCTTACTACTTCTCAGCCATTCATGAGTCTTCTTGTTGTTAATTCTGTTTAGCTCTGTACCACATTTTTCCTTATTATTATTATTATTAATTTTTATTTTTTTACACTCCAGATTTTATCTGCCCCCTGTCCACCCTCCAACTGTTCCATATCTCTTACTTCCAACCCACCCCCCTGTCTCCATGAGGTTGTCCCCATTCCTGACCCTCCACCCCACCTGACCTCTAAACTCCCTGGGGCCTCCAGTCTCTTGAGGGTTAGGTGCATCATCTCTAATTGAACACAGACCCAGAAATCCTCTGTTGTATATGTGTTAGGGGCCTCATATCAGCTGGTGTATGCTGCCTTTTGGCTAATTGGGTTGTTGGTGTCTAACACCCTGAGTTCTTTGTAAATTTTGGATGTCAGCCCTCTGTCAGACGTAGGACTAGTGAAGATCATGTCTGTAGGCTGCTGTTTGTTCTATTGACAGTGTCTTTTGCCTTACAGAAGCTTTTCAGTTTCACAAGGTCCCATTTACCAATTGTTGATCTTAGAGCCCCAAGCCATTGGTGTTCTGCTCAAGACATTTCCTCCTGTACCAAAGAATTTAGGGATATTCTCTACTTTCTGTTCCATTAGATTTAGTCTATCTGGTTTTTCGTTGAGGCCTTTGATCCACTTGTACTTGACTTTTGTGTAGGGCGATAAATACGAACCTATCTGCATTCTTCTACATGCAGACATCCAGTCAGACATCCAGCACCATTTGCTGAAGATGCTCTCTTTGTTCCGTTGTATGGTTTTGCCATCTTTGTCAAAAATCAAGTGTCTAAAAGTGTGTGGGTTTGTTTCAGGGTCTTCTACTTGATTTCATTAATCAACCTGTCTGTCTCTATACTGATGCCACGCAGTTTTTATCACTATTGCTCTGTAGTAAAGCTCAAAGTCGGGGATGATGATGCCTCCAGAAGTTCTTTTATTGTTCAGGATTGTTTTAGCTATTGTGGGTTTTTTGTTTTGTTTTGTTTTGTTTTGTTTTTCCATATGAAGTTGAAAATCGTTTTTTCTTTTTTTCTTTTTTTTTTTTTGAGATCTATAAACAATTGTGTTAGAATTTTTATGGAAATTGTATTGAATCTGTACATTGCCTTTGGGAAGATGGCTATTTTCTGTTAATCCTACTGATCTGTAAGCATCAGACATCTTTATATCTTCTTATATCTCCTTTAATTTCTCTCTTCAGAGACTGTAGTTCTTATCATATTGGTCTTTGATTTGCTTGGTTAGAGTTACACCAAGAAATTTTATATTATTCGTGGCTATTGTAAAGGGTGTTGTTTCCCTAATTTCTTTCTTGTCCAGTTTGTCATTTTTATAAAAGAGAGCTACTGATTTTTTTTTTTTTTTTTAGCTAATTTTGTATCCAGCCACTTTCCTGAAGTTGTTTATCAGCTGTAGGAGTTCTCTGGTAGAATTTCTGGAGTCACTTATGAACACTGCAAATAGCAATACTTTGACTTCTTCCCTTCCAATTTGTATGATCTCCTTTAGTTTTCTTAGGCTCTAGCTAGAACTTCAAGTACTATATTGAATGGATACAAAGAGCAAGGGCAGCCTTGTCTTGCCCCTGATTTTAGTGGAATTTCTTTAAGTTTCTCAAGCTGGATGTTGGTTCTATTGTTTTAAACCTCTCTTGAATTTAAGGCTTAGCCCTGCTCTAATATTGTCCCCTCTGAAATCCTTTCTTTGTGGATAGTTTCCACCTGCTTCCCTTGTTTCTCCTGAGATCATTCTCCTACCTCCTTGCCCTTCAAGTGCCAGAGTGGGCTGGAGTCCTTTCTGGGTGCCATTGCCTTGTGAATACCCTCATCTGTACCCTGGCTCTAAATGCCATCAAGGGATAAAATTTGCTCCCAATGAATGCTTCACGTCAGACTTCTCATCAGAACATTAGACGTATAATTTCCTCATTACATGTCTTTAGAATGTCTGTCACCATTCTCCAGCTTACTACATTTGTAGCTCTTGGCTCCCACACCAAGCCCAGTCCTGGAGTTCTGTCATCTTCTATCACCACCCACCCAATCCCTTAGCTCACAGTTGATAATCACCCTGGACTCTTCCTTTTCTTTAGTCCCAAACTTAATTATTTATCTTCTCCTCCAAAATTCATTTAAAATTCATCCACGTAGTTACAACTCTACTCTGCTGCAGCCCCTTATATCTTCCTCTAAAGCCCAGGAGTTTTCAGAAAGAATTGGCTGCCTTTGTGGGTGATGTTTATAAGTCAAACAAGTGCCAATTCCTATGGAGAACTCTTATTGTGCTCATAGCTTCGATTCTTTACCTTGGACCCAACGTCCTAAAGCTCTAACATCTTTCCAGCTTACCCAGGACAATTTCCCATTGGCTGCTCTGCTCTTCTGTGCCAGATGATGTGTTTCTTCATCCTGTCAACCCTGGAAGCGTTCTTCAGTGGGTATCCCCTCTCCTACCCTCAACAACATGGCTCACTCTTTTAGCTATACAATCACCTGCTTAATGTCCCTTCTTTAAACCACAATGACACATTTATTGTAATACTTTTTTGTTAATTTTTAAGTATATTTTTGCATGCCTTTTATCACTGGTATCAAGCAAGAACAACAGTGGTCTTGTCTATTGATCTAAGTCTCATCCATCACTAGACTAGTGTTTGGACATTGTTTTTGAGTGAATAAATGATTTGAGTGCTCCACGGGCTACATGTGTACATACAGTTACATACTTTGTTATCTTTGCAATTTTAATAGATGAGTTTATTCTTTCACCAATCAATCAAAATAATGAAATTTAAATTACTTTAGCTATAACATACCTTTAATAGATGATAGGGGTAAAGGATCTCTCATTCCTTACTCTCATTATTCTAAATGTTTTGGCCTGTTTCTTGTTGACAGGATCTAGGAACACAGTTCAGTTTTTAGCATTATGACTCTACGTACCTCTTATGGCCCACTTTACTTATTTGTTCACAGGAGGGGAGGCTACGGATTTGTATCACTTGACTGGCCTGTAAAGACATTTGTGTTTATACTTCCTGAAGTTGACAAACAAGGTTTTCTCTGTATCTGATTTTTTTCATAATATGCATACTATGCTTTTTTTTTTTATTCACTTTAGATCTTTAATTTCCCTAGGAAGAATATCATGTCACCTGCCATCCTAAATAATGGTTTTCCCTGTTACTAGAGTTAAAGCTTTTATGTACCCACACCACTGCCTTATACACATCAAGACTCTCAGCATTTACTAGAACTACCATACAGGCATTTGTGATGATGAGTGTGTTCGACTCAAAGATGTCTTTATAGAGTCTCAGGTTTTAGGAACATCTGTTTTATTATACAAAAAGCAACAAAGCCTTATCTCCCAGCTTAAATGCTATGTTATTAAGTCAGTAATAGATTCTGAATATTAACATCTACTTTTTTTTTTTTACTACTGTTCAGATATATACCTTGCTGTTTCCCAAAAGTCTGTTGGCATAAAAGATAGGATAGTTACCAGAGCATCACTTTGGAGCCAGACTATTTGGGCTGAAGCTTGGTCCTGTTTTACTGAAAGTGTGACATTAGTCAAGTTACTTGATATGATGGCCAATCCCCGTTGTCAACTTGCTGAGATCTAGAATCACTTGGGAGAATGGCTTCCAGGCACACCTGCTGGGTATTGTGTGAATTGAGGTGGGAAGACCTGCCCACTGCGGGTGGCACCATTCCCTGGATGTGACACTGGATTGTACAAGTGGAAGAAGTGAGGCGAGAAGAAATATGCTTTGCCATTTTCTGCTTTCTGTCTGTGAACTGGATGTGACCAGCTGCTTTAGACACTCATTGACTGTCTCCACCATAATGGACTGCTCTCTTGAATTGTGATGCCAGAAGAATTTTTTTCTCTCCAAGCTGCTTTTGTTATTTAATCACAATACCAAAGAAATTATAACCCAATTTTCTTCAATGTTGTCTTCTACAAAGTGCATATGACAGTGGGGTCTAATTGGTAGAGTGTCAAGCTTGACATATTTGACAACATTTATGTTGACAAGGACATAGATCAACAAACTCTATTATTGATTAAATGAATGGAAATGCATAATTATATAGCTACTTTTGAAGACTATTCCATTTTTATAAAGTGAAACATAGTCTTTTGATAGGATCTAGGAACCAAGAATCTTTGGCTATCAATACCCCCCCCAAAAAAAAAAATTCTGTCCTCACAAAAACCTGCTCACAAATATTCATTGCAGCTATGTGTTACTCCAAATATTTTGAAGCAGCCAAGAAGTCCTTGAGTTAGTGAATGTGAAATTAAAGTGTTCTATTTCCAGAAAATGGAATATTTTCTCTAAAATATTCTGCTAAAAATGTGCCATGAAAAAAATGTAAAAAAAATGTAAATGTATACCATTAAGGGACAGAAGACAGTCTGAAATGCTACATAGTATCTGATTCTAAGTAGGACACATTCTGAATAAAGGAAAATCAATGAAACACACACCCAAAAATCAGTGATTGGCAGGCATCAGGGCAGCAAGCAATGAACAGGTAGAGGACTTGTAAGATAGTGATACATAGTAATAACCAGAAACACACACTAGTTCAAGCCCTATCCCTATCTGGGATGCAGTGTTCAGTGCATCCCAGAGATGTTGGAAATAGGAGAGGCCAGTACAGGATCTGGGAATAAACAGGAAACTTTTGGTGTCTGTCTTTTAAGTTGGCTGTTAAAACAAACAAACAAACCTGACTGGTGGGGTTGGCGGACAGAGAACAAAACAGTCTCTTTACAGCAAGTTCTTGAAGTAATCTCCTTGGACATTTGGAAAATCTCATTCAAAGCTTCCAAAGCTGTGTTATGTTACTTGTATGCATGCTTTCAAGGCTGACCTTTTGGTACTGGATAACCAATCAATGTGGTCTTTCCTGGAGGGAGGAAAGGAAAGGAGTAGTGATGTACTTATATTATAATCTCAAAAAATATAAGAAATAATTCAAATGCACTTCCAAACCCAGCTCTTAAACACACATTTTAAAACATTAAAATGTTTAACATGTTTTCTAATCTTTCTCATGGCAGTTAACTCATGCCTGAACAATTTTTCATTTTTCCAATTTGGGGATATTATGTTTTTCTCTTTACCCTTAAATATCAATCTATTTAAAATCGACTTCAGTCTTAGGGTTTCATTGCTGTGAAAAGACACCAGGATAAAGGCAACTTTTATAAAGGCAAATTTTAATTGTGTCTGGCTTACAGTTTCAGAGGTTCCGTTCACTATCATCATGATAAAAAGCATGCAGAGAAGCTGAGAGTTGTACATCTTGATCCAAAGGCAACTAGGGGGAGACTGTCTTCTGCAGGCACCTAGGAGGAGGGTCACTTTCCAGTGGGAGGAGCATGAACATAGGACCTCAAAGCTCAGCCCCACAGTGATGAACTTCCTCTAACAAGACCACACCTATTCCAACAAGGCTACACCTCTGAATAGTGCCATTTTCCATGGGCCAAGCGTATTCAAACCACCACAAGTATTATATTTCTTTCCCATTCACAATGTGGTGGGCTTATTCTCCTTTCTCCATTTGTTTTAGCGAATTCAGGATGTATTAGGAGTTTTTCCCCCTCAAGATATCAATGTTCGGTTTTGTTTATTCTACTATCTTTCTCTATATATCTTTATACATGAATTCTCCTTTCAAACATTTCTGTAGTCACATCTTCTGCCTTGCTCAGTCCTGCTTTCCTGTGCACTTTCAAGTTTTCTTGAGATGATTGCTTAAATTACTCCAATTCTTTCTTCTTCAGTGATGCTGATGTTGCCTGAAGATATTTTGGTGTCTGTGGGCTATGTTGCTGCCTGGGCCACACCAATTTGAGTGGCCTATACTGACAACTGGGGTTATGGGGATATCTGGGTCTGTGCTGCTGCCAACGGTCTGAGGCCCTGATATAATTGGGGTCTGGGTTGATGCCAATGGACCATGTGATCTCCAAAGGCCAGGCAAATGTATGTGGTCTGTGATGCAGCCTGAGACTAAGTTGATGCCCGTGGGTGATGGTGCTGTAGGGGGCCATGTCGATGTGCAGCCACTGGAAACCAGGTTTGATCTCTGTGATCAGGGCTGCCTCTGAGGGCCTTATCATCATCTGTGGACCTACAGCAGCCAGCGGCCATGTTCACAGACAGAGCTGTTGCCAGAAACTATGTAAAAGCTCGTGATTGCTGTTCCTGCTGACAGCAAAGAGTAAGGAAGCCACTTTGGCAGTGATTCTGATAACTGAAGATGCACCGTTGAGAAAAGAAAGAGGAGCACCGAAGGCTTCTCTGATGGCCTCTACTCTCCTTACTCTTGCCCCCGACCAAAGTAACAGCCTAAACAGGAACCAATTGAAGAGAATCTTCAGAAGTGTGATAAGGATGCCAAAGTTTAGCTCTATGCAACCAATGCTTTCCGACAGAGGTTTGAGAAGGAAAAAAAGATTCAGCTCTATTTGAGAGGCAGACCACTAAGAGTTTGATTATGCTCCAGCAAGAATATAGATAACACAAACTGGACTTGCTTGATTGTTTTTGGTTTTGTTAGGGGGAAGGTAATTAGGTCGGAGAGGGAGGGGGAGAGGGGGAGAGGGGGAAGGGGGAGAACAGGGGAAGGGGGAGGGGGAGGAGAAAGACATGGAAGAATTAGGAATTGAGGGGGATTCAGGTGTATGATGCAAAAGGAAGAATCAATTAAAATATTATGTTAAATAAAAAAAGTAACGATAACTTTGAAGCATGTATTTTTCTTTGGCACAGAAAGTGTGTGTAGTCCCAGATCTCTGCTTTGTTAGCTATCAAGATTTTTATAATCAAATCTCCTTATACTTGTTTGATTTTAAGACAGAGTCTCTGTACGTAGTTGGTGGTCCTGGAACTTGCTATCTAAGCAAGGCTGGCATAGGACTCATAGTAATTTGCCTGCCTCTGCCTCTCACACTCTGGGATTAAAGGTATATATCACCATGCCCTTTACTCTTGAACTGAAAATTTCTTTACATTTATTAATTTTTAGAAGATCTTCAAAGATTATCTTTCAAGCAAACTTCATGAGTGATGTAGGTTTTTTTTTTTTTTAGCTCCTGAGTATTCAAAATCTAAGCCCAGCCTATGAAATAATGGGGACATGCATGAAACAATAATCCGTACCAATGTCTGAATCTCAAAACTCTGAATTTACTGTCAATATTGTTGGCATTTGTCTTGGTTAGGGTTACTATTGCTGTGGTGAAAAGCCGTGACCAAAGCAACCTGGGGAGGAAAGGGTTATTTACTCACAGTTCTATATAATATGACAATTCATTGTCAAAAGCAGTAAGGGTAGGAAATCATGCAGGACAGGAACCTGGAGGCAGGAGCTGATGTAGAAGTCATGGAGGGGTACTGCTTACTGGCTTGCTCCTCATGGCTTGCTCAACCTGTCTTCTTACAGGACCTAGGATCACTAGCCCAGGGATGGCCCTGCCCACTATTGGATCAGCCATCCCTGATCACTATCCAGCATAGCTTTTAACCACATAGTTGTATCTGACTGGTCACATTTAAATAGCTATATATGAACAGTAGTTACCTATTTCCCAGCAAAGGTCTAGGATAGTCTCAACATTGCAACATGGCTTCCTGGACAGCAGTGCTTAATCCATAGGTTCATGGGAGAGGTTGTTCAAGGTGTCTCTCTTAATTAATGCCAGAATATCTGAAAGGAAATGAGGAGACTCAAGGCAGCCAAGCACCTGAGTGTAATTTGCACAACAGGCTAGTTTTTATTATTCCACTTTCTTTGATAACAGAGTTATGAGCCTTTGATATAGTGTTCATCAGAGAAACCTGTTTACAGGCCAGCAATGTTCAAGGCTATATAAAGCAAAGCAATGCTTATTTGTGTTCAGAAAAACAAACAAACAAACAAACAAACATCCGAGGTATGGGAACATCATTTTAGCCTGACTATTCTCTAGAAATTGAGAAAGATCACAGGGACTCCTCTGTTCTTTCTTGCATTTGTTGACATTTCAAATTCCCTTGGGACATATCCATCAACATCGATGTTCCAGGGCCCATGCTGCAAGTGGATTAATCCTTACATGCCGTTAATTCAGACCCCAACGGGTCACTCCATTGCTTTCTAGTGTGTAAAGGAAACTGTACTTGGTTATCCTTCTACTCCACTGTAGAAGAACTTCATTTTATAACTCGGGTTATAGAATTTCAAAGTTTCTTTATAAATTCTGTTGGTTCCACTCTAGAGTATCAATCTGCATCCATTCTCACAGATGCTCTCCTCAGTTCTGTTTTTGGTTTTCCTCTTTCAGTTAGCCTAACTTCTACCTTGGCCTCGGCTTCCATCCTTCCTCATTATTCAGCCTTTCCTGTCTCTTCCTTTCCTACGAATGGTCCTTAAGTAAATTTTCATGTCATTGAGTCCATTTCTTATGCACCAAATTGAGCAGGTTTTTTTTTTCTTGTAAAAATCATGTATATTTTAATCCTCTGTTTTACATTTTGATCCTTATTATTTTTTATGTCCGTGTACTTCATACATTTTGTCTTGTTTGGGTTCTTCCTTCTCGTCTCATGGAGGCTGTGGTGTTTATTTTTGCTGAAGCTCTTCGGCAATCTGTCCAGTGTCCTCTCAAATACCAATGAGTTGCTGTTCTTCCAAATCCTTCCCAGTGTTACATCGTGTCTTCAGGGTCTTATTTTAGATCCCACTCCCTACCCTTTATCTCAGAAGAAGATCTGAATAATAAGAGCTTATATTTGACAATAAACAATTACATTTGCCTACGTCCTTCTCCCTTTCTAGACTTTAGTAAATGTCTAGACCTTCAGCGAGGCATCCTTTGAGGGCCTTCCCTGCCCTAAGCCAGGTTTTAAAGTGTCTGCTCCTACCCACCATCTTTTTGATGTGAGCAACATTTCACTGGCAAAAGCCCTTTCCTGGGCCATGCTTTCTGGGGCTTGCTTCTCCAGTAGCATGGAAAGACAGAAGGCAGTTTCCTCTAAGCACAGGAAGCCTCCCAAAGCAGTCATGTGTAATAAAGATGTGACATCACAACCTCTGGGTGGAGGAGCCCAGTTATGGTCTGAGTTATGGTCTGTCTCGAGAAGTAAAATTTAAGAATGTCACCAATCAAAATCTGTCAGATGTCAGGATTCCATGCATTACTCCCAGATTCTGGCAATAAGTTTTCTGTACAGATTGATTTTCAATTCTGCTGTTGGTAATTTTTTTGTCTGTTTTCATATACTTTCTAGACAAATATTAAGAAACCTTCCCCAGGAGACTCAGAAGCAGAAGGACAAGCCTCCTCCTCCCAGGACAGCTATTACCTACTCTGAAACAAGAAGGACTCTCCAGAATACTCTGGGCTCTGTTCCCATTTTTTTCTAGAATGTGATAACCCAGGGACCCAAGTTCACCTTCCTTACACCCACCCTGGGCAGTCTTTAAGTAACAGGTGATCTCAAGATCCAGTATTTGTGATGCAATACAGTATGCACACAGACGAAGTTCCGTCTGTACTGAGCAGCACTCTTGGCTTCTTAACTGTAAGCCTCTTTTGCTCCTTGGTGCCTGCTTGTGAATATTAATGTTGCTCGTGTTATTATTCAAGCTGGTGTCAACGTTCTGTCCTAGAGCATCCCTGTAAAAGGTAGAGTGATGATTACATACTGAAACTCTTCCATCAATCAACTTCTGTTTTTTAAACAAACTCTAGCTTTTATGTACATGCTTATTTTTGTTGCTGTTTTCTTATTACAAGTGAGTATACATATAAAATGAAAACCCGGTTGATTAAAAGAAAAAAGTATGCACTTTGTGGTGCAAATATTGAGATGACAAAGAAACACGTCGTTTGTAAGATGTCCTTGTATACTGGTGAAGAATTCAGTGTCTGAAGTCAATGTATACAGTACAATCTGGTATGAAAATCAAGTACTTAAAATTGTTCATGGAAATAGCTGCCGTTACATAGCAGTCATCAATGTTGTTCTTAACGGTACTTATCATCATAGAAAACACATCCAAACGATACCTAGCCATGTATATTTATTTCCATACATAGTTTTGATGGGCACTTAGAAGTGATGTTAGCTATGTACGGTCCTAAATTCCTTACCAGTGAGATCATAGCCCAGTTCTGGTTGTTGCATTTTTATAAAAAAAAAAAAGAAAGAAAGAAAGAAAGAAAATAAGAGCTATTACTTTGAAAACTATTGAAGACAAAAGCCATTTCCTGAATCTGCCCTCAAAAACCTTATCTTATCTCAAATAAGAAAAAAAAATTAAAAAACAATGAGAAATAGCCTTGCAGAGCTGACATCGTTTCCCAGGAACATACTGTGATTTTATTCTTTTTCCTTTGCAGAAAATAATAAACCTTATGTTAATATAGCCAAACACAACCCGGAGGATGTAATCTGCAGGACAGAACTACAAATGTTTGATCTGGATAGCAGGAAGCACACGTTCTGCCATTCCCGCTCCCAAAATAGAAAACCTATTTAGCACTTTGTAAAACACGCTAAATGAAGTTTGCTCTCTCCTGCACATAGAGATTTTACTTCATTTTGTGCCAGCAAAATTTTTGAAAATTGCATGAGGAGAGAGCAATTTTTGGCACTTTGGCTAGGAGTACAAAATGTTAGCAAATGGGGCTGAAAGGATCTTAAGTGTAATGCTGGAATAATATTCACACAACACTGGCTGCATCTTCATTTTTAACCTATTTACATATTCGCAGGGAAAAAAATGCTTAGCAGTTATTTGTCTAAAGGGGCCCATTTAAGGGGAAAATGGCATTGACGATTTTTGAATGCATTAGTCAAGAAGGTTGCCGTGAATAACAATTCATAAAGGAAAATATCATTTCAACTATCATAGAGGTGGAAGGAAAGGGAGTGGAATTCTGGACACTGGTGTTAGCTCTCATCGAGAAAGAAAACAGAAGGAAGGGAGAGAGGGAGAACTACACTCAGGAAGCATCCACAGATGGGGTGCACATGGAGAGAGACGCTAAATCCGAGAATGATCGTCGGATTTCCAGCATGCTTACATGGCTTTTCTAATGTGTGACTGCTTGTCAAGCACAGGATTCCCTCTACGCAAGAAGCCTGGCATCCATCTGTAAGGAATCCGCTTCCATCCAAACCAGATCTACCTTCTGTCTTCTGTGTGCATGGTACAGCAATGGGAACTGGCTTATCTGTCTGTTTCACAGAGAGCTTACATCATGTTAGGACTTACACACATACACTGTCGTCATGAAATACTGAATGGACACCCAGGGAGGACAGAGGAGAAACAAAACATTCTGGGTGTGGGTAGGCTTCCCTGTGAAAAGATACTGAGATAGAATTTGTAATCTACACTTAGGGAGAGTAAAGGAAGTACCAGTGGACAGAAGTCAAACTGTTCTATTTTTTGCACATCATTTCATTTTTTTTAAAAATAAATCAGAGTAGATCCAACTGGTGTAACAAAGCCTTGGCTTTCCCTGTTGAGAACTGAGACAAAGAAACACATTGGCTGCCAGAGCTCCCTTAAACTGGCCAAAAACAATGGTTGAGTGCTTTTACTCCAGCCTGGATGACTCGCTGAATATGGACCATCCTTAAAAGGCTTCTGGCCAGGGGAGATTTGTGTCTAACATGATGCACTTGTAAGGCTCTTTGAGAGTTCCAGACTAAAGTACTCATTAAGGAAACTGAACAAAACCTTCAGTAGTGCAAGCTACAGTGGAGTCAATAGCAGTTCAAAATGTGGGGTTATATAGCTTAACATGAAGATCGTTCATAAGCTACAGTTCCTGACTGGGCCCCATCAGTGTGTCTGTCCTATGTGGTTAGTACAGACTGCCAGTTCCATGAAATGTTGGTAATATTGGTTTCCATAAAACTATGTTTTATGATCACACAATTTTTGAAAGTTATGATGGTTTTGAGCAGGAACAAAATAGCCAGTTAGTGTAAACATTGTGACTTTTAAGATGGCCATTACCCAGGAACTATAAAGACAGCCAATATAGCAACATAGACTTTCCCACTCACCCTCATGCCCCACACTCCGTTTATCTGGAAGCTTCTAATGCCCATCATGTGTGACACCAACGAGCACATCTCCACAGGCCTAGGAAACTGTGACAAGAGTTGTGTTGTTTACTTCTAGCCCAACATTCTCTGTGGTTTGCTAACACTGTTAATTGTGAAATGGTAGCAGGGGCTTGAGATAGATGGTCACATTGTATCTGCAGTTAGGAGGCCGGAAGTGATAAAAGCTTCTTCTCAGCTCCCTTTCTCTGTTTTATGCATTCCACAGTTGGGGTGAGTCTTTCTCCCACCTCAGTCTATATATTCCCTCACAGACATGCCCAGCATCTTGTCTTCTAGCTAATGTCACGTTATCTATAAATATTAAGCATCTCAAGTTGACCAGTTGTCAACTTGACACCCAAACATATCATTAAGTCATAACCTTAAACCTTCCCCACAGCCATAGTCTTAAATAATTCCAACAGTGTTAGAAAGTCCAAAGTACATGTATCATTTAAGATTTAACTTAATAACTTAACTGTGAACTATTAAAAAACAAAACCAAAATAAACAAGTCACATGGAACAACATAAATCTTCTCCTTCTAAAGGAGAGGAATGGGGGCATGGAGGTATAGCCAGGAAAGCTCAGACCAAAGCAGGAACCAGACCACCAGGAAAAACACAAAGTCCTATAGCTCGATTTCAGCATCTAGGATACTAGACAGAATCAAATGTATTCTAAGGGGCTTCTGTAACTCCCCTCCTCCAGATGTGTTACCCACAGTCCATAAAGCCTCTCCTTAGGCTGATTCTATTCCACAACTACAGTTTTCCTTAGCAGAAATCCCATGGTCCTCCTATCTCCACCATTGTGGAGTCTCAACTGGAACTCAGCTTTGTCTTCACAGCTTCATGTAATGGACTTTCAGGGCTACCTTGAAGAGACTCTGGCCAAGCCACAGATTGCCAGGCCTCAGTGGCTCTTTGAAACCACAGAAAACGAATCCAAGACTCCATTCATTTTGCGTCCTTCAGATCTACAAAACCAGTGCCATGTGGACACTGCCGCCAAGCTCCCTGTCGGCTCAAAATGTCACATGGTGCTCCTTGAACAACACATACTGGGCTCTGAATACCTTGGTTATGAATCGGAGAGACTGCTTTCCTAGGCAGGTGTTTGTGTTTGTTTATTTGTTTTTGAGGAAGGAATCCTGCAACATTCTCGGTTTTGGCTTTCTCCTTCCAAACACATTTGCGTTTTTCCACCTATCAGAACCTTTAATGAGTGTTGTCTTAAAGCGTTTTTTTTTTTTTTTTTTTTTTTTTTTTAATGTCCCAATGATTATAATGTCCCAATGAAATTTTTTTCTTTAACAATTACAGGTGCTTTTTCACTTTTACTCTCCTTTGACAATTTTGACAATCTACTCTTTGGCAATTTTAAACTTCTTCTCCCTCTGTCATGACCTGCATGGTTTTGAGACTGACCTGAAGGAGACAGCTTGGAACGAAGAAGCAGCAAACACATGTATGGAAGACCTGGGGTTGGGTGGGCCGTACACTCTGATGGAGACACACCAGTAGCCCAGGAACTTATCATGTTTCTTACTTACAGATGAGCAAAGAGGCAGGAAGTGGATTAGTTAAATTTGATAGGACGTGTCTGTAGGAAGAAGTCTCAGGCTGTAGTCATCAGGGAGGACAATCTATTGTTGATATTTTCTGTACACTCTATCTACTTCTTTACTTGGACTAGAGGAAGTCAATGACATTCTCTCTCCTGAGCCTGACCTGGGGCCTTGCCATATTGATGGCTTTAAAGTCCTGGGGCATTTGGCATGGGTCTGGTCATGTCACGAATGCGCACTCACGCAGAGGTACTCTCTCTGCCCATAACTTTTCCTGTGAAACTTGACATTTTTCATGTTTTGTTCTTCCCTTTTCTATAGATCTGACTAGGAGCACTGAGTAGAAGACGTGACACTGCCTAAATGCTATGATGCCTTGAAATTTCCTCTGCCAAAGAAACACATTCATTATTTGTAATTTAATCACAAGATCTCGGGACATGGGTAGAATATAACCAAATCTATTGTCAAAATATCAAGAATGCCTTCTAGCCCAGTTATGAACAGAGCCTTGTTCTCCTTTAAAACCTCATGAACCTAGTTTCTGCTGTTGACATTTCGTTCAGTATTCTTATCTTCCATGTTCTTGTTAGGACAGTTCCTTAAGCTCTGCTCACAGTATTAAAGGGCTTTTCTATTCAAATTTCACACTCTTATACCTTCCTTAAATCAATTCCTCCCATAAATCAATTTCAGACTCCTTAGAAGGAAGCTGAAAGGTTGGTAAGTTGTTAAGAGCACATGTTACTCTTACAGAGGACCCAGGCTCAGTTTTCAGCACCTATAAAACAGTGGCTCACAATCATCTGTAACTCCAGTTCCTGAAGATCCAATGCCCTCTTCTGACCTGTTCAGACACAGCAAATACATGATGTACAGACATACATGCTGGCAAAATTCCCATACACACTAAATTTAAAAGTCTTTTATGGAGTAAAGGGGAGTGAGGGGAAACTGCAGTTAGGATGGAATATGTGAGAGAAGAATTTTACAAAGGAAAAAAAGAACAATGAACATTAGGCCATTTATAGGAAAAAGTGAGAGCTATATAAAATTAAACAGATGTTTTACTAAATTATTATTAGTTTTGAATAACATTTATATTAATCTTTGAAATTTCAAAAATATTTAAGTCTTAAGAACCATATAGTTGGGCTTATCACAAAAATGGCCTCACTTCTTGGTGCCAATTTTCCATATTATTTCAATGCAGTGATAAAATGCTTTTATAGAACCATTAAGGAAAGAAGAGTTTGCTTTGGCCCATAAGTCTAAGAAACAGTAGCAGCCATGATGGAGTCATGGTATCTGGTGCTGAGGACACCTGGTCACATTGTATCCACAATCCGGAAGCACAGAGCAACAAATGCCAGCTTTCTATCACCATCATTTTTTTCAGTTGGGCATTTAGGGTGAGTCTTTCCATTATAACTAACCAATCTAAATAATCCCTTGCATACACACCCAGAAGCTTGTATCCTAGGTGATTCCAGATCCTGTCAAGTTAATAGTCATAAGATCTAATCTAAATAAGAAAGTCTTTGAGCCCAAATTCTATTACACATCTTTTCCATGATCCTAAAGGATTTGTAAAAACAACTAGTGATTTTTCTGTATTCTTCCAATTCCATGAAATACTAATAATGTTTCCCAAAAAAGAATTGTGGTCAAATGAATTTGGAATCACTAAGCTAAACAAAGTTCTTTTCAAAAAGAAAGAATTTTTTTTTTAAACACAGGAAGTCTCAGGACACGTCCCTGCTCATATGCCCTCTTAATCTATAAATAGCTCAATGTCTTGGCCACAGAAAACTCTTTTTCTATGGGCATCTTCCAAAAGTAAAACTATGGGAAATTCTGCTGCTTGAAACTCCAATAAACAAACAAACAAACAAACAAACCAATCTTCTTTTAGTGCAGTGGTTCTCAACCTGTGGCTTGTGATCCCTTTGACAAAACTCCATCTCCGGAAATATTTATATTATGATTCACAACAGTAGCTAAATTACAGTTATGAAATAGCAATGGAAGTAATATTATGGCTGCGGGGAAGGGTTACCACAACATGAGGAACTGTACTAAAGAGTGGCAGCATGAGGAAGGCTGAGAACCACTGTTTTAGTGAGATGAGATTAGGTTTTAGGTCTTTCATGTTATACTGTTGCCAGTTAAAAGATGAGAGATCATTGTCAGGAGAGAAAAGAGTCCGACCTTCCAAACATGCTGTTCAAGCAGCCTTGGTTAGAAATACTTTATGTGACCCAGTGTAGTAACTCAATGCCAAGAGATACTTATTTGGGAGATTGAGTTCAGGGCTTTTTCTGCCAGCTTTAACATGAACGGATAGGGGAGGGTGGGAACAATCTACAGATAACAGCAATAACATTGTGTAACTGCTTTGTATCTGAAGGGCAAATTCAGAGAATTCACTTCAAATTCAAGTGAGAACCACCAACTTCTAAATGCAAAAACCAAATGAAAGGATTTATACGCAGGGACACATACACTAACAGCTACAGATAAAATCCAAAATTTTTACTAGGTAAAACAGTGGCCATCTGGCAAGAACCATATATAAACTAAATTTATCCTTTTGTCCTACTTTTAGATAGCAACTTTTTTGTTGTCCATTCCCTCTAGTAATCTGGGTATGAGTCATGCTTAGTGTTTTTAGGTGTGGGGAGCCGCTCCCATCTGAGAGTGCTCTATTTGGACTTCTGTGCCTCTGGGTTGCTGGGACCCAGAGGAAAGCATTTACTCCTGAAGAAAATGCAGGCTGGATGGGTTGAGTAACAGAATGTTAGTAATCTAAGGCAGGATGGTCTCCATGTCTTGCCCTAGTAACAGTTTAAACAGCATGTAGGCAGCGAGTCAAAGATTGTTTTTGTTACAATAGAATTTCTATCAGTTTCCCAAACGTTGTATGAAGTGTCATGTCTTGTGGCCAGGATGGTAATGCACATTAGGGATCAAGAAAATTGAATGTTCTGTGATAGAAAGGTGCTTCATCCTTCCACTAAGTTTCCTATGAAAAACATTCTTTACAATACGATTTCCTGTATCTCGTTAAATGATAAAAGACACTTTTTCAAAAATAAGTACTGATTCTTAAAAATCTATGAGATAAGTGGGAGGTCACTTTGGAATACACTGAACTATTAAATGTGTTGTATCGTGGATGGACAGGAGAGTAAAATCCAAAGGCAGAGATTGGCTCCAGGCTGGAGTCAGAGTCAGAGTCTGCTCAGGGAGATGGAATTTGTGATCCACAGAAGCGTCAGTAAAGATGACAAGAAGGTTTTAACCCTCTAGCTAAGTTTTACCAAGTTTGGGTCTAGACATTGGTTTATACGTGGACTTTGGGGCAATTTGCCCCACATTTGAATATTTAGTATGTTGCCACTGGTCAGTTTATTCCCTCCCTCTTCCTGTCTCCTTTTACTTCATTGTTCTTCTGTTGGTTTTCAATAGTGGACAAAATGGAGGCAGTAAGGTCATCTGTAAAGGCAGGATGTCTCTTAGTCTGCAGGTCCAAATATAATCTTAGTCGGTCATGAAGAATTGCGTGGATAAATGCTGAATTATACTTTTCATATTAAAATAGCATTCATTGCTTTGCTATAGTATTTTTACCGACAATTTTACTTATGTTGAGAATTGCCTCTTCATGTCTGTTGCCCACTTATATAAAAATGCATCTTTATCTTTATTAAAGATAAGAATCTGTCTTCTGTGTTATAGGTATTTTGGACACTACTTCAACAATGTTCAGGACATTAAACATCTCTCTGTTGAAAAAAAAAGTTGAGGAAAAGCTCAGAAAAAAAATAATCATCAACACAGAAAGAACAGGGAGTTTTTAAAAAACTTGTATCAAAACCTACATAAAGAATCAGATCTATTACGTTATTTGAATTATCGTGGTGCTCAACTGAAATCCTTAAAATCATAACGGATATGATACACAACACTAATAAAGTTGCCGGAATCTTCTAAACCACCTCAAAAAAACTTTCTTCTTCCTATTTCCCAGAGGGGAAAAAAGTTTAGTTTTCTTCCTTAGCTACACGTTGTTTGAGACGGTACATGAAAAGCTAATTGTACGAATTAAACTTAAAGCACACATACTCAAACAGAGGACCAGTCAAGCGTGCACTGAAACGAGGCTGTGAACAGAGTAAAAACGCTTCCCCCGTTTGCTTTTTGTTTCTGCTCTTTCTGTAGTTTTGACAGCACCGTTAGTGTTGATGTGTGAGCACAGCTGCAAACTGGGGTGGGTTCTTCAGCAGCTACAATACTTTGGTTTGGGAGATTCCTTAATTCCCGTAACAATGGCGACAGAATAGCCCTTGTGCCAAGCGTGGAGCTACCAGCCTTTCTGGTGTTATTTGAGCTGATAGGACAATGCCATGGTAGGAGGTGCTGGACTATGTCTATTTTATATAGTACAAAATGGACATCGTGGGCTTACATAATCATTGACTAACGTTATAGTTTGAATATGAAATATTTCTGAGTAGCTCATGCATTGAATACATTGCCCAACTAGAAGCACTGTATTGGAAGGCTGGAGACCCTGTATAGGTGATATACAGGTGATAGGCTCTGGTTGCCAGAAGTAGATTAGTAGAAGCAGACCTTTGATGAGGTCAGCTGAGCCTTCACTAGCCTCACCCTCTGCTTCCTGGTCTGCCATGGTGTGAAAATGTATCCTTCATCACAGGCTCCCTGTGCCATGATTTTTAAGCGTGGGGGTCAGGCACTCATGTTCTGAGAGCTCTTTGAGACCTTAAGCAAAAATAATATTTTCTTTCTTAAACTGTTTCTGTCAAATACTTTGGTCACAACAATGGTGAAGTAGCTGATGCAAAGTAATATGGTGGCCATGATTCCTACATAAATCTCCCTGGTTCCAGAACCTGGGCCTGGGCCTCTCCAAGCCAAGACTGAGATAAAAGGAGATGTCACATAGTTATCATTTTAAACACAAAAAGTAGTCCCTTTGGAGGAAAAAAAAAAAAAAAAAAAAGAGGGAACCTGACTTTTCTAAAATGTATGTATAAGTATCAAGATCCAGAGAGGTGAGATTTTTAACAACAGAAATCTGTTAAACTTGTCATTTGATCCCAGAATTGGAGGAGAGGTGGGAGAGAAGTATTTCCTGTAATGAAGACTGCAGTGGGAAGAGACATGGGTTCAGAGGACAGGGAAAGTCTGCCCTAGGATGGAAGCATGGAAAGCATCCTGCAGATACAGAGGGCATGTCTACCCAATAGGAAGTGCTTAAATATTCCAACATTTTTAGGTGTTTCTTCTATAGACAATGGCATCGATAGTTATCATCTGTCTGCAAATGAGTACATTTAAGTATTAAGTGCTATTCCCAATGTTAACATGAGAGCTAGTATCGGAGCAAGGCAGAAACCCAAACCACCCTGCTCCTAACCACTGCATAACAACCCCTCCTTCCCTCTGCCTTCTCTTCTGAAATGAGAAGGAGTGAAAGAGTCCTGGGAAACGATGGGGATACATTTGTCTCTAGGAGAGAAATTATACTTAATGGTGTTTGTTTCTCTACATTGTTGGAAGCTGAGCTGTTTGCCCAAAATGAGAGACTATGAACATGTAGATGGTTTGAAAAAAGTTGTAAGCATTCCCAGCCAGCTAGAAGCAGACGAGAGAACAGTAAGTTACATCCTTTGCTAATATCCTGAGGGTGCAGATAAGGAAGAAAGCCCTGTGTTCATAACAGAACTCCTATGTTTGGGGTTTGAGACTTATGGCAATAATGTCAACTAGGCAGGGAGCTCTGACACCAGAATTCACTAGCGACAGGAGACACAGGTCCCTAGTCTTTCAATCTGATAGCACTATACAGAGCTCAGCCAGGCCATCTTTCCAGGTCAAGGAGGTAGAGCTGGACTTCAGGATCTGGGGCTTTTAAGCTCTTGGTTAGGAAGCCTTGTCTTTCCTCTGGTATAATCAGGAGCTGAGACAGACAAGAACACATTTCCAGGGACCAACTTCAGTGGAAACCTTTTGTGCCAGCCCAGGTCTCATGACTTGAACATCACTATCTCCAAGTGTTCACCAGACCATGGGCATTTATAAGGCATCACCCCTGGGAAGACAAACCAGCTGTCTTGTAGACTTGCTGGTTAGCATGGCATGCTTGATAGCTCAACCTGCTTCCATGGGACTCTGCAGGCAGCCTGTTTATTTTCATGGTGGCTACTCAGCAGGAGCTCGCTATTGCACAAGTTAACCCTTCCTACATAATCAAGATTCTCCTTCAGTGGCATGTCAAGTAAAGGTGCCTGATGTGAGAATGCTGGAAAGCTTCATCCCAGAATCTGGCCCAGGTGGTTGGAAGAGGAGATCCACATTATCAGTCACAGGATGAATAAAGAGGAATCTAGTACCTACCTCCTCTGTCTTCACTGAACTGTGCTTATCCAACAGCTGCACCTACTTATCTATCTATCATTTATCTGTCTGTCCGTCTGTCTGTCTATCTATCTATCTATCTATCTATCTATCTATCTATCTATCTATCTATCTATCTATCATTTACACTTATTAGCTGCTGGTACCATCAGTTATTTTACTTCTTTTAAAAAATTATACAAAATGTACTCAAGTGCAAGTTTGTGAATTGTCCAACCTGCAAAGGTTTTATTTCATTTTTAAAATATTATATTTGTGTGTGTGTGTGTGTGTGTGTGTGTGTGTGTGTGTGTGTGTGTGCTCACAGAGGCTAGAGAAGGCATCAGCTCCCCCGGAGTTGGAGTTCCAGGTTGTTATAAGCCATAAGATAAGGGTGTTGGAAGCAGAACAGGTCCTCTGGAAGAGCAGCAAGGACTCTTAACTGCCAGGCCATTCTTCCTAAAAATGTTCTGATGGCATGTCCACTGCTGTTAAACTAGCACCATCGGAAAGACTATGAGCGAATACATCACCTTCTTGCCCCTTGCATTCAAAGAACTCAGCCATAGCAGGTGGCAGGCGTCCTTTGGAGCCAGTCACCCCATCCCATAGCATCTGTAGTCAGGTGTCCTATTTTGCTCCTGACAAGCTTTTCACCTTAGGATTAGCTGGGTGTGGCCTTGAAGCACTCACTCAACTTCCTTTTTGTCTAGTGCATCAGGAATATAAAGGTTTCTCTCCAACTAGAATGATTTAGAGATCAGAAAGTATCAAACAAAGGATTGGAGATGTTACTATTGCCGTAATCGTTGAAAAGTGAAGGCAGAGCTGGCCACAAAGCAAGTAACTATTCATCTCCACGACAGGAACTTTAGATCAGATTCCCCAAACCAATCCCAGTGGACTCATGTGGTGAGGGAAACTGTCATATAGGGAAGCTCTGGTTCTGTCCACTTTTCTCCATTTCTCTCTTTGGGCCGGTCCACCTACAGAAACAAGCTCTGGCTCTAGGAAGGAGGGAAGACTTCTTCCACCTTGATTCTAAGCTCTATGTTGAATCCATCCTTCTGTGGGTGTCAACGGTGCCTGATTACCCATCATATCAAATCACAGCCTTCAAATGACTAAACCCACTAATTCCCAGTCTACTATGGCCTGTGTGTACATCTTTCCCTCAGTGACTGGTGGGCCCCTCTTGCTTCATTGCCTTTGCCTTAGCTCAGGTCCTTCTTGCTGGCCTGGGTGCCCAGAGCACACCATCTTCTGCCTCTCCTGCCCACCTGACCACACAAATCCTCACATGACAGTTTATTTCCTCATGCATCTTCTTTTGCCCTTACACATTTTGCATTTAAAAAGCTTTCGTGATAAATTATGTTTATTTCTTTAGTTGTCAGAGATACTTTAGGATGCAGTAACTTAAAAGTAGGATTCTCCCATTGGAACTCAGGATCCCTGTTTGGAAGATGGGTTTTGAATCAGAATCGCCTGTAGGCATTCAGACAGTGATTCAAGATGAAGGCAAAATATAACCTGTGAATCCTATCTGTGAGAGGGGATGGAGGAGAAAGCTATGGATTCTGGCACATTCCATGTGTACTCCACTCTCTCTGGTAGTGGAAAATGAGATAGTCCACTTGTAGAGAGTGTGGAGTGTGTGTGTGTGTGTGTGTGTGTGTGTGTGTGTGTGTGTGTGTAAGGCTTATTTATATGTTGGGCCAATTCATAAACTAAGCAGTAGCTGTGACTATAAAAATATCTGGTCTATAATGTAAATTGTGACTGTATACACTAAGGAACTACTGTCTCCAATGTCTTTACCATAAAAAAGATCTGTCATTTGTTCCATAGAGACTAGAAATTTAAGTAATAGCAAGCAGATCTAGGTTGGATACATTAAAGAACTTTAGAGCAGTGAGATTTTTAAATCAAGTAATGGACAAGGAGAGTGTTCCCATGTCACCAACAACACCGGGATTCTTTCTTAAATCATTTTAGATGTGCCACTGGAAGACTAGAGGCAATCTCAGGGATGTTAAGCTCCTTAGAGGTCTGCTATAGCCTGACATATACAGAGGCGGATGCTCGCAGCTAACCATTGAACTGATCATAGGGCTCCCAATGGAGGAGTTAGAAAGAAGACTGAAGGAGCTGAAAGGGTTTGCAGCCCCATGGGGAAAGCAACAATACCAACCAAACAGGGTTCCCAGGGTCTAAACCACCAACCTGGGAGCACACAGAGAGGAACCCATGGCTCCAGCTGTATATGTAGGGGAGGATGGCCTTGTTGGGCAAAGGTGGGAGAGGAAGTCCTTGGTTCCCTGAAGGCTGATGCCCCAGTGTGGAAGAATTCAAGGAAGGGGAGGTGGAAGTGGGTAGGTGGGTGGGGGCACATCCTCATAGAAGCAGGAGGAGGGGAGATGGAATGGGGGTTTCTGGATAGTGGGGAAATGAGGAAAGGGGATAACATCTAAAATGTAAATAAAATATCCATTAAAAAAGAAAAGAAAGATGTTTTGAAACTAGGACTGGTTTGTGCTTTCAGGTTTTACACACACACACACACACACACACACACACACACACACACACATATATATATATATATATGTGTATATATATATATATATATATATATACACATACATGTAGATGGAATTGTGGAATTGGTATATATATTAGAATTTATATATGTATATATAAATATATGTAAATATATATGCATAAATATCACATCAGTGTGTGTATATATATATGTGTGTATACACACACATATCATACACACACACATATATATACATACATACATATATATATATATATTTCTACTGTAGACAGAGATGCATGATGAAGACTAAGGTAAAGGGATGATGGCCAGAAAACTGACTCTCAGCCAGCACTCCATCTGTGACCCTAAGCTCCAGTGTCTTTATGTGGCATTCATGCCTCAGATTTTGTTCACTAGAGTAGAGATTAAATGAAGGGATGAACGACCACCCTGTGACTCCAAGAGTTTCGGAGCAGAGTAGCTGCTCCCAGTTTCACAGCTTGTGGCTGAAATCAACAGAGAGCATTGCAAATTCTTTAGTGGGTTTTCTCAGCTGGGTGGAAATGTCTCCAAGTTGAGGATTGAATCAAGAAAAATGCGTCTTGGTATCTAGGTATTTCACAGAGGTGAGGAGTTGAGCCACTGACAAAGGAGTTTCCTGCTACAAATTCTTCAGTGGCATGGAGTGTGTCTCACTAATTGGGGTGATGACCAATCTGACGCCAGTGGCCAGCCATTTGCCCAGGGTGGCTGCTTCCATTAGGAATGGCAATATGCCCTTTTTGTGTGCTCTGAAAGATGCCCAGTGGGGAGGCCTGGGGAGCTACTGAGGCCTTTGTAGAGAGGGCAGGTCTGGGCAGGCTATGGGCCAGCAGGACTGAGCAGCCACCTGCTGACAGGGCCTTTCTTCCTCATGAACAGATCCAGGGGACTCCATTAGAGAAAGTGGTGCTTCAAGCATGCCATGGCTACCTTTAATGATTTCCATCGAAGGAAATGAGTCTTCCAAATCAATTATGACACTCAATTAGGTTACTTAGGCTGATGTATCCCGAGTGAAATCAGAGGATGGGATGTGTTTTTTAAGGGCCTGCAACTCTCTCAGTTCAGGGCCCAGGGACTTCCCTGTTAGTGCTCCTGTGTCACCTTTGTAGTACAGTGGTTAGTGGCTAGTCCCGGGCACAGAGGGAATGCCCAGTCAAAACTGGCTGAGTATAAGTTTCAGTGCTTCTCTTCCCTTCATTTCATTATTATCTAAGTACATACTTGGGAGATTGGGAATGCTTGGTATATACATTTTATATGATGAAAATGCTAATCACATCTAGAACACATTTTAAATACTTTTACTGACACAAATTTGAAATCACATAGGTGTGAGTTTTGGCTTGTTTTCTTTTACCTAGAGCTGAAGACCAAACCCAAGCCCTTGTGTTTGCTAAGCAAGTGCTCTACCACTGAGCTAAATACCCAGCCCCTAGGTATGTTATAGTGTATAGCTGTACTCCCAACACTTGGGAAGTAATGGCAGGACAGGCAAGCAGCCTGGGCTAAATAAGTGAGTTCCAAGTAGGTTAGGAATACACAGTAAAGATCTATATCAACTCTGTCCTCTAGATAATCAACTATTTCGTTTTTCTAGGTGATCCTCTAATTAAAGAACAAAGAAGGAAATAAGGTTGCAAAATTAAATCCATGTACAGGATCCATACAATTACCAGAAGACAACATCTATCACTTGTCTCAGTATTAGAAGTGGGCTAATGGGGGACATGTCTGTATAAAGGTGTCAGGGAAAAGACCACCAACCATGACTAGTATGTCATTGTTGAATGTGCCCCAGGAAGATTTCCTGTGGTCCTGCCATGTTGTTGCCCTGCCCCAATGCCTTTGATGACAATTCAGTGTCCAGACCCACTGTAGACCTTACCTCTGAAGGAATCAAAATTGCTTGTCCTGATTTTGATCAATAAAAGAAAACTACTTAAAGGCTTGACAGGGGACTAAACCCCAACCTTGATCCAAATTCCATAAGTTGTGAGTTCTAATTTTTAAAGGTTCTATTTTTTTTTTAAAACTTGCACAGAGACACCACCTAATTGATCAGAAAGAACCCCTGTAGCTGTGTTCAATTGTACTACTGTGGCTATCTCCAAACACTGCAGTAACTTTACTGAAAGTCTGGGCAGATGTAGATACTTGCTATGCCGTACTGAGCAAGATAGCAAGCAAAAGAAAGAGTATTGAGAAAGACAACGTCTGAGGTGGAGGCCCCAAATTTTCCAGTACTGAGGGAATGTGAGCTTGCAGGCACAAAAGTATGGCATGAACTAAGAAGAATTTTATAAAATAAACCCATTCCTGGGTATATTTTAGGGGAAACAGTAGAATTTAAAATTCTACGGTACAATCAAAGGGAAGATTGTTAAAGCAACAGGAAAGAAAATGATCCACAAATTATAGGTAGAAACTTGCCACAGCAGCAAGGGAAGCCAAAAAAAAAAAAAGTACTGAAATAATATTTTCAAGGTTCTGACACAAAGTAACTGCATCTCACACTCTCAGCGTAATTGCACTCCAAGAACAAAGGTTTATGAGACATTTTTGGCAAACAAATTTGATATAATCACTAAGAGATCTTTACTGAAGAAACCTCCAAAGGGTAATTTTAGGAAAAAAGGAAAAAGAAATATTTCTTTAAAAAAAAATAAAGCTAAGCCTACACATAGTTGTTTGCAATATAATAATAATAATAATAATAATAATAATAATAATAATAATAATAAATAATTTGTTTTTAAGGGTTTTTTTTTGCATGTGCGTGAGTGTGTGTGTGTGTGTGTGTGTGTGTGTGTGTGTGTATACCACATGAATGTAGGTGCCTGAGGATGCCAGAAGAGGATATAAGATCCCTCTGTAACTGGGGTTCCAAGTTGTTATGAGCCATCTGTTGTGGGTGTTGGGAACCAAACCCAGGTTCTCTGGAAAAGCACTCCTAACCATGGAACCCCCAAATAGCAATTTTTAATTCGATGCCAAAAAAGATATTACATTCATGAGGACAGAGAAGTCAATCAGAATTAAAAGTACACCCAGTGTCTGAATATTCTCCCAGAGAGATAAAGGAGTGGTTGCTAATCTTGCTAAATATACTTGTGAAATTTGAAAAGTGGTCATTGAGACAGAAGTAGGTAAGTCACTTTCAAGTCAAGAGAGAAAAGATAAAATTGAAAAATTAACAAAAGGGTCTGGAGAGATGGCTCAGCAGAGCAGTGTGTGTGTGTATGGGCTATAGAGGTGAAGAGGCTACATCTGCACTCATGTGCCACACAGACACACACACACACACACAGAGAGAGAGAGAGAGAGAGAGAGAGAGAGAGAGAGAGAGAGAGAGAGAGAGAGAGAGAGAGAGACAGACAGACAGAGAGACAGAGAGACACAGAAAGACAGAGAGATGGAGAGACAGAGAGAACCCATTTAAAAAGAAATTATTATGTGTAAGAGCGTGCTGCTGCTGTAGAGGGCCTGAGCTTGCTTCTTGGAGCCCTGTTAGATGGTCCACAGTCACCAGTAACTCTAGCTTGTTCAGATATGACACCCTCTTTTGGATTCCATAGGCATACACATACATATATACATAATTAAAAACAGCTAAAATAATTCTTCAAGAAACTTAAAAGAAAATCTCATCATTCCACAAAGACAAGAAGACACACACACACACACACACACACACACACACACACACACACACACACACGGAGAGAGAGAGAGACAGACAGGGACAGAGAAACAGAGAGAGAAAGAGACAGGGAGAGAAACAGAGAGAGACAGAGACAGGGAGAGAAACAGAGAGGCAGAGAGAAGATAAAATGAAGTGAAAGAGACAAAGGAAGATGATTTTTTTTAAAGAACCAAATTACATTTTAAAACCACAATAAGTGTAGTCGTACTAAATTTGCCATACAATCATAAGAGTCTCAGAGTTAGAGAGATTGCTTAGTTGGTAACGTGCTTGTCATACAAGCATGAAGACCTTAGTCTGACCTCTAGAACTCATATAAAGTAAGGCATCACAGCATGCACATGGAACCCTAGAACTGCAGAGATAGAACAGGAGAAGCCCTAGAGTTTGTTGGCATCCATCGAGCTGAATCAATGAGCTCCAGGGTGAGTGAGAGGACATGTTTCCAAAACAAAGTGGAAAGGATTGAGAAACACATCTGGCACTAACTTTTGGCTGTACGTGGCACACATGAGCACACAGGCACACACACTCAAAGTAAAAGGATCAGACAGTATACCCAAAACACACAAAAACGACCTGGACAATCGAAAAGGAGAGGACAGGGGGAAACTATTCATGGAAAACTAATAAAATTAGAATTGAAAAGCTACAGTAATACCAGATAAGATGGACTTTGAGTCACAGAAAAAGATTCCCAGTCTCAACTGAAAAAAAAAAAAAGTCTCTACTCCCCATGAAGACCTAATAGCTCTAGAATTGCTTCAAATCATATAGATCAAAAGTTGATAGAGCACAGAGAGAAATGGACCCATCATTTCTTACAGTGGAATATTTCAACACACCTCATAGTCCCTAATGTGCCAAGGAGACTCTAAAGGAAAAATTAGCTGAAAGATAGAGTCATTTTACTGTTCAACAACTCCATCAGTTCTGAATGAAAAAAACTTGCAAGTACCATTGTGAACATAAGGACCTGATTTAATTCTAGTAAAATGCAAAGCAATGCCACGCTCTATTTTAGAAAACCACGTTGTTATTGTATATTAAAGTTCCAAAATGCGTTTAAAAACTTGTAAATTGTGTAGTGACATTTTTACATTACCATCTCAGTTTCACCCACTGACTTAGTAAAATACACACATTTTAAATATGGCAACATATAAGACTTGACTAAACAATTCATAAGTTTGATATAATAAACATATATAGAAATCTATATCTGATAATATAGGGATATAACTCTGAAGAAATCGTGGAATATTTATGAAGAGTGACCAAATAAAGTAATGCCAAAGAAATTTCAAACAGATGGAATTTTAGAATCTTACCACCATATAATTAGGTTTAAAATCAATATGTAACAATAAATTGCATAAATAAATATAAAAAATGAAAACTCAAGAACCTACTTTATTTGAATATAATAACAAATGAGAGAAAGCAGGAAATAAATAATACTATAAGGAAAATTTAGTATGGTTCTTGTTACTTATCAGGCATATTTTCATATCTCTTATGTGAATCATTTCATTTACTGTTTGACTTTGAGGTGTGCCAATATATTCCACTGTGAAAAACAATGAGTCCAAGACAAACAAACAAAGGATGGGTCTATTTCTCTCTATGGTCTATCAACTTTTCATCTGTATGATTTGAAGCCTTTGAAAATGGAGACCACATTTGTATTCATCTATAGATGAAGAACTGGGCATGAAGAACATACAGGAGTTTGCAGTTAGTAGCCAGGAAGTGTCAGCTCCTGATCAAAACAATTCTTAAGTTTGATAAAATAAACATATATAGAAGTCTATATCCAATAGAATATGGAATGGTAAAACCCACATTTAGGACGAGTCCTTCCCACATCAATTAGCCTAGTCTAGATAGTTTTTCACTAACATGCCCTGAAACTGTTTCCATGGTGATTCTAAATCCCATCAAGTTGTTAACCATCATATCTACAAAAAAAACCAAAAAACAAAAAAACAAAAACAAAAACAAAAAAACAGTTCCTGTATGATGGACTGTGTGTTCAAGACTTAATTGTGAAAAGTAAAGGAAGCTGTTGATGTTAATTAGAAGGGATTATTGGGGAATGTTTTGTTCCATGATTTGAGAAAGCATCTTGAATAAAAAAACCAAAAACGTAACTCATCAGAGGAAAACATATTTCTTAACTACATTAAAATTAATACTTAAATACATTAAGTAATTTTTCCTTTTAATATTTGTTTAATCTTTGAAATTTCACACATGTATGTAATGTATCTTATTATATCCACCTCTCCTCCCTACTCCAGGATGCCCAGCCATTCCACCACCACTACTCCAGGATGCCCAGTCATTCCACCACAGCTCCTGCCCAAAGAGTCCAATTACTGCTTTCTATATTTCCCATAGTGCTTTGTTTGTTTGTTTGGGCAGTGGTTGGTGGGTTGGTTGGTTGGTTTGGTTTTTGTTTGTTTGTTTTTTGTTGTTTTGGGTTCTTTTTTTGTTTTGTTTTGTTTTGTTTTTGAGGCAGGTTTTCTCTGTGTAGTGTCCTGGTTGTCCTGGAACTTTCTCAGTAGACAAGGCTGGCCGTCAACTCAGAGATCTGCCTGCCTCTGTCACCCTAGTGCTGTGCTACCATACCTGGCCCCACATGTGCATGGGTATGAGTTTATTTCCTAGAGAATGAGGAACCTACCAGTGGCCACACAAAGAAAAGTGTGGCCCCTCCCACAGTTGCCATTGTTAGGGTTGAGGCATCAGAAAACTCCCAACCCTGTGCTGGAAATTTTAACTGGCTTGTAATTGTGTAAATAGCCCCATTTACTAGCTCATACATTCTCTTCATCCCATTTGCTGGGATATTGCCTGAGACTCACTCTGCGTGTGTGTGTGTGTGTGTGTGTGTGTGTGTGTGTGTGTGTGTGTCTGTCTGTCTGTCTATCAGGGTCACGTCTATACCTGAATACTTGTAAGTGATTTGTTCTGCACTTTAACAGTAAAGAATCTCTGTATTAACCACTACCCAGTACAATAAGAAACACCATTAACCAAGGCTAGGAGCAGCATATAGATATCAACATAAATATTTAGATGGCCATGTGATGACAGAACTGTTTGGAAAGCAACATCAATAGGTAAGATGAGAGATTTCTGCTCACTTGTAAAAAATCTAAACAGAGATTGGGTATTAGAAAATCTTAAGGAATTACTTTTGTTAGACATGATACAAGTATTGGTGAGTTTTGTGTCTTTCTTACTAAACAACGATGGCTTGAGATGTCTAGTGAAGTTTGTTCTTGTGAAATTATACAGTGAAAGAGCTGTCTTTGTAATTAAAATTGAAAAGTGGGTTTCACAGAAGCATCCGCCAGTCTTAAGCAGTAGGTCTCTTCCCTTGTGCCTCTGAACTCAGGTCCTAATGTGTCCATCACATGGTAAAAGTGAGCCTAATGCTTGGGCAATAGAATTGGAGTCCCGGGTTCCTAGCTTTTCTCTATCCCATGTCTCACTATGACATCCATGCCTGTCAATCTCGCTAAGAGTTTCCACATCATAAATTATGAAGATTTAAATCTACATTATAAGGTTGGGGGTAGGAATGCAAGGGAATAATAATAGCACTGAGCTCACGGGGTACTCCACAATGTGATAGTTACTATCATGGCTCAGTTTACCCTTCATTTTATTCTTTTCAAGATAGAATATTGACAATACCTACTTTTGAGTCTGGAACCCAAAGACATAAACCCAGACCTTGTGATGTCTGAGGTTTCCTTTCCAGAACCTGAGCCTGGTACTTATCCTGGAACCCTACTTCTGTCACACTCTGTACACACCTGTGCTTCCAGAAACACAGAACTGTGTCTTTATGCAAGACCTATGTCCATTTAGATCCCTGCAGACTTTTAGTCTCCCTTGGGTCCAATCCAAATTACCCAACTGTCCGCATGAAGTATCACCCAGTTTCCAAACCTCTAATTCTCTCACTAGCCCGACTTCCCATATTCATCAAATCCCATATACTTCTGCCAATTTTAAAGCATACTGTTAACACATTGATTCATGCATCATAAACTCAACACAATTCTTCTAAAAACAGGGCTCAATGGTGAAGCAAAGCTTCCCAGTTTCCTAAGAGTGACACAGCCTTACCCAAACCCACAAAGTGTGGTAGGGACAGAACCTTCATTCATTGTGAGCGTTGCATAATCAACACCGATAAAGAGGCATAATTCTCTTGAGAGATTTTCAAGGTCTTCCTTAAAGTGTGTTTCTCTCACTATTGTGGTTCTGAACTATGGCCACAGCTTCAAGACCAAATTATAGCCTTTGGCGGCTGGTTTCAGTCTGGTGGTTACAGCAATGAATTTGGAGTCAAGAATCCTGGCGTCTCAGCCAACTATTCCCTGGGTAACCACATGCAAGTTAGCTGCTCTCCTCTCAGTTGTTCTATCAGTCAAATGGGGTAATTTTCCCTCACTTCCATCTACTTCAAAGGCATACACGGGGACAATTAATGACCTCACAGCCACAGCCAATGTGAAACTTTCTGTGCAGTAACAATCCTATCGTCAGCTTCGCCTCTCCCAGCACAATCATTCCATCTTGTGATTATTTTAGGTTTTGGGTGGCTGAGTCTTATTGCTGGAGGTTCATTCAGGGGTGTTTGTCTCCAGGATTTCTCAGCCACATGCCCAGCTGCCTGGATGTTGGCAGATGGAGGCAGGAGCATCTTCCAAAGCAGTAAACCAGAAAGCCTGGATGCAGCCCAAGAGAACAACATTGCTAAAACATACTGATGGCTTTCTTTAGTCTGAACCACCCAGGCTTCCCCATAATATCAGAATGTGGAGCCACTTGAAAAACAACTGTAGGGAATAGTTTAAGGTGTT
>JANHMN010000016.1:17233940-17301858 GCA_030674055.1 Rhabdomys pumilio
CTCCCTCTCCCTCTCCCTCTCCCTCTCCCTCTCCCTCTCCCTCGCCCTCGCCCTCGCCCTCGCCCTCGCCCTCGCCCTCGCCCTCGCCCTTTCCCTCTCCCTCTCTCTCATTGGCTTGGGAAAACACCGACATCTGTCTTTATCTACTATGTTTAGAACCCATAGTTGTAAATGGATTTTTTTTTCACACTCCATACTTTAATGATATCTGAACACTGAAAAATTATCTTTTTTTGCAAACATCTATTAACAGACTTAATGGAGGAAAAATCCACCTTTTTAGAATAACCTTGAAAAAGAATTAAGTTTAAGCTTCCTAGAGTTAATAAGTGATAGCTATTAAGAAAAAAAAAAGAATTTTTCAGTGATCAGATAAATTATTCTTCAAGTATTGAAACAGGTTATTCTTTATCTTGCTGATCTTTGTCCTTAATGTTCCTTCATATAGATGTCAATCAAAGGAAGAATGTTAAACTTTGACAGTTGCTGACAGATAGTGTAGGTTGAGTATATTTGATTGAGTACATACACTCTGTTTTCTAGAATGTTTGCTGATAAACGAAATCAGAATAAAAATAAACCTCACCATACTCATTCTTTCCTTTGAATCAATGAGTAAAAATCAAAGCGTTAGGAATTTTAGCCAATTACAGTCTGCAGCTTTAAATAGTAGGTTTCATGGTTAATGCTTAAACAGGTATTTCTAGAAAAGTGTTTGGTAAAGCCAAGTGTACATTTGATGTGGTAGAGTCACTGACTTTGAGCTTATGCCGTATTCCAAACTCAGTGGAAATCACAGTTGCTCACCAGTTACACACTCAGGTTACAGTTAGAGTCCTAGGTTCTAGTCTTGCTTCTACCACTAACTCTCACTGTCACTTTAGATGAAGTCTTTTTGAGGATTCAAATTGCTAGTTATCATAAGCTGTATTTCCTTTCCTTAACCCTAACCCAAAATCTGAGAATGTTGGAAAGTTTACCTCTGCAAGTCATCTTGTGATTTTATTTGGAGTGGATCTGTTGAAGGTCAAATTATTGAAGATGAATCATACTGGAGTATGTGTGATATGACCTGGTCTGATGTGACTAGTGGCTTTGTAAGATGGCCATGCCACACAGAGACACACAGGGAGAACACCATGTGAAGATAAGGACATTACTGAACTCAGAGTGTTGAAGACCACCATGAGAAGCTAGGAAGGCCATTTCATAGGTTTCAGAAGGAGCATGGCACATCTTGATTTCAGACTCCTAGCCTTGAGAACTGGGAAGCAGGAAATCTTGTTGTTTTGAGCCCCACAAAGTGTGATGCTGCTATGATAATATGTGGACACTAACATCCTAGTCCTTGCAATGAAAATCTGCACTGGAAGGCTTATATGAAAACAGTTTCATTATTCTACATCAGGGAACATCCGACTTTCTTCATAAAGAGCTAACTAGAAAATACATTAGACTTTGCATGCCAGTTTGTGTTGTAAATATTCAACTCTGTTGATTGAAAGAAGCGATGGACAAAGGGTAAATTAATCATTGTGGCTATGTTCCATTAAACTTCTATTTATAGGCACTGAAATTTTAATTTCATGGAATTTTTCCAAATTCCAAATTATTAGTTTTAATAAAATTTTCCACCATTCACACACACACACAATTCAATTTCTTTATCACAAATAGTACAATTACAGAAGTAAACTGCATAAACATAGTAATAAACTATTACTTAGCTCTGGGAAAAACAGAATAATTTAAACTAGACACTCTTTTATAATACATTCTTGTCTTACAGTGAAAAAAAATGACCCTGTTTAAGGACCTCATTCAAGTCTACTGACAGATGACAAAAAAGAAGAAGAAAGAATCCAGATAGGGATATGGAGGATGATATAATAAAGTACAAAAGCATCTGGACCCCATCCCAGTGTGACCCAGTGTTGGTGTTCAAACCTCTTGTAACGTTACCTGACAGATCCCAGACCAAATTGTAACACGAAGCATTCATTTAACCAGCACAGAGGAGCAAAGCACTTCATCCATATAAAGGTTAAGTCAATGAAATTATTAAAATGGTGGTGTAGGATTTGAGGACTTAACCTACAAGGATATGCCATCAGCCTGGCACAAGAAGAACATAGAATATGCCTGCTACAGAATGTCCGGAGAGTACGAGCCCAAACCCGGCAATCTGCTTTGTGTTACTTTCTAATAAACGTCAATGGGAAAAGTGTGTTTATAACTCACAATATAGGGGAGGAAATCCAGTAGCTTGCCATATGGGAATACATGCTCATTGTTGATTCCAGGAAAACGTCAAGTCTGCACAACTGGCCAAAGTTTTTCATGATGAGCTGCGTTCATGTTGACTCAGTAAGAATAGCAGGCCCCACAAAGTTCCATGAGTGTGATACTCACAGTTATTTAGCAGCCAAACTAATTAAAGCACACTGAATCAACAAACTGCTTTAGAACTGGAAGTCAGAACTGGATGTCAGCACGAAAGAAGACTGAGGTCCAGCTTTGTCCTTCTATTTACCTTTTCCTGGGATGGCTGGATCATGGAGTTTAATTTGGGTATCCCTCTGTTTCAATGATGACTTAATAGAAACCATTCTCACTTCCAAAGCTAGCATAGAATCATGTCCTCTTACTTCTTCAGGTTTTCCATGCATTTGAATTTGGTTTGCCTGACATTTGTTAAGAATGCTACTTGGCCTAGAGGTAGCAATGCTGGATAAAGACGGCTCACAACCGTGAGGGCTTTAGATTTTTGTGAAGAGTGGAAGTCTCTGTAAAGCAAATAATTTCATTTAAATAAGCTCAAGGAATAAAAAACAAAACCCCAAAGAATAAAGATATCGAATAAAACACAAAATTCGAGGGAAAATAAGCCCAAACTGAGAGTGAGAGGATGGGGTGAAAATGAGAGGGGTAAGCATAATGAGAACAAGGAGGGAAGGGAAGCTCCACCCATGGGATGCATGAGGAAGAAAAGTCCAGAGGCAAGAAATGCAAGAGCATGTCTGGAGCAGAAGATCTGACCTGAAATCTCCAACTCAGAATATTCCAGGACAAAGAAAATTAAGTTTACCTGGACAACACTATTAAAATCTCCAAGTTCACAGTGAAAGCTATAGCTCAGACAATCTATTCTCGTTTATGTGATGTTCATATCAGGATGGAGAATCTAGTTTTAGGGTTTTTTTATTGTTTTAATTTTAGAAAACCAAACTATTCCCCTCCCCGACCCCTTGGCACAGGCTTTGTTTGTGTTGGACTAGAGCTCTGCCTTGACTCCAAGTGAGCCAAGCAGAATGACAATGACTTCTCATCCTGCCTGCTGATCCTGCATTCATCTCTTCTCCCTGAGGCCGCCACACAGTACACTCTACATCTACCCCAGAGTCACTTTTTGGAAAGAAGGAACAAGACAGGTCTAGAAAACAAGAGCTGTGCCTGTTCTGCCCAACTTGACTGTTGGGCATCAAGCTGTATAGGGTTATAGGTAAAAATACTCCTAAATTGGAGGGGAGCAGCTGTCTTATTGCCACAGTCAGTTCAGGCTTTCTTAGGTTTCAGCCTTGAAGTGCTCTTAGTAAGGAAAGGCAATTGTTTGAGAAAATGTAGCTTCATCTCTGTTGTTTCTCCTCCTTAGTGTCTAAAGCTTAATGATGGGCATCTGTCACTGGATGCTCAGATGGAGCCCCACTGGGTCAGGTACTCTCCAACCACAAGTGGAACTATACAAAAACACCAAGAAAGAACACTGGCAACAAAAGTCTCCGTTTAAGCTAGCAAAGCCCTGACTTCTCCCCATCCACAGTCCGATCCCCGGGAAGAACACTAACATGAAAGAGAAGGTAACCTCATCGACACCATGCACACACGCCGTTCTCTTGTCCTTTGCATGGCTCTGAAGACGTGAAACTTTCTTAGACAGGCTCGAGCACCTGACCATCGGGATCGTTCCTGACCACGCTGAACTGCAATGTAGCACAGAAATCAAGACCGACCGGGTCTGTACACCAGTGCTATCACTTGCCAGTTGTGTGACCTGAAGTAAGTCATTTAGCTCGTTTATTCGTTTTTTTAACTTCAAAACAGAAACGATCAGTATTTAGGATTAAGTGAGAAAATGTCTGGCTATGGTTGCCGCATGTAATACGTAGTCAGTAACGATTATCAGCTACAGGCCTCTCATTTAGCATTCTTAAGTCTAGAAAGTATATTTTTTTCCTCAACACAAGAACCCTGATGACTAGAGCAATAAACTGAGTCACACTTCAAGTTATTAGCTGCTATGGAGCCAGAGGGAGTAGAGCATCTCATTACTACTCAACAGTTGTACAGAATGCAGACTGTAACCCTACCACCAGACCTTCACCCAGGCTATTTGCGGCCCAGCATAGTCTAACTCCTCACGTACCATCCAGTCTGAGCATAATTCACAGCTCTCCACTCGCCATCGCATATTCCAGCTCTTTATAATGAGATAGCATCACCTAGCACTAGAGCACTTAAGTCCGGAATTCAGTAGGGTATAAAGAAAAGCACAGTATACGCCTTCCCTTTGGAGTAGCCATAGCAGCAGGTGTAGAAATGAGATGAAAATGAAATGTATTAGATTAGTTACGGAACGAGCTTAGATGCTTCAGAGAAAAGACCGTTGAAGCTAAGTACATTTAAATACCAAGTCACTATTAGATTGTGTGTGTGGATTCTTTGTTGGTCTGAGATATTTAGGGTTGGTCTCTGTCATGGGAACTCAAGAACTCTCCCCAGGGATGCTATGTACAGCCAAGAAGCTTGTGTTTTTAAATGGAGGCCTGAAATGGAGTCTGTCTCTCATTTACCAAGTTCACGGGGCAACAAATTTTCAGGAGGAAGGACAGGGTGACATTTTCCAATTTACACAAGGCATCGTGTAGGCTGGCCTCTGACTGACACATCTCCATTTTGCAGTGTGTAACAGAGGCTAAATGACCAGTTGTTGACACAAAGTGTGTTTACAGAAGCGGAATGATACGGCATCGACATTCTGAAGCCTAGCTCTCCCTATGACAGAATCATCTATATATTTCCACAAGAAAAAAAAATGAATGAAAGGGAGTTTTTAAGTAGTTCATCCTGTTGGGATAGGACCCACCACAGGCTAACCTGTAACTGGCCTTCAATTACTAATGCTTGAAATTTAAAAGAAATTTAAAAGAGTTATAAACAGCTACTGCTTGGTACTATGCTGGAGAGGTGTCGTGGAGAGGAAAAGATCAAACTATACCTTCCGATGCTCCAGTCCAATCGCCTTAATTTTTAACATTTTACATTTCGCTTTTCTCTTCACTCTTGCCCCTATTTACATCATGAATTTATCCAGAGGCAACACGGGCCAGCGTATCTAGCATGCCTAGAATGTGAACACATTTATTATTAAAGAGGAAATTGGAGCGTCCCCACTCCTTCCATTAGGAACCCAACCGCTATGGTGCCCTTCCTTTACGGAGTTTCCTTTTACCATATTAAACCCTCCAGTCTTCCTTTCATGTTCCTTTAAGACACTGATCAAAATCTTTTGTTCCAACTTCCCTTCCCCATAAAATAAAAATTAGATTTGTTTCCAGGCTTTAATCCTGCTAAGATAAAGCGAATCAGCTCTGTTTTCATTACTGTCCAGTCGGTTCCATCAATCACTGGAGGGAATCACTAAAAGCAATCAGCGAACAAGGTCAGCAGCACTCAGCAGAGGGCCAGCACAATGGTACTTCAGCAGATCAAAATGAACACTGAGAACGGGATGACAGTGCTTCACAGCCCTGAGAGGCCTGGGACAGCTTCTTAGGAAGTCGTCTCTAAATGGGGAGAAGATAAAGCAGAGAAAGGAATTTTCTTTATTGCATAACAGGTCTCCCAATACCAAGCTTGTCAATGAACGGAAATCTACAAGCTTCTGGTTAACCACCAGGGTATCATTTCTTGGTGCAGTGACTCGGAATTTGAGATCAAAAGCCTAAACTTTGGGACATCTTACTCCTCTCTGGTCATTTGTATTGTCCCATCTGAGAATTGTGGAATCTTTTATGCAGACATAGTCACTAATTGGATGACAAGCAACATGAACCAATTCTATTAAACTTAAAAAAAAAAAAAAAAGAAAAAGAAAAATAGGGGGAGCCTATTTGAATGTGAGAGTTAGGAGAATCAACACAAGGTTAAAGAGCCAGGCTTTAAAATGATAGGATCCAAGATGTCTCATGGTGAAAGCATCCAGAAACTAGTCAGTGGTCTACCCTGCCTGAGTTCTCAAAAATTTCCCCATATTTGTATTCCCCTACTTGAAACACAAAATCCCAAGTAGTGGTTTAACTGTCCTAGCATTAGATTTAAGCCTTCAACCTTCTAGGGCTGGATAGAGACCTTGATTTAGAACCCCACTAAGACTGTGGCAAAATGAAAGGGTTGTGAGGAGAATGAGGAATGCCAGTGTTAAGTACCCTCGCAGGAATCTGGGCAGTGTTATCAACGTACAGGACAATGCATCTCTGGTAGCCAAGATGCCGTCAGTGTCCACTACTGAACAGATTGCTTTAATCCTAGAGGCCAGGATTCATCTTTCTTAGGTTAACCAACATCTAATAAAGCACATGTAGACTCCAGTAAGCAGTACTGTACTTGAGGCAGTAAAAAAAATATATCATTTGGTGACTAGGTGTTATTTGTTCTCACGTTTTCCCTTATACCAGTTATGTTTTCTAACACCTAACAGATATTCTATAGTCCCAATTGATAAAGTGAAATCTCTAGACAGAAGGCTCACTGCATTTGAATCTGTACTCATTTCTGTCCAATGTGACCTTGAGGATGGGTCCCACCCACTTTGGATTTTTCTCTTCATCTATAAAATGAAATGGTAGAGGTAGATGCTCTTTAGAAATCTGTCCAATTCTCTTAAGTTTAACATCATGGTCACAAACATACAGGATGACAGAGACTCATCTAACTTAGAAGAAATGCTTATAATTTTCACAGTATGAAGTGGCTCTACCCTGAATCTGGACTGAAAGTAAAACCCAACTTACTTGGTGGCATTTAGGAGAAATTGCCAATATTGTAGAAAATCTAGATCACTGTTATCAAACTTTAAAAGAAGGATGGTAGAATCAATTTTTCAAATAAAGTCTAACATTGAATTCCAATGTCTAAAACAAATAAAGGTCAAAGTGCTCCGACTGAAACGAAGGCGGGGCTGACTGAAACGAAGGCGGGGCTGACTGAAACGAAGGCGGGGCTGGGCCCACCCTCCTTCTCATCCTCTCCCACAGGCTCATTAGTTGTAACTCATCCACTTGCCGACTAACCACGCCTAGACTCCTCTGTACCCTGAAATCATTTTAAAATGAAATGATCAATCTTCCTTAGGCAGTTAAAATAGAAAAAGCCATTCCTTAGAGAAATACAGTCAATTGCCTTAAATGTTATTTTGTAAATTTATCAATAGTTAACTTTAATTAAAAAAAAATAGCAATTAATCCTCTACATACTAAGAATATGTAGAATGTTGTCTTAAATAAAAATTTAGGCTTCATGTGTTAATTTTTAAACACATAGAACTTATTTAACAAATTGAACTATGAACTATAAAGAAACTTCTTAATACATGTCATTAGCTTTTCTCAACATTAAAAAATGGGTAACTTTAGTCTGGTTTCTTTTGTATAATTTTCTTAACAGTCCTGCTTCATAGGAATGATGCCTATGTCTGTAAAGCTAAAGTAATATAATTACTAATTCAATTAAAGTAATGTAATTAATATATGAAGTAATATAATATAAAGTAATACAATTCTAATTCAGAATATATCCTTTTATAATGAGTAAAGGTGAATTTACTGAAAATTACTAAATATAAAGGCAGACTGCCATCTCTGTACCTGGTGGTGACAGCTTCCTCAGCCTTAGCGGAGTATAGCTTTGCTTATAAATCAGTGATCTGTCTAGCTCTCTGCATGGAAATATAGTCATCCAAATGAAATGGGTATAAGCTTTGCAGTGGGCTTCATACATAAAATGTCAAACAAAACCCAGTGTGAGTTCTCAAAGGTTCTGACACGCAGTTAGTCATCTTTATTTACAAACATTAATGTAGGCGAAAGTGCAGCGTTTTACCTTAAGTTAGAAATTAGTCTTAAAAATATAAACAAGATTCAGATGCTCAATTTACTTCATCGTTACCAAGCTTTAATGATGCCATATTTTAGTCAGAGTAAAAAAGCTATGAAGATTTTTCTGGAAGATATTTCACCATAGGCAAAAACAAAAATGTATACTTCTCAGTCATTAGTGATCCTACTATCTGGCTTCCTCCCCTGCCCCCCCCCCCCTTTTTTTTGGTCAGGATATAAGTTTTAAATACTTAAATGCATTTAATTAGGTATGAAACAGCTTAATATATGGACATATAGTATACATGTAGACGAAAATGGCAGGCAAATGCCATGTGTTACACAGGATCTCTAGCTATTGTCTGCTTTACGTTGATTCTGCTAAACTGTTTCTCTTTTCGTCAGTGGTGAGAATTAGATTACAAAGTGATTAAGAAATGCTAAATTCACTTTCTAATAAGATGACAAGTCCACTATAGAGCTGTAGCACATGCTCATGGTGTCCTGCTCTGATTGCTACTACTTTATTATTTCTGGGCAAAGCATTGTCCTTTCCAATAGCCAGTAACTTTAACTTTGAACATTCTGGTAGCCAGAAGCTACTCTTCCTGTACATGGTCCACAACCAGGGGATAATGAAATTTCCTTTCAAAGTAAACTAGAGACTGACTCATCTGGCAAATACCTGGTTCCCATACTGCTTGGAAGGGGAAACTGTGAAGTGTGTTGGCTATACCTTCCCATGGCTCCCAAGTGGCATTAAGGTCAGGGTGCCCCAGTGGTAACTTGATTGGCACATACTTTAGTTTTCTTCTTTCTTACTTCACGTTTCCACCCTCTTGTTGTCTTTAAAATAAACCAGAATATCTTCACTCCTCATCTAAAAGCCTGCTTTTGAGAGAAGACAAATGAAAACCAGGATATTTATTGATGAATCTAATAAGGACACCATTTGTATTTGTCCAAAAGGGGCCCAGCTGGCAAACTCTCTAAGCAAAAACATCAAGAGAGAAAAAGTACCAAGTCACACTGTCAATGGAGATGTGCTGTGTTATCTGTGACCACTGGGTCAGCAGATAACATGTAGGAGTCGGTTCTACTACATAGGCTCCAAGGATCAAGATCAGGTTATAATTCCTTTTCCTGCTGAACCATCTTGCCTGCCCAGAATCTGGTTTTTACAAGCTTCTTTGAATAGCCTCACCTACAACCTGAAACTGCTTTCTAGATGACTGTGGTGTTCCATGCTTCTGTATTTACAGCCAGAGGAAGAGGCTGGCTTGGTGAGGCTACGAGGCAGGTTTCCTTTGTCTGAGCATCACAGCCTTTTAGTTTCACTCGTTCAAAATTCTTTAAATTTGCCCACCCCTGACTGAACCATTTCCAAGGGAGGAGGAGTTACCAGGACTGGCTGAAGACTGAGCAGAGCCCACCCTGACCTAGGAGGGCTGTTTCCCCTGATCACATGTGAAAACAGAATGGCCATCAGAAGAGGTGATCTAAATTCCTTAAGAAACAGGAGGGCAATGGAGGCCAAGTAGACAAGACTGGTGTCAGTTACATGAAGGAAGAGCTGACTGAGTTCGCCAATAGGTGGGGTACATCAGAAAACAGCAGATAAGGCAGGTCTTACAGCTTGGCCTTCATCCATTGGGTAGAAAGGGCGAGACAGGCAAGACTGTTTGGTGAAATACCATGTTTGGGAAGGATAATCAAGGCTCCTGTTCTTTCATCTTCAAGTAAATTTGAAGATAGATGCTGGTTTTCAATGCAAAAACAAATTAGCAGACAGATATGAGTTTAAAGGTTTTAGGGACAGACCATAACTGGAAGCAGATCTGTAACCATACATACTTATGTTCATACAGATATTTATATATTCATACGTACACACATTTTTAAAAGCAACAGATATGAGTAGAAAATAAATGAATACAGAAAGGAATAAACTCAAGGTAGACTAGAGGCAAGCTAGGATTTACAGGGAAGTGCTCAAGAAGACAACAGTAAGTAGCTGGAAAATCTAAAACCAATCCCCAATGTACATGTCAGTTGACAACTCTCTGCCTGAAGCAGTGGTTCTCAACCCTCCCAATGCTGTGATCCTTTTACAGGTCTTCATGTTGCGATCCCTAACTATAATTTTCATTGCTACCTCATAACTGTAATTTTGCTGTTATGACTTATACTGTAAATATCTGTATTTGCCCATGATCTTAGGTGACCCCTGTAAAAGGGTCCTTGGACCCTCAAGCTGAGAATTCCCACAGGCTGAGAATCACTGGCCTAAAGGGAAGGATATCAGGGTAGAAGCATTTGGTATCCTTTTTGAATAGAGTACAAACCAAGAAATATGGTAAAAAACAAATCCCCAGATGAATTACAGGGGAGTGATTACATGGCCCCTGAAATGGATGCTGACACACACATCTACAGCTGATCTGCTCAAGGGTGGCGTATCCACAGAGACCATCCCAGTGGCTGTCTTTCCCCAAGCAGTATGAGGTAATGTGAAGTGGTTGCATGTTCCTGGTGAGGGGTAGATACACAAATAAGCTCAAGCCACCCAAGAGTATGACATTTGAAGAATCCCAGGGAACTGTCTCCTCAGCATGGGCTCTGTAAAAGGGTTTCATTGTATGATGCTACACCCTGAGTACCTTAGAGATTTGGAAAAGCACCTGAAAGGACAGTAAAAACAATAAGGAGTCTGAACAAAGATACACTAAGTGGAAAGGATAGTCCCTGGAGCTGTAGGGTTGCTGGAAGAAAATCAGGGCATAGAACAATCTATGAGTTAGTTATTGGTCACAACACAGTAAGCCCAGAGGACTCAAGTGTCAAACCTATTGCTAGCTGTTGGTTACATGTGAGCACTAGACAGTAAGTATGTGCAGAAAACGCTGCATGCTTTGGCTGCAGTGCATGGAGAAAAGGAGGGTGGGACTCGGCTGGAAGCGCTCATCCTGCTGGCTGACTTGGCAGCACGTGAGGTGCTGGGGAAGAACTGTTGTGTGCTACCTGAACAGTACTAAAGCGACACACAAGAAAGACATGACCACTGGAGAACAGTGGCACTACTTTTGCAAAAATATCAGCTACATGTGCAGGGCATTTACTCTGTCCAGATTCTTTTTGGTTCTTTATTCTAAGCCATTATTTACCAGTTCTATCAGTTAGTTGAGAATATACATCTTTATGTCCAAAATCATTTTAAGGTATAACTTTATGTTTCAGGGCACCAACTATTTGGTGTCTGTTTACTGACTTGGGGATAGAATATAGATGAAAGGTAAGGTTGAGTGGTAGACAGGTGACATTAAATAGCTAAAAAAAATCCAAGACCATTCCCCAATGTCATGGTAGGGGGTCAAAGTCTATAAACTGTCAACTCTATTCAAAGGGCAAGATGGTTTTTCCCTTTCAACTTGGTTAATGTGAATATTCATACTCTATTTCTTAATGAATAATGCATTTAGGTTCATACATATTTCTACAAACACTTTATATATTATCTTCAAAGGGTCCGTTATATACTAAGCTACATCTCCATTCAAACAGTAACAACTGCCATCAACTTGGTTGTGTGAAATCAATGTCTGCAGTCGCTGAAAATACACACATTGCTAATGTCTCCAGGGCCCAGTCCCCCAACTGTAATAGAAATACGATTCTTAGAAGTGTGGCCAAAGAGCAAACAGATTCTAACAAACACTTAAGAACATCATTAATGACTCAGAAACTAAGTTAATTATATTTAAAATGGTTAATATTTCAAAAACACGGATTTTAAAGGGCCTCCTTATAAATTTCAGTAAATGTTGCTTACAGTAAAAGATATGCAGAAAACATTAAAGTTTAATGTCATATAACATCTTGTAAAATTGGATATGGAAATCTGATGAATCCCAACATCTGACTGATTAATATTAAAAAATTTTATATTGTGGACTTTACTGGGACAATATAAGTTTCTTAAAAATCATGAATATAAAATTTAAGAACAGAGGCAAGAGATAAAGACACTAAACCAAAAAGATTAGATCAAAACATTTATTTACTTATGTTTTTGTTATAAAAACAAAAATAAATCCAAGCAGATAATGAAATAAACATATTCTTTAAAGTATCCCCTTCTGGTTTCTCTGTCCTAGAATGTGGTAGAGTCCACGTTTAAGGTTCCTGGAGCATTCCTGGGTGCTAGGAAGTCTCCATCTTGTAACCATGCTTCTCCAGCTCAGCGCTGCAAAACGACAAAGATCAGTATTAGCATCTTTTTTTCTAAGCTGCTTTTAAGATAGAATAACAAAATAAAGCTTGGGTCACTAGGTTAAAACATCACAAAATAGCTTTATCTTAGTTCCTAAAATAAAACTGGTTATAAGAAGAATATTGAGTATTAGTTAATACAATAATCTAAAAATGTGTTTATCCTCTAATTACATTTTATTTTCATTTTCTCATATATAAACCCACTTACAAAACAAATGAAAGACTATTTACTGTCCTCCAAGAACCTTGCAAATACTAAAGTCTTATTTCTAATTTATATATATTTCTGTATATTTAAATAGAATTTAAGATATTCTTTCAGATTTAATTATTTTATATGCATGAAGTTTTGCCTACATGTACACGTGCATACTGCTTGTATGCCTACTACCCACAGAAGTCAACAGATGGTGCTGAATACCCCAGAAATGGAACTGCAGATGCTTGTGAGCCACATAGGTTTCAGAAATTGAGTCTGGGTCCTCAAGAGCAACAAGTGTCAAAATCACGGAACTGTCCTCCCAACCCCTAATCTAAGTTTTTGTTGGCTGTTTTTCTGGCTGTTCGGACTAAAATCATGTAAGCAAGATAGACATGCTACCATTCAGCTGTATTTTTAGACACTTCAACAAAACTGAGACTTGCACAGTTCACATAAGTATCAAAACTTTATCAATTGTACAATAATCCCAAGTATAAACTATATAAGGAATGAAGTAGTTCCCATTCAACAAGTGGTGAATGTTCACGTGTAAAAGCGAGTCACACACATCATATGCCAAAATTTATTCAGAATGAACTGAAGGCCTAATAGTAAGAGTTATGCAATTCTTCCTGAAAGACACGGGATAAATCTTCACTATCAATTTAGTAATGAGTTCTGATACCAAAAGTACAAATAACAAAAATAAATAAACAAACAAACTTGACAATCAAAATTTTAAATTTTGAAAACGATATAACAAAGTAAAAGAGACAACCTACCAGACTATCTGACAAGGCTGTAATACCAAGAATAGACTCTCCTTTCTCCCAAATGTTACACACAGTTCAGAAGTACACAAAAAACTTAGTCATCAGGGAAATTAAAATTAAAATTTCAAGGAGATACTGCTTTGTAGCCTTCACTTACAAGATTTAAAGAAAAATAAATGAATAATAACATGCTTTATCATTTCTATTAGGAAAACTTTTCAGCGATTATAGACAAGTCTGACAGTTCTTCCAAAAGTTAAAACAGAATTACCATACAACCTAGAAATGTCACTTCAAATTCCCCAATACCTGAAAATAGGTGCTCAAATACATGCCCATGTGTGTTCAAAGCAGCACATTATACAAAGCATATAAAAAGTAAAAACAGCCCCAAACTGGCAAGCACATAAAATATGGCATAGCCTACATTAGAAAATTATTATGTTAAAAAAGACAATAAAGTACTGCTACATACTACCATACTTCTGAATTTGGGAAAGACTATGCTAAGTGGAAGAAGCTAGATACACAAAGACATATTTTTTATAATAGCATTTATATTAAATGTCCAGAATAGGCATATCAGGTGAACTTTTATCAAATACAATAAAGTAGACTGCTATAACTCCAATCTCCAAAAACAAGAATCACTTATTGAATTCTCAAATTAGTTCTATGATTCTAATTTCTGCTCAGTTATTGAACACTGTTTGAAAATAAATGTTGACAGGATCCAATTCATGAAAAATAGTAAAAATGCTTCTATTTAACTACCTTTTTAAAAGGAACAGAAGTTGTACGCAATTTCCCAAAATATTCCTGTTTAGAAATCCAAAATAAGGAAAGAATCATCTAAAAACTTTTAAGAGGACAACTATCCATGGAAGCTGGATATTCCATGTTTAAAATTAATACTGAACAACAATGAAAATATGGCTGAAAACCTACCGTAACTGATTGGAGAAGTCATCTTCTACATTGTCATCGTCCCAGTTATCCTCCCAGACGTGAGCATCTTCGTCTTCATCTAAGCCAGCCCAGTCTAAAAATGAAAACAGACGTCTAAGTACTTCTCATAGGTTATTTCCACAAACATGAAATTTGGCATTAAGTACCCCCGCAACTCAAAAATAAAACAAAACACTAACAGTTTACCTAAGAAAAATTAATCTTCCCTAAAAATCTGCAACGTTTGCTCTCTTGCTCTCACCTCCTCCATACACAGCAGGGTAGCTGCGCACAATGAACTCAAGTGACTTTGTCAGCACACATCAGCCTCATGCAAACTCAACCAGGTCAAATCCAACATCAAGCCGAGATGTGGACATGGGTTCCTAGGCCTAGCTGAGGAGCTACTGGCAATGGATAGCTGCTTTGAGAGTAAGAGTCATTTCTGTTGCTGTTGTTTTGTTTTTGTTTTGAGCCTATAGTAAGTTGACCATGCTCCAGAGGAAGTACATATTGGGCTTGATGGGTGGGGGGAAAAGATACAAAGGTGGGTAGGGTAGGGAAGGAGGTAGATCTGGGAAGAATTTGAGGGAAAGAATGACTATGATAAAAATAACACTGTATGAAATCTTCAAAGAACCAAAAAGAAACATATTCAAATTACAGGCTACCACTAATATTTAGCAAACAAAAAGCAATACAAAACTTAGAAGTTTTTTGAGAGAGGATTTCATACAGATCAAGAGTGGCGTTAAACCCATTGTGTTGGGGAGTGTGGCCTTGCATTCTTCATCTTCCTGCCTCCGTATCCTAGGTGCTGAAATGACAGATGTGCACCAGGAAGCCCCACCTGACTTTTGATAGAAGGAAAAACCTAAATCTGTACGGGGGAGGGAGAGAGTACTGCTGTTTTTACTTTAATTTTTGTTCTTTTTCCTCTTTCCTTTTGGCTTAGCCATGTAAATATCTCTAGGCATCCTTACAGAGGGGAATTGTCTATTGATGGGTTGGAGAGATGGCTCAGTAAAGTGTGCATGCATAAGGAACTGAGTTTGGACTCAGTACCTGAGCTGGCAGATGTCTGTAATGCAGGTGAGTTCCTGGGCTCAGCGAGAGAGCATGGAGTTAAGAAGAGCAGAGAAAGACTGCTGATATTCAACTCTAGCCTCTGCACACCTGTATACACACAACTGCATATATGTATACACACACTTATAACAATAAATATCTAGTGCTGAAATAATACTAACAGTACAGAAGCTCCTAAACAATTATTCAAGCAAAGGACTAATCAGTTGGCTTATACAGCCAAACACGTAGCTAGTACTTCTAGGAAGTTACCTCCAAAATCTTTTTCTTTTGACTACTAACTCATGGAATGCCTGGATTAGGAACCGCATCCCTGACTCATCCTCTACTTTAGTGCATCCTTCAGTCACAGTTCAGAAACACTGCTCATTTCCAAATCCATCTCCACTGTTAGAACTATCCTTTACACCTTCTAAAATCTAACTAGCCTAAAGAAGGAAAAGCAGAGAAATCATCCTAAAATTTCTTTTCTATACATGTACCAAATTCTGTTTATTTAGATCCTAAAATAATTCTAAAATTGATCTTCTATTCTTTTTTTTGTTTGTTTGTTTGTTTTTCTGTTTTTCGAGACAGGGTTTCTCTGTGTAGCTCTGGCTGTTCTGGAACTCACTCTGTAGTCTAGGCTTGCATCGAACTCAGAAATCTGCCTGCCTCTGCTTCCCAAGTGCTAGGACTAAAGGCGTGCGCCACCACTGCCTGGCTCGATCTTCTATTCCTATTACCTTTAATCTAGAATGAACATTCACACTAAACACAATAAGTCCCTATTGCTGAAGACACCACACACTTAGGGCACATGGACCACAAGACTTGAACTGGCCATGATCTGAAAACATTCACCTCCTGCCTGAGGAACACATTTCACAGTATCAGAAGGTGCCATGCAAGCTTCCAAAGGAAAGAAACCAATAGTCCTACCCAGCTATGCTGCCTATGAACCACAGGATACCAGCCTGATACCATAACCCGAAGCATGCATAGTGGGATGGTAAGCCAAATGCTCTAGAATTGGACTTAGGGCCTTCTGAACAGGAGAGAAATCATGCATGGTACTGGAAAATTAGTCAACTATCCAAGGCTAGTGAAGTCATGGGTCTTGGAGGAGAACCTATAGCCACCACTTTACTAAAGCAGCACAACCAACCCCTAACTACATTCTAAATAGTTATACATGTACCCACAGATAAGTTCTCCTTATCACAGAAACTGCTTCCAACAAATGGAGACTATTACAGAAAACCCCAACTGATCAAATACAGACAGCAAATGACTGTGTCCAGCCCCAAATGATACATCTGCAACACAATTCCTAAGGTTCAGGGATCATTCCAAAACAGAGGGCACAAAGACTGTAAAGCAGAGAATAGGAGGTCTGCTGTGAGATTATATTTCTTTACAATGTCAGAAACTACACCTGTGAAATCTCACCAACACGGCTAAGACCTGCACGAGAACACCAATAGTCCTGCTAACATGGAAGGGGAAAGCTCATAAGGCCTCAACATTAAAGAGCTACAGACAACTAAGGAGTGCTGAGAGCTGGAGAACAGTGTCCCCAGTGCCAAAGAGCCCTGAAAACATTCATGTACAAGGTGACATTAGACAGACTATGGGTTGTATTTATGTATTTAGGAACACACCACTACCACCACCACCATCACCTCCACCACATCCTCCACCTCCACTACCACCACCACCACCACCATCTCCACCACCACCATCACCTCCACCACCACCACCATCACCTCCACCACCACTACCTCCACCTCCACCACCACCACCACCACCACCACCACCACCACCACCACCACCACCACCACCACCATCACCATCACCTCCACCACCTCCACCACCCCCACACCACCACCACCACCTCCACCTCCAGCACTGAAAACGAGAACATGAATTTGAAAGAATGCTGGGGAGGGGAGGATTAGAAGATGGAATGAGAAGGGAAAATGTTGTATTATATTATAATCTCAAAAAAATTAAAAATAAAAACCCCAAAATATCCACAATGTTCTTTTTCATTTGTTCCTTCTACTTTAGATCCTGATGAAAATTTAGCCTCCAAGGGAATGACACTTTGACCACCCCACCTGTCCTTTTCTTTCATTTTAATGACACCAAACTCTCCCCAAAACAAAAGTAGATGCCCCTGAACTCCTGCTTACATTTACACAAGTGCTATAATCCTGACTGACATACGGCATAGGTTAACATATCTGTTTTAAAATAAAATTACTTTTCCAGGTGTGGGAGTGTACACCTGGAATCCTAGCACTAAAGCAGAAGTAGAAGTTCATGAATTCAAAGTCAGCCTTAGATACACAGAAAAGTCCTGTATGAGAAGTATCAAAAATAGGGTTGTGTGTGGGGGGGGGGGGGGGGGGGGGGGGAGATATGACAAAAAAATTTAAACATTCAAATCTACTCAATTTCTTCATGTTTGCCATGTGTCTTACTTACACACACTGTATAATGAAGAATGACCCCTGAGATCTTAATTTTACACTTGATATTTTGAAATGACTTAACCCTTTAGTTGGTGTATGCGGGGTATACATGGGAGTGTGGGAGTGCACATGTGCACGTGTGGAAGTCTGGGCTACTACGATGCTGAGGGTTCAAACCTAGGTCCTCATGCTCGCACAGCAAACATTCATAATTCTTAACCCACTGGACAATCTTCTCAGTGCCTGTTTAGAATTTTATAAAAGATCAAACATTTGATGTTGTTATCTTTATAGCAGCTTTTGACCTCACTCTCTACCTGACTTCTACTTCTTAACTTGATCCAAACTCTATCCATTTATTCTCCATTATAAAGTCTATCACAGCTTCTTGAAGAAACGGTTGATTTCAAATCTGTGACATGCAAACCACCAGGCAAGTTAGATTGATTTTTAATGCTAGAAGCATGTCAAAGCTCAGAATCTTCCTGAAACAAGTAACACTGAATTAGGAAAAACAACAATAAAACCATGTCCATTTACAACAAATACCAGACAGAAAAATAGATAATATTCTTTACAGTTACATTTGTGTAAGTACAAAAATATGACAGAATTAGAAATGATCACTTTGCAAAACTTCATTGCAAATTAGTAAAAGATCACTAACCACTATTAAAATTATGGAATGAAAAATGGGTAGATAACAAGCAGGACAGACTGCTTACTCATTATAAAGGGGAAATAAGTGAGGCACAGCCATTGTCATCTTAGCCAAGTACACAAACAGTATCGCCACTAAGTTAGAACAATGTAGCACGTGCTTTCTTAATGTAAGCAGTAATAGATACTCATCACCCCTACAGACTTTGGATACAGTTAATTCTGAATCTGTAAGACAAAAGAGAAGGTGAGACTTCTTATATATGGCCTCTTCAATGAAGTCCTCAACAAAGGGCCCAGGAGTGGCACCACCCACAGTAGGCTAGGCCCTCCCACATCAATCATTATTCAAGGAAATGATTCAGAGGCTTGCATACAGGATAAAATGGTAGGGACATTTTCTCAGTTGAACTTTCCTCTTCCAAGAGGGCCCTAATTTGTGTCATGTTGACAGAAAACTCATCAGCACAAAAATCCACCTGTGGTAAACACCACCTTTAGAATTTTGAGTATCACAACATTAACATCCTGGGCAATAATAATTAGTTAGAATATGTCTCAGTTCCTTAGCAGTAACATCTACTATATCTGCCTCTGTAATTCTAAATAACAACTAGCACTCAGCACATGGACAAGGTTAAAGAACACGTACAAAATCCTAAATCACAAGAATAAAATCTGATCCTGTATATTTTTGTTTGATTTGCCCTCCCTTCATCCCAAACCCAGTAATTCTTGGGTAGTTTCTGAGTCTGTCCTAATCATGAGATTCATCTTACTAGTGGCCTATTAGAAATACAGAACAGAACCCACACAGGTCTGCATCAGGTCCTTTGAGTACATATTATGGCTTCAGTTTAGTATTTTTTGGTGGGATTCCCCAGTGGGTCTCTGTTTCTTGTGCCTTCTCTTGTGCTCTTTTCCTGTTTCTTAGATCTAGTATTAAAGGTTTGTATTTTATTTTGTTTTACCTTATTTTGTTATTATTATCCCTTAGAAGCCTGTTTGTTTTCTAATGAGAAACAAAAAGAATGGCTCCAGATGAGAAGGGAGGAAGGGAGGAACTAGGAAGGGACATCGTAATGAAGATATGTGTATACACATACACACACACACACACACACACACACACACACACACACACACACACACTGAATAAAGGGGAAGAAAAAAAAAGAAAAGAACAGCTCAAAGGTTTCAGTCTTAGGGTTTGAATCTGAAATATCCAAATGTTTAAATGTTGGTCAGTAGCCTGTGGTATTTCTCTCAAGGCTGCAGAGCTTCTAGTAGGTAGACCTGGCTGGCTGAATTACATCACCAGGGGTGGACTTTGGAAGGTAGTCCAGTTGAGCTTTCTATCTTTCTTAAGGACAATCATGTGAACAAGTCCCTACCTCACACACCAGGAGCCATGCTTTCCCTGCTATGATGGGCTGACATCTCCCTGAATCCATGAGCCGAAATAAAATTTTCTTCCCATAAATTGTTCTGTCAAGTATTCATTCTGTCAGCATGGAGAAAAGAACACAGATCTCAGAAGAGAAAGAAATTAAGAAAGAAGGAAAGAAAGAAAGGAAGGAAGAAAGGATGCATGCATGATATGACTTTTTTCTGAATCTATTACATAGTAATAGATTCAAAACTATTCAACAGTGGTTCACAAAGGTTATTTATTTATTCCAGTTACATACGTATATTTTTCTGATTTAAGAACAGAAAGAAGAAAAGTACTTCCATTTCCTTGTTCCCACAAACCAGAAGAGAACAGAAACTTGGAAGACATCACAGCTACTCTTCCTCCTTCAACCACCACAGTCATATCTTTTCCCATTTTAATTCACAAATATCTTAAGTTGTTCACTTCCTCCCTACACTTAACACAGCCATGCCACTTTGGGTGAGATTATTTCCTTTGTGGACTACACTGTGCCTTTTACTGTTAACAACACCAAGAGACTACTGTGTGACATCATGGGATGCTAGGATCAAACTTTAAATACAACAGGAGCTTCAAAGAAGAGACACGGCTCAGCAGTTAAGTGCTTATAGTTCTTTTAGAAGACCCACGTTTGGATCTCAACACCCACAGCTCATAACCATGTTTAATTCCAGCTCTGGGGATACTGACAGCTTCTCCTGGTCCTCTATGGGCACCTGCATGCAGGTAGCATACACTCACATAGGTGCATACACATAAATAAAAAATAGTAATGTTTAAAGGAGCTTCATTTCAGACAGTAGATGTTTCTCTACATCACTAAGTTATCAAAGATCAATGTGATTGGTTTTAATTTTTAATTAAAATTGAACAAAGCCTTCAAATAATCCCAGATTTGTTTATAAGTATCTAGTTTCTTGAATGTCAAGCTTGTAATAGAACAACTGAATTTATTAATGACTGGCTGATAATATTCCTTTCGCTCCTTCATAGTCCCTCTAGTCTTACTGTATTGACTATAGTTCTATGGCCATTTAGTAATCTAACTAGTTTTTCCCCCTAAAGAAATGTTATCATTAAACTCTTCCTTATTAAAAAATCAAAGGAAACTACTTCATTAAATTGCCTTACAACAAATCTAGGCTTTGTACTTGAAGTTTTTATAAAATGCTCAAGACATGACTATTTAAAAATTACTGATATTTGGAACTAAAACAGGTCTTAAAAATCATTCTACATTACCCTTTTTGGTTTGAGAATAATCACCATCACCACAATCAAAACCAGATGAAGAAAAGGCTGCCTCACAAAAAGATATTAACTTTTTAAAACCAATCCTCCACCCTTTTAGTCCTAAAACCCTGGTTGTAAATATGCTGTTTGGCTAGAGCACAGAAACAGGAAATGTCCAATACCTGTTGAGATACTTTTAAGAATATTTATAATCAGACCTGAGGGAGTTTAAAGTTTAAAAACAAAATTAGATAAACAATAATCTGAACAAAGACTCCACACTAAGTTTTTTGAGAAAGGGTGTGTGTGTGTGTATGATGTCAGTAAACCTACAATAGGAGAATAAGTGAAGCCACTTCAGCATCAAGCCAACAGTCAGCCTAAAACACTTCCAACTAAATAGTTTCCTGTTAAGTAAGTAGTTTCCATTTGCACTGGCCCCTAAGAAGGAAATGATCATGTGTGAAAAGACCTAACTTAAAAATATAAACTAATAAAAATATAGTACTTTTTGATACAGCTTATGAAGTCTTTCAAAAGCACTGCAGAACCTTAATTGTCTTCTAAAGCAATTGCCTTTTTAGGAACACTAAAATTATAGGGTTCCAGAAACTATTAATCCAAATTATTATTTGATTCAAAATGTTGATTTTAATATTGTTATTACTTGGTGTCATTCAAATGTCTCCATGATGGCTTTACTTCTTTTAACTTTGTGAGAGGGGAACAAAAAACTTGTTAATTTGTAACCAAATGCTTCAGAGAATCACTAACAAGAAATGTAACTGAGTTGGTAATTTGTTTTATCAAATGCCAATTCTTGATCTGAAAAAGTCAAAATTCTTAACCTAAGTCTTTGTTTCTTTAAAATGGTGTGATTTCTAAGGTATCTCATTGAATACAGACGAGCACTTTAAACAGCCTCTTCATGCTTTAATAGGAGAGACAGTAAAGGGCAGAAATAAAGTTCGTTGAAAAATAAAATGTCTCACACAGCAAGGAAGGCAAGAAATACCACAGGCAAGGCTTGAGGATTCATGAAAATAGCTCTATTTCCTTAGTAATTTTAGAAATTACACTGTATGTACGTATGTCTACATATGTGGGTGCACAGCCAAGGTGCACATGAGCTCAGACGACTACTCAGGAGTTGGTTCTCTCCTTTGACCAAAAGGGTCCTAGAAACCAAAAGCACATCATCAAACTTGGTGGCAAGTGCACTTACTCACTGAACTACCTACTTTGCATGCTGATTCCTTGGTGTTCTTATATAGTTTTATAACTTTATCATTCGCTGGTTACAAAACAGAAATGCTGGATCAAATTCTTCACTAGAACAATAAAAGTAAATATACTTTTAAATTTTAACAGCTTATCCTAGGAGTAAGATGTACTAAAATTGATTCAGATACCTTCCAATTACTATAAAGGAAGAATGTAATAAATTTCTTCATTCATTCATTCATTCATTTATTTATTTATTTATTTATTTATTTATTTATTGTGTATGCATGAAGGCGCCTCCCTTTTATTGTGTATGCATGAAGGCGCCTCCCGAAGTGAGCATATGGCAGTCTGAAGACAATTTAGGTGAATTCTGGAGAGCAAGCTCAGGTCACTGTTAGGCTTGGCAGTAAGCACCTTTAACCTGATGTGCCTTCTTGTTTAACTCAGGAAGTACCTTTCTTTTGAATTACAACTATTAAATATTTTAATTATTTGATAAAAGCTTTAGGAAAATTAATCATATTTGCAAATCAGAATATAACATCTATTCTACAGAGGAACTAACAGTTTTGTTTAGTAAATAAAATTATGTACTGACCTTGTTCTGTGAAAAGCTTAGTAGAGTTTAAATACCTCCAAATATTATTTCCAATATATATAAATTATCTATAACAAATACAAAAGACAAAAGTTATATATCTTGTTACAACTCATTTCATTTCTGAATGTATAACATGGGTACTTTGCAAGAGGTATTTGAATTGTGTTTTAATAGAGCACAAAATTGACAGTTTTGCTTATTTTAAAGTCTAAAGGGATACCTTATTATATCTAATGTTGTCCTTTAATATATCAATGAATATACATTTTTAACTTCAACATTAACTGTACTGCTGGAATTGTAATTAATTAATTATAGCTATTTACTTCAATGTGTCTGCCTCCAGATGTGTACTGTTTAAAAAAAAGTAACATGTTTTTTATAAGAATTGGAAATAAATTTCTAGTAATTCTAAATTTAAGACTTTGTTTCAAAGTTAGCTTTCTTCTCATTTGCCAAAGAATTATATTTGTGACTACCTTTAAATTTTAAAGAACTGAGACTACCAAATATCTCATCTATTGCATTGACATCAGTGTCAAAAAAGCTGCTTCTTAGAAAATGTTTTTAATGTTCTCATCCCCTAACGTATGTTAAAAAAGGAAACATGTCCCCTTGGAGAAAACTGAGCCATTGGGGGAGAAATGGGAGTGGTGAATGTAATCAGAATGTGCTGCATAAAATTCTCAAAGAAAACAATACAAATATTTAAAAAGAAAAAAACCAATCAAATTGAATTTCAAACAGAAAAACATGTATGCATATGCAGAGCATCACATGATGAAAACATATCAAAGTGCACACTTACTATCAAGTCAACTTAAATAAACCAGAGCAATTACAAACTACTACGACACAAATGTGAGAATGGAGTGCACGAGCTCCTCCTTTAAATTACAAAACCAGAATGGATTCCTTTCAAAACTTTGATTTCTATAGCTAAGCCCTATGCAAACACATCCATGTAATATTCTACACTCTAATGTCTGCTTAGCAGACAAGGGACCCAGCCCAGCACCACTGTCCTCCCGGAGCTTTAGCATACATGAGCAAAAGCTGTCCATCCATCAGGGACAGCAGTCCGTCCGTCAAGGATGGCATTCCTCAGCCACTGATGAACAAGTGGCAAGGAGCCTAAAATGAAAGTCTAATGCTCCAATAACCTATAATATAGCCACTTATAATTATCCTTTTAAAAATTTCAAATAAATTCTTTTCATCAATAACATGTATTTGACAGAATGTTTCCACTTTGTTCACTTTATTAATCAGTACCTTCAATTTCACTTAATTTAATAGAGCTGCTAGAAATCACTGTTCTCAAAATGCCCTGATGACTTAAAACTCTTCCCTCCAATTCTGACCCTGCAAATATGTATCAGCGTAACTCTTCTCAAAAGGAAATTTGAGAATGTATGTTTAAATTTAAAATGCACCTGCTTTTGGATGAGGTGTCCAAGGTAATGAAAGAGAACATTTCTATGACAAGGCAACATATGTGGTCAATGTATCACAGCCTGGAGAGAATGAAGAAGTCATCTATACTGGAGTGAGGGAGAGAAAGGGAGAGCTTTGCCATATAGAAGGCTAAGCTCAAAAAAAACTCGTGCAGAGCTTTGCAGGCCAGAAGAAAAGTGGATAATGCACAACACATTTAAGATAAACAGACAATACATAAATGTTGAAAAGACAAACAAACAAAAAAGCTACCAGGAACCCGTGGTTCTTCAACTCCAAGTGGAGGATCTAAAACTTGTGGCTTTACATATCCACACATCCATATAACTGCATGGTCTCTTGTTCCTTCCACTGAGAACAGTAACACCCTAAAAGCAACGAGCATAACTACAATCAAGATCCTGTTCTCCACTCCAACAAAAGCAGGGACATACAAGATTGGCTTTAAGCATCTTGTGTTACATAAAAGCAAATGTAGAGAGAATAATGAAGACATGTAAAAAAAAAACCACACAGACACACACAAAGCCTGGGATTTTCATATTCATATCAGAAGGTAAGAATAAAAAGAATAAAGTTATAATTCATTAAGAATCCATCGAGGGGCTGGAGAGATGGCTCATCGGTTGAGAGCACTGACTGTTCTTCAGAAGGTCCTGAGTTCAATTACCAGCAACCACATGGTGGCTCACCACCATCTGTGATCTGGGAAGAGGGATCTGATGCCCTCTTCTATGTGTCTGAGGACAGCTATAGTGTACTCATATACATACATACATACATACATACATACATACATACATACACACACACACACACACACACACACACACACATGAATGAATCTTTAATAAAAAAAAAAAAAGAAAAAAGAAAAAAGAAAAAGAATCCATCAACCCAGGCAGTGGCGGCACACGCCTTAGGAGGCAAAGACAGGCAGATTTCTGAGTTCAAGGCCAGCCTGATCTACAGAGTGAGTTCCAGGACAGCCAGGGCTACACAGAGAAACCCTGTCTTGAAAAACAAAAAACAACCCCCCCCCCCCCAAAAAAAAGAATCCACCAGCACATCAGCACAAAGTAAAATCAATATATGAGAAAAAGAGAAAATAAATGCATTAAAGGCTTGGGGATTAAAATTAATATTTACTTGGTTTCAGCATCTCTCCCTCGAAACAGCTATTGTGATTCAAAATTTTACTTCTTTGAATACAATTATTTATTTATTTTTGCTATTTTTATTTCATGGGCATTGGTGTTTTGCCTGCATATCTGTCTGTGTGAGGATGCTGGATCTCTTGGAACTGGAGTTACAGACTGTTGTGAGCTGCCTTGTGGGTGCTGGGGATGGAACTCCACCCTGTCCTCTGGAAGAGCAGTTAGGGATCTTACCATTAAGTGTCACCTCTCCAGCTCCAAATACAAATTCTAAAAATGGACATTTGGAAGGTACCTTCTTATTTACCATGTAGGCTAGTTATCTTCTTTTAAAGTTTGAGTGACACAAACTTTCTATTTTATACCAGCACCATGCAACTAACTTAAATTTAAATGTTGGATGGTCTTGTTTATATGACTACTACAATACATTTAATAATCGTTAACACCAAAGCCTCTGCTGGTACTAGGTAAACCAACTGGATAGTTTGGAAAACAGTCAACAATGGTCCTGACTGCTTACCTAAAAACAAACAAACAAAAATTCCTTCTAATAATTAGTACCAATGTTCAAGTTAATTTTGTTTTTCAAGACAGCATTTCTCTGTTTAGTTTTAGTTGTCCTGGAACTTTGTAGGTCAGTCTGGCCTTGAACTCGCTGAGATCAGCCTCCCTCTGCCTCCCAAGTGTTGGGATTAAAAGTGTGTGCCACCACTGCCCAGCCTCAAGTCAATATTTTAATGGTATTCTCATACCAAATCTTTCTTACTACATCTGTGTATAGCACATAGGTGGTAGTCTGAATGAAAATGGACCCCATAGGCTCACAGGGAATGGCATTATTAGGAGGTGTGGCCTTGTTGGAGGAAATTTGTCATTGGAGGTGGACTTTGAGGCTTCAGAAGCTCAAGATAAGCCTAGTGACTCTATCTCCTCCTTGTGCCACTATGGATCCAGATGTAGAACTCTCAGCTACCTCTCCAGCCCATGTCTGCCTGCACACCATCCATGCTCCCCCTATGACAATAATGGATTAAAGTTTGGACTGTATGCCAGGCCCAATTAAATGCTTTCCTTAAAAGAGTTGTCATAGTCATGGTGTTTCTTCACAGTAACTAAACCCTAAGTACACATTTAAATTCCTTGGCTCTCACTCACAAAATGCTGGCCACTTCTACTTCTACAAGTCATGTGACTCTGATACACTAAAGCACTCACCAGATGTTTAGACCTCGACAAGATGCCCTACTTTGTCAGATACCGTGAGAGGGCCTTAGTTACCCAGCAGAAACTTCAGGAAATGCCTAGGCCACTGTCTGATTCAACAGGTATTCGCAACTGTATCAAGGTCTTACCCAGGAATTCAATGGAACAGGGTGAAGCTGTGGGGAGTAGTGAACTCCTGATTTTTCAGTTTATTTGCATGTGTGTATGGAAAAATTATACAATAGTTAACATAGCAGATCTCTTGCAAATCCTGTTCCCGACTTCACTTAAAATATTCTAAAAGCAAGACAATATAAACGAAACATCTTAGCTCTGGAAAAGAGAGAAGCAAATAAACAAGACTAAACAACCACTGTTTCTTCCCACTTTTATCATCCACTTCTAATCGTCAGTGGAAAATCAGCAATGCTTTATAATCCTTTCAATATCTGTCTGACAAGGAAAAAGTAGTTTCAAGTTTCAATTATACAACTACTTCAATTTTATAACCCACTATGTAACCACCAGCCTAACTGCATGGATAAAATTTGCAATGTTTTCACAAAGTTGTTACCTGGGTCTAACACTCTTTCTGAAGGCCTCCAGAAATATATTAAAACCAGTCATACCAGAACTGTGGATGTGAATGGCTTCCTTATAAAGCCTATTCTCACTCAGCATAAACAACTAGAAATTGTGTAGAATACAGTGCACAAAGATTCTAAACATGATTTTGTAACAGCTCCGTCTGAATGACCATTATAGTACATACCCGCCAATTAGAACAATTTTAAGGAATTGCCAATCTGACAGATTCAGACTAAACAAGGGAACTAGGGGGATAAATGGAACATTTGTTCCTTTGTACCTTCAGAGACTCATTCCAGATGTTATACTTCACACTGAAGAAGAGCTATTCAATGAAACAATGAGGTCTCCATGCAAACATTAACTTAAGGTTTCTTTTTAAAATAAAATTTATCTTTAAGCTCACTAAACTGAAATCTTATCTAGCAGGTTCTTATCTGGGAGGAGCTGTAGCAACAACACTCCCAACAGACAAACTACGAAAACAATTCAATGACTTGCCTGTGACAAGCTCTACAGTGTACAGTCTACACAGAGAGTGGTCAACCCCACTTTGGCACACTCTCAAGTAACAAGACTCTTGGAGTAAAAAATCCTATAAACAGCAGAGATACTTCTAGATTGGTTTAACAAGAAAGTATTTCATCTACTCTATTAGTAAGTTTGTCAATGGTGTATTTTTCATAAAGGGCAATCACAAGAAAAAATGGGTTTCGTAAAGGGAAAGCACTTCAAAGTATATCAGGGTACAAAAACCTCAACAGAAAACTCAAATACTGAAAGGTTCAAATTCTAAGAGGTGTTTCTAACATCCTCCCAAACAACACAAACGCCAAGACTAGTGGTCCATGAATCACATTTCAACAGTAACAGAAGCTATGTAATGACAACACCAAAATTACGAAAGAACATGTTTAGTCTGAAACTAAAAGGTTCTTCAGTGTTATTTTTTTGAGGTTCAATTCTTTCTTTTAGTTTGTAATCAAAGGTTTTAATCTGTAAATAATTAGTAATTTCACCCAGTGAATCAATCTTTATACACAGCAAAAATCTCCCTAAAATTTAAATTAAGGCTATGTAACTGTTAACTAGAAGAAACATACGCATGCATAACAAATGCATTTCAAATGTTACTTCTCATTCTAAATGTAAAGATTTCTCAACAAACTAGACTCTATACATTCAAACAGAGACAACAAATTTGGAAGATCAATAAATGACACTGCACTTATGTCTCTTGTGCATTCTTTTGTCTTTAGAATCTTTGCTTTTCCTCAACTTCAATGAAATGTTTAAACACAATACAACTGTCAACACTCTAAACAGACTACTGCTCAAAATACAGGCTCTGAAGGACAGACAATATATTAAAGTTGACAAAAGGTACTGAAAAAAAATCTAGTACATCATCAAGCTGACAGTTACCTCTAAATTCGTCCATCAGTTCTCAACTAGTTATTTTAAATAGATACTTGCACTAAAGGTGATGGTTAAAGTCTGGGTGGGTGCATTGGTCAGAAAGACCTTATAGCTTGATTCTGAGTTAGCCACTTAATGGCAAGAGTTTCTGTTTGTTTTATTTTTTAACATGTGAACTCTACTGATTCAAGATTAGATGTTGGACCATACAATGCAAAGCCAGTGTTTTAACCGTGTAGCTTGTATGTAATAAGGAATAAAGATCATCTGAAATATGTAATTAGAATAAAAATCTGACCCTGCCTCCACTTAGCCAATTCTACCACAAAGCTCTGTTAGGGGATTATTAATAAACCTGAAAACACCAGACTGGGCAGATGAATTCATTACCAAAACAAAAGGTAAACTATCCCATAATTTAGTATAAACTCCTAACTAGGAGTCTGTTCTGAATTGGTTTATGAGGTTTCATAATACACATACTAATGTTCTTTCACTAAAACTGAAACACTGCAATATACGCAAACAGACTAAATGTTCCCACGATGTGATTTTATGCATACTGAGATCATGGTGGGGTAACTAAGTACAATTTTTGTCAAATGATAATTGCTGAATGCCACATATGTGCACACTACTAACCACAACTCTCTTCAGCCAATAAAGTAATCAATTTGAAAACCTAACATGGCAAAAGAGGTCTAGCAAACAGAAGATAACTGCTAAAGTTAACGACTTTGATGTAAATCAAGGCGTCTCAGTTTCATCATTTCCGTAGTGTTGACAGTGGGCCTGTTTCTCGATTGTTCCAAACTTCAGTTTCCTTATGTGAATAATGGTAAAATACGTTAGTATCTACTTCTTATATTTGTGGAAATGGATTGTGCCAATACAGGCGAAGCACTTACACTCCCAAGATTAGACATTAGCTAATCTTAGACATTAGCTATATTATTAGCTACAGTGAGAAAACTAAAGCATCCCTGGTATTGAAGTTAGTTTACAATGCAGATGTTTAAGAGTTTTATAAAGCTTGGGTTAATTCAAGTGACCGTACACGTAGAGGAACAGAAATTGAGGCAAATTTTGTGAAGAGTACAACCACACATGACTCTACCATGCTACTTCACACAGGGCTCATTCGCGCTGTCCTAAGAGTGGATAGCACTGGCTGACTGGGACAACAGTGAGATTCTGATGTTTAATACCAAGGGGAGGCTATGAAACCGAAGCAAAACAAGGGACTGTGTAGATGCGAAGAGTCCCGGGCTGAAGTTAAAAGGCCACAACCTCGCAACAGCGTGGGCCCAGCTTCACCTGGTTCCTCCCAGCGACAAGGCACGAAACACTAGGTCGCGGCTTGAAGTGACGACTACCGGGCCTCGGAACCCGGAGCTCAGGCACCCGGAGGCCGCACCGGGATCCGCGCCGCTGGGCACAGCTCATCCCAGCAGACTCAGCAAGTAGGCCCGGCGCCGCCCCACCGGAGGCCACGGCCCCAGCGCGCGGCCTGGCGGTTACCTTCGGCGGGAAACTCCTCGAACTCGTCGTCCTCTTCTAGGAGACCCAAGTCGACAGGCTGCTTCTTTTCGGACATCGCGCTGCGCCAAGCCCCACGCTGCTCGGATCGACCGCAAAGTTGGAAGCCTCAGTACTCGTGAGATGCCGACACAGCAAACGCCGGCGCAACCATAGAGACTAGAGGGGAAGAGCTACACGGCAGCGCGAGGAATGCTGGGATAGCGAAGGTCCCTCCCAGAGCTTCCTGCGGGTGTAGCAGGTCCTCCTGTCTTCAAGCAGTGAACTGTTTTGTTTTATAGTGTGTTCGTTCGTTTTATTATTCATGTAGTTGCCTACATGTGAAAGAATTACAGCGTATAAAGTTACTAAAGACCAATACTTAGCTTACAATCACGAACAAAATTCTAGAAAGATAAAGTAACAACAACTAAGAGCCAGGCCCTTAACAAACATTATTCCACTCTCCAAACCTATTCCTTGAGCTGTTAAGTATCTCCACATCACAGGAAACCTAGGACTAAAGGCAGCCAAAGTCACTCATATGATAGACAATTCTGACTGTCCTCCAACATTTCCATTGTGCTATGCCCCTTGACCTTAGAACTGTATGTGGTAGGGGCTTTGTGTTCTAACTAGTTGACAAGTTGATGCAAAAATTAAATGAGTAAAAAATGATGTAAGGTTGTATTGTTGTTCAAAAGATATGATTTTGATTTCTTTTTCTTTGTTTTAATTGTTGTGACACGTGGGAAAAAAAAAAAAACAATGACAGATGTGAGAAGTTAGTGTCTTTACCACTCAGTAACACGGATTTGCTGAATTTATAAACCTACGTTCTGCCGGGCGGTGGTGGTGCACGCCTTTAATCCCAGCACTTGGGAGGCAGAGGCAGGCGGATTTCTGAGTTCGAGGCCAGCCTGGTCTACAGACTGAGTTCCAGGACAGCCAGGGCTACACAGAGAAACCCTGTCTCGAAGAAAAAAAATAAAAAAATAAAAAAATAATAAACCTATGTTCTATGGCATCTATAGGGGTCTTAGATGGGATTCCTATAATTTCTCTTTAGTATAATTGATTTATTCGCAGCACCACAATTAAGGCTATACATATAACATGCATAGTTATAGATGTAAGTATAACTCTATTAGATAATATGAAAATTGAAGTAAGTCTGTAACCCCTACTATTCAAAAGGCTGGGGCAGAAGGAATCCTTGGGTACAATATGAGTTTAAAATCAGCCTGGACAACCTAGTGAAACTGTGTTCCTAAATAAAAAATAAACAGAGGGCTAGACATATATCCCCAATGGCTTACTACTCGGTGCCAGAAAATTAAAAAAAAAAAAAATGGGAAAAATGTTTGAACAAATCATATGATTCGTGGATATAAATATGAATAAGGTATGTTTTTTAAAAAGATAGAAAATAGAAAGTGGAATATCTTTTGAAGGAAATACTTTATTTTATACAAACACTCTTTCCCAATTTCATTTCCATTGCTATGATAAAATACCCTGGCCAAAAAAAAAAAAAAAAAAAAAAAATAGCAGCTCAGGGGAGAAAAGTTTTATTTGGCTTGTAATTCTAGGTTGTTCTCCATCATTGCAGGAATGTCAAGGAAGAAATTTGAAGCCACTTTCACATCCACAGTCAAGAGCAAAGAATAAATGTGTGCTTGCTATTTGTGTTCATAACTGTCTCTAAACTTACATAATCCAGGATTCCTTGCCTAGGAAATGGCCACCCCATAGTGGGAAGGCCTTTCCAGCTCAGTTAATGTAATCAAGACAGTGACTCATAGATATGACCATAGAATAACCAATACAGATTACCTCTCATTAACACATTCTTCCCAGAATGTCTATATTGTGCCAAATTGACAATTAAAACTAATCATCACACACACAGTTCCCTGGTCAAATGTTCATTCTTTCTAGATCTTTAAGATTAACTCACCCGGAAGTAGAACCTTAATGCCTTAAGAAAAATAGACTCTTTCCTAGTCAAGTGGACTCTGGACACTTGAAGCTAACTCTAAACTCTACTGGGATTTTATTCCTATTATAGCAATAAGGCAATATGAGATCTACCCTGTAAAATGTTTTATATTTGGGAGGTTTACATCATAAATTAAAAAGAAAATTATTGATACTTTGAGAATCTCATACAATGTATTTTGATCATTTGATCAATTCCAAGTCCTCTTCCTAACTCTTCAAAGAACAATTCCACCTCATCTCCCCAACTTTGCTTCCTCCTTTTCATTTTAACATCACCTTCAGTTTGTATTGTCTGAATTCTCCTGGATGTAGGGCCATCCACTGTTGATTATGAAGAAGCCAAACCTTCAAAGAAAATTGGCTTTCCCTGCCCAAGGACCCATCAGTTGTCTAATTGCTTTTCCCTCCACCTGATGTTGATGGACTGGTTCTTGTGAGGGTCCTGTGCAGGCAAACACAGCTATTATGAGTTCAGTAAGTACAGCAATCCTGTCACATTTAGAAGACACTGTTTGGCTCCAGTCCTCTGTGGAGGAGGTGGGACACAGATGTCCCATTTGTGGATGAGCATCCGTCTAACCAGCTTCTTCGGCCGGGGACTTTATATCCCAGCTTGGGGTTCTTGGCTAGATTGGCAATGTCAGGTATGTGTTTTCTCCTGTGAGCAGGCTTCAATCCAATCAGAAATAAGATGGTTGCCTCCGTGACATTGGTGTCACTCTTGTACCCCAGGGGCATACCTTATCACATTGTCCATTACTGAAGTTCACAAAATTTGCTAGGTAAGACTGCGAGCTGACTCCTTTCACCCAACGTCTTGCATTGCACCTTCTGGTCCCATGAAAGTAGCCAGCAAGGAGAAAGCCTCCTCTCAGTACTGAGCTGATTTCTCTACATCTTGTGACTAGAGGCATTTTATTTATTTTTTTTTAATTGATAGACCAGCAATGGCATTTGAAAGCACAGGCAGCTCTCTTAAGAGAGGAAGGTGTTTGTTTGTTTTTATGGGTGTCTCACTGTATAACCCTACCTGGCCTGGAACTCACCATGTAGACCAGACTATTCTGCAATTCACAGAGTTCCACCTGCTTTGCCTCCCAAGTGCTGGGATTAAAGGCATGTGTCACCACTGCCCGGCATGTCCAACACTCTTAATATTCTGTTATATAGCAAATTTCTAGAAATTACTCCTTATATAACAAATTTTTCAAAGTTTAATATATTTTTTAAATTAAGGTGTAACAAAACCCTCTAAAATTCTTTTTGTTTTTTCAAGACAGAGTTTCTCTGCATACTCATGGCTGTCCTGGAACTCACATTGTAGACCAGGCTGGCCTTGAACTCTTAGATCTACCTGCCTCTGCTTCCCAAGTACTGGGATTAAAGAGGTGTACCATCACTATCTGGCTAAAATGCAAAGAATTTAAGAGGGTAGATCATATGTTGTTCTCTTACAATACGTAATAATAAAATAAAATAATTCCTAAGTAAGGTTTAGAGTCAGCTTCATGTATCCAAAGTCTGCTTGCAACTCCCTATTTCCCCTGACTCTAGCACTCATGACTGTATTTCCTGTTTCTACAGTCACCTCTTTTGGGATACACTGTTTCATGTTTCAGATCTTCAAGGTCTCTAGGGACCCATACTCTAAAGGTTTGCTCAATAACCTATGGTGCTGTGGTGAGGTGATGAAAACTTGAAATCTAGTGCAGGAAGTTAGGTCTTGTGGGTGTGTCCTCGAAGAGACTGTAGATAAGCACCTTTGCCCTACAAGCTACCCACCACGCTGTCCTGCCTCACCATAAGCCCTCAAATTGCAGAAGCCATCCAGCCATGGATGAAAATCTTTTAGAATCATGAACTCAAATAAAGTTTTCTCCCAGTTTTAAGTTAATTTTGTCCTTTTAATTCACTTTCTCAATTATACAAAGATCTGAATATAACACATTTTAGGTTGAATCTGACAGAATTTTAACATCTGTGACAGGCTTTTTTCACGTAAAATAATGTCCTCCCCACAAGTCTTTTAAGAAGCCCGCATCACACGAGACAGGATTTTCTTTTTCTTAAGATCAAATTCTGTTGTATACCACATTCTAAAATTCATCCATTGGTGAATATTGAGTTTGCTTCTATATCGTGATATGAATTATGCCTCAGGGAACATGGGAGTCCCGCTCTCTCATCCAGCTCCTCCTTTTCATTCCTTTGCATATGTAGTCCGGAGTAAGACAGTAGGGTCAAATGTAGTTCTATCTTTAATTTTTCTTCGAAGCATCTGTCATGTTTTTCATGGTGCTGTTTCCTTCCTCACTCGCACCATAGTGTACAAAGATCTCATTTCTTCACATCTTCATCAGTATTTGATATCTGTTATTTTGGCTAATAGCCATTCTAAAAGGCATGACATATCATTTCATTATCGTTTGTTTTTGTTTTCTTGATGACCAGTGATGGTGCGACACGTTTCATGTTGCCTATTTTTCATGTCTTCTTTGGAGAAGTCATCTGTCTATATTTTAATTGAGCTGTTCTGGGTTTTACCATTGAATGTTAGAAGCTTATCTTTTCTGTAAGAAGATACTGACTCTTATCAGATGTTTGGCAAAAAAAATATTTTCTCCAGTTTGCTGTGCAGTCTTTTTAATGTGTTGGTTAGTTCCATTACTTTGTACGAGTTTAGGAACTTTTGAGTTTCATGTCCTGCTTACCTGGGTTTGCTTTTTGTTTTTTGTAGTTTAGAGTCATAATCCAGAAGCCATTGAGTAGACCAATGAATGGTATGCAACTCTTTTGTGTTTCTTTCTAGGCTGTTCATGTGACAGGTCTTACATTCATAATAAATTCATATGGATTGGTGTGCATGCGTGCACATGCCTCTGTATGTGTGTGTGTGTGTGTGTGCGCATGCACGTGTGCATGTATGCACGTGTGCATGCAATTCAACTTATTGAGTCAATATTACGACTATTTGATATCCAAATCATTAATTCTGGGCCTTGAAGACAATTTCAAAACCAATGTAAAAAGATATTCTTGATGGGTGGGAGATGTCTTTTTGTCACAACAAAACGAAATGCCTAGATACATAAGATAGAAAAACTATAATTTTACAACACCCAGTCTTATTGTAATTAGCAATGAAGAAAATACTATATAAGCCCAAAAGTTAATAATGAGAAGTACTTAATCTACCATGAAGTGAAAGCACAGCCCCAAAGACCCATCTTACACCGAAATACATGTTCAAAAATAGATATTTGCATGCCCAAGACTTGTTTGAAAAGGCGATTATGGTCTCATGAGCAAATCATAAGAATTTTAAAAATTTTGTAAATGCTGTATTTATATGACAGACAAGAACCACTCTGAAGGAATCATTATGGTTTGGGAATGATATGCAATTTCAAAATCATCTAAATCATTTCAATTGCCTGTATTTACATTTATATAATGGGTATTTATAATGGTGATTATTTTAGAACTTACCTTGTTTTGCAGGATCGCACATTGGTTTCTATGGGAACCAAAATGGCTCTGAAGAGAAGCGTTTTAAGAACTCTTTTCACATTCAGTGACTGTTAACTGAACTGTAAATTCTGTTTGTTAACGGTTTTTAACACTGAAATTTTAACATCTCAATGAAAAAGTTGAGCATTTTAACTTTATAAATCATTTTAAATAGTAAAAAAAAAAATTAATGAAACATCTGGTATATTGCAACATTTTTACAAAATCAAAATAATTAGCTTTAGGAGCTAATGACCTATTCCTTTTATTGAATTCATCAATGACTAAGTCCCGTTAGCCACCTGTTACTTGCTCTTGAAAAAAAAATCATACCAAGAAAAGCTTCATGTGATACATTGTTTCTATGCTCTTTATCTGCTAGTAACATATGGATATCTGTTTTCTTATGGTTGTATAAAGTCCTTATGTAAACAATATGAACTCTTCTGCTTTTAAAGTTTTCCTCTGCCTGCACCTCACCCATCCAGCCTATTTTCTTAGGTCCCACTTTGTACCTTGCTGGTAAGTTGGGATTCCATCCCTCTTCCCACACCACCTGGAACCTATTTTTACTGTTCTTAAAAACAAGCTCCTAAGTCTTCGAATTTCAATTTTTCTTTTCCTTGGACTAGATTTGTAGATCATAAAAGCCCAACATATAGCTTATGTATTACATTTTTTTCAGTTTACTATATTTAATTCCTCCCCCTCCATTTCATGTTTTCCCATAAAGTTTATTTAATTGCCTGGAAAAATGAAATTACACTGTATGTTTATTTAATTCACTCTCCAAATAATTAAAGGCCACTAAAAAGAAGAAAAACCTACTTCAAACAAGTACTAAAACTTGAAGTTTTGCTTCTACTCAAGCTATACAAAGACACCGCCTATGAACACATGGCATCTCAAAACCATACCCAGTTTCCAGAATAATTCTCACACTTATTGCTGACATATAATCTAGGTTCCCAAATCCAGAAGGCACAGCTTGCTGGCATGGTGCCAGGTGGGATTGGGTAAACCGGGAGCTGTCAGATTTGCCTTTTCTGCTTCTTTTGGATTGTGGGTTTCTTCTTCTTGTCACCTGGTCCTGGTGTGGGGTTATTGGAGTTTGAATAGCTTGAGAAATGGAGCTGTTCCGATCTCTGTGACAAAGAGATTATTTCGTAACTTGGCTGAGTGGATAGTCTATGACATTGTGGTGGTTTTTAGCTGCCTTTAAAGTATTTTGGTATTGAATTATCACATGATAGCACGTGACTATGTACAGTTATGAATAATAATTTTAATAATTAAAAATGTTTACTTCCTGATTTCATTCTGTGAGATAAGTTACAAATTTTTCTACAGATTTTCCCAGAAATGGGTAGCTGAGGTTTGGGGAGAAATTATCAATTGATTGTGTGTTCAGCTCTTCATTTGCTTGTCACTTTTTGATTTTACAGGCTCAAGTAGTATATTGTAGGGGTCGGTGCGTCCTTCCCTCTGAGAATTCTGTTTTGTAAGTTGACTTTAGTTGAAGTAGATGGAACACAGTGCAAATGCAAGTCTAATGAGACTCTTTGGTACAGAGGGTTTTCTCTTCAGAGGCATTTCAATCTAAAGGTAAAAAATGAAATTATCTCTGATAGGCCCTTCAAAATGTGCCTGGCCAAGACTGTGACAAGAAGCTGCCGTGAACATTTAGACTCCCTTAAAGCAGTCTGACAATACATTCACATGATACTGTCCTGTATTTTCTAAACCTAGGTCCATGGCATTTGAAAAGTTTTAAATTTCACCCTTCTCTACAAATAAAGACTTTGATTTAACATAAATCACTAATTAGCCCGAAAACAAGGAGTGTCATTTGAACTTTACAGTACTGAGAATTATTTATCGTGTGGCATTCTGAATGCTGGGAAGTGAGGTGTTTTTACCCCTGAAAGATCTCTTTTTAGCCTTAGAATCTTATATTTATTTCCACAAGACTGCAGTAAAGGAGACTGAAGTGGCTGTTACTCTCTCCTATTGCAGATACAGAAACAAGGGAGCAAACGGAGTGAGTGAGCTGTCTGACATTACACACAAACCATTGAAAGATTAGAGTTTTGTTAACATCATTGCACAAAACTCACTTTTTTTATTCTCAGGAATAAAACATTTGTTCAGTGAGTGACTAGTGGAATTACACAGACAGCAAATTAAGGTGAAGACATGGAAGGAATTCAGTGAGCAAAAGCAAAATTAAACAAAGAGAAGGACAGAAGATTTCACTAAGAATGATTTAACATGGTTTGGTTAAAAAGCTGAGGAAACAGAAATATAAGTCTATGCCTCTTTGAAAGGTATAAAATGCCAAAAGAGAATGGAGATTTCTAACTTGAACTGTAAATTGGAGTAGTAAAGTGAAAATAAGAAAAGTTTAGACAACATGTCTAGAATTCTTGTTAATTGTCAGGAGTATTAGATTTGTTGGGTTGGTGCCCAAAGGAATCTCTGAAGACATTTGAAACCTCGCTGAACAAAGCCATGGACATTGTATTGTGAAGCACAAGAGTTAATGGCAAGAGAGGAAGGCCGGATCAACGGTGAGCACTTTTCCAGCTCTAATTTCTACTATTCCATAGTTCTGTGAAGAATAGTTGCTAAATTGCTTGATCAACCCAGACAAATAGAACTCAACACAAGAACAAAACCTCAGACAAAACAATAAAGCCAGCCAAAATTGAAACACGCCCCTAAAAATAAAAAAAAAAAAAAATTAAAAAAAAATCCCTAAACCTTGCATCATACACTAAAGAGGACAAATTTAGGCCCTGGCAGTCTGCCCAGAAGGATAAATTCCAAAAGACAGGATCCCTAACTGAACAAGCCCAACAAACAGGTTGGGAGGGTTTTACTGGCTTGCAAAACTTACCTGATTAAAATACTATAGCAGGGTGACAGAGGAAAGAAACATAGATTCAAAATCTTCTTTATCCATGAATTAATTTGTTCATTCATTGTGCAAGGGTGTACTGGGTGCCTACTGTCTGTCAGTCATTACTCTAGGACTGAGCACATGAATAAATAAAACAGACAAGAGACTCGCTCGTCCATTGGAGTTTACAGTTTTGGTGTGAGGAACAGTAAACCATCAACATCATCCGACATATCTTCAGTTAGGAGGTGACAATGCTAAGATAGGGTAGGATATGCAAGAGGAGGCACCGGAGGTCTGGAATATGTAACAATAGAGACCAGAACTCATGGGTAGGAAGAGGGCCTGAGTGAGACTAGAAGGAAATGCAGAGGCAGCCAAAGACATTTTAGAGGAAGAACATTCCAAGAAAGGAGACCTCTCAAACCTGCTGTATTTGAGGAACAAGAATGAGGCCACTTGTGGGAAGAACGTTAACACATGAAGTCAGAGATGTATTCTAGGCTGTGACAAAGACCTTGTCTTTTCCTCTCAGTAAATTTCCCAAAACTTTTTTGCTTTGAAAATATGAAAAACTTAGTAACCATTTAATTCATAATTTATGAAACATAAGACATCACCCCACCACCACCACCACTACTCATGAGGTGCTACTATGTGTCCAGTCAGAGTGTTCAAGGCGTGGTGCTTAATGATGTGACCTAGCATCGAGGGTTGCTAGCACATCCACATGTCTGTCCTATCCTGTTTACAATGGTGGAAGAATCATAAGTATCAAAACTCAGAATACTTGCTTCTTTTTTTGAATGACAATAAGAAGTATCTAAATTTACATGCAACCCTTAATGTTTGTGCATATATTGAATGTATGTTTGTTGTAATAAAATACAAACTATTGGATATTCTATTATAGGTTCATTGTCTTCATAAACATGTTTTTACTGAAGCTTTGACAAACATTTAAAGGTAGCTAGGAACTTAAAAATCAATTTAGAAAACAAAACAAATTTGGCTGTGAGACAAAATAATAAAAGAGATGTTAGATTTTTTTTTCAGACCTTAAAAAGATAGCTATTGAATAAAGTAGAAAACCACTGTTAGTATTCATTAATTAAATGAAAAAAAATTTAAGTGTCTACTGTGTTCTAGACAGAATCCATTAGACTCTACAAACACAACAGTAAGCAACACATGACGCTCAGGGTGTATTATGTGACTTCATTAACATTCTTTTCAGAAAGATTTCTGGCTTTTCCTAGTCAAGCAATACACACTAAGGAGGTGGGTCAATTCAGGCTTATACACAACCCATTATCACCTGTTAAGATGGTCAGGAAACAACTCATAGCAGGCTACATCTGGCCCATTCCTCAGGCACAGCCGACATCTCTGAATATTGAAGAATTTTAGAAGGAGAAACCAACACAGGTTTGAATCAAACTTCTTCTGTTCTATAGGACAGCCAAAGTTACATGAGGATAAATACTGAGCAACTGAAATTTTATGATTCCAAATAGAGACACATATACCCAAAATATACTGCATTTTGACTGGCTGAAAACTTAATATGAAAAAATACAGTATAAACATTAAAAATTTATGTTGATTACATGTTGAAATGGTATTTTTGATATACTAGGTTGAATAAAATACATCTAAATTTGTTCTGTTTTTAACTTTCTAAAACTGTGACTACAAGAAAATACAAGTGTATGTATGTGATTCATTTTGGGCTGTGCTAGGGGGTCTGTGTTTATGCCCCAGATCAGCTTAGTACTGGTATATAAGTGGTACTATTCGTAACTACTCATTAAAAGATGGCCCTTTTCAAGTACTACCCTCCCATGTTAAAACATTTGCTCCTCACAATAACCCTGCAAGGAACTATTTTTCCAGATGAATAATTTCAGACATAAAAAGGTCAAGAAATTTGCCAAAGGCTGCACATGTAGTGAGTGGAAGAACAATTATGTTTGAAAAACTGTCACTAAACCACTGGCTCTCAAAGCCGAGTGAGCATCAGAGTCACCTGGAGCGCTTGCTAAAGCATCACTGAGCCCAGCCCTGGAGGCTCTGACTCAGTCGCTGGGTGTAACCTGAGAGTGTACATCTCTAAACTTGCTTCTGGGTAAGGCTGATACTGCTGAGCTGCAGACCAGGGTTTGAGAAGCCCTGAGCAGATCACCACCCCATGCCCCTCCTTCTTAATAAAGTCGGCAGCTCTTCCTAACTGCAGTAATGTTTTTCTTAAAGTACAGAGTCCACATTCCTGATTTACATACCATCAAAGTCTCCATTTTAAGGTGCACAACTCATAATTTTTACTATATTTGCAATTTTGCAACCACTGTCACTAATTCTACAACATTTCTGTTACTACACAGAGCACTCCAATATGTAATATATAACATGTCTTTTGTGTTTAACTTCTTTACCCAACATGTTCTCAGAGTTTATCTATGTTAAAGTATATATCATTATCTTTTTTTTTACATTTTATGACCAAATATTATGTAAATATATACATATATACTATATTTTGTTGATTCTTCAATTTATGGACATTTTGGACAGTGTCTATATTTTGACTATTTTGAATTTTTATTGACATATGTTTTCATTGCTTTTGGGATGTAACTATGAGAAGATCTAGGATATTACTTACATTTCTGTTTCTGTGAAAAAATATCCTAACCAAAGGCAATTTAAGGTAGTTTACTTTGGTTTGTGGCTCTGTTGGGATAAGTCAGTCATGTTGGGAAGTCATGGCAGCAAATGGTAGGAGCAAGAAATGTAATGTGTCTTTTATTATGAGCATAAAAGCAGAGAGATGGAACTGGAAGTAAGGCAAGCATAGATAGGCACAATTCCCACCCTCAGTGATGTACTTTATCTAGTAAGGCCACACCCCCAAAACCTTCCCAAACAGTGTGACCAACATTGGACCAAACATTCGGATACTGGAATATGTGGGAGACATTTCTCACTTATTTCACTACATGCTGCAGGCACGGAGCCATCACTTTTTCAGTGACATGTTTGCGCTTTTAAAAGATCTGTTGAATTGTTTTTAAGGGGCTGTACCATTTTGTATGGCTATCAGCAATGTATGAGAATTCCATTTTCTCCGCACTTTTGCTATGGCTTGGCATTTACCTTTTTTTAATGGTCATACTAATGGTTGGAGAGTTGTTTCACTTTGGCTTTAATCTGCATTTTCACTAGTGACTAATGACACACACTATGTATCTTCTTTATTTGTTAACTGGCTCACAAGACACACACACACACACACACACACACACACACACACACACACACATGTATGTATATCTGAGGATCAAAGGCATGTGCCACTATGCCTGGCCAATGAGTTTATTATATACTCTGCATATAAGTTCCTTATCAGACATAATTTACAAATAATTTCATTCATTCTGAGAGTTATCCTTCCCCTATATGACAGTGTCCATTGAAGCAAAAATGTTAGGGTTGATGAAATGTGACTGTCTACTTATTTTCTTTTAGTAAGTATGCTCATGGATCCCATTTTAAAATCCATTGTGTAATCCAGACTCATGCAGATTTATACTGACGTTTTCTAGTAAGGAAATATGACTTTCACATCAAGGTCTATCATCCACTTTGGGTTAAACTTTGTTCATTATGTGAAGAAAGAGTCCAGTCCCCCATTCATTTTCATGTTTAAAATATTTAAGTTGTCCTAGCATTATTTGTTGATTATAAGATCCATTTAAACTTTAGGTAAGACTGTTTTATAGGCTGTATCAATTAATATTTTATTAATATAAATTATACTACTTTTCCTCTCCACATGGTTGCCTACTTCTAGAAAATCTTTTTAATCACTGTAATTAGGACAGAATAAATGACTTCTGAATTAAAACTCCAGGTTAGTAATGAATGACCATAAATAGGCTTGAATAATTAATTCCACTCTGTCATTTACTGTTATATTACACAAAGTACAAAGATCTTAACACTATGTCATTTAGTATTAGTTCTCTATTCACATTTATAGAGGGCTAGACAAAGGGGTGTTTATCCTAAATGAAGCTCCTCTTTGATTTAATAATAACATTTTATTGTTGCCTGTGCTGACACAACCTATCTTATTTATGCTAGAAATACAAACTGGAAACATGGAGAATTATTCCCATATATTATTGCAATTATTTGATAGACAGACTTGAAATAAGAAAAATGTGGAAAAATATGTTTTAAACAGTTAAAAATAAAAGACAAGACCTGCCCAAGTTCATCTCACAACAATTAGTAAATTATATACATGGATACTTCCTTTCCTAAGGGAGTCAGGTAAACAGCATATAAAACAACAGAGACATTATTAAAATGTTATAAGAGGTTGTAATGAGGATTAAAAATATAAAAATTTTAATGTGTGGATGCATACAGCATTCACCAAAATTTGAATTGTAAGTAAGAGTTTTTTGTTATGTCCCCAAACTAAAGGCATCCAGACCTGTGATAGGAAAATTTAGGCTCCTGTATGGACATAACCCTGAGGAACCTCAATTATAAGAGGAGTTGTAAACAAGCCATCTCAATTTTAAGACCATATCCATTGTTTATTTCCACTTCCTAGTCCTATCCTGAGATTATTGGTGAGGCTCGTAGCTGGAGAGAAGAGAAGACTGACCTTGGAGAGACTCGGGGTTACAGCTAGTTGACTATTCTGACTTTGCAGAGCAAATGTAAGTGGAAGCACTGGTTGAGCTTTTGATCTAAAGAAAAGTGAGGAAGGACATATAGGTGAATGCTGAGTGCCAGCAACATTGCTGGTTAAGAATATGATAATGAAACTGTAATCCAAGCCTCAGGGCCTTGTGGATGTACTTCAGAGACATGCATATACTCAATGAATTCTGGTAACATATTCATCAATAGAATGACAGAAACAGGAAGAGATGAAATAAGTCATTTATTCTCCCTTTTTCTGTATACTGACTCACACTCTAGCAATGCTTGGGAGAGGCATTATCATCCCAGTGATATAATCCATAGGGGATGGTTTCTGTGTTGCAAAAATGCCCACCAAACTTGGTAGTATACTCCTGATACTTACCCAAACTGAAACAATGGCCACAAATAGCAAACTAATCAATTGTCCCTTATTATTCACTCTGAGTTTCACATTTATGAACAAGAAATAAAATAAGAGAAATAAAAGCCAAAGGCTGTCACCCTCCAACTGCGGGCTGGAGACTACACTTGAAAGAATTTTACAAAGATTTTATTTTTTACGCTTTTAAAAACTTCCCTGTACTTACTACCATCTTATCTAGTGTCAGCATTCCTATGGTACAAAACTTCTATACCAGAAATGCTGTGTGTGTCTCTACAGTTAACGAGAGTGTTAGAACCAATGTTCTGCTCTACTCACAGCCCACTGTAGAGATGAACAGGGGGCAGAACTCTGGGGATAGAAGCAGTACAGCAGTATAAAAGAGAAGATAAATGAAGAAAGTGATACCTGGTCTACAACCACCCAGGTCATAAAAGCATCTTAAGTCAAGCATAAAATCCAATGAATTTATGCCTCATACAATTCTTGTGAGTGTCCACCATGAGTCAGGTTTTCATCACCATGAGTTCCTGGGACCCATCTGGGAGAAGAAAAACACTTAGCTATTACCCTGGGTCAGAGAGTAGACCTACTAGGTCCTTTTGCATCCCATGCCTGTCTTCCTGTTGCTTCCATAGATGGTTCTCTTGAAGTAGGAACCAACAGCAAAAATCCATAAGCTAAGAGAACACAGATGATAGCTGTAGTTCACTCTGTCTGTCCAGTTCCTGGTATAGGCACAATCCCATGTCCTTTGAGTACCTGGAGTCATGCTTTCTAAGTTGTGGTTCTTCTGATAACATATGCAGTGGTTTTGCACATAAGCTTGTTCCTGACCTAAAATAAATAACTTATTTATAAATAAATGACTTAAAATGAATAACTCATTTTACATCACATTACTTTAGGAGATGGAACAATTGTGGGTTAATAAGGAGGACCATGACCCCCTACATCCTGGGCAGATCCAGTCTGTACATGAGGTGGCCCGGATGTCTTCTTCCTTAGCAGTCACTCCCTTTGCCTTAGAACATCATAGCCATGTTGGCAAGGACATGTTTCTTGCATGGAGGGGCTGATTCATCAAACACAGACTTGCACATCTGGGTCACACTGTGTCCTGGATTTTGAGAACACTGCAGGAGCCTGGGTGTGGACTGTCTGTGCAGGTCTGCCCCCAGCTTGTATCAGCACGTTTTGGTATTTGAGCAAGATTAGAGTTTGTGGTCATGTGTAAGTAAAAAATTTTAAACGGATAAAATCATAGTGTATTGGCCTCGTTACTCAGAAGTTCATTAAATCTGGCCAGCATTTGAACACTATTTTACAAGCTGTGTTGTTAGAAAGCTAGACCAACCAATGTTTTTTTCATGTACTATCTATGTATTAGCACATTAAATTTAAGAAGCCAACTCAAAGGGAGGATTTGATCTATTTTGCAAATTTGCAAACTACTCTTCCTCCACCCCCAATTTCAGGAATACATTTACCAAAAAGTTAATTTTTTCAGTAAGGCTGAATTTGTTTGTTCAGTCTTAATTAATCAGGTTTTTTTTTTTTTTTTGCATCTACATACTATACTTTTAATTTATTTTATTTTTGGATGACTTTTAAATATCTCTGATTAAGAACAAAGCTAAAGAAGTTGGAGATTAGGCTGTTTCCTAATCTCTAATTCTAACATCAAGATGAGAAAAGGCTAACTTACTTACTAATGTCTCACGGGGCACTGAACTGGGATCAGAAGACCTGGAAGACAGAACTGGAGGACAGAGGACACAAAGAACCACGGCTTGTCTATAGGCTGATCAAACCGCTATTTTTACTTTTTCACACAGGGGTTATATACTCAAAAAGGCAGGATGTCGGGAAGGGGATGACACGGGAGTGTAGGTGTTCAGGGGGCGTACAGATATCTTCCAGAACAGTGTGTCAGCTGGGTGAAGGTTCAGGGGACAGGACACTATGACTCCGCCTATGATTCACTTGTCCTAATCTAAGTTGGTACTATCCATCAAGGTCACCTATCTACAAGGCCTATGTCTAAAACCTGGCAACTGCCTACCAAAGCTGTCTGTTTACAATATCTTATAGCTATCTGTTTCAGTGTTTTTCCACAGAGACCCGAGACTTTGTGTTAGCAGGCTGACTTAGGCCTATTGCTGAATTTAGGCCTTCAGTGTATAAGCAAAGCTGCCCCTGACACTAATGCATTTTTTTTTTTTGTCTGAAGAAACACATTTTCTGTGAATAAGGAGTGGAAGAACACAAATTTTAAGGAATTTATTAAGGGCAAACTCTCATGTATCCTTCTACTTATTATTGTAATTAGCATCCCTGTAAAGAAGATATTCAGATTCGAATTTTTAAAAGGAATTATGTAGCTAGTAAAGAGGTTCTCATCTGTCTCACTCTTAGTCTTCTGTAGGAATGAGCCAGTGTTGACACACCATTCTTAGTCCATACCTCATTCATATTTCCTTAGCTTTTAGCCAGTGTCTCCTTTTATTTCCTTCCAAGATCCAATCCAGGAGAACAACATTACATTCAATCTATGATCACATGTCCTTAGGGTCCTCATAACTATGACAATGCCTTAGACTTCTTAGATTCATTATGACATTGGGTATACAAGAACACTTTTATTTCCTAGTTATATTATATACACATAATATTTTGTAGGTTGTCCCAAATTGAGATTTTTTTTCTAATGTGTTTCTCATGTATTTGGGGAAAAAGACCATGGGGCAAAGTAACTATTTTACCCCGTTATATCAAGGATGCTGTTAAGAGGTTTATAAAGTCAAATGCTCTTTGAAAATTGTAATTAACTATAAAGGATGCTATTTCTTTTAAGTGAGAATTAAGTTTAATTTTAAGCATTATTTATCCAAGTAGTAGTACCTCTAGAACTACCTGTGAACTGTTCAGATTACAATACATTAAAGATGACATTGCATATTTAGAAGCATTAGGAAGAGAGATTACATAACAGAAAGACAGGTTTAGTGAGCTTTAAAGTTCATTTTGGGTACAATTTGTGTGCAATAAATTGATACGATCAGATCTTGCTTATTGTATTTGGTTTTGAAAAGCATGTTGCAATCACTCTGGGTGTTTTTTCCCAGCATCCCTTTGAGGATAAACTTTGGGATCAAGGACTTGTATTTGATTCTGAGTTTAGGCTCTTTAGAATAATCTCAGGGTTATCTCATCAATAGATCAGAACACATAGCATAGCCCTTATGTGTAAATAATGTATGAAAGATTTCAACCAAGCTTCCCAAATACACATGGGACATGGTCTTTAACACCCTTCCTTCTACTCCATCTAAACTTACAAGTAAGCACTTCAAGACTTTGGAATTACAAGGACAGAAAATATTTTTAAAAATGACAATATTTTTTAAAATTATTTGATTTATGTTTGTGTGTCTGTGTGTGTTGTTGCATACATTAATGGGTGTGTGACTTTCATAGTATATGGGCGTGGAGAAATGAAGACAAATTGCAGGAGTCAGTTCTTTCTTTCATGCCCTTGGGATCAAATTACATTGTTAGGGTTGGTAGCAAGCACCATACCTGCTGAGCCATCTTACTGGCTTGTGATAATTCATCTTATAATCTTGTAAATATGTAACAAATGTCTTATGAGAAAAATTTGACTTCAAACCAATGCCAGTCTTGCCATGGTAAACAGACACAGTTCTTGCGCCCATCCAGACATTATTAGAATGCCATACCATGGTCATGAGAAAAATCACAATTTCTTATAATGCTTGGTCATAATTCTAGATCTCCCAGATCCTGTGTAACAGGTTTCCCACTCCCTACTTTAAGTATAAGGAGGAAAAATTCATTAAAACTATAATCATCACAATGGGTTTGGATATTGGTTGGTAAGGGCATTGTATTATTGAGGTTACCTTAACATAGTAGCTTGAGGATATATAATAATGTGAGCCCACACCATAGGTAGGGAAGTTCTTTATGTATGTTTTCAATGTAAGAGAAGACAACTATGTATATCTCAAGGAAAATTTACACTGCTATCTCTTATCTGTGTTGAGATAGTTCCAAAACTTTCAAGTATACTAAAACCTGAAAATGCCCAAGTCCCATTTATAAAGTACCATAACATTTGCTCATGAACTGTGCACATCTTCCTATACACACCATAATAGTTACATCATTTATATCTACTACAATGTGAGTCCTGTATAAATAGTTACTATACTATATTATCTAGTGAGTAATGACTAGAGAGCTGTGTCTCTCAGAATTCCACAGATTTTTGGATTTTTTTTTGTTTTTACCATACCACATGTGGCACTGTTATTTAAAGATATTAATTTTTCATAGAACAAGAAAGATTCCTACAGGTAAGCCCACTACTTTATCTTAGATTATATTAAAGAAACTGAAATATTATCCAAAGTCTATACTAGTGCTGTTTATCTTCAGTGTGATATCCGAAGTCCCTCAAATCTACTTCAGTGACTACTTTTGATGATATGTTCTTTTGCTTTATAAATAAACACTCTCATATGACACAGCTCCACTGGTTTTTATTATTAGTTTATAGTTAATACAAAATTATCCCTACTGTATATTTTCCCAGGGAATTACTTCTGGCAGTGGTTTAATAAGAAAAATGGCTTCACTAGTACAGACCCTGAAATCATCTGGTTCCTGGGATTCAGGCAAATGCTAAATTTTTTCTATTTTGATCTGCTTAAATTCCTCCATACTTTGCTGTGGGAGACATGGACTTAGTGCCCCCTGTTACATGGTCCCAAGTCTGATTCTAAGAGCTAAGGGAGTGGGTGCTAAGGGAGAATCATCATGTTGCCTCTGAGACTCCACTTCAAGCCAACACAGAAGAACTCCAGGGACAACCTCCTCTTTTTCTCTTCTGTGTTACTGAACACAAGGCTGAGATGAACAGATGTCCACACTACTGGGTCAACAGCAAGCAGGGTAGTTTCCTGGAAGGGATGGGTTGGCTGTGAGGTAGACAGAAGGAATTGTGCTCTTCTGCCCTGCTTAAATATCTGTGTGTGTTCCTCCTTCTTTTGACCCCAGCAATGCACCAGAGAACATGAAGATGATTCATTCCTGCCTCAGTTTCGTGCATCTTGTACTGCCACAGCTGATACATTACTAGGGTTCCTGGTGAAATGGTTATGCCAGAACCAGCATGGAAACTAATCATATATATTAGTTCATGTTTTGTTTTTAATGACTACTTACTTGATAGAAAAAACTTAAGGGGAGAGAGGTTTATTTTGTCCTGAGGATTGATTCTGAGAATACAGTCTGTTATGTTATGGAAGGAAGCCATGGCTGCTGAAGTGTCTTCATTTGTAGCAGAGGGAACATGAGACAATTGCTCCTTATATCCTAGTAGACCAGGAAGTGGAGAACTCAGAGTCACAGGCAAATCTTAACTTCCAGGCCTGCCTCTCAATGACCACTTAGGGCAAAGCCACTGCCCCTGATTCCGCTGCCTCTCCAAACAATGCCACCAACAGGGACCAACTTCTCAAACATATGAGCCTGTGGGGACATTTTACATTCAAACCATCACATCAAACACACGGAGGGGAAGGAGCTGTGATATAAAGAAGTAGGTTGAAAATATGAATTCTGTGGCTATTTTACATATGCATATATTCATAAGCATAATTACATATATATTATAAGCATTCATAAGCCTGTTATCCACAGTCATCCTACCTCATGGGAGGTTAGTGAGTCTGTGTTTGGGAGGTCAGAAAATCAATGTTATTTTTAAAAACATCCCAATGTGTCACTTTCTCCTGTGTGGTACCTGGCATGTTTCTGAACTTCTCTGTTTTGGTATACATCTGTAGAATGTATATGGTTTGGAGGATTAAAAGAATATATCCAGCAGATTACTAGTGTTAGTTCAATGTGCATTTTAACTGGCTTTGGAGTAGTAGAGTCAATCAGCCTCTAGAATAACTAGAAGGAAATTATAGCACATTCGTAGCTATTTACTTTTGGTGAAAGAGTTGGGCTCATCATGTCCTAGAAGACCATTATTTTGACATTTTGTTTAAGGCTACTTGCTAATTTGACTCAGTTATTCTAGGCAAGAATGTTTAAGAAGACCTAAGTGATATTATTAACAAATAGGCTGTATCTTCTCTTCACCGAGTTAAGCCTCTAATTATATGGTGAGGTGATTTATTACTACTACAGGCTTAAACATTTCCTAACAATTAAGATTGACTAGAGACAGAATAACTGTCCATATGCAAGGGATCTGACAGCAAAAGTGCCTCAGAGTCATAGGAGCTACCTGAAGGATGAGTCACAAGGAATGGCACAGAGAAAGGTATTAATTAGACTAATAGGAAATTATAACAAGTAAAATATGGGTTAAGTATCAGCAAATTTCCCTTAAGGACATGCTTCCTATGATAGTAGGGGAGACTCTTGTAAAGGAGGGTGATTAAAGCTTTGAAGCTTAAGACCTTTAAAACTAGACTGAACAGTGTCCCCATGAACACACCTACCATACTTGGAGGGGCTGCATTAGGTAATCTATCAGCCCTCGACACTGCTGAAGGCTGAGATAGCTGGCCTCACCACTAATTGAATACACTACAAACTATTTGGTAAGAGTCTCTTCCTGAAAAATATCTGTCATTCGAATCCACTTGCATGATTTTCTTTTAGGACAACTCGTCCAACTTTACTGATGTTAATATAAACGCCACAGAAAGCTTTTTGTTTTTATGAACTAGTCTATATTTTAGTTATTCTTTTAGCAGAGGGAATCATTTTCCTTAAGACGGATAAACAAATATTAACTTCAGTTTCTTTACAAAGAACATAAGCTTTATTAAATGCAAGGTTGATTCTCTCTTCTTTGTACTTAATTCTTTAGTCTCTTGCGTAGTGAAGCAATGTTCATTTGGCATCCTCACACAGGCAGGGGTGTGCCATGTCTTCCAGACACCGTACCAGTAGAGGAGGTGGGTTAAGAAACTGGTGTAACTATCCCTATGCTAAGTGCGCTATGAAGAGAACTCACAGTGCCTATAGTATTATTTTTGGCTTCCAATTAAGATGATTCCAATTAAACTGATCTGAAATTGGATAAGATGGCCCTCAGCCCTCCTCTCAGGCACACCTCAGTTTAAATCTACCCCTACCCAGCAAGACTGCTGACATGCATAGACCGATTTCAGGAATGCTAGAAGATCTTCCTTCCCTGTCTGTCTGGTGAAATCTGATGAATGTGGAGGCTTTATGTTGCATAAATGAATAGTCAAATTATGAGGGTCTTTGAAAAGCAAGAAAAAGACCTAAAATCCAACTGCTGTTCATGATCTGTTAACCCACCCATCACTTTAAAACAGATGAATATTATGAAATTTGAACCAATTATTCTTGAATTTTTGGTCTGTGCTTCTGCCCTTTCTTCATCTTCTCTGCTTTTCCTTGCCTTCTGTCTACGACTATTTCCTTTGTCTGCACTAGAAATGTTCCTATTCAAAAATACTAACTAGCCCCCTACTTCCCTGGGTGTGAATTCTTCAGCAGCCTTGATGCCCTCCCCTCTCTGGGTTCTATGGAAATTTCTGACCATGTTGAATCATAGGCAGCTCTCCAATGATGGTGGCCCTTTCTTTCCTGCTTTAGTTTTTTTCTGCTTTAACTGCATTTCAATAATCCATCTTTACCGAAATAACTCCCACCACTCAGATTTGACCATAGACAACCAAGCCTGAAAATCTCTTACCATATCTTTGCAAAATATCACTTTAATCCACCCCCTGAGGCTTGTGTTCATGCCTTTGCGGTTCTCTGACCCCATAATCTTCTTCAAGACATCAACATGTGATTTTGGCCTGGATTCTTTTTATTCTGTTATCTCTAACATGATTTAAAACAATGTTGGCTTTTAGTCAATACTTAAATAAGAAACTAGAAAATGTTTCTTAGAATGAACTAGTGACCAGCAGATCTCACTGAAAGAAGTAACACATTGGTTGATATCCTAAAACGTATATAAGTTGGGGAAAATTATCAAGGGGACAGAAGTCATTAGGACTGAAGAACGAAGATGGCACCACAGTCAAAATACATTTTATGAACACAGACATTAAGAAGAAAATAACTAGAAGATGCTTGTGAAGTACTGAAGAGAGTCCTGTGCTGAGCATGGAGGCTTTATGTTGTGTAAATGGATAGTCAGATTATGAGGGTCTTTGAAAGACAAGAAAAAGACCAAAGATCCAACTGCTGTTGAAAATATATTAACCCACCCTTCACTTTATTTTCTATTGGTTATTTTATTTATTTACATTCTAAATGTTGTACCCCTTCCAGGTTTCCCCTCAGCAACCCTCCCCCCACTTTTCCCTGTTGGGTCCTGGGAGCCTCTCGCTTCCTCGGCATCAGGGACTTTCTAGTGGCTACCCCCCAGTTCTCCACCCCCGCTTCTATACACTTCCGTTCAATTGCCTGACCCTCTATACTTCTCCCCATCTCCTCCCACACCTGATCCTGCCCCTCCTTTTTCTCTCCCCTTCCTCACTCCCTCCCAGGCTCCTCCCTCCCTCTATGTCAGTGGTTGTTTTGTTCCCTTTCCTAAGTAGAACTGAAGTATCCATACCTTGGTCATCCTTCTTGTTGAGCTTCATATGGTCTGTGAGTTATGTCATGGGTATTCTGAGCTTTTGGGCTAATATAAACTTATCAGTGAGTGCATACTATGTGTGTTCTTTTGTGACTGGGTTACCTCACTTAGGATGATATTTTCAAGTTTCATCTACTTGTCTGTAAATTTCATGAAGTCATTATTTTTAATAACTGAGTAGTACTCCATTGGGTAAATGTAACACATTTTCTGTATATATTCCTTTGTTGAGGGACATCTGGGTTGTTTCTAGCTTCTGTCTATTATAAATAAGGCTGCTGTGAACATAGTGACGCATATGCCCTTGTTATATGTTGGAGCATCTTCTAGGTATATGCCCAGGAGTTATCACTGGGTCCTCAGGTAGCTGGGTCCTCAGGTAGAACTATTGTCAGTTTTCTGAGAAACCACCAGACCATTTTCCAGAGTGGTTGTACCGGCTTGCAATTCCACCCAAAATGGAATAGAGAATATTATGACAAAAAGGAGCCATTGCTAGAAGGGAAACCTGGGATATGTGTACAAGAAGCAGTGGGTTGTGATTACACCACAGTCACCCAAAGCCATTAAGAGCTTGTATGCTGTAATATGTGGGTGAGAAGACATGGTGGATGCATTGCTATTAGCATTACATACTTGCACTTTCAGCTTCTGTCCACTAACCCTCGGCTAAAGATTTGGCTGGGCAATTCACCTTGGTTGCTAGAGTATGAATAAGGTTATGACCAAGAATTTGAGAACCATTTATATTATGTGTGACTTGGCAGGATACCATCCTCACTAAGAGAAGAAAACTTGGCTAATCTATGTTTACAGCCTCAGGAGCAGCTGGGACCTTTCTAAACCAGTCTTAATCAGTTAACCTCCTAGCCATCCCTAAATGCATGGTAAATGATGAACGATTATTTTAAGACTGGTTATAGGGGGCTTCATTATTCAGGAGTAGCAATTGTCACAGGAGATTAGAATATGGTAGTGCACTGGAAAGGAAGGATGGGGAGAGGATGAGATACTTCGAAGGCCAAAGTTCTTTGGAGGTAACCAAGATTGGGGTTGAATAAAATTCAAAAGCCATGGTAAGTTTGTAAGTCTGAAATAAAATAGAGATTATTACATTTCTGTGACAGAGAAAGGGATGCACAAAATTTGATTTGTGGAGTCTGAAGTGATTGTGGGACGATGTGGGGAAATGGGTGTGACAAGGAGTTAGAGGCAAGGAGGAGAAGCTGGCCTATAGGACAGAGAGGATTGTCTCAGTTGTGGCACTTATCTCTGTTGGAAGCCTTGGCATTGAATGGGACTGTGTTTGGAAAGGGGCTTTGACAGGATCATTGGGATCACGTTACAGCATAAAGGTGATAATCTATTCTAGTAAAACAGTTGACCTCATTAGAAGAAAACACACCAGAAGTTTTCCTGCATTTGCAGAGTTAGAAGGTCATTTGAGGGCACAGTAAAAAACCAGCTGTCTATGAGCCATGAAGCCCTCAGCTCTGACCATGTATGAATGCCAGTTTCACCTTTCTAACCTCCTAAACTGCAAGAAAAAAAAAACATACAAGTATAAACCACTAAATCTGAAGGATTTTTCTAGGGCAATTTGAACTAACTGATGGAACTCTAGAAATAGCCTGAAGAAGAGATCAAGGTTAGACAAAAAAAAAAAAAAAAGATGTTCCTTTGACCTGTGTATATGTGAGAGATCAAGAAAATGTGTCATACACAAAGAGAGACAGGGAGACAAAGACATACCTGTGGATCAGGAGAGTGAGAGTGGAAGATAGTGCAGACATTAGCTCAGAGTCAACATGAACGAGAGTTGAATTCTTCCTCCTTCTCTTCTGGAGAGATGAGAAATTACTTAACTTCTTCACATGCCACCACTTGGTATTTTTAAAAATGTTATCAATAAAGGCTTCCACATTCAGTGGTCATCGTGGAAACACGCAAAGAATCAACTGCACACACACACACCATGTTTGGTAGTGTGTGCAGCATATAGTTACCTTTAAACGGGAGGTATTCCAGAACGGATTGTCATTATCAAACATCAAGATGACTGCAATGCAGTAAATGGCAGCACAATTCCCTAGTTCTATCGTAGGAGTTTTTAGTGGCCTTTGAGGGAGTTAGTACAGTGGTCACAAGTATACATATGTGTGTGGATGTGTGCAGGAGAAAGGACACCCATCTGGCACAACACACAACAGTAAACAACTGGACAATTCAAGTATGAATGTAAAAGTACATTCAAATAAAATACAGCTGAGTTAAACCAGGAAGGACAGCCGAGGTAACCCAACCCGAGGCATAGTTGCTATGTCCGGAAAGAGGAGATATGGGCAGACCATAAGCAGGAAAGATAAATCCATGAATCATTTCTGCCAAATGCTTACAGAGCTTTGGAGTCTGGTGTTGTATAAGTCTAGAAAAAAATTGCTCGCATTAGCATAAACAGTCCCCAGTGTTTCTTCTGTCTTGACAGACAATTCCTTCATCTGCTGTTTGCTTCCTGGGTCTGTCCCTGTAGTTCGGCACATACTTAAGCCTGGGGAGATTCACATAATCAGTTAAGGATGGATGATTTCATTGTCTTGCCTGACCAGGGAAGAGTCTATGTGAAGGATGAGGAGTGATATTGGGAGGGGCTCTGAACAGAAGCCAACATTAACGGCTTCTCTCACTCTCATTTCAAATTCTTCTTTTGAACCAAAGGTTGAAAGTGGTTTTCTTTGGACTCTCTGGCCAGATCTGAAAAGAAAATTATAAAAATAACTAGTAAATATTATTTGTAAGGCATACTTATTAAGGTATATTCCTTCCATTTAGGGGGTAAGTTTATTTTTCTATTCATCGTGTGCCACTTGCTTTGTGATTTGCATTCGCAAAGCCCCTTATTTGGTGAAATCCTTCTTTTGGAAAGTGTACCCAGCAGTTAATTATCGACTTACAAAGAAATGAAGGAGGATGATGTCATTGAAAACCGCTTATTCTTGTGGATTTACATAAATGCAAAATGCAAATAAAATAACATTTTTTGAATAGATCCTTGCACGTTTTCTGTTTAGTAAGAACTAAAAATTGATTGCATATTTCTGATGATTTTTCCCATCAGTAGGCTACAGGTAATTTAGAGAGACTAAGCTGGCAGTCTTTATTCAATTATCTGGCTTGCTCTGGCAAGAAACACATTAAGTGAAATCAGAGGGGACATTATAATTAGAAGAACAAAGAGAATCACAGTGTTTTGCTTATAAGCCTACCTTTTGTTGTTGGAAAAATTGCATAGCAACATTTTTATTTCAGAGTCAGATCAGTCTTTCTTGTCTAAACATAATCCTTAGGCTATACTAGAAAGAGTTTCTCCCTGCCTTCCACCAAACTTCCTATGAAAAATATTCTTTTATTTGTATCCCACTGGGTAGATTAATACTGCTGTGGCCACATAGGTCCTGATTATTTTTCTGCAGAAGGAGGGAATGAGATAAAGAAAGAAGAGAGAGGAGGTATACATGCGCGCTCGCGCGCACGCGCACATACACACACACACACCATAGAAAAACATCCCATTGTGTAAGCTGTAGTATGTCACAGCGTGTCCCACAATCTGCCTCTCTGCCCACACATCTTCACTTGCAAATCTTCAGGCAATGAGTCATTGGTCAGGTTTGAGATCTTTGGCTTTTGTGACACCATCAATATTGTATCCTCATCGCAATTCTTCCTGGTTATCTTGCTGTTGCCCTGTGTCATGGAGACCCTGTAGCTTAGGATCAGCAGGACTGGCTCTTTCAGATTTTCTGGTGGTGGGTGGAGGAGTTGGAGGAGGTGTGTGGGGTGTGTTTGTGGGGTGTAGTTCATTTGCTCTCATGAGACCAGAGCCAGCTCTCCTGTCTGCCTACCACAGGTGGTTAGAGGCCAGGGGAATTAACATGCTTTCTTAAGCACATTTTATCAACAATCCTGTATGTGCATTTAGGAACTCTCAGAAAGTAACTGACTGGTTTTCTCAAAAGAGTGAATTAGTCTTGGGATCTTTTTTAAGCAAGATATCAAACAGGAGACAAAGCAGATGGAATCTTGTGGCCTCTTTAAGGACAACAGAAAGTCCTAGTATGAGAGTCATGGAAGTCCACAGTAGATTCTGTCCTGTGCCCTGGATCAAACCATGGAAAAGAATCCACTGGAGGAAGTTACTAGAGCAAATGTGAGAAGCCAGGCCTTAAGGTTGTTCTTTCTTCTCTCTCCCCTCCTCCATGTCCCATGGAATCCATGGCAGGAGAGTGCTTCCACTAACAAAGCTAGAGGGCGGGTTGGAAGTGAGCATCTTGCAGTAGGTGGCCAAAAGAACAGCAGGATGAGTAATCCAGGGTGACTTACAATACCCAAGGCTTTCTTTCTTGAGGAACACTCTTTCTCACTGTTAAATACACTCTGGTGAGGAGAAACAGAGCCTTTCTTTCTCCTACTTTACTGAGAAACATTGGTAGTCAAGGAAGTAGTTCTTTGATGTCCAAGCACCACAGAACAAGACAAACTGAACAATGGTACTAGGTGAAGCACTGTTGATATGCATGGAAGAGCAAAAATGTTTAAAGCATAATAAAAATCCTCGAGAAAATAAGAAAAAGTATGAAGAACACAGAAGAGACATAGCTAGTTCTAAGAATGAATCAGTGATGAAACATATAAAACCTTAAATTCAAAACACAAATATACCTATGGCTCACCAGGTAAAGGTGCTTGCAGCCACACTAGAAAAAGATGGCGTCTTCAACAAATGGTGCTGGTCAAACTAGATGGGTGCATGTAGGAGAATTCAGATAGACCCATATTTTTATCCTGTACAAAAATTAAACTCCAAGTGGATCAAGTACCTCGACATAAAGCCTGATACACTAAACATGATAGAAGAGAAAGTGGAGAATATTCTTCCTCTCATTGACACAGAAAAAGATTTTCTGAACAGGATACTAGTAGCACAGGTACTAAGATAAAAAAAATCTAAGAAATGGGGCCTCATGAAACCAAAAAGCTTCTGGACAGTAAAGAACACCATCATGCAGGCAAAGCAAAAGCCTACAGAATGGGAAAAAAATCATTAGCAATTATACATCTAACAGGGGGATATGCAAAATATTTGAGGAGCTCTAAATACTAGGTATAGAGAAAACAAATAATAACAATTTAAAAATGGAGTACAGATCCAAACAGAGAATTCTCAAAAGAGGAAACTCAAATGGCTGAGAAACACTTAGAGGAAATTTTAACATCCATAGTCATCAAGGAAATGCAAATCAAAACTACTTTGAGATTTCATCTTACTCTTTCAGAATAGCTAAGGTCAATAAGACAAGCGACAGCTCATCCTGTTAAGGATGTGCAGTAAGAAAAACACTCATCTGCTGCTTATGAGGACGCAAACTCATACTGTCGCTATGGAAATAAGTGTGGTGGTTCCTCAAGAACGTGGGAATCGATCTATCAAAATCCAACTGTAACACTCTTGGGCATATACCCAAAGGACTATACATCCTGCTACTGAGAGACTTGCACATTTGTGTTCACTGCTTCTTTAATCACAATAGTCAGACATTGAAAATTGCCTATATGTTTATCAACAGATGAGTAAATAATGAAAATATGGTACTTTTTGCACAATGGACTTCAGGTATTTAAAAAAATAAAAATTTCAGGTAAATTAATGGAGCTAGAAAAAAAATCATCCTGAGATAGGTAATCCAGACCCCCAAAGACAAATATGTTATATTTTTTTCCTTATATGCAAAGGTTAGTTTTTAAGCCTTCAATAGCCATGCTTCTATCTATATAATGAGAGGGGCTAGGTAGAGAGTAAAGCACTAGGTGGGAAGCGAAAGAGATCCTAAGATAGGGGAAATGGAATATATAGTCATAGAGATAATGGGGTGAAGACTAGAACAGAGGGATTAAACAGAGAGGTAGAGAGAAGAGATGGATTAAAGAAAGGAATACAGGGAGGGACAGCTAACACTGAGGGCCGCCTAAGGCATCATATGGAAACCTACTGTAGCAGAAGCCTCTTAAAATATATGCATGTATGAAAGAAATCTAGAAGAAATCGCCAAATAACAGGGGCAACAAAGCCTCAATTAGATCTCTCTAGATACCGAATAAAATTCTAGCCCCAGGAAAGTGTTACATCTAACTGAGCTATTGGTCAACAGGGCAATATAGAAACCACTAAACAACTCAGGCTATTGCTAAGGCTACCGGTTACTCTGCACAAACTGATGGCAAGCCCCTGTTGCTAAAGACGACATATACATATCTTACTGAACATAGAGAAGTCAAGCTGGTGCCTAACTAACATCGTCACCACTGTTGACTAGTGTTCATGGTACTAGAGGGTATTCTGCAAATTAGTAGAGTAGAAAGGTAAACACTAACCCAACTGCAAACCCTTTTACCTAAAATGGCAACCTTTCTGCATATATATATATATATATATATATATATATATGTATACATATGTGTGTGTATATATATATGTGTGTGTATATATATATATATATATATATATATATATATATATATATTTAGAACAGTGGCGTAACAGTTATGAAAGTAACCAGCCCCTATTTGATATTTAAGGCCCATTCCATGAAATGTAACCCAGGCCTCACATTGCTCAGGTGGCTAAGAATCTGAGACTAGAGATGCCATGGACATTTTTATTTCCCCAATACTGGAAAACCAATAGTATTGTTTTGTTAAATGAACACAGCAATAAAATGACTCTTAATGACATTCTGGTGTACCCATCAATCTGTGTTACTCAACCAACATCAGAGAAGCTTTCTCCTGCAAGAGATGGGAGCTAATACAAAAATCCACAACTGTACGATGTACAGATAATAAGAGAACTTGGAACACTTCATCATATATGAGATTTCTTCACCAAACCGCTCCCATTAGGGCTTAGGGAACTATGTGGAACAGGAGGAAGAAATACTATCTGCTATGTAGATTAGAGAAATTAGAGAAATCTATAAGACCTATATTTGTATATATAAGAGCCAGTGGAGATGGAAGACCCCAAAGAATCACTCACTGCCTTCTAGAAATGACTGGACTGACACACATATGAACTCACATAGACTGTAGTAGCATGCACAGGACCTGCCCAGGTTCAAGCCAAATGGTGTCTCAGCACTGAGAATGGACGCAAGCCTAATCTAGAAACTATCTACAATTGACAGGTGCTTGTAAAAGAAAATACGTTTTATACCAGTGTTGTCTCACTGGGCATACAAATCACACTTATGGGCAGGTAGGCCCTATACACAGCAGTAGATGGCCAACAGAAAACTAACTCAACAGTGTTTGTGGGAAGTGTTTTGTCTCATAATGCTTTGATTACATATTTTTTAAAACTGGTCTTTTGCTTATCTATTATGGTTTCTGATTTTGTGTTTTAAAGGGTTTTGTGTGTGTGTGGTGTTTGTCTCTGCATGTGCATGTGTTTTTCCTGCTTTTGTTTCCTGTTTGCTTTCTTTTGTCTGTTTGTTTTGTGTGGGTTTTGTTTTGTTTTGCTTTATAGTCTGCATTGTAGTTAGGGTAACTACTAGTGTGGTAAAAACGTCATGAACAAAGCAACTTGGGGAGGAAGGGTTTATTAGGCATACCCTTCTAATCGCTGTTCATCACTAAAGGAAGTCAGAATAGAAACAGAAACTCAAACATGGCAAAAACCTGGAAGCAGGAGCTGATGTGGTGGCCATGGCTTGTTCATCATGATTTGCGCAGTCTGCTTTCTTAAAGAACCCAAGACCAAAATATCCCAGGGATGACACCACCCAGAGTGGGCTGGGCCCTCAAACAGCAATCACTAACTAAGAAAATGCCTTACCCCATATCTTATGGAGGCATTTTCTCAGTTGAGGTTTCCTCCCTTCAGATTAATTCTAGCTAGTGTCAAGTTGGCATACAAGCAGCCAGCACAGCCTGTTAGTTTTCTAAGAGAAAGAAAAGGCATGGAGTTGCGTATCTGGGGAGGTGAGGAGATTCTAAGAAGAGAAGTGAGAGGGGAAACCATGATCATTCAATGGCGGAGGGCGGGGTGGGAGGTGCTTGTAGCCAAGGCTGATGACCTGACTTCAATCTCTGGGGTTCCACATGTGGGACCTACACTTTGTCCTTTGTCTTCTGTAGCATGCATACCTTCCATTTAATAAATGTAATCATTTAAAAATCACAGATGGGCACAAATAGATGAAAAACCAAAATCACACATAGGTATAATATTACTAAAATTTATAATCGTCATCAACAACAAAATTTTTAAAAGTTTTCAAAATACTGGGAGTGGGAGATAACAGGATCGGGAGTCAGGAGTTCAAAACGCCAGGCGAGATCATGGTCAGTAGACTAAATAACAGATATCTAAGTATATTTGTTCAATTCCCTTGTTACAGCAATCAAAGCACTTTTCATTCTAGAGTTGTTTTGCTGAATTATTAAAGAACTGCTAAACTTCGTATAAGTTATTCCAGAAAGCAGAAAAGAAGAAAAGCTGTGTTAAAAATGTTGATAAAGCTGGAAAGAACTTGACTATATACTTATATATATATAAGAAAACTGCAAGAAGCCAGTATCTTGTACAGTTAATATGCTAATCAAAAGAAAACAGTCTGAGGAAAATTATCTGGTGTGCTTAACAAGATGGCAGATGAGAAAACACTAAACTGCTGACAGAGATACCGGTCAACTCACCCTTTGTGTCTTGTAAACACACTGCAAGCTATAAATATGTCAGGTTGAAGGAACACTTAATTCTCTCACCCAATCATCCCACCCGGTTTTATACGGTAATCTGTAGCATGTTGTAGTGTACAGTGGGATCACGTGGCTTACGTGGGCTTGCTGCACTCTGCTGCTGCCCACGTCCATGATGCAGTGTCACATCGAACGTATGGAGTTTCTGGAAAAAAGTTTAAAGTCTACTTTTCATAGACCACAGACTCATTTTACCTCTTATAAAATTGTAAATTGTAGATGGATCTATCACTAATGTGGAGACTATAATACAGTTTTGTGAAATTGTAATAAATATTGTAATAAAGGCAAGTAGTTAATAAAGATAAGTTGCTTATTTTAGCTCAGCTTTGCGGTGTTCTACATGGTTAATGAATGAGCTTTCAGTCTATGGTAGCACATCATAATATAAGGTAGTGGCCTAACAATCTCTTCATCTTGTGCCTAGAGAGTGAAAGAAAGACTGGGTACCACCTACTTTCACCTTCATGAGCATGCCCCCAGTGGCTTAAAGACTTCCCAGCACACCCCAACTCTAAAGATCATTCCTTAATACGCTTAACTGGGAAACAAGCCTTTACCATATAGACCATTGGGAGACACAGAAGATTCTAACTATGACATCTGTATATTAAGAAATTTGGTAAGCATGTCAATTTTAGCCTAGGAATACACAGGTGACAGCTTAAGAGAATTTGTACATTAAGAGATTAAAATAGAGGGGAAAAACACTGTGTTTTTTAGCTCTAGGAAAATTTTAAATAAAAACTATTTTTGAAGAACTTAAAGGATGATGCTTTCCCTAGATAAAATTTATCAACTAAAAATTTACAACTAATATTACATCTCATAAAGACACTTAGAAGACAGCCCACTATAATTATGATTTTATTTTTGTATGATTCTTATAATACTGGCTAAATAATAATATAAAAGTACAAAATAAGATTCAGAAATGGTAACAGATGTATCCTCAGCTCCTTGACATGATTGCTTGAGACCAGGGGTCCAAAACTACTTACTGTGATATAGCAAGAAAATATTTTAAAAGGAGAAGAGGGATGAAAAAGGAAGGGATTAGGGAGGGAAGGAAAGAATTAGAAACAAACAACTATTTAATTTCATGGCTCCAAAAAAAGTTAAGACACCCACTGTTTAAATACAAAATACTTGAAGTATTAAGAGTCTATCAAATTTTCCATTTGAAATGTGCTTAAAATTTTAACCAACAATACTTAGCAAAATCAACATAAAGAATGTACCATTTACTGCAACAAACCTAACTATAACACCTAGAAACCAACTTCAGTATTTAAAGAAAAGTACTTCATGGAATCTTTTCAAACCCTTAAAATTTGAGTCTAAATGAAAATCCGAATAAACAAGTAAAATATCTACTTATTTATGAAATAAGTATGAACTAAGTATTTAGTAATAATTCATAAATATATTTATGAAATAAGTATGAAATAAGATCCTTTCTCCTAATATTAACTTCAGATTATTCACATTCTAGTAGAATGTTTTGAGGAATTTAAGATTTACATGGACAAATAGAAGTTCTTAAGTAGCTAGCAGGCAAGTTGAGAAAGGAAGCGCAAAGTATGTTGACAATGAGTCAGCCCAGACGAATTGAATTGCTGACTCAACAGAAAAAAAAAATAACAAAGGCAAAGCAAAAAAATCAAAACAGACCAAATTGGCATTTGTGCAAAGCAAATAAATGACTGTGTAGAACAGAGAGCTTATGAACAGAACCCTGAGCATTTGAAACTGGTATCTCATTGCACAAGCACCACAAGTCAGCAGAGAAAAATAGATTGTTAAAAATGACACCAGCTGAGCTGGCTTGCTACACAACAAAAGGAAATCAGCTCCCCTCATTCCAGCATGCTCCAAATAATATAAAGAGCAATAAGGGGAAGGTAAAAATGAAAAAGTAATGAGGTAAAATGTAAAGCAGCATTTTCTGATTTTATTATGAGAACAGCATTATCCTGAAACAAACGTTACAACAGTATAAAACACAAGAATTTCTGTTGAGTCAACAATGGCTCCAAGATGCAGTCAAAAAAGAAGTCATGGAAGAAAATATGTGCTATCTTTAACATGAGAATGAACAGACATTCAAGGGGGTGTTTTTAAATAAGAATATAAAAACAGCACATGAACAACAGCAAAAACATTTTCTGTCTGTAGAAGTGCTGGAGGAAATCAGAGAAATTTGATTTTCTTAGTCAGGGTTTTACTGCTGTGAACAGACACCGTGACCAATGCAACTCTTTTAAAGGACAACATTTAATTGGGGCTGGCTTACAGATTCAGAGGTTCAGTCCATTATCAAGACAGGAGAACGGAAACATACAGGCAGACATGAGGCTGAAGGATCTGAGAGTTCTACTTCTCCTTCCTAAGGCAGCTAGGAGAAAACTGACTTTCAGGCAGCTTCCTCCAACAAGGCCACACACACCTACTCCAACAAGGCCACACACACCTACTCTAACAAGGCTATGAAAGGTATAGAAAACTTATGGAAAAATACTATTTCTACCAAGAAAGCAGAACTAAAGTGAGCAGTGAGATTTTAGGTCTTCACTGCCCCGGGATACATTCTGCATTCTGAGAGGGATACATTATCCCTGAGTCAGAGGACACTTGCTGGATTAACATTCAGGAGAGGAAGAGAGAGGCTGATTAACATTCCTCAGACCTCAGGGAAGAGAATCCACCTGTGGGTGGGGAAGGCCCAAAGCACAGATGGTTGGACAAGGTTACATTCTTTCGACAGATGAGTGTACAAGATGTTTTCGAATCACTCTGACTAAATTACGGTTTGAGATGTTTTTGGGGACTTTTTACTATTTTTATGTTATGTTTCCTTAGTTACCCCTTCACCCTCTTGGTTTGTGGTTTTCCTCTATATAAGATCTCCTGTCACCAGGCTGAATTGTCAATTCCTCTGCTCCTGAGTGGTTTATGAATTGACCATCAGCCAGCTGATCCCGAAATATACCTCTTGCTGATTGCATCTAGATAAGTGTCTTGTGAATTATTGGGTGGCTGTGACATCCTGAGACTTGAGTAAGGGACTCCTCTCTCAGGGATCTTTCAGCTACATCTCCAAATAGTGCTGCTCCTTGGGACAAGTTTATTTAAACCACCACAAAATCCAAGTCACTGGTGGTTATCTAAAGAAATGTTTAATCTCACTGACAGTGGGAGTGTGCATGGGAAGGATAGGAGAAGCACATTATCAGTGAAATTAGAAACAGGACACAATCCTTGTTGATGAAATCCAGATGGATCAGGAATCCCAAAGTTTTGTTCAGAAAAATATAAGCATCCTTGTCCATTCTAATTACAGTAGAAATAAATATTGAACACACACAAAGACGTGTTTTGTTTTGTTTATGTGTTGCTTTTTTGGTTTTGTTTCTGGGACAGTTTCTCTAAATTGGCTACGCTAGAACTCACTCTGTAGACCAGGCTGGTCTCGAACTCAAGTATCATCCTGTTTCTGCCTTTCCAGTGCTAGGATTAAAGGTCAACAACACCACTCACTGCCCTGAAAGAGATATTCCTTTACTGGGATTCATTTTCTCCTTTGGTGACCTACCAGTCCTATTTTGGAATGGCAACCTGGAAAAACGTTTTCACAGGTCTGTAACTAGACACTTATGAGAATGTTCACGTCATGTCATGTGTGAGATGAGTGACTTAGAGCCACCTAGGTCTAATGACTCAGGAAACATATAAATAAGTATTGCTAACATATATGCATATTAGTTAGAATTCCAAGTAGCAGTTAGAGCCATAGGGCAGATGTATACATAGCTGTATGGAAAGATCATTTAAAAGGGTTGGGTTGAGTGATCAAAGCGTTGCATTCATTAACATTGTTTTTAAAGAGATGTGCTTCTTCAAAGTCACAATTACCTGGCTATTGGGGTGATAATCAATAAATGAAGTAAACAATGGCGTTGTAAGGGAAAAATAAAAATACAATAAGACAGGATGTGTACTGAGATTGAAATTCAAGTACATCAAATATAATTGTTCCTCCAAAGTACAAAAAGAGGGTAAGCAAACCTAGATGTCTTACCTAATTGTTCATATAAATTTACTCTGTGCTCTAAAAGTATTGGATATTTCAAATCAAACAAACTTATTTCTAAAGGCTTTAATGAGAGTTTGGTTTTGATTGTTTGTTTATTTATTGAGACAAGATCTCACAATGGAGCTGTAGTTAGCCTGAAATTTGCTGTATATATATGAGGTTGGCCTTGAAGTCATAGAGATCTACCCATTTCTGCTTCCCGAAATCTAAGCTTAAAGGTATGTACTACCGTGTTGGACAGAGAGAGCTTATTTTATCGCTATCCACTAGTCACATCAATGAGAGCAGTTCAGCTAATTTAATGCTTTTGATTTCTCTCGTACAAAGGTTTCTCAGCAGTCAGCACCCCACCCATTGCTTCACTCTTCTACAACATTAAAAGATCAATAACATCAAGTGCTGAAAAGCAACTTGCAGAACTAAGATATCACTCAAATTAATTTAGCAGAAAATGTATCCACTCCATGTACTGAAGCTACTTTGCACAGATTAATTGGAGAATGAGGTGATTAAGCAGCAGTTTTGATTAGTAGTTTGCCAACATGAAATTAAACTACAAGCTCCTCCCTTGCTCGATGGTAAGATTCTCAAGAAAGAAATGTCAAGACGATGTTTCACCTAAATTACCGAAAGAAAAGTCAGGTTCTTATTAATTTCCCAAGACACCCCTTCCCCCAAAATTGGTTAACTAGAATCTTATAATCCATTTAACTATTTAATAACCCATTAAACTATTGTAATGCTAACACTAAACAGATGTAGTTGAGTGCAATAGTTAAGCAAGCTACGTGAACCTTATGGGGTTATTCCCATTATTGTTGCTCTTTTCTCAAATGAAGAAACCAAGTCTTAAAAATAAGTATTTAACAGGATATTGCATAGTCACTAAAAGGTCAAGTGACAATTTTAATAGATGTTTCTTTTTCTTTTTGCCACAGAATATTCTTTTCATGCTGAAGTTATGGGACAGAGAAGCTGATGCCAAACTGTAAGTGTTAAAAGCAGGTAGAGATATGGAATGTACACTTGCATTTTCTTTGTATACCAGGCAGACATAATACTTCTAGCATCTTTGCAAAAATATAATCACCTGGGCAATTAAATGCATAGTTGGAGTGGAGATGGAATAGATAAATGAGTAAGATGCTGAGGATGCAATGTTTGAAGGCCATTCTTGTATCCGAACAGCAAGTGTTATGACAAGGAACAGGACAAAGAAGAAGTCAAAGACAGGAATCTCAGGGCTTCAAGATAATCATATTTGATCTTGCCTTGAGAAGTCAGAATCACAAGGTATTTCCTTTGTGACAAGTGTAGCCAGGCCTCTTCTAGAAAAGGAATTGATGCTTAAACATAGTAGATTTTAAAAAGCATTACTGGAGTAGTAGACTTCTTTAAAAACTATGCTAAAATCTAAGTACGTTACCAACAACAACAACAAAAATAACAACAAAAGCAAATATGAAAAATTTTCTGTAGAATTTTATTACGTTATTGACTCCATAAATTTAGGCTCTAAATTAGAAACCCTGATTATAAGTGGTTGTTTTAGTCTTTTTTTGTTTAGTTCCATTACTGTGAAGAGTCACCATGACCATGAAAACTCTTATAAAAGAAAGCACTTAATTGAGGATGTCCTTATAGTTTCAGAGGTTTAGTCTGTTATCACCACGGTGGGTAGTATGGGGGGAGGTATGGTAAGCAGGGACATGGAGAAGTAGTTGAGAACTATATCCTGATCCAGAGGCAGAGAGAGAGAGAGAGAGAGAGAGAGAGAGAGAGAGAGAGAGAGAGAGAGAATATGACTGCGTCTGACATGGACTTTTGAAACCTCAAAGCCCACCCACCCCCCACTTAACACATATTCTCCAACAAGGCCATACCTTCTAGTCCTATCAAACAATTCTACTTCCTAGTGACTAAGCATCCAAATGTGTGAGACTATAGGGACCATTCTTATTCAAAGCACCATGCTCCACACGCTGGCTCCCATAGGTTTAGAGCCATACCATAATGCAAAATGCATTTAGTCCAGCTTCAAAAATCTTCATAATCTATCACAATCTCAACACTGTTTAAAGCCCAAAGTCTCTTGGGCTCAGAGTTTTAAATTGTAATTTAATTTTAAATTGTAACCACCCCCCCATACAATCAAAATTTAAGAGGCATATCACATCATCCCAGCACAGAATACACATTACCATTTCAAAAGCAAGACAGGAAAGTACAGTGAGGAAATAGGAGACCAAACAAATTGTAAACCCAGCAGGGAAACTAAATTCTACATCTCCATGTCTGATGCCAAAGTGTTGTTCAGATATTCAACTCCTTTCAGCTTTGTTGACTCCAATACACTACTCTCTCTCTCTCTCTCTCTCTCTCTCTCTCTCTCTCTCTCTCTCTC
>JANHMN010000016.1:17301868-17314319 GCA_030674055.1 Rhabdomys pumilio
TCTCTCTCTCTCTCTCTCTCTCTCTCTCTCTCTCTCTCTCTCTCTCTTTCTCTGTCTCTCTCTCTCTCTTGGGCTGTTTCCATATCTGTTCTAAAACTTTCCTTGAGAGGTATCCAAGGACTCTGGCATCTCCAACACAATCCAGGCTTCACCTTCACAGTTTTACCCAATGTCCTCTCTGAGCCTCCATGCAGGGACACCCCTGACACCATCCTGACCTCAGCAGCTTTTTTTAGGCCTTAAAAGTGAGACTCTACAACCCCATTCTTGTATCCTTGACTGTAAAGACAGAGCCATGTGGCCCAAGCTGCCAAGTTCTGCTGTGTGTTGAGGTTGGAACTTGGCCCCTCCTTCAATACAGTTGCATCAGCCTTTTGCTGTTGATGGTTTTCTTAACTGTTTATAAACTTTTCTTTAATTCCTCCTTACAAGTTAGAGGCATAGCTGCATGAGGTCTTTCTTGCCCTGAGGTCACCGGTCTTTATTCTATTAAGCATCAGACTTTTCTGTAAACTTTTCATTTCCCTGAACACTGGAATTAGCTCCATCACACACACTTTTGAAGTTTCTTTTCTCCTCAAACTGTATGTTTTGTATTCTCTTTGTCCAGCGTGTACCTTTTCATCATCTGCATAAGAGTGAATACTAATAATTACACAGCACACTCAATAATAGATTGTCTTGAAATCTCCTCTGCCAAAGTCATTGATCTGAAACACTTCAATTTAGCCTCTGGAAGATCTTTTTTAGGACAATCATAAAAAGCAGCCACACTCTTCACCAAACGATCAGAAGAATGGTGTCTAGGCCACATACTAATATTCTTCTCCTCTGAAACTATTTGAGTTGCACTCTCACAGTTTAAAGTACTGTCTTTCACTACTAGGATGGCCCATTAAGCCTCAGTTAAAGCATCAAACTGCTTTTCTAGCCCACAGCCCCCAAAGCCTTCCATATTCCTCTAACAAACAGCGTGATCAGGCCTGTCACAGCAATACCACACTTCTGGTACCAACTTCTGTTTTATTCACCTTTCTATTACTGTGATGAGACACCATGACCAAGGTAACTCTTAGAAAGTATTTAATTGGGTACTTGCTTACAGTTTCAAGGGGTTAGCTCATTATCATAGTGGGTAGCTTGACAGCAGGCATGGCAGGCATGGTGCTGGAGCCATAGCTGAGCTTTCCATATCTTAATCGATCTTTAAGCACAAAGAGCAAGTCTGAGTCTAGAATAGGCTTCTGGAACCTCAAAGTGACCCTTCCTTTAATGTGGCTATACCTCCTAATCTTTCTAATTCTATCAAACAATTCCACTCTCTGGTGACTAAGCATTCAAATATATGAGCCTGGGGGGGGTGGTGGGGAGGGACGGCATTCTTATTCAAAGTACCACAGTGGTCTTTATGTTATCCAAAGCATTAGATGACTACTTTTCTTTTTTTTGTTGTTTTTGTTTTTTTGTTTTTGTTTTTTGTTTGTTTGTTTGTTTTGTTTTTCAAGACAGGGTTTCTCTGTGTAGCCCTGGCTGTCCTGGAACTTACTCAGTAGACCAGGCTGGCCTTGAACTCAGAAATCTGCCTGCCTCTGCTTCCCAAGTGCTGGGATTAAAGGCATGTGCCACCACTGCCTGGCTGACTACTTTTCATGATACTAAAATATTCATGACATCATTCATTTGTTCATTCATTCATTCACTGAATACTTTAAGAAATTGTATTTTGATCAACAACTAGATACTGAATATGCAAAGTTCAACCACACATTACTGCCTTTCAGGATTGGGGGACTTAAGAATGACAGATTGTAAATTGGAGGAGTTGTGTGCCTAGGACAGTTTGTCAGTTTTTGTATTATTATGAATTATCATTTTTGCTTGCTTTTTAGATAGTATCTCAAAAGGTTGTTCCAGTTGGCCTTGGATTTGTAATCCTTTGGCCTTAGCCTCCTGTGTTCCAATATTACAGGCGTGTGTTGGCAGGCCCATGCTTGCAGTTCTGTACTGTTTGTTCTGTTCTGCTCATTATAAGATGATTAGAAGCATCCAGCTCATATCAGTGGAACCCTCTTCCCACAGAGAGATATTCCTCAAAATGTTTGCGAATACTACCAAATATCACTAAAAGGAAAACAGACTCCTACTTGAGAACCAATGAAAAGGGGAGAGTGCCTTTAAATCTCTTAATGTAAAGAGAAGGACATAGAAGCAACAAAGGAATGAGGTATTGCCTTTCCCCCCACTCAAGTGTCGATATCAGGGATATTTTAGAAGAACTGATGCTTCTCATTAATGCCAGAAGAGTCTTGAGTTTTTCCAGTGAGTTTTTCTTCTCTTCCACTTGGGATATGTTCTCTACAGTGTGCACAATTCTTTGTGGTTCCCTCAACCACCAGGAAAGATGTGTTCTAACCAATGCTTTGCCATAGTGGGCTGGTGAACTGCCCACCTCTGAGATTGTTTGTTAGCAGCTCTATTGAGTTTATAACCCTAAAGCTATAACTTCCTGTGTGGCTTCAGCCCTTCCCCAAATACTGTTTTGATTTTCCAATTACTTCCTCATTATTCATTTTCGCTTTTTCAATCTATTCAGAATTGAGATGAGACAAGGGCTTTTCTAAAGAATCCTTCAAAGCAAACTGCATGTGTTGTGTTAGTTATATAGAAAACTTGTTATCGTAAACACGAGTGGACGAGAAGCACGTTTGGCAAGATATGCTCTTTTGTGCAATAGTGACCCAAACGTTATAGGAGTCACCAAAGACTTTTCATTGGACTCAAGGCCTGTTTCACAAGATAGAGCCAATGCCTGGCACTGTTGGTGACATCAAGAACCTGTAGCTAGGTAGGTCATAGGCCCTTGGGAAAACCTACAGCTGTTTTTCTGCTAAATAGACATAACAATAAAACAACTCCTAATGATTTACTCCTATACTTGTAGACTAATACTACATGTATTAGTCAGGGTTCTCTACAGTCACAGAACATATGCAAAGAATATCTATCTATCTATCTATCTATCTATCTATCTATCTATCTATCTCTCTATCTATCTCCATATCTATTCTCTGTAGATATAGATACAGATACAGACATAGACATATAAAGAGAGATAGAGATAGAGAGATAGAGCTATAGATACATATAGATGAGAGAGTGAGAGAGAAAGAGAGAGAGAGAGAGAGAGAGAGAAGGAGATTCATTGGTATAACTTACAGGTTGTAGTTTAACTAACCCAACAATGGGCAGCTGTGAATGGGAAGTCCAGAGATCTAGTAGTTGCTCAGTCCCATGAGGCTGTGTGTTTCAGCTGGTCTTCTGTATAAGCTGGAATCTTGAAGAAGTAGGTTACAACAGAGGTGCTGGCAAGCACATGCAATCAGGTGAAGAAGAACGAACCCTTTCTTCTTTCATTGTCCTTATGTAGGCCTCCAGCAGAAGGTATGGCCCAGATTAAAGGTGTTTATCACCGCATCTGAAACAAAGCTTTTCTCTACTAGAACTTGCTCTGTCCCAGGCTGGCCTTGAACTTAGAGATCTGCTTGTCTGTCACCTAAGATTGAAGATATGTACCACCTTGTGTGGGTCTAAGCTTTTCATGGCCACTATGCTTCAAGATCTGGATCAACAGTATGTGTCTTCCAGCCTGTGTCTTCCAGCATCAGGATTTAGATCACAAATGTGTTGTCCGTTTCTGGTTTGTAGTTTACATGGACATAGACAAGTTGACAACAGGGAATAGTTATCACACCAACAATCATTTGAGATGTCTTTGTGTGAAGTAAATGGTAATTCACACAAAGAGCCACATCTAGTCAATATGTAGAGAATAAGAGGCTTCAGAGTGTTTAGCCCTATGTAGGATGCCTATGTCACATTCCTACCTTCAAGGCTCAAGGATCTATATAAAACATGAGACAGAAATATTTTAAGACTCATTTATGATACTTCTTTGAGGTCATTCACGAAAGATTCTAAGTGCCGGACATCGTAGATGATTTCCAGATACAACGGAGTAGATGCATTGATGAATGCACAATAATTATGGCAATATACACAAGACTGGTACAAGATCAAGTCAGACTTGATCCTACTTCCTAGTATGGAAGAGAGGGATGGGAGGACTAAAGTCTAACTCCTAGTTGAGGAGCTATTGACATTGAATTGGTGGCTTAAGGAAGAAGGTCAGTTCTTTTTTTTTTTTTTTTTTTTTTTGTAGAATGGTAACTTGTATTGAGTGAGCATGAGAGAGAGAGACAGAGAGAGAGAGAGAGAGGACAGATTATAAAGTTGGGCAGGCAGGGAGTTAGGGAGAATCTGGAAGGAATGGAGAAAGGGAGTTAATATTATTAAACTACATTATATAAAATTCTCAAAGAATTAACAAACAAAAAAGTATAGGTGGGAAAGGAATTCCCTTTTATGATTCTATGTGTTTTTCTCCATTTGTCTCACTGAAGAGGTCTTGAGCAGCAAAAGCTTGCACAAAAAAAAAAAAAAAAAAAAAAAAAAAAAAAAAAAAGAAATCTTAACCAGAAAGAACACAGAGCACGATTGATAGAAGAACCACAGAGCTGACAACTGAAGAGGTGGAAACTCATCATTGGAGTAAGAATTAGAAGAACTAGAACAATTCTTCAGAGAAGAGAACAATTCCAAAACATGCTGATTCTTCTTTCCCATTAAAGACGAACACAGGAAATGCTTTAAATGAATGACTAAAAGTTAAAAACAGATCAACACAGAGGTGCTGAGAATTAAGCACTGGAGTAACAGAGAAAAACGTGGAATATTCTAGAAAGATCTTTAAATGAAGAGTTTTCATAGGACAGGTAGAAGTAAGAGTGTAAATTATGGATATGCAAATTAAAGTATCATGCATATAAGCTAAAGCATCAACTTTGATATTTTAAAGTAAAAAGATAACTTTATATTTTTAGTGAAGAAATAACAAAAATCGAGATATATTCCACCATAATATCTTGCTGTTGTTCTAGAGCTATTCCCCCACAAACACTTTTGCACACACACACAATGTTCTAAATCTTAGGCATAGAGTACAAAAAAAAATCAAACAAATAAAAAATAAAAGAAAAAGCCCAAACAAACAAACAAACAAACCAGAAATTTCATGTGTACAAGGAACTTAAAGTTTTATTAATCAAAAACTGATATAAATTAGTAAAGGGGTTATTTTATATAGATATTAATGTAAAAGAAAACAAACTACAGGAGAAATGCATTGATGAATGTGTGTGAGTTTGGACAGAGAAGTGACTGAAGGCATCATTCAAAAATACAATTCGAGGGGGTTGAAGTGATATAAATATAGTCAGGACTCATGTATGAAATTCTCAAGAAATTAAAGTACTCAACTTAAAAAAAAAAAAAAAACCGTTAAAAAAAAGTCCGAAAGCAAAGCAAGGAAACCGTGGGATGTGTCAGGGGCGAGCATCCAAGCAGGGTAAAGACTCTGGAACAGGAGGGCCAGAGAAATCAGTGTAGAAGAGGGAAGTGAATGAGTAAGGAAGACAGGGGGGAGAAGGTCAGAAAGACAAAGAATGCAGACCGCCTAGAGCCTTCCCGAGAACTGGAAGGAACTTTCCAACATACTGGAAAGGCAGTGAGGGGAGGGGTGACAGAGAACTGACCTGGGGCAGGGGTGGCTCTGGGTATCCTGGAGAATGAACTGTAAGATGTTAGGACCCAAGGTAAGAAGGTAACTTGAATAACTCAGGGCTTAAACTACAGTGTGGTGGGAAACAGGACACACTTTGGTTGGATTCTGGATATTTTTGAAGGTTCTGTCAATAGGATTTCAGGACAGACTGGGGATGGGTATAAAAAGGGAAGTTGAGCAAATCCTGAGGATTAGAACCTAGAAAACGAAAGGATGGCTGAGATTTACAGAAATGAGGATAGTGGGGGAGATGGGAGGCTTAGAAGGTTACCCTAGAGGTTGCAGGGAGGGAAAGCTTGAGAGGTAGTTCACTGCAGTCTCTTCCGCTGCTTTATAAACCTGAACAATTAAGAAAACAGTAGATTACCTAACTGCTCCTTCACACGCCACCCACTTGTTATAACCTTCCATTGACCTGTTGCTAGAAAACAAAACAAGGCAAAACCCCCTCCATTCAAAGTTTTAACATTCACACGATGACTCTGCTTTGCTCTCTGGTTGCTTCTTTCTTTTATTTTGTCTAATAAAATGAAATACACATTAAAATGCCTGGCCTACGGCAAGCGTTAAATAAATATTTGTTGAATGAATGAATGGTAGTGGGGAAGCCACAGGGCAATTATCCTTTCCTGAAGAGACCACACAGAAAATGGAAGGAAAGCGAGACGGTGCTGCTGGAGTCCAAGTTAGACCCTCTATGTGTCTCAGCATTTTCTGAAAAGCAGGAGATGAGAAATCCAGAAATGCTTCAGTGCTTATAGACTCCAGAGACTTGGACAAATGCCTGAAAACAGCATATTCTATTAAAGAAAGAACTTTTGAAAAGAAAAATACTATGTTTTTTTCTCCTTTCCTAATCTCAGCTTTGCGACGCAAACCAAGCATATAGAATTGGCAGAGATTCCCCACCCCCTGCCCCCACCCAGCTAAAGCCTTCTCATGATGGAAAGTTGAAAACTCAACAGTGTTTGAGCCAATAGAGTGGTTTGCAGCGTGATGGTCAGATACATTAATCTGGGGACGGTACAGTCGTGAGTGACTTGTGGGTAAAACACAATGTACTCTGGAAAAGGAGCCGAGGGGCTATGTGCAAAAGCACAAAGTTCGTAGATGGACTTTGTAAACCACGTACAAGGCTCTTTCAAGGATTCTATTCTGGAAAGAGAGGCAAAACTCCTATACTGAGACCGCCAGACTAAAAGGCGCTTATGACTGCAAAGAGCTGGCCACTTCCCAGTGTGACGATAATGTTGTTAAGTTGGTGAGCACAGAAGCAAGGATCACCAAGGAAAGAATCCCTGTTTCTGCAAACATCTTATAGGCTTGTCTGTTGCTTCCTTCAAGAAGATGATAGCCAGATGGACAAATAGCATTTGGGTCTGGGGAGAAGAAGGTTGTGAGACCCGTTAAGGAGGAAGGAAACAGAGCAGGGGAAGCTTGCAGGCTGAGATCTAGATTTGAGGGCCTGGAAGAGAAAGGACTCCACGAAGTAGAACCCCACAGGAGCTGCTTTAGATCAAGATAGACATCAGACAAAAAGTCAGACAAACGTCAGGGAACTCCAGATCAACGATGACTGAGTAGGCACTATGTATGGGTGGGGTGGGGTGGGGGTGGTGTTCTTAGCACCCTGCCAATCTCACTGGGTGGGCGGTTCTCAGAAAGACTGCTGCCCTAATTCAAAGGTAGCATAAAGGATACTGAAAGTCCTGTAGTCAGAAACCCTTCTGAAGAATTGGAGTCCCTGACTACGAATGTGAAGTGGGAGGAGAGAGAGAGAGATAGAGATAGATAGATAGATAGAGAGAGAGAGAGAGAGAGAGAGAGAGAGAGAGAGAGAGATCCCAGCCAAAATGTAATTGTCCTAAACTGAAATGTTACCTCACCCTGTGTTTTGGGTCCCAAAACAATTGGCACTCCTTATGTGCAAGGTCAACACTGGGCTCCTACTAGAAATAGAGTGAAAATACTTTTTTTTTAAACTTACATCTGTACTGAACAGGCATAGACATTTTTTCCTTGTTCTTCTCCCCCTAAACAACACAACAGAAAAAACGGTTCCATCGCAAAATCAACATCTGCCCGGTATTGGGTCTTATACATAAGCTATGGGTGCTTTAGAGTGTATAAGAAGGTGGCCCGAGACTAATGTTGCTTCACATATCAGAGGAGCATTCACAAACTTTGATATGCTTAAGGGAGTCAGAACCAGTCCCTGCTAGACCACACAGGGCTCCTTATTCAGCAAAGCAGACCCAGCCCATGTCATGAACAAAGGTGTACAAAGTGATGGAACACCTTAAACAAACTGAGGTCTCTTCATCTGTGTTTTGAAAACTGTGCTTCTATACCTATTCTTTTTAAAAAAGAGTTTCCCTTGTACTGGCAGTTTTCCATAGATTTGTGAGCTAAAATCAAGTAGGCTTGGCAGTATAGATTTGGAAAATTAACGTCTACAATCACCATTACAATAGCATCATAAAATACCATGTAGCTAGTATATCTAACAAAGATATACAAAACATTTTTTTAAAATGATAAAACTTGGCTGAGATAAATTAAATAATTCAATGCAGAGATAAACCATTTCTGTAGATTAGGAGACTCCATAATTGTGAATAAGGTCACCCTGTTGCACATTCCTGAGTAGGCTATGGTTTCTCAATCTAATAGCTGTTCACTCTTATATTTTTGGTTGCGAGCCTAGCCTTTAATGGCTGAGCCATCTCTCCAGCCCGCTGTTCACTCTTAAGGTAGAGAATTCCTTGCTGTAGAGGATTATCTTGTGTATTCTAAGTTGATAGGCTTTGCCTCCCAGATGCCAGGAGCACCCATCCATGACCCCAAGTTAGTTATATCAACAAAGATATTTGCAGATATTGCAAAATAATCCTTGCAGAGTGAGTGTGTGTAAAAATTGTTTTTGGGGTAATATGGGATAATGGAATTCCTTGTGCACAGTATAAAATATAAGTAACTTGTAAAGGAACTGACAGTTTATCCACAAAGGTGTTTCATTTTATACTTCCCCCAGTAATGTGTGACAGCCCTAGGTACTCTGCACACTTGTCTCTGCTTAGTATTGTTAACCATTTCCATTTAACAAGCCAACTTCCAACAGTTCGTTTTAATTGAACAATTAATGAATGGTCAGACTCACAAATGAGTATCTTTTTTGCTCATTGCCAAGATGTCTTCTTCATTGGCAAGTGAGTTCAAGTCCTTTGCTCATTTTTAGCTTGCTCTTTTCGTTATGATTTTTGAAAGTTCTTTATAAACTCTATGCATGTCTTACCTAAGATATAGATGTTCCAAACACTCTTCTCAGCCCATAGCTTACTTATCAATGCTTTTAGTGATCTTTCCTGATAGACAAAAATAACTACTTCATTTTAAATTCTAAATAAAATAAAACCTTTGTTTTTATTCCATACCATGTGGATACAATAACCAGTTTGTTATTGTTGTTTGTTTGTTTGTTTGTTTGTTTTTGTTTTTAAAAGAGGAAATGCTATAGATTTACAGTCATAAACACAGTTGGTACAGGCATAAAAAGTGACAGATAGACAAGAACAGGTGGGATAGAATAGAGTACCCAGAAACAAACAGACATATAAAGCTACGGACATATATTTTTTCAAAGTATATCAAGTCATTCAGTGAAAAAAACAAAAGCCTACTCAAGTCCTTTGTCATTTTTAACTTGCTTTTTTTGTTACTATTTTTGGAAGCTCTTTATAAACTCAATACATGACTGCATAACTTTTCTAAGATATAGGAGCTGCCAAAATTGGGTAGCCACCTGCAGAAGGATGAAATTAGATCTGTGTTGTTCACACTGTACAAAGATTGACTCAAAGTGGATCAGAATCCTTAATCTACAACCGGAAACGCTGACTTTGCTAGAGAAAACAGAGAGTGCATGCCAAGACTTGGGTACAGGAAACAGCTTTCTGAGAACTACAACAGCAGAGGAAACAGCCCTGGGAACCAACAAATGTGATTACATGAAATTAAAAAGTTTCTGCATAGCATTCACACACACACATACATACACACACACACAAACCTCAAACAAACAAACCAAAAATCTAACAGCAGAGCAAACAGGCTACTAATGGGATAAAATCTTTGCAGCTATTAAGTAAGGCAGAGAGCTACCAGAATTTGCAAAGAACTATAAAAATTAATCACTTTCTAACAAAACCGCCTATCAACAACTGGCATAATGAAGTGAATTGGCAGTTCTCAAAACAAATAAACAAACAACCCTACAAATGACCAATACGTATTTTTCAAAGTCTTCAACATCTCTAGCAAGTATGGAAATGCAAATTAAAACTACTCGGAGACACCACCCTATGCCAGGCAGAATGGCTATCATCAGACAAGTGAGAACAGATGCTGGCAAGGATATAGGGAAAAAATTCATGACGGATGGCAGTACACACAAGTAAAGCTATTGTGAAGATTAGTGCGGTCATTTCTCCAACAGACAAAAACCAGGACTACTGCACAGAACAGCTACACCACTCTTGGATCTACACTGCAATTGCACCATATCCTACCACAGAGACACGTGCACCTCCATGCTTGTTGTCTTTTATTTCCAACAGCTGAGAAATGGAAGCATTCAAGATGGAGTCCCTGGGTGATCAGACAATAAAATGTAAAACACATACCAATGGAATTTAATTGAGCTGTTAAGGAAAATGAATCATGAAAAAATTCAGGAACATGGATGTATCTGGAAAGGATAATATTAACTGAGGACACCCAAAAACTCTGTTTTCTATTCCATATGTAGATCATAGCCTGCACTGTATATATGTTTGCATTTTTGAAAGGTATTTTAAAAAATCAGAAAGAAGAGGAAGAAAGGGCAAAAGAAGTGATGATAAATGTGGATTGGGGGAAGGCAAAAGTGTATGACTTGAAGGGAGACAGGCTGTTCCAAAGGAGAAGACAAAAAAGACTAGAGAAATCTATTAAAACATTCCATTCAAAATGACACAATATCTTTTTTTAATGTGAAAATCTTTATTGAGTATTTTATTTACATTTCAGATACCATCCCCTTTCCCCATTTCCCCTCCCTAGAAAATCCCTATCCCACCCCCACTTATCCTTTTTACTTTTATACTACTTTTTTAATGTTAATCAAAGGCTTTATAAGTTTGGTAATGCTCAATATCAATCAGAAGTGTAACCCAATACCAAACCTAGATATATCAACTATCTTTGACTGGCAGGGACACAAAAACATCCACCTCAGTGTCACCCCCCACTCTTGTCACCTAGCTCCTCCTCTCCTTACTCCTCCTCTTCTTACTCCTTATCTTCCTCTCCTTACTCCCTCCACCTTAGCTCCTCCTACATATCACCATTCCTGTTAAAATAAAACTTTTTTTCTTAGAATACAATTAGAGCATAATGATACCAACTTGTATCAGTAAGGTACAAGATAGACCTAATATCCAGTCCATCATTTTGTTGACTAAACAGAACCTCCTAACTAAAAGACTGTCCCTCCTAACTAAAATACTTAATTCTGAACCTGACTTTTTTTCTTGGCTTTAGAATGAATGTCAGCTGAAATCCATCCTCTCAAAACTTTTCTCTCAAAGTAAATAGCCGGGATTGGCTATGAGACTATAAGTCTTCAAACCTGTCAGAAATCCATAATGACTGAGTTAACTGAAATTATGAAAAGCACCAAGCATAGCTTCTAAAACTTAGCCAAATTATAGAGACCACTGAGCACCTGGACAGTCCCTATACTACAAAACGTTGGAGCATTCGACCTTCAGCCTTCTGGCCCAGCATCATCTGACAGACCAAGTGGTGCAGAATTATTAAGGGCTGATTACTCTGTCTTGGCAGATATAATCAGTTGACTATTCCGCAAGTGATGACACAATATCTTATACTTGCATACTAACTTAAAAGTAAAGGTGTAGAATTTCCTCTCTATTTTTGCAGAATGTTAAGACCTGGCCCTATAAAATAAAATTCTCTGAGCTCAGGAAGGTATACTTACAAGCTAAACTGCCCAGAATCCGCACAGGGATTGTTTCTGTGCAAGCTTCTATCAGCAAAACTGGAGGTCCATGATTGGTTAATCAGGTCATTTAGCAGACTGCAGAAGTATCATGTTCATTTAAGCAAAGCTAAACTGGTCGAGCACTCGAAACATCCCTCAAAGCAGGTATCATGAAACTCAAAGTGAGGTGCTAGTCCATCAGAGCCAACCCATTACCTTTGAAAGGAGACAACAAAATCCAGCAGTAAGCAACATTACACCCTCAACAATGGGTAGGCAAACAAAAGTTCCTAGGCATATCCAAATCAGATAGAGAGATTTCTATTGTAGGCATGCCATACCTCAGTAAAAAGTAAGGGCAAAAAAGAAGAAACATGAAACATGAAAACTAATATAATAATGATAATAATAATTGTGGGAGAAAGGATAGGATTATACAGTGGTCACTAAATTGCCAGAATTGCCTAGAAGGCATGCATTATTAAAATGTACATTCATAGATTCTAGAGTTCCTGAATCTATCAGAGCCCATTGACGAATGAAACCAGGAAAGTGAATTTGGCAAGTTCCTTGGTAGTGTTACTGCTGTTCTAAATATTACACTCAGGAACCATAGGGATATTGTTTACTTTTAGACTATAATGTTAGATCTATCCAGCTATTTACAAACTATTCAGTGTGTGTGTGTGTGTGTGTGTGTGTGTGTGTGTGTGTGTGTGTGTGTGTGT
>JANHMN010000016.1:17319053-17351830 GCA_030674055.1 Rhabdomys pumilio
TCTCTCTCTCTCTCTCTCTCTCTCTCTCTCTCTCTCTCTCTCTCTCTCTCTCGCTCTCTCGCTCTCAACAGAAATAATAATAAAATGCACGTAGATCAGAATCAATAAAATCATTGAGCCTTATCATTTAGCATAAGTAATCGCTGAGTACTCACCACGTCAGGCATGGTTCTGTTTGCTTGAGACCGATAAGCAAGATAGTCACACACGAAACCCTATGCCCTCATAGTTCGCATTTGTGAAAAGTTTTATGTCCAGGATGACTGAGGGCATCTTATCCCCTTCCCCAAATACACACAATAATGAACTCAGAGCAGGATGAGGCCAGAGAACCGGGAGAGTGAGCAGATGGAAAGGAGCAAAAGTCAACAACATTCCAAATGTGTTCACTGCAAAAAAAAAAATTGATCTGATTACTGAAAAATTGAAAAACCATTTTTTTTTGGAAAAAGCAGGAAGCATTAATTAAAACTTGATAAACAAAGGTATTTCTGCTCTATCCCGAATCTGCTTCTCTTCCTCCTTGACTGTAATCCATCTCCCCGTGGGTCACTCAGCACATCCTGTTCATAGTTTTAACAGTGTGGCACTTCTCAGATAAGATCCTATTCTTTCCTTTCTTATTACATGCTGTCTGGTAGTCAGGCTGCTGAATTGAACTCAAGGATGCTTTTAGATCGGTGCCATGAAATAGGCAATTCACTGTATCTCCATAAAGCATATTACTGTCCCTTGGAGAATGATACCGGACAGAAACAGTAGAGAGCAACTTATCTAGCATCTAACAAGCATTTCTTTTCCCAGGATGGGAAGCATGGCATGTAAGTCTTAGCATTACAGAATGATCACAATGAGTACATTGTAAGGCAGCCCACGCCAACCATTGTGACTGGAAAACCTATACTCCGGCACCTGTCCTTGAAGGCCTCAGATAGCTGAAGTGCTATTTCAAATGAGATGGAGTGAACAGTCCAATTTTCTGGATAGGCCAAGGAGAGAAGTCTCTGTACGTTTATTCCATGGAAAGAGGAACATTTGGCACTGTACATGAGACTAGAATAGGTATCTGTGGGGAGACTTTGTGGCTGGCTCTTATAGGACCACAGGATCAAGGTTGCTACCGGGCATTCATATTGGCTGTAAGCCAATGAGTTTTACATTGGGTTGTGCTATGGTCCCTCAGAAGTATTGATAAAGGTGTTGTAGCAGGAAGAACTTGCACACATGATTATTTGGTCAACAACATGATTGTTTGCTATTTTCTGCTGCAAACAGATTAAAACTTTATGGAAACAGTTCATTCTGAGACAATGGGAGACATGATTTGTCCTCAAACATATCCTTGGGAAGATGCTTTAGGTTTTCTTATGAAGCCATAAGTGTATGTCACTGGGAATCTGTTCCAGCTTTCCATATGTTCTATAGGACGGTTTATCAAAAGACAATTAGTGCATAACATGTTGGGAATTCATGATTAGAAAATGTCAGCAAAATGTTTGTTTTAATTTATCATCCAGTAGAATTTTTTTCTTGGGAGATTTAGCTCATATGTATCTATAACTGTTCTTATATTTTACTTTTCATACAGTGCTTAGTGGGTCAGCATGGCTGCAGAACAGATGTGGGGCTAGGTTACACCATTTACATACACACACACACTGTTCTTTGAAAATTTTATGCAACATCTTTTGATCTTATGCAAATATCTCCCCCAGCCTTTCAGAGATGTACTTGACCTACTTCCATAACTTTATGTCCTCCACCCTGAATCAAGGCCAGTTTAAGCTGCCTAGGTACTCTTATATGTGTGGCCTTCAACCGAAGCATGGTCAACTCATCAGGGGTACAAATTTAGAGAAAATCAATCTTCTCTCATCAGATGGCAATTGCCAGTAGCTCTGTAGGTAGGAGTGGGACTGCCTGCCCAACTACCTTCACAGCGTGGGGAGTGGGTCAGGCTTGTACTTGTACAGCTCCTCTGGATGGTGAGTGGACATCAGTATTTTTTAAGTTCTGATCATTTACTTATTACTTTAAAGATTTATTTTTCTTTTCTTTTTTTGTTTGTTTGTTTGTTTGTTTGTTTGTTTGTTTTTCGAGACAGGGTTTCTCTGTATAGCCTTGGCTGTCCTGGAACTCACTCTGTAGACCACGCTGGCCTCGAACTCAGAAATCCACCTGCCTCTGCCTCCCAAGTGCTGGGATTAAAGGCTTGCGCCACCACCACCAGACTAAAGATTTATTTTTCATGGAACTTAGAAGTAGAAGCTCTCATCAAGGACAGCCTATTCCTCTTGGTAATCTGTTCCTGGGATTTGTCTTTGGCTTCTCTTATTCTCTTGGCTAACAGTTCAGCATACTCTACAGCCTCCTCCTGGTTTTTCTTAGTGTATCATATCCCCATATAAGTATGCTGATGCCTGTATTTCAGGGAATGTGAAGTGACAAGACACTGGATATTGGGTACTTGCATCCTGGGCTTCTTACTCTTTGTTTATGGTTTTATGACAACAAATTGGTGCACGTTATCTTCTTTAGAAAGATTGAAAAGCCTTCAGGTTATAATAGCTCTTTTGGGCCCCAACTGCTGAAGCATGGTAGTATCTGTCTGTCCAAGAATATCTTTTCCATTTTTCTTTTGTTTTCTTCTTTCTTTCTTCCTCCCTCTCTCCTTCCTTCTCCCTTCCCCTTTCTCTCCTCCCTCTCTCTCTCTCTCTCTCTCTCTCTTGTTCTCTCTCTCTTTCTTTCTTTCCATAATAAGCAAGTTGAGAACACTCAGTTTGGTATCCACAATGCATCTGTAAAGAGACACTTGCTCCATCTCTCCAGTACTGCTTGGTCTACAATAAGAAGATCCCTTACTCAACAGCTGGCACACTCTGCCATGGATAAGGATACCTCTCTTGGTGAGCAAACCTTGTTCATTCCCACCACTGATTTGGACCACGTAACCTTCCCACATTTCAGTGCTTCTGCAGCTACTTCTGTGCCAAGAACTTCTTATAGAACATATGAAGCTTATGTCTATCATCCATGTAAATAAGTTTCTGACAGACAGTGGCCAGGAAGGAGCTGAGCTATTCAACTTTATCTTTACCCAGCCAACTACCTAAGAGTCACCATAAAAACAAAACAAAGCAAAACAAAACAGTGTAACATCATTGTTTTGAACAAATACTAAAAGCCCTTACTAAAAGAGAGTTCAGATGATACCCTTTCCCTGAGATAGATTCAACCTAAGATTAAATCCATCACTATTTCACTGTAGCTAGAGGGCATAATTAAAGATTAAGTGGATTTATTTCAATGATGGGGGTCCCCTGCTACCACCAAATCACCTCTGACCTCTGCCTTGGGGTTCTTTCCTGTAATATAACGTGTTAAGTTCTTTCACACTTGTCACCTTCAAGGGTAACAGAATCCTGTGGCTTCTGAATTATCATTTCATGCTTCTGATTGGATAATTATTCCCATCTCCTCTCGTTCAGGCTTCTTCTGCAGCACTTCCTTTGCAGCACATTTGAACTTGCATACATACACACCCTCTCTTCTGCTTCCTAGCAATCCACCTGTGAATGGTTCTGTATGTGAATTGAAGATGTTGACTGTTCCCTATGCTTTTTGTGTGCCACGAGCTGCTTTCATACTGCTTCTCTCCAGTTCCTTGCCACTAAAGAATGTGGGGGATGTTCATTTAAACTGCTAGGCTCTTGTCATGTCACAAAGGAAAGGATGCCTGGGATGGAGTGGATGCTTTGAGTAGTGCTGAAGGCTATGTCTAACTCATGTCAGCAACAAATTGGCAAAGAAATGCTCTCACCAGAGGGGAAAGTAAAAAGCTTCCACAGAGAGTAACCATTTTCTCAGAAATACCGGGGTCTTCTCACAATCCTAATAAATGGGCTTGAAGTCTAAGATTCTACTAGAGATCCAGACTATATTCTCAGTCAAAATCCAAGCACAAACCATGTTCCCACCTGAGGCCATTCCAGGGCCTTACACTTTACTGAATGTCTGTTATTATCACATATATGGTCTTTGTAGGTCTAAACTCAGTGCTGAATTCTATAAAACTCCCCAAAATAGTCATTAAAGGACAGCACATAACACTATGGCAGTGGAGGGGATTCCTTTTATCTTGCTATATGAATATGCAGTGGGTAAAATATGATCCTGCGTATCACATTGGATACACACAGAAACATATGGAGCGAAATGAAATTACACCAAAACAATAGCATGAAATATTCCAAGGTACATAGGTCACGAAAGGCTCTTGTTTTTTTCTTTACAGTCATTTTTAATTTTTTAGTGATTTAAGACACCAAGTGTTACATATTGTAGCTTAAACCACAAGCAGCTTGGCCTCCCGTGTGAAGGACTGTCATTAGGATTTAAAACAAGCAAAGAAAGCAAAAGGCCATGGTGGACTTATTTAATTATCCAAAGTGACCCAAAGCATTAACTTAGTGTTTTCCATAATGATTTACTGGTCTCAGAATACGTAGCCACTTGCCAATAGACTTCAAATTAGCTTAGTTTTCATCAGGACTCTAAATGTTACCATCCATTATTTCACTGTCTGTTTCCCTTGTGTCTAACACTATTTCCAGGTGGTTAGAGAGGAAATTGTTTAGAATTAAAAACAACATGGGGATTGCTTAGGAAGGGATGTCAAGTATATTCAAACTCTTTTGTCTTGTTCACTTCTCTTATGCACAGGAATATGTCCTTCACTTGGTGTACTGAAAGATTTTTTTTTTTTTTGCTCCCCCTTAATGCCTCTCCAAGTCGGGTCTTTCTTTTCTTTTCTTTTTTTTTCTATTTGGCGTTTTTTGATCTCCTTCCAAAAGTTTTATGACAATTGAGCTTAAATGGCTGCTTCAGGCACCAGAAGTCAAAGATGAAATTCAATTACGCTTCCAGACTTGGCATACAAAATCAAGAAAAAATTTCATTAATCACGATTAATTAATACAGAAACACGGTGGCTGCATTATGATTATAATGTATCTGGAACTTAGCATATTATCAGTTGACATTTACATGGGAGGGTGGGGGAAGGAAGTAACTCTTTGCTTAGCACATCGCTTCGAAATTGACAAGCTGGGTAGAAAGAGAAGAAGGAAAGAAGAAAGGGCAAACAAGACTCACGAAGAGATGCTCTATATGTTGTGACGGTGGAGAGTGAAGGGCAGTGAGAGCATTTTAGGTCTTGATGATTTCCTGGAGAATAGTTTGTGTGTCATAGGCAGCCACCACAATCATTTCTTTGTTCTATGCCTTATTTCGTGATGCCAACTGCTACCGTGGAAATGACTTGAAAGGATAATAACATATTCCAGTGACAAAAACAAAAAACAACAACAAAAAAAACCCCAAAAAACCCAGAATTTGGAAATGCTTACTTTATATAAGGCATCGCTATCAAGCACTCCCTGTTTATGTGTGTTTGTATGTACTCCCTCTCTTTGTTGTGATACACTTATAAGTGGATTGTTGGGAATGGATGTTGTAATTTAACAGTATTTAAACAGCTGATAAACCTCAAGGAACAAGTACACCAGAAGAGGAATATTTCTTAAGGGGAAATATATGAATGAAGGGAAATGAAGGAGGCAAAGGGAGAAGAAAATAAGGAGTAAATCTGGGACCTTGGATGGTGACCCACAATCTTAGTACTTGGGTGGCAGAAGCAGATAATTGCAAGTTTGGGCTATATAATAAGATCTATTCTCAGGAGTAAACAAGAAAATAAACAACAAAAAAGCAATCTGCCAGCCAGTTTTAGGTTAACATCAAGTTACGGATGATTATAAGCAAAGCTTTACTACTTTGTGTGGTACACAGCTATGAACAGGCGCTATACTGATCATGCATCTATGGGCCAGTTCTGCTGTCGTCTCTGAATTTGTTTATGCATAGGCAAAGAGACTTGTGTACATTTCTCTGCCTGGCTGGAATCTACTGGGCTCTGTGGTTTATATATTTTGATTAGGTGGATACTTGGATTAAGATCTTTCTATGGCAAAGGCAAGGTTGAAGGAGAAAAGCCTACACTATCTAACTATTCTTCAAGCCTTAGCAAACATGATATCTGTAACATCCCATTGGTTAAAGGAAGTCACATGATCTAGCATCAGTCAGACAGAGATATGTGCCAGATGGGAATGTATCCATGAGTCTATAAGCAACAAAGATCAATGAGAAAGAACTCTGTCTTCCTGGGAGGAGATAGGATAAGAGACTAGACACAGTGCCCTTCAATTCTTTCTTGGCTCTTGGCTAAACACATTTTGGAAACAGTTTCAGCCCTTCCATGAGTGGCTGTTTCTGCTGTTGAAGCTTCATTTTGAAACTACTAATAACCTGATGAATGTATTTGGAGAATGTATTCTCCAAACATTTGTAGGTCAGAGTCCAATGTTGGAAGCAACTTCTCCCTGTTCTCTTTCAATATAGAGTCTTTTTCATCTGAGCAGCATTAAGAGTCAGTTTCCTTCCTGAAGGTCTGTGAATTTCCATTTGTCATTCCTATTGAATCATGCTGTCATTGTGACAGCTCAGTGGCCTTTCAGAGCAAACATCAAATAAGGGAGGTAGGTGTGAGTCAGGCTGCTGTTTGAAATGTTCTATGTGTAAGCACTATATATGGATGAGGATTCAAAATATACCATTTATATGACAGAGCTGGTGAAAGACAAAAATGCTTTAATCAGTGAGGATTTAGAAAACTGTCTCTCCACCCGCTTCTGTATCTATTTGTATGACTTTGTATTCCCTGAAGTACCTGAATTCCTATACCTGAAAAATAAAATATTTGAGTCATACAGCAAAACTTACCTGTGTAACTGAAATAGAATGTTTATAATCTTAATGAAATGAATACATTCTATTTTGAAGATTTTCTAAAAGTTTGGCAGTGATAGAATCTATTCCAGCAGGTACACGGCATGTAGATACCATCAGAATCAAAACAATAGTCCAGAAAAGATATCAGGCATCTTTTGTCTACCTGGGACTATTTCAGCGTCTTCTACTTCTAGATACGAGGAAGTAGGCAGGAATTGACAACCAGGAAACCCTGTTGTCTAGTCACTTGAGATAATTTGGCTCTAATTAGGAAAATAAGACTTTCTCTCCTGTGGAGTGACACCCTGAGATGAATCCTGTGAAGAGAGAGGCAAATGCTGGGGCGGTACAGAGAGTGTTCTACATTCTTTCACCTAAATCCTCAGCACTGGTTTGGAAATGGTAAAGCCATTTTTAAGAGTCAAGAACGTTTCTTCTTTGGCCACAACTACCCTTTCTTTCCAATAGATTATTTCATTTAAAACAGAAGTTATAACAGTGTAGAATAAAACACATGAAATTTGTTTATTCCACTGGTTGACAGTGTGACAGTGGAATTCTATTCTGTACAACTGTTCCAGGAGGTTTATGCTTGTAGGCACAGCTGTCTGAGGACACTGTCAGCCGCCCAGAGAATAGTCTCTTAAAAGGAGGCATCCAACATAAGCCCAACCATATAAAAGTATATTTCTCTCAAAGTTAGTAAACATAAAGTTGAATTATTAAAATTGAAACCTTGGGTAAATCCCCAGCTCTCTTGTACTCTGGTAAAAACTCGTGTTTATAACGTACAGGCATCATCTAATGTAATTGTTCAAAGTCAGCTGAAAATCCAGACAGCCGGAAGAATAGGCTTTGAGCACCAGGGAAACTCTAGTTTCTGGATATAACAGGAGTCCATAAAAGACAACGGGACAAGAGTATAGTGGGGCTCCATGTTTAAGAGGAGCTTTGTATCTGATGCCTGGCATGCTAAAGGTGTAAGGAACATCTGAGGCAGAAATATGCCCACTAAATTGTAAGTAGTGGAAGACGAGCTGCCCAAGAAAGATAAAATCTGTTTTGTAGAACCAAGGTCTAAAACAAGACGACTGTCTCTGAAGGACTGCATTGACTCTCGCTGTCTCAGGAGCTTGTTAATTCAGAGGCTTTCCTTGCTTCCCATCAACCATGCTGTGAATATATTAAATGAAATATTTCAAAAGAAATAATTCATACGTTTAAAATGACTCTGTTATGTTGCATTATTACAGTTTTCTATTTTACTGTTAGTTACTGTTGTTAATCTTCTGCCATTCCTAATTTATTAGTTAACACTTTTTTTAAATCCTATGAATGTGTAGGATAAAACATTGTATCTAGGGTTTGGTTTCACCCATTGTTGCAGGCAGTCACTGGGTCAGTCAGGGAACACACTCCCCATGACAGGGACTAGCGCATGTGCTGAATAGGAAACAGAGCTCCCTTCAAACATGGAATGCTTTATGACACTGCTGTCTCAAATTCTGTGCTGACTGATGTTTCGGGATCAGAGGAGCATAATCCGAGGGGTAGGGCAGGAATCTGTAGGAACACGGGAGCAGAGGCCAAGAATCCAGAAACTTAAATTGTACTGTGGCTTTAAAGAGATTATGATCCCTGGACTGTGGTTGTAGCTTATTGGTAGTGTTTGCCTGGTATTCATGTAGCCCTGGGTTAGATCCTAGTAACTGCACAAAGCTGGACATAGTAATACATGCTTGAATGCCAGCAAGAGGGTACCGGATGCAGGAAGATTAGAAGTTCAAGGTCATCCTGGCCTACATAGACAAGTCAATGCCAACCTGGGTTATATGAAGGCTGTCTTAGAAAAGGGGTGGCGGGGGGATCAAGACTCATTTTAAGTAATGCACACAAGGATGAAGCTTTCATTAACACATCTGTAGAAGCAGAAAACACTGTCCTGCATAGGCTTTATGGCTGCCATCCCAGAACTTCAACTGCAAATCGGTTGGAAAATCATGTTTATCAACAGAAAATTAAAATGTCTTTAATGCTAGTTGCTTAAATGCCGCCTCTTGTGTTCCCAGCCTTCTTTCCTGGGGAGAAAATTTTCAAATTTGTCATTATTATCCTCTCTTGGAAGTGTCTCAAGGCAGATGTTATATGTACATAAACCCAAACACAAGAATCAGCTTCCACATCGGATGCCAATGTCATGTACGGAAGCATCGCCACAACCACAGCGGAGAGCAAACAGCAGGCTTGTCAGGGTGCCAAACAGAAGACAATGTCTACGTTAAACTCACTAGAGCCGTCTGGTTTCTAAATCTGACCTGGGGTTTCTAGATAATTAGGACTACTACGCTAAGCTGCAATGTCCTATTTCAATAGTACTCTCAAATGTGTAACTGAGAATTACTCAGGTGTTCCAGTTAAGGCTAAGAACACGATAATGTTGCTTGTTTTACACAAGGAAAAAAATCTCAGAGTAGTCAGGGGTCCGATTAAGTCATTTGCATTTTTAAGTTGTTTCTGTGGATTTCACTGTTCTCAATTTGGTTTATACGCTGGTATTTTCTATGTGAGCTAATCTCTATGTTTGTGGTAGGTTTTCAACACAATATCATTTTGTGAAAAGAATGTCCCGTTGTGTCTCATCTTTAAGATGCTAGCAGAGAGTCAAATAGCCACTGAAGCTTTCCAAGACTCTCTCCGACCTGTAAACAGGGACAATCGCACTTCACTCTGGTGGCATGCAGAATGACAGAAAGGAACCCGTGTGTGAGGAATAGCACTCAGCAAATGATCATTTCCTGGTATGTCTCCAACTCAGCCCCACTGTATCTGCTGAACCAGGTTCCCTACGCCACTGAATGCTCCAACCTTCCGTTCCACAAGACGAGTCTCCTGCTGCGCGAACCCTCACTTCTGCCTTGAGTTAAGTTACTGTAGCCCCAACTTCTTAAAATAAAATTTGTATCAGTTGTGCAGACCCATAAGCAATCATGGCTGCACACATTTCGAAAATGGCAGTGAACCGGTTGTTTTCCGCTACTGCTTCTTTAATATCTTTTCTATACCTCCGCACAGAATCATTACTTCCCTTACGGTTAGCGAACGAAAGGGACACACAGTGTTACCGACGTCTGTCTATGTAATATTTATTTCCAGTTTCTACAAACATTTATGGCTCGTCTTCTGGCAGAAGATAGAAAGTTGAACAAGAATTTTCCTTCGTGTGCCGGTTATTCCCTTAGGGAGAAATCTGAGCCACGCTCCTGTTTTATTCGGCTCTCGGCGAAGGTGATTGTTGTGTACATTTCTATTGTGTTTTGATATTTGCTGAGGATCATACCACAGACAGCCTTTTGCTTGTACTTTCTGGATAATAAAATGCAAATGTGCAGTTTACACTCTAAACATACAATATTATGTAGTGATTCAAAAAAAAAAACCCGAAATGTTACAATTTTTTTTATCTAAAAATTGCTTATATAATTCACATTGAAGGGTTAAATGTGTAATGTAGAGAGTTCGCTCAGCCTTACTTTTAATCTCCAGTACCACAGGTACTAACAATACTGTAAACAAGTAAAAAGGAAAATACATATTGCGAAAAATAAACAAGGTTTTCTTTTCATTTACCAACAGCTGTGGTTCGATCACTGACTTGATAGAAGTAAGCAAGGGCTTAGTGGTAAGCCTGTGTAAATGGAAAATTCCTGAGGTGGTCCACATTTACCCATCACTTGGAAAGTGTGCATCTAAATAGTACACTATATGTCCATCTCTATCTTTTTTTTCCTTTAGTCACAGGAAGGTATGCCTGGTTTAAGTTGGAACGTACTTTCCCAGCTTTGTTAAAGGGTTATATTTGAACTCCAAGTTCTTATATTGGTTTATCTATTCTGAGCAGAAACTGTCCTGTGTTTCTCTAGACTAGGATCCTCTAATTGTCTGTCTCACACACTGATCATTATAGCTTGTGAAGTAAAGATAGCTTATTTCTCAGAATTAGAAGCGGCATAAAAGATTCTGACAATGCCTAACGTAGACTGACATGGTAGGAAATATGGACTGGTTTCTTCAAGATAAAAGGATATAATGATTTCCTCCTGTTAGGTACCAATTCATTACATTGATATGCTCAACCCTTAAGGTGACCATCAAGCCGAGAACCTGATGAGAGTGATTACAAGTCACAAGTTGAGCTTCAGTTTTCCCAAACTGGCTGCCGAGACAACGTGTCTAGGCTCCCCATGAACAGCCACAGCCCACAGAATGTGTGTTTACCCAGACCTTTTCCGTGGTTTACTTCTGAAAATTGCTTCAGCCACATGGGAAGCTAGTTAGACTCAGGGAATTATAATCTTTGACTGGTACAAAACCCAAACAAGTTTGTATAGAATTTGGAAATTGGATTGAAGCTTCCAAAATGAAGGAAAGTAAGAGTTTGCATCGAAACCTCTTTGAAATCTACCTTTTCAAACATTGATTCCTATCGCTAAGTCATCTGGGTTTTTTTGCGATATAACAGAAAGAAAAAAATTTTTAGGTAGACATAGAGAATTTCCATTTCTCATGTAGCTTACTTGCAAGGTAGAAGTATATTGAAACTTCCCTTGTGTAAGAACCCCGATTAAAGCAGACCCGCTTAGAAATGTAGATATTTTCACCATACAGCTGATTTTATAACATACTTCTGTGAAAAACTGAAGTGAAGGTTAATAAATAAATTCCATCTCTGGGAGTCTGTTAGCTATTATATCTGCATTTCTCAATACAAGAAGGGGATAATTGAGACTGATGCTTTCTCTAAAAATGCATTGCTTCTCCTGTTAAAAATAGACTATAGTAACGAACAGGAAGAAAAGGCTTCCCCGCAGTAGCCTGAAAACCCACTAAGCAAGGCAGAACTTAGTTTTTCCAGCACCAACACTCAGTAGCTGAAAGCAGATCATTGCCAGGAAGAAGTATTTACCAATATTAAAAGGTCTTGGCCCATCATAGCTAGTGTGAGATTTGGAATATAGCTTTTGTTGCCAAGGTGACAAACACTTATAAATATAACACATCTTCTAATGTGCTTTTAACTTGGTATTTTTATGGCTTTTAAATCAGATACCATTAGCAAATATATTAGGTAATTTAGCTGAAAGACCATTTTCCTCTAACACTTTTTGTTACATTTCCCCAGGTATTTCAGTAAATGTCTGTTGTGACATCCCACTCCTGCTAGGCTCCCAACGTAACGGGATACATAAAGTACAGCTGGTAAAGATTAACATATATTACCTTGCTTTTTTGTATCGATCACTGAAAAAAAATGTACAGAAGAGAGTTAAATTTGTAGTCTCCTCAAAGAGCAACCATTGTTCCTATTGTTATTTTGGGGTTTATACCTCCTCCTCCCAAATAACAGTCTGGCATGAAAATTCAATACTCGAGGAAAAGGTTTTGGGGACAGCATAATAACTATATATTAACACTTCCCCCAACCTCCACACCTAACTGCTTTCCTTTAAATATCAAAAAGAGAAAGCTAGGAAGAAAATAATTACAATAGACCATTTAGAACACTGGTATTTCCACAAGTCTAAGTTTATTGTTCCAAACAATAAGCCCAACAACCCAAGCAGGGAAAGAATTAGCTCTAAATGCATTCAGTGAATTTTCTTACAAGAAAGCCTGTGAGGTGGACATGTTTGTCACAGCAAAGGTAAAAAACCCAACGAGATGTAGTTAAAGTCAAAATTTGCACTTATTTAATCATAAATTCTTTAAAGACTATTCCTTCCTTCCTTTGAGTTTCATTCATTTATCTGATAGTTGTTTAAGAAGTACCAAGTGGCTTGGAAGATACAAAACTGGAATAAGTCCCAGGTCTCAAGAAGTATATATTAGGAAAGATCTAGGACTGTAAGTACAATGAGCAGCCCAATGCAAAGACTACACCCAACGTTCAGGAAAGAGGCCCTGAGAGGAAGAGAATCAAGATGAACAGATACTTCATTTAATAGCAAATCTCTAGAAAGTCACATTTTATTGGGCACATCTAGAATTGCTATTTTCCTTACTGTGTGATTCTTCATGCTTCTCTGTGCCCCAGTTATGTGTCTTCTGGTTAATTATCCTTGCCTCCTGCATAGTTCATGTAAAAATGACTGCAGGGATGGCGGGATATGGAACCTGTAGATAATTGAATTCTTTGAGAAAGAAATATGCTATAAAAACATCCAGCATCCTTATTATTCTGAGTAGTAACATTTAGATAATTACCATATAATGCTGCACCTTTGTGAGCCTGTGGTTTGCTTTTTTTTTCTAATAGGCAGACAAGTGCTAATGTTGATTTTCTCTAATAACTTTGAAAGTAATTTTAATCCTACATTACAGAACATAATAATCTTTGGAATAGGTTAAACCCCTTTGTATTTGAGTAGATTTTGTTATTTACCAGGGTCTTAGGCAATTTCACCACAACGATGAAAAGCAGCACCCCAGCAAGTCCCACTTTCTCCTTGAGAATCTGAAACACAGTTTTGTAGACAGGGCAACAACTTGTGCAAAACAAACAGTGTGTGTGTGTGTGTGTGTGTGTGTGTGTGTGTGTGTGTGTGTGTGATAGAGCCTGGGGCTTGCCAATAAGAGCTGGGAACGAGCTGAGACTGGCTAGCATACCTGAGGCAGCTGTTACACCATGGCGCCTGAATTCTTCTCAGACTGCTGGCTGGCTCGCCTGCTCCTCCTCCTTTTCATGGTCTCTCTAACTCTAGCCCTTACTGTCTTTCTTCCTCCTGCTGAGGCCTTGGTGATTCCCATGGCTCTAGCCTAGTCCTGATGCCAGACATTCCAAGGCTGTCTGGCTGAGGAAAGGAACCCACACTGGTCTGGTCAGGCCATGAAGTCAGAGAGAAAAATGACCCTCAGTTCTCTTATCTGTTTCATCTTTTGTTTCTCCTATTCATTTTTTTTCTTCTTATTCTTTGTTTTCTTGCTGGAGATTAGCCATACATTGTCATAGCAACCAGGGAAAGTGACAGTTTGAGGAAGATTGGCTCGTAGGTCCTGAAACTTGCCTCAGGCTTTGTCAACAAGACATTGTCTATCAACTTAGCCAGGGATTTGCCAAAGTGCCAGGCATTCCCCAATAAAGAGCAGACTGTTGAAGGAACCTATGAGAATCCCTCCTCTCCTCATGTAGATGACGATGCTCACAGGGGTGCCTTCAGGAGATGCTGAAGGCTAACTGCTTGCTCAGTGTGTAACTCCAGGATTTAAGACCATAAGGAAACTTTTTTTCTGTTGTTCTGGTTTTTTTTTTTTTGTTTTTTTTTTTGTTTGTTTGTTTTTTTTTCAGTTTAATCTGGCTTTCCATGATTTAAGGTAATTTCCCCAAAGGTTGTCACTGGGATTGGACACAACTAGTATATTGAACCAAGATGAAATAAAACTATGCCAGTACCAAACAATCATGGGAAAAATCAAAGATCCCAGGCCCCTGGACGCTCGGTAACCTGAAAAAGATAGAAGCTATGCATCTTCAATGAAAAGACTAGTGATATTTGTGCAGAGAGATTCTGGTAACCTTCTTTTTCTGACTTGGACCCACTAAAAGAGGAGAGCAATTACTTACGGCTATACTCTTTCTTTTTTTTTTAATTTGACAAAGATCCCAATCATGGTGGATTAGGTACATTTAATATCTCAATTAATAAGCCTTCTACAATAGTAACATGTCAACTTTGGTTCACCAAATCCACCCCAGTTGAGAGTCATCCAGGAAATGTCTTTCATGCCTCCATATTAAATTTAATCTGCCCCCTGCTTTATAAGACTTTGTGTTCCTGTGTTGGAAAAAAAAATATGCTTATTTTGTTATTCCAACTTAACAGTTTGCTTAGCAAAGTTGATAGGTAGGAGTTTAGGAGATATTCAGTGAATACCTACTTTGTATATTTACAAAAGAAGCATCTGTAAAGGGAGTTTACCTGGCGGCAGCAATTTTTTTTTTTTTGGTCCCACTGTTCTCCTATTGGTTTTCCATTCATTCAGCAGATTTATCTGTCATGAAGAATTTAAGTTTCATATTTTCTTCTGTCAGTTGTGAAAAGGCCTGTCAGCTGGGGCTTACACTACTGTTTGCCAAAAGGCCTATAGCACACAATGACAATACAAGCTTATATTTGTGCTCCCAGTCTCCGGATAATCCTTCACTTTCTTCCTGTGCAGTCCAGTTATGATCAGGCTTAAGTTGCATATTCTGCCTTCAGCCAGATTCTGCTGATAAATGCTATCAGCAAGACTGAAATGAAACACATCAGGCCTAGCTCTTGTTACCTGTATAGAATATGCCTCAGCCATTTTGTGTGCGATACGGAGACGTTATTTGTATGAAACTCTAGTTTGCAGAAACAAAACAAAAGGATGGCTAATGGTATGGCTCTTATCTGCATTTGTTCAGTGCTCCAAGACCCTTTTATCCATACATGGAAATTCAGATCTCTTCTTCATACACCTTATATTAACATTCCATGGAGTGTGCCTGAGAAATCATCCTAAATTATTTCTGGTGAGTATGTAGTTTTAAGAAAAAACAAAGTGTTCTTATCATTATTTATCAATATCTTCACGTATAAGACACTCTGTTCTTAACATCTACAAGCAATCTAAAATGATTTACCCTCCCCCCACCCCACACAGCAGCTACTACATCTCCTTACATGGAAATTGTGGAACTACTAGGAGGCTACAGACCCTTCTTTTTATAACTCACTGGGATTTGCAGCAAACTTCGAAGGCTTGCTGTGTTAGCAAGATGCAGTCCTTGCCTCAGCCAAGGAGAGGAAGGGGTTATCACGGCTCCGGGAACTCGGGAGTGGAACAAAAGCTGGCAGCCTGACGCCAAAATAACATCCCAGTGAAAAGCAAAATTGCTTCTAAGGCAAAATTGCCTCATTTGAAAATTGTAGTGATACTGAGAACAATTATGTCACTTAAACTTTCACAATTTTGTTTTTATCAATCAATTATAAGGCTATCATGTGGTTTAAATGCAATTATTTAATAAGGGCATTTGTAACAGTCCAACATAATCAGTTACACTTCGGGCAAGCTCTTCTCCGAGGCTCTTTCTGTTAGCGTCTAAGACTTTCCTATGGTAATAAATACTTGTTGAAAAAGCCAAATAAAATTGTTGTTTTTCAGAAAGGTTTCCTCTGGACTCCACGGTAAATCATTTTCCCCAGCTGAAAATTGAATTTCAAAATCTACCCCCACTTCTCCACATGTACTCACCTCTACCCACCCCTACCCACCCCTACCCACCCCTACCCACTCCTACCTAAGCCCACCCTTAGAAACTGAACATACAACTAGAAACACATAAAGGTGGGGGGGGCACACTGCTGACTGTCAGGGAAGCAAAGGCTGGTTCTTCAGAAGTCATGGTAACGTTGAGTGTGTTTTCAGCTAAGACAGCTATGAAGTCCAGGGAGGAGGGGTTGGAGTAGGTTGAGTTACCTGAAGGAACTCCTAAGTGGTAATTCCACAGATTACAGACCATGACTTCGATTTTCTAAGAAAAAGGATTCCTTTCGGTTGGAGTCCACACATGCTTAGACCTCCTGAAGACCACATAATTTTAGCTTCTGGGTGACTGGTCCATTTTGTGGACTGCTTGGTCCTTTTGGACAGCTTAAGAGCTATGTTTTCCTTGCAAATTTCAACTGATGTTTCTACCAATCCTTTATTCTCATGTTGCCCTCGCCCATTCTGATGTCTGCATCCGTTGATGGAAGCACTTCTAGGATCCCATCTTTGCTTTCTTCCCATCCCCTTTCTTTTCTGTGGACACACTTGTCCTTATCCCTACCCTTTGTTTCTATTTGCTTTTTCTTAGAGAACTCTCAACACTCCATGGATACTGTCCACCTTCTAGCTTCCCTTACTATGCATCCTGCCATCGAAGCACAGACTCTAACTTCCAAGCATTTCCTCTGGTCAGTCTTCTAGAAAAGGATGGAGTCCTGCCAGCAACTGCAAGGAATTTACCATCAGCCTTGTGGGCTTAGCTAAACTGTTACAAAGTTCCAACAAAGACTGTCACACAGGATCCAGTGAAGTTGTGGTTTAGAAACTCAAATACAGAGTTAGTCGTTTCTTATTAAAATATATTAAAATTAATATAATATTTCTTCCTTGCTTTAAACTAATTGGAGGCCTTCCCCTACTGTAGAGCAGAAGCCAAATATCTTTTGTGACTCCAGCAAAATATTTCTTGGTTTCTCTCATATATTCTTTCCCTGAACTTGTCCCAGACACAGAGGCCTTTTCTCTCCATTGTTGACTTTCCCTTCTGTCCTAGACTGTACTTATGACATTCTCTCTGCTTCTGGCATTTTCTGACCCTTACCCAGCTCAAATTCCAAATTCTTTACCAGGTTAATTAACTTATTCCTCTCTCTTTTTTCAGACCAACTAGTAGAAAAAAAAATCACTGATGCCCTAAGACAAGGAGGTTTTTACATGGTGATAGACCTTTTCTTCAGTGAATTCATTATGGCATTAATTCATTGCATTTATGTTCAACTGTGTTATTGGATTGCTATACTATTCTAATGGCTCCTCCTAGAAAACAGAAACTTTGTTTTTCTGTTTTATTTTCTAGTTTTTCTGTGCTCTGCAAATATTTAGATTATTTCCATTGAATGAAGGCACTCTTCGAATCCATAGGAATTTCCTTTAAAATTTTAAGAAATAGCCATGCTTGTTCATAGAGAAAAATTGCAGTAGCAAATTAGAAACAGGCTGTCAACAACAGAACAGATAAATAACTCATGTCCCATTCATAAAACATAATGTGTGCTGCAGTTAAAATTAATGAATTAGTACCACATGTATCCACGTGGCGACATTTTCAAAGCACATACATGAAGAAAGGGTTCACAATAAAAATATATGTTGTTTTATTTTGCCTCACATCCATGGAAGAAGTTACAAACAAGAACAATTGGCAACGAATATGATTAAGGATAAAAGTTAGGGAGTGTGGGGTCTTTATAATAGTTTACAATTGCTCTTCCCCTGCATTTCATGTCGTCGTTCTCCAGACAGCTTCGGGAGGAATGCAAGGAAGCTCTACTCTTAACCTCCAGCTCACTACAGGTTCACGTCTCTATCCTTTCTGAGGATGTCCTTAAGTGCCTGTGTGAACAATTGTATAGATTAAGGATAAAGTTGAGAGAAACATAAGTAGAAAAAGTAAGAGGCTCTAGAGAATTATAGAAGTAAAGAAGAAAATCAATGCTATATAAAAATACTGAACTTAGTTTGACTACTGAAATAGTCTATGTGACTGCGTTTTAACCAGTGAAACAAACCAACACATGTCCTAGACAGCATGGGGCTAAATAGTTTGAAATCTCCTTACCCCATTAAGAACAGTGCACAACTGAAACTGATGAGTTGTTCCTAGGGTTTACTGTGTAACAGTTTTGACCATTAGGACAATTGAAAGTATAAAAAGCAAAACCACAGTGAGGAGAGGACTTGAGCAAACGAGTGCCCTGCCTACCTAGATGTGACTACGTACCCCAAGCACAGTAACAATGAGCAAAAATTAAATTTCTGTTGTGACACAATTCAAGGAAGAGTGGCATGATTATTATATTTTTAAACCATTTTAAAAAAAACATGAAATTATTGGCTATGGAGATACCTGCCTATAGCAAATGTGAAAAACGTGTAGTTGCTGGAAACTGACCACAGACCAGATAAAGATCATCTTTGGCCAGAATGGAAATGAGAGATACAGAGACACCTTCAGTGTATACGGCAACCTTCTGCTTTTTTGATTAAAAGGATTTTGGTCAAGCCAGAAGGTAGGTCCATTGACATGATTGAATTATTAGTTGTAATTTTATTGGTACTTAAAACAGATCATTGTTAAAGAATGATTATTCAATAGCTCTGATGTTAAGGAACACTTAGATTGGAAAGAATATCAATAATACAACTTTTAAAATGGTGACCGGTCATTAAGATCACTAAAGGGTAAGATGGATGTCAAGTGGGGATACAAACACCCAGGAAATTAGAAGCAACCGCATCCCAGAAACAGCAGAGGTCAAGAAAGACCTCACTAGGTGGTAACATTTGAAGTCATTCTCGGAGTGAGAAAAATAAAACAGTAGCTTGGGGTACAGATGTTTGGGTATCTTCAATAGATGGGGAGACTTTTGCCTCACAGCCTGGAGCTGCTGCTGGGCGTCAGAGAAAGAGTGAAGAAGGCTGACAAAACCAACTGGGATTTGACATAGATAAACTCTGTGATTGAAGCTGGGGCTGCCGGTGCACGTGAGAGGTGTGATTGAAGATGTGCAGGGATTGAACTCAAGCACGGAGAAACAGCTAGTGAAACCCATTAGGAAGCTCTCGTAATTACCCGAGTTAGAGGCCATGAGAGCCTATGGTGGTTGGTGTCACGAGTGGATTCTGTAGGACTCGATGGCTCTTTCAATAAGTGAGAGAAGAAAGTGAAGCTGAGAAGCAAAAACAGTTTCTCTCTGTCCTTGCACCTCCTCTGCTGCTGATGGCATCGACCAAGACAAGGTAATATCAGAGAAAAAAGAAGCCCGTTGTTCACCCCTCAGCCTCGAGGAGAACGAAAGAGGCGAGGAACAAATGAGTTGGGTTTGGAGTATGCCAAAATTAGAAATATCTTCAGGTAAGAGTGCCCAGAAGAAAGATGAATTGGTCAGGATAAAGATAATAACTGGAATGGATGACACAGTGGGCCAAGTCGGAAAGAATATGACATACAAAACTCAAAGAGTTAGATCATTAGGCTGTAGGCACACGGAGCTGTTCCTCCCTCGGGCTGGTCATGCATTGGCAGGAGAATCTGAACACCTCCAATCCAGCAGCAATAAATAGGACCCAACAATGGGAGTGTGCCCCAGGGCTTGGCACGCAGTCTTAGTGAACTAGTGGAGTAATGAAAGTGCTGCCTTTTCAGGGAAACAAACCTTCCTTCAGTGCATTCGCCACAAAGCCTCACTCTCCACTTACTGGGTGTAAACTTGGGAAAGGCTCCAAACCTCTCTGACCCTGAGTTTCTCCCATTGGAGATGGAATAAAACCAAGCCTTCAGGTCGGTGGAAAGGCCAAAGTACAATAAGGTAGGTAAGCACTTAGCATGTATTAAGGATTTAGTAACGATTAGTCCTTTCTTCTGTCTAAGCACTTAACCTTGCTATAAGGACCAGACTTGCCAGAGGTCATTTAAGTAACTTGGTTTTCTCTGAAATATGCAAAATGCTCTTAACCACGCAAGTTCTAAGTTCCTTGAAAGCAGAAGGCATTTCTTATGCATTAATCCACCCGCCGCACATTGGATACTCACTATTTTCCCAGCAAGATACAGTTTACAAGTAACATGTGACAGGATGATAAGTGCAATGGAGTTTCAAAAAGCCACGTGCCACTTGTGTTGAAGTGGACTGTCGCACAACCAATCAATGCAAGCACCGAAGTTCCGTGGCTTACGCTGATACACAATCACTTGGTAACAGCCTTGTAAAGCCTATTAATATCCATAGGCATATTATTTTACGAACAAAGGGAGAGAGAGGTTAAGTTAGTTCTTCAAGTTCACAGAAAAAAATATTTCAGTGCTAGAAATAGAGAGCAGTTAATCTACGTCAGTGAATACAGGGAACATTCCCAGTGGCATCTCAGTTACCAGCCCACTGAGGCGTGAACTTAGGATTCACGCCTAAGGATCCCCTTAGGATTCCTAATGCAAAAGGACAAAGATAAAAATAGAAGAGTGTCTTTCACATCCAAGAATGCCCGTTCAGATTTTATGTAGCAGCCAGAGTGGACGGTCTCTGGTCAGTAGGAAGTATGTTTTACTTGGTGGAAACTTGGGTTCAAGGGAATGGACCACACACATCATGGAAGAAAGGCACATTTTTACAAATGCGCAGCAAGGTAAGATGAACACAGTTGATTGGTAGGAATGAGGATCTGATTTAATTTTTATTTTTGGCGATTTTTTTTTCTCTTAAATTGATTGTGGGAAATGGAGGTCAAACCAGAGTCTAAGCAGTGCTAAGACATTCTACTCTGGGATTTAGAACATTTTCCCAGTAAGTATAAAAGTAAAGCTAGTTTGTTGGTGAAAAAGTAGGGGTATCAGAATCTCTAGTTATGATGGAGGAGGGGTAAGAAGATGAACAGGCAAAGTAACAGGGCATAATCCAAGGGCAAGATGAACAGCTCGGCTTGCTGCAGTCAAAGTTAAAGCAAGAATAAAGTTACAGATTTCTACTATGGGGCTCCACCCCTCATTAGAGAACTAAAGGCAACCAAGGGCTGCTGATGGCAGGAGGAATAGTCTCCAGGCAGGAACCTCCAATGGGATATCAAAAACCGAATGGTCAGCCCCAAGATCTCATGCATACAAAAATATTTTGAGCTGAACAGGTTGTATTTATTTTCAGGTGTGTGTGTGTGTGTGTGTATGTGTGTGTGTGTGTGTGTGTGTGTGTAAAAACAGAAAGGGGGTAAGGTATGTAGCAGGGAGAAAGGGTTGGAGGAAAGACAAGAGAGGAGAAACAATAATTACATTCTAATTGCACAAAATCAAAAAGTATTTCAAAATTAGTATTTTTTAGGTCGGAAAGTTCTTGTCTGAGGAGATGACTGAGGACTAAGAATACTTGCCACTCACACATGACCTATGTTCATGTCCTCAGCGCTCATGTAAAAAGCTGGGCATGGCTACATGCTATGAAGGGGTTTGGTGGCCACCAGCCTTGTTCAAGGTTCAGTAAAGTGACTCTGTCAGGAAGGCACAGGCATAGCTTGATAGAGCAAGCCACCCGGAACCTGTCTGTGCAAATTTACACTCACATACATCTGTGCTCACATACAAACTCAGAGATTTCATTTTTGGGCTAGACAGACAAAGAAAGGAAAAGCCATGAGCTGTTCGTCTTTTGTAAAGATATGCTCTGTGATTAGACAGAAGGCATTCTACTTCTGAAGTTCCGTGGCTCTGTTCATCTGAGATATGACCATGTCAAGGATGGAGAATGGCAAGGAGAGGTCAAAAGCCATCCTAGGGACTGAGTTGGGTAGTAGAGGGTTCAATATCCAGTACCTTAACCAAACAAGCCAAGTACCTTAACCAAACAAGCCAAGTCAACGTGGGCTTAGTTAGAGGCAAGGTAGAGTTATCCTTACATGAGGTAACACTGGTAGTTCTTGTGTTGTTGAGTTGAATCATGTCCCTCGAATGATATGATCAAGTTCTGTCTCCATAATAGCTGTGAAGGTGGCCTAGCAAGTTCTCTACAGTTTTCGACAATTTATGATGCTATCATAATGTACTAGATGGGTTTATAGAGCATCCTTATAAGAACAGTGAAACTTGGACATACAGATTAAACCCAGAGGCGAAGCTCACGTAGACATGTAGTAGGAGCTGGAATCTTGCAGCAACAATGCAAGAACTTTTAGGCAACACCAGGATCTAGACTGAAGCAAAGACAGATCCTTCTCTCAGCCTTTTGAAGAAGCACTGTACTTCTAGGACCTTGGGTTTTTTTCCTCTGGGCTACAGAACTCGTGGTGGATTAAGTAAGGTTGGTTCTCACAGATTCATATGTATCAAGGCTTGGCCACAAGGAATGGCACTACTAGGAGATGTGGCCTCATTGGAGTAGGTGTGGCCTTGATGGAAGAAGTACAGCACTGTGTAAGAGAGCTTTAACATCTATGCTCAAGCTGCTCCCAGTGTGGAATCAGAGCCTCCTTCTGGCTGCCTGTGGAAGATAGTCCCCTTCTATTGCCTGCTGATCAAGATGTAGAACTCTCAGCCCCTCCAGTACCATGTCTGCCTGTCTGTATACTGCCATGCTTCCTGCAACGATGATAATGGACTAAACCTCTGACACTGTAAGCTAGCCCCAATTAAATGTTTGCCTTTATTAGAACTGCCTTGGTCATGGTGTCTCTTCACAGCAATAAAACCCTAACTAAGACAGAACAATAATGAAACAAATTCAGCTGCTTATGTTCTGGGACATAAGACTGTGGCACTTTATGATGGCAGCTCCTGGAATTGCATACAGCTTGCTGTCTTAAGATGACTTTCAACTGTGTAGTTGTCATGTTTATGAGTCTACTGAGCAGCTGGCTTTGGTAGTCCATCTCCCGGGTACTACGCTCTTCTCTGGTCACATCCTTTTATAGCACCACAGGAAAAAGTTAACTAATTCCTGTCAAAGCAAAGTCCTATAAGAAGATGGGTTATGAGGTACATCTAGTACAAAGAGTCTGAGCTTAACCATCCTTTCTGAATTCTGAGGCTAAGATTTCCTCCTTCAGGACCAACAAATGAGAAATATCTAAATGCACAAGTGTCTGCAATGGAATCACTGACAGCATCTAGGTCTTTTCAGTAGAACAGGAATAGACCAAGTTCTGGCATTTAAAAAAACCATCTCCTCAGTATGTAGCCACATTGTAAACTTCTATCATGTGATAACCTTGATGATATGAAGTATTTTATGAATTCTCCCAAGATTTTGAGATGCAGAAGAGAGCCTGGTGTCAGGTAATTAATTGTGCCTGGTTTCTGACAGTCAGACTTCTCTGAAAGCTACCCTGCATTAGAAACAATATATCCACCTTTGCTCCAAAGTCAAGGGTAATTTTACATTCAATCTCTCACTAACTTATCCTGACTCTATCGTTAAATGCATCCCAAGTAAGACCCTCCCCCCTTTTTTGTCCATTTGATCTTTGTACTAGCTCAGGCTCACCCTTTTCTGATTGTATTTCTACATGGCATCCTAACCGGGCTTCATGCAATACAATTCTAATACAGTATTTCTTTAAAGAGAGAAATGTTGTCATTTCCCAGTTTAGTGGAAACAGGTAGCTATTGTCCTGCAGGGAGACATGGTTAAGCTTTGTTGAGGCTACTGTGATATGTATCTTACTTTTCTGTGAAAAAGACACACTACAATGATAGAAAACACAAAGAGAATGTGAATGACCACTGGAAAAAATGCACAGAAGAGTCAGACTAGAACCTGACAGCACAAATGCTGCACTTGATCAAAGAAATATACCTCCAGCTCCTTTCTGTGCTCCTGCTCCTACAGGGGCCATAATCCGGTCTTCTCCAACTCTCCTGGGTCCACCTCACCCTAGTGTGATGCCTACATCCCATATAAGAGGCTCTCCCATGATACCAGTGATGTGTCCTCTTCCTGAGATGATGCCCACAAGACCTGTTCCTGGAATAAGGTCACCCTTGGGAGGCCACATGCCCATGATGCCGGGGCTCCAGCGTTGAGACTTCTGTCTCTGTCCTATGATGGTGCCGTCTGGGTCTGGCATGATTGGCCAGGCAGATAAGAGCCAAGGGTTCTTTATTTGATGTTTATTGCTTGTTCTGCTTCGCCAAGAGATCACAGTGCTGGGCCTGCGTGTTTCCTAGCTGTCTTCTTAGCAAAGAGAACAATTTTGGAGGATGGAAGCGGGGATTTAAAAAGTGCAGTTTCGCTTGTATTATGAAATGTGAAAATAAAATTGTCAGATGTTTTGGTTAAAAGAAAGAAAATTTAAATGACCTTGGGTTAGTCCCCTGATTAAACCCCTTTGGTGACCATCTTTAGTCTTTTAGAGTCCTTTGTGAGCTTACTACTAGGAGTCTTCCAATCTGGCCCTTGTTCCCGCTTTTACTTTGCTTTTCTGTAACTATAAGAAAACACTGATCAAAACCAGCTTGTGAGGAAAATGGCTTGTTTCGTCTTACAACTCTCAAGTCTTACTCCTTCACTGAGGGAAGTCAGGGCGGGAACCTGAAATCAAACACTAAAGCAGAGGTCATGGGACAGTGCTGTTTCCTGGGTGGTTCTCAAGCCCACCTCATCTTTCTTATTAAGCCCAGAAACACCTGCCTCAAGATGGTGCTTCCCATAGTGGGCTAAGCTTTCCTACATCAGTTAACAACAACAACAACAGCAGCAACAACAACAACAATCTTCCCACAGATACGCCCACAGGCCAATCTGATGAAGGCAGTTGCTCAATGAGGTTTTCTTTTCCCACCTGTGTCAAGTTGGCAACAGAAGATAGCTAGGCTGCCCACTACTCTCTGCTATGTCCTGTTTAAATTGTTCCTTGTGCTTTATTCTTCGGCATTAGATCAAAGTGTTGTATCATGCCTCTATCTTTTCATATGCATATGTGACACTGAGTAGGATAGGTTTAGGGAAAAAGTTACTAAGCAAAGATACATGGAATTAGTAGCCCAACCTTTAAAACCTTCTCACAATAACTGTAAATAAAAGATTCCACAATGACTGTAATGTATTCTAAGGCTCCAATGCTATCCTAGGAGATCCTTGAAAGTCTTGGAGCATGTACTGCCGTACATCATTTCTAGAGGTGGACCCCTCATAGTGACTGTGTGACCTGGAGGCATCTTTGCTTTCCTGCTTACATTGGATGCAAAGTAGTTACTTTACCCCTTCAGAGTTTATTTGGTGCAAACAATTGATATGCCCTACTGGTTTTTAAAGCTGGATCATGAGACAATGCTATGGTGTTGAGAACTGCTAGTCTCTATGTACCATCATTAGCTCACTTCCGTATGACTTCAAACCAAACCAAACCCAGAAGAGGATGGAAAAAAGACAAAGCAGACTTCACCGAAGATTCTCAGTGAACTTTGGTAGTGTTTCATCTGTTTTTATTTTTCTCTTAGATAACTTATGTTGAACTTTACTCTGACTTAATGGTCTCTGATAAGCATTTTGTGTATATTAACTCATTTAACTGTCACTCACATATTGTGAATTATGTCTCCAGTGCTCCGGAGGTAGACACAGGCAGATCTCTGAGTTTGAGGCCAACCTAGTCTACAGAATCGGTTCCAGGACAGCCAAGGCTACACAGAGAAATCCTGTTTCCAAAACCAAGCAAGCAAACAAACAAACAATAAAAAATATGTCATCAGTGTCCCCACTGAGTACATGACAAAACTTTGGAATCTATTAATCAGCTGTTGATTCCTCCCTAAAGGGGAAGTATGTGATCTTGAAGAATTTACCTGATTCTCAATATCATGCATGGTTGTGGAGGAAAAGGTGACCTAAAATTTATAGTGATCATATAGTGATCATATTGTCAGGATCATGAACAAGTAATATTAAAAAGGCAGCACAGCCATTGTTCAGGATTACCAACCTTATATAATCAGATTTAACTTACAAAGTTGGGATTCATATTTAAGAAAATCTGTGAAGGAAGGGAATTAGTGATATTAATTCACTCATGTCAGTTTCCAGGGACCATCATTTGATTCTGTTCCCTCTCCCCTCCAAAAAGCCCATTATGGGGAAAACAAGACACCTACTTTGAAAATACAATATCTTGGAATAAAAGTACTATCTATATGATCAGTTCAGGGATTGTCATCAGAAAGTTAACTTTCTACCTCAGATATCTCAAGTCAAAACCTCTGAGAGCATCCTCTGGAAGCCTGACTGGATAAAAGATGGAAGGCGTGTATACTTCATTAAAAATCAAAATTCTTCAATCCATCCAGTGAACTGAATACCTGCTTTGAAAGCATAATGACTGGGGTCATCTTTTTTAAGACACTGTGTGCTTGTGGGTCTTGTGAACAAATTTCCTTATTCTCTGTATTTATCTTTTTTAATGGTTATCATTTTGAAATGACTGTTTTTGCACTCTCTCTTCCTTCGCTCAGGGTTTAAGTTAAATAATCAGTGAGTCAGGAGGTTATAAGAAGGGAAATGATCAGAACAGTTGTCTGACGCCTTAACTCTTTTTTTTTTTTTTTCTGGAGGCAGGGTTTCTCTGTGTAGCCCTGACTGTCCTGGAACTCACTCTGTAGACCAGGCTGGCCTCGAACTCAGAAATCCACCTGCCTCTGCCTCCCAAGTGCTGGGATTAAAGACGTGCACCACCACCGCCCGGCCTTAACTCTTAAAGGTTTATGTAGAACACAATGCGCTTTAACTCTCCTTCAGAGACATCAGATTCAGGAAAGGGAAGAAGACACTGTGTTTACCTTAAGTGTGATTCTGTTTCCTTATGCTCATGTTGCCCTTGAGGACGATTACAGGATTTTAAAGTGCTCTATGTATGGCTTCGAAGTCTCTGCCCTCACTCAATACTTCTTCAAAGTTGTTAGGATTGTGGGTTTGAAGGAGTCATTCTGCTTCTCAGATACTATAAGAAGAGTCAGAAATATCAGCCAAGACTGACATTTTTTAAGCACAAACAAAAGCCTCTGTGTATATAGTGGAATGAGCTGATTTGGAAGTATGAAGTAAATCCAGAACTAAGCAAGTAACTAAGAAAAGAATAAAATATTATCAGGAATGCACCAGAAGTTATTAGTTATTTTTGGCAGCATATCTTTTCAAAGATATACTAGTTAGAATTTAGCCTTGGGCTTGCAGGGGTAGTTTGTATAAAACAATAGCTTTCTTAATTTTGTCAAAAATTTAATATAGAACATTGATTATTAAGCTATTTTCTTTAGAACAAGATAATCTTAGACTTTTCCTGCTGATAAAAGTACAGAAATAGTTATCGTTATGTTTTGAATTTTTTTAAAAAAAAACAACACAGTGGTTTTCATAATTTAATCTATTTGTAAATGCTAATTATAAAAAAGAACAAGTCACAAGATACTGGAAAATAACACTTCAGGAACAGCCCATCTTAAGAACCTACTTGGTTTCTTCAAAATGTGAGGCTATGGTGTGCTGTTGATGGCTGCATAGACTGTCAGAGTGGATAAATATTCCTCTGACAGTGTCATTGTTAGCCACCTTCAGAATGTTGTCCCATTAAGATCAGTCCTTACAAGAACAACATCAATTCTAAATGGTAGAGAATTACTAATTTTAAGTCAATTATCCTGAGCTACAAAATTCCTCTTTGTGTGTGGCTTTATGTTGTATACACTTTCTATATAATTTTCCTATCTATCTATCTATCTATCTATCTATCTATCTATCTATCTATCTATCATTTATCTTTCTATCATGTATCTATCTATTTGTTAATCATCTATCATGTCTCTATGTATCTTTCTCTTTCTTGTTATCTTACAAACTACACAGACATATTTAGACATGTATGATATTTATCATAGCATCAGTTATTATATTTCAGAGATATAAAAACTCAAGCATAGGAAGATTTTTGGTACTGGTAATGCTTCATGTTTTAATTCTAGCCTCTTAGACAACTAAGGTTGAAAATGAATGCTTCTCCAGAAAAAAACCAGAAGCAGCCTCTAAGATGAGCAGGTCTGCTCACCGTGTATCAGATTTCTAGAGCCTGGGATTGGTTTTGGTAAATTTTAGAAGATTTCTGCAGTATTCTTTATAAAAGAGAATTATTTATATTGACATGGGTGATCTAGCAGACCTAACTGAGTACAAGGAAGGCAAAAAAAAAAAAAATCTGTCAAATGATCTGTCAATATGTTGGACCTCGGGCAGGAAAGGGGGATTAGAAAAAAATCAAGAGTGGAAAGCAGCTTGAAGGGATGGAGGGGTGGGAGTGGGAGGGTGGGGGAGCACCTTCATAGAAGTGGGGGAGGGGAGGAGATGGGGGTTTATGGAGGGGAAACTGGGAAAGGGGGATAACATTTGAAATGTAAAAAAATAAACTATGCAATAAAATGCTAAAAAAAAAGAAAGAAAGAAATGGTAGAGGGGAATTTAGACTACTAAACAATGTCTTTTTATTGTTTAAATGGGTTTGTGAATCAGTTGTATTTCTTAAATGTAGTTTCCAAGAACTAAGTCATATGCCAAAAGAAAACCCAATAAAAATAATTTGGTTTTTTGTTACAATTTGATATTTGAAAAAAAAAATGCTTTCACTGGCCATGGTGACTGGTGCCTATCATATCAACACTCAGGAGGCAAAGGCAAAGTGTGAGGAGTTCAAGGCCTACCTAGGCTACATAAGAGTCTGTGTCAAAAACAGAAAAACAAAAAGAAACCAAATGCTCTCAAAGAAGAGCTTGCCTGTATATTTCTTCACTTTTAAGAATAATTCAAGTTGATTCATGTTTAATTCTGGCCTCTCAGGCAACTAAGGTTGGAAATGCGTGCTTACCCAGAAAAAACAGAAGCAGCCTTTGAGATTAGCCAGTTTGTTCCCACCTTATACCGTGTATGAAGTTTCCAACACCTGAGTTTATATAATCAAACCTATTTTATATTCGATCTTGGCTAATAAGCCACTTCAGGCATTTTCAGGAAGAAATGAGTAATACATAAATGAATGATCAAATTATTTTCATTGAATTTGAAAGTCAGGTTTCAGAGTTTGTTAGTGACACTTTACTTTCTACCTAAGTGTAACTTAATTTTAGCTATTCTTTTTCTATCATATGTAATTAATACCTTTAAAACTAATCAGACAGCTCCAGAATTTGCACAAATACACACACACACACACACACACACACACACACACACACACACACACAGAGAGAGAGAGACAGCATTTCCATGTCCCCCCAGTACTGAGGTAGTTGTTTAGATGTAGTGAGCCATCGGAGTTAATTATACCCAAAGGAGGTACACAGACCTTGGGGATTTGACAGCAATTCATCTATTTATTGAAGTCCTCTGTGTATGGAATTAAATACATCCTTAAAGAACATTAAATGGAAAGACCCCAGTATAAATTTATACCGATGCAGGAAACCACAGTCTGCTTCAGACAGTTTTAAAACTGTGCATGCCTTAGAATGGTGGCAGGCAGACACATAAGCAAGTCTTCGTATCGTTCCTACACTCACTCAGTCCCCACAGCATCTTAGTTTGTGGGTCTCCAACTTGACTCTCTGGGGAGAGAAAGCCATGAGGATCCTATATAATGTACTTTTTACTTGAATGTCTCCCAAAACATCTTCCTTTGTTTAAGAAATTAGCCATAGTTCTCTCTCTCTCTCTTAGTTCCTTAATGGCACTCCCTGCTCTCTGTCAGTCCCCACACAAACAAAGCCACCATCCTGAAGGCTTTTGAAGTAAGCCTTTTCTCATATAGGAGGTTGAATATGCTCTGGGAACACGAACATGATTTTTTAATTAACATTAATTCTGCTTCACTTCAACTATGAAAGAAATGGAGTTTCTTCAAACACCAATTAACAAAGCAAACCCCCAATAAAGAGAAAACACTCTCTCTCCACCTCCAGCCCCCAACAGGAAATTCCCCCCTGTTGAGTTTTCCCCAAGGTCTCTATAAAGTTTTTCTGATGAACTTGCTAGGGCTTTAATGAATAGGTACAGATTTTCCATCATGTAAACAGAAATGTTTAATTTTATAAAAGGGTGTGTGCTAGACTCTATCTTTCTACCACATAGCATCTCCAGGTTTTCCTTGTTCCTATAAGACATTCCTCAGATTAATTTCATTATAGCATCCTTTCATATTCTCTGCACCTTAACATCAGAACAGAATTTTTCCAGACTTAAGCTTTTGCTTCATTGCTGTCACCATCTTCCTGTGTGGAGTTGAGGAAAAGCATTTACCATCTCTGTGTTTGTCTGGAGTAAATTTTCCTGCATGGGCTACTCCTGGGACACACAGAGACAATCTCACTTTCAGACATGCTCAGGGGACAACGTAGCATGCCCAAAGATCCCAGATCAGATAGATGGAACTGTAATGTGGAAATTGGATTATTTAAGCCTGAGTAAGAGGTGACTGTAACTTTCACAGTTCCATTGAGACCTGAAGTTCTATGAGGTTTGGGGCTGATCTTTACAAGAAGGTTCATAGACACTTAGAAGTCGATTATTTTCCACAAAGCTCAACTCTAGGGCTGGAGAGTTGGCTCAGCGGTTAAGAGAACTGACTGCTCTTCCAGAGGTCCTGAGTTCAATTCCCAGCGACCACATGGTGGCTCACAACCATCTGTAATGGGATCTGATGCCCTCTTTGGTGTGTCTGAAGACAGCTACAGTGTATTCATATGCATAAAATAAATAAATAAATCCTTAAAAAAAGCTCAACTCTAGATTCATGTTGGGTGTTCTTGTAGCCAACAACTAATAGTCACTGACACCACAATGTCCCAGTCATATAGAAAGAATCCCAGTGGCTTTTTGAAAGCAGTAAGACTTGAGTCTATTTCCCCCTGGGTAGCTTTTTGGCATCATAGGTGAGCTAGTTACAATATGTATAGGAACCCTGAGAATGTACAAGAATGTGGGTAGGTGGATGTGGGAGATGAAGAAGGTTTATAAAGTTGAATGTGAGGGTGGACATAGATACATTCTGGCCAAATTGAGAATAGAAAATACTACCTATTTCATGCCTCTCATGCCCCCCCCCTGTGTAACTTTAATCTGTGTGTGAGATAACAAAAAACATCTTCATCTGCTAATCCCCCTGCAATCCTATGCAAACTCACTATTGTTGCTATGTCAAAGCTTGTAAGGCCTAGTCCTAGTTATTCTGCCTGGCTCTTAGTGCAATTTATAAGGACCAGTAGCCCTATATTAGTAGTTCTGCCAGATAAATCATTAGAAACTATTTTGATATAAAACCAATTTCATCTTGTTAACTTTTGTAAGGAACAAAATAAAGTATCCCTGAGATGCTCTTTGAGGCCATTTATTCAGCTAAAAATGTTTTTAAAGAGTTGACGATTTGCTGGGTTCCTGGGGATCCAGGAAAGTGTAAAATGTGATGTTTTCTGAATGAGCCAATGCATCCAAAGAACAATAAAATCCTCAGGAATTACAAGGATACAAAACAAAAAGGTGCAAGCCCTCTACAGAAAGAGAGAGAGAGGGGGAAGAGGGAGGAGAGAGAGAGAGAGAGAGAGAGAATGGCTTTTAAAGATCAAGGTACTTCTTATCAACTTTATTTTCCAGCACCAGATTTGACAGCATAACATGGCTTCACCTTCCACATTTGGCCAAATGCAAAACCTTTAATGAAAATGTGTAGAATTATCAGATCTAGAAATATTGATAACATTTTAAGTTTTCAAGTTATAGATATTCATGGTAACATGATGATGTGTTATGCTGTGGGCTGTAGACACAAAAACCAAACATTTTTACATGAAATCTATTTAAAACATTAAGAAATATGTGAATGTCATGGAGTTCTGGAGGATTCCTGTTGCTCAAAATGTGAATATTCCCCTGATTTATTTGTTAATATGAATAGTAATATTTTGTAAAATTGATCATGAAAAATATATGTTTTAAGGTTTTATTAGTATATAATAGTATAGAGAAAGAAGATGACAGTAATAGAGTAGACTGCTTTTATTCTTATGCATAAATTCTATATGGTTTTCTAAACAGGTTCATAGAAAGAAACTAGAGATAACTGACTTTTAAATGGATAGCATGTATGCTGTTTAATTGCCAGGAAGTAATAAGCATTTCGAATTGAGTAAGACTGAAGGTTTTAAATTCTGTAGCTTAAACTTACTACTTAGTATAGATTTAAAAAAAAAATTTTTTTTTGAAGATTTCTACCATGGTCATAACTACTATGGGTGTGAAGGGGGGAAGAAAGGCCCTGTCTTCTCCTCTTGTCATCTTTTCATTCTTCTCCTTTCTGTTCCTGTGACATAAAGTGACATATCCAAGTGCTGGTCCTTCATCAGATGTTTTTATGAGCAACAGAGCAGAAAGCTGTAATATCTATTCATTCGTGATGTGTCATTCTGAATGTATTAGGGACAATTGACTTCACATGTCATAGGTAATTAGAAGAGTCACCTTCAGTTTCAGGTTATTTAAATCTGGCACTATATACTTTTAATGAGCCCACATATTGATGTCTTTCAGTACGTCTGAATATCTTTGCACCTTTTCCTTTTATGGTGG
>JANHMN010000016.1:17351840-17364550 GCA_030674055.1 Rhabdomys pumilio
GTGCAGGATGTGGTGAGTGACCGGAGAAGAAGGAGGCCTCTTTTTTTTTTTTCCATGAGAAGCAAATTTAACTTCCTATCCACTCCTTAATCTAACTTAGCAAATCAGATCATTTCCCTTTTCTGAAAAACTAAGAGATGACTGAACTTCACAGCTTGTGCCGCAGATTCTCAATAGCACATACTGTCTTAACAAAAGACAAGACAGAAAAAGAAGAGCTATCATCAAACAGCCTGAAATTCTGTACAAATAGCAAGCAGATGAACATAGCAAGAGAATCCTCTGGGGTCCTGCTCCAAATGCTCCCAGAACTGGGCCCCCTTTCCCTTCTTCCTGGTGCCAGTGGAGAGCTCTGCTGACCCTGGGTCTTCCCAGTCAAAACACACCTGTCTTCAAAGAGCCATATGTTTGAAAGCAGACTTCATCCCTCCATAGACCCAGTGGAGCTCCGGTCTGGACTACACATCTCTTAAATAAAAAGACAAAGAGACCCAGTCCTAAAGCATCAGCAGGTGAGCATCCTTTGGTATCCAGAAGCCTGTTTCCATAACCATTGGGAACTATTGTTGCAGTGAACAGAAGGAAGAGCCTTCTTTTTGATAATTTTTTGACATGTTTAAATGCAAGATCTGGAATATTAGATGGTAAGAGGAGTAACACTGGCTCCAGATGTGGTTATTTTAAAGGTCCTTCTTTTCTTTCTTCCTTCTGTTCTTTCTTTCTTTCTTTCTTTCTTTCTTTCTTTCTTCCTTCCTTCCTTCCTTTCTGGAGTTAGCATAAAAACACGTGTTCTACTGAAAGAGAATATGTTCAATTTTTTAAAAAAGTACTCCCTTTAAAAAACTGAATTTTGGCAAAATATTCATTAATTCTGACTAAAGAAGTAACCAACTCTTCTCATCCTAGACTAGATGCTACAGGGCATTTTATTTAGAAAAGAGAACATTCTTCACATTTCCCAGGGAGTGAAAAAGAAAATAAAAAGCATTACAAATGCTGTGTGGTTTCTTTCTAAATTAGTCCTTTAATGTTTTAAAAGTAAGTACAATGGACAAGCCTCACAGTGTGTTTTTCCCCCTCTGAGGAACGAATGAAGATCTCTGTGGCTAGTGATATTTTTAATTCAGCTCTGGATTTTCTCCAGGAAATCACTAATAATTGCTAATTGTATTTTTGTAAGTTAATGAAAGGACACATTCTTTCTTCAGTGCCTCCCTCCACTTGGGTAATTAATGATGTTGCTTCTCGACATGACAGAGTAAAGCGACATTACAGAGCATGGGGCAGCTTAGAAGGCTTCTGTGTGCGGTCCTACAACAACTGAGTATAAAGGCTAGTCATGCAACTGTCTTAAAAGAAACTATTTATTCCTTCTTCCCCTCCCCAGTTTCTCCTGCTTCGATTTCTTATAGCCAACAATGGAGCCATCGTGTGAAGTTTTTTCAAATGTAGATATGCACTGATATTGTGCATAAACAACCACATTTGCAAAAAGGATGTCAATAGAGTTTCCATAGAAACTTTCTGTATGAGATTTAATTCTATGTCAGTAAAGCAACCAAAGTCAATTTTCTGATGCAAGGTTACAGTTTAGTAGCTCCATCGAATTGGGTCTACTCAATAAATTTCCAGGTCTTTCTTGGGGTTGAATGGAAGTTTTTAATCTGGAGATGGACCTGCTAGCAATAACAAAGAAGAAAAACCAGACTATTGCATCACAGGGAGCTGGTTCCCCCTTCAGACTCTCAGGAACTAGGGGCTGGAGTATCATCATGGAAGCACTGAGCTTGATTCAGTTTACAAATGCCGCATGTTGCCAAGCAGCTTATAATAAAAGCTGTTGCAGAAACTTAAATACAGTTAGAAATTGTACTGGTTTAAAAAAAATGGCAATTGTGGACTCTCCTCTAGAATCTGTGACCTTTCCAGCCATAGGTAGTTGGCTAGGTTTATAATATCAGGCATAGATTCTCTCCTATTTAGCTGGCCTCCAATCCAATTAGACAGCGTTTGGTTGCCACAAAGACAAAGCGCCACTAGTGCACTGTTGGTGATTTCTTGCTGGGCTGATTGACATTGGAATGCATAGGCTTTGTGGCTTGTAGGACCATTGGTTGCTTTTCTCTCTTGATGGCTTGCACAGTACATTCTGATATTATGAGAGTCAGTCCTCGAGGAGGTTTCCTGATCAGTTCCATCTCTTCTCCTCCAAGCCTCATGCCCAAACGGAGTGGATTCTTCAGAAACAGGATCTTATTATTTTGAGAATCTCTTGGATTCCTTTAACTAACAACTTGAAGGGTGGTTTCTCATGCCTTCCATTAAGTCTTTGTTAGATAGCCTAAGTCTCTTTTGGAGGGAGGCGTTATTACCTCATGTGGCATGACTCCACTTAAACTACACACACACACACACACATATTTTAAGTGAGCTTATTTAATAATGTTTCCCTTTGCCTCTTTAAAGCATTCTTAGTGTTGCTCACTGCTACTTTCTCCCCTGCCCCCTGTGGTACCTTCTCTTCTCCCTCTTCAGTTAGAACCTGCCCCCATTTTCCTTTTCCTCCTTCAAAAACTTTTTTTTTTTTCCTTTTATCCTTCTCTGTCAACTTGCTTCTCCAGCACTCCCTGGCAGGCTCTCCTACTTTCCAGGTTTCTCTAGTTTCATTAAGTTAGGTGTTCAAATCCAATCTGGAGCCAGGAGCCACAAATAAGAGACAATGTGTGGCATTCGTCATTCCAGGTGTGTGTGTTTCTTCCTTCAGTGATCATCTCCAGCTCTAGCACTAGTAATCTGGAGGTTGATTGATTTCGTCTGGTTTATATCACTACATGGGACCACTCCAGTTCACAGTGTTTCCTTCCTGACACCTTGAAGGAGTGAGTTTTATTTGCCCTGATTATCCCTTTGATTAGAAAGTATATTTTGTCAGTGGCGCATCTCTCTCACCTAACTCCTGGGACACTCTATTCCAAGACATTGACTGTGACCATCTATCCACTGACAATCCACCTATCCATCCACCCGGCTCTAAAACCCACATGCTTCTCAGTATAAGTACAATCTCTGTGTAGCCACATTTTCCCTCGTGAAGATTGGGGTTGGATGGATATCTGAGGGTAGTCTTCATGTGTAAGGGACAGCCAAGAAAGAAATTTTTCTGCCAAGGAATGTAGTCTAGGAAGAGGAAGCAGAAAGGGAATACCTTGCAGTTGTTAAAACAAACAAACAAACAAACAAACAAACAAACAAGTCTCTGGAATCTAGGCAGACATGAATTAAAATCCTACTTTGTTGTTTCAAGTCTGTGAGACCTTGGCAAACTCACATCTGCCAAGCTCTTTGCAGCATACCAGTAGGCACAGTATGCTTAATAAACAAAATATATTCATGCTTAAGTCTATACCAAGGGACAGCACATGGAACGGCCACTAGTAAACAGGAATCTTAGAAGTAGATACAAGTTGTAGTTACCATCTTTTTTTCTTCTATTTCCCACTGTTGTTTGTCTTGAATAACGTTTGTTAGCTCCTAAAATGCCCACATCCCCCCACATATACAAAATCCTGAGCAAATGACCTTGGTTGTATGCTTGAGGAAAATTACTGAAAAACAATTATGCACTTGTCAAAATTAGAGACACCTGCCAAAATTTGCTCTCAGATTAAGATTAAGATCAATGCACGCCCTGATATCTCTCACTTCACATGCGCTAGAAATAGAAGATCATCTGGTCACTTCATGAGGACATGAGGAGGGTCACAGACAAGCTACTAATTTATTTTACTTACCAGCTTCTGCTCTGTGATATTACTCTCAAGGATGAAATACATGGAGCCCTGCCTCTGACTTTGAGCCTTTTCCCCAGTTCATAAAACCTTGCTGAGAAAAATTCTAACAGTTTGACACCTGAGAGGTTCAGAACTGTACTGAGTGTACAAAATGTTCTTTCACTGAAACCTATTATTGAAATAACAACAGCCTCTACAGTGTTAAGATACTACAGCAGGAGGCTGGACACACACACACACACACACAGAGAGAGAGACAGAGACGGAGAGAGAGATGGAGAGAGAGGGAGAGAGAGGGAGAAAAAGGGAGAGAGAGAGAGAGAGAGAGAGAGAGAGAGAGAGAGAGAGAGAGAGAGAGGAGAAGAGAAATATTGATTCTGAGGAATAGCATGCAGCCCTGAGAATTTGAGGGAGGAACTATTTCTCTAAGAATCCTCATTGCTCATGGTCTGTGGAATGTGTTTTAAATATTTTTTTAATTAGCAAATAGTTAAGTAGCTTTCAAGAATTCAACCATGATGACAAATCTTCCCTGTGGTTTGGAACACTGGCCAAGAAACATTAACAGCAGAACGGACAAAGCACAGGAGATGTGTTTATGCCTGGCTCCTTCATCCCACAGCCAATGTTAATGCAGTATGTTTGATACACACTTCAGTTAAGGCAGTAAACAAACTTAACAGCCCAAGAATAATTTGGATTATTTATTTTAACGAACACATTCCCACTGGGTTCCTACTGATTGTGAATTAATTTCACTCACATATTTCCCAAGGGGAATGTTTTATGAAATTATCATATGCAAATAGTTTGTGGCATATTTCCACTTTAGTTTATTTATTTTTTATGGGAACCAGTTATGCTATGGACTAGTTGTATGGCACACCAAAACTTAAAACTTGCTATTCTGCCATAAGATCATTAAAAAAAAAAAAAAAAAGGAGAAGAAGAAGCACTTGAGATTAGTTTGTCAGTCTTGTAAATAAATGATTGTGTTTTTTTCTTTCTGAATCTGAAAACCCAGAAGTATGAAGGTTTACTCTTTGCATATTCATGTTTGCTTAGTGACTCAGACAGGTATGGGAGGGGGGGTATCATCATGTGGAATAAATTGCAGTATTGTTAGTCTCAACATGCAAAGTTATTCTATGATACCTAATTTCAATCTGTTATGCCTAATTAAAGCAGTGATAAAATGAGAAATAGAGAATCTGAATTTTAAATAAATTTAAAAATATATGAGGATTTTAAAAGAACTTAATGGTGCAAACTTTCCAAGTAAAAAAAAACCATCGTGTTTAAAGGACCAAAGGAGTTTTCTGTGGTTCGTGTGTGACTGACAGCTGACCGTCTCCTAGTCAAGGAGTCTCCTGATGGACCAAGGCGGTACTTCTGTGTTAAAGGCAACGGACAGGGCTGCTCATCCATGCTGTGTGGGCTTTAGCTGCTACCTCTCAGACTTCATCTTCAGGGACCTAGAAAGCCCAGGACCTAGTCCACGCTAAGTTCACACTTAATATCTAAATACTCCAAAGTTTCTTGGTAAATTCATCTGTTTTGAGCACATTCCAATGCAGGATTGACAAGATCATCCATCTAAGGTCACATAACTGCACCTTTAACAAATATAGTGCTTAGAGTTGCTAATGGCTAAAATGAGAGATGGTTTTACTTGCCAACGTTATTTCCATAAGTAAAATAGCAAATACAAAGAATGTTGCTTACCAAAGTGCTGAGAGGGCTGATTCATTAGTCATCAAAAATATCTCTGTAAGATAATGAGTTTTGTTTCTGTGGATAGCCTAGAGAATCCCCCAATTACACATTATTTATTCTGTGTCACTTAGGAAAATCTCCACCTAGTCTTTATAGGTCAGTCATGCTGCGATCTCAGCCAGTTTCACAACTATTAGACACTGTCTTCATGGTGCTTTAAGTTGACTTATCTGCTCAAAAATATATATGATAAACAAAGATGTCTGGTAAAGATAAAAGGCACCAAGTCAGGCAAGTTGGCTCAGTGGGTAAAGGGGCTTGCTGTTTAGCCTGACGGACCTAAGTTCTAACCTTAGCACCCACATGGTAAAAGAAGTGAATCGACTCCTGCAAGTTGTCATCCTCTGACCTCCACATGCACACAAAATAAATAAATAGCATTTAAAATTAAAGAAAAGTGGCTCCAGTTCACTATCATCTGATATCTCGTGGATAATAGAAATGAGTTAAACACTCGGTGCTGGTGTTCTCAGGTTAGTATCTAGTCAGCCAATTCCCAGCTTCAGCTGAGGTCCTTTGTTCAGCTGCGCTCTACATAGGAATTTGATTTTCTCAAATTCAGAATAAATGTGGCTCGGAATCAGACATACAAAATTACTGCTCCCACCCCCACTCCACCTCCGTGGAAGCGACAGGACGGAGTGGAGATGAGAGGAAGAATTTCCAGGAAAAAGACATTGCCTCTTGAGAAGGTGCAGCCGCTGTTGAGTCCTCAGCAGTGGAAGAATCATCAAACAGATGAAGGCCTAGCTGGAGTAATTAAGGTAAACAGCTAATTAGAGGCTTTTGAAGCTGGAGTAAATGAAGGAAAGGAAGAATAAAGGTGAGGCAAGCCAACATGCCAAACCTGCCTGATAAATTGCCTGCCTGAAGCAGAGAGGCATGAAGCTCTGCCAAAGAACCAAGACTGGAAGTGTTCAGATACCCAGAAAGGATGGAGAATTACTGTTGTGTGGAGGGGAGAAAGGAGGCTGGCTGTGTGGGAGATTTATCTTTAACTTCTCCCTGGCTTTAAATGCCGTTCTTTTATGTGCTCTTCTCTTTATTCATTAAGCTATTGGGATAAACCACTTCAGACATTGGTGTTTTTATTTTTAAACAAAACAAAACAAACAAAAACTCAAACGACAACAGCCATTCATGGCCCCTGACTTAACTCTGATATTTCATCTTTACAGTAGTGCAAGACTGAATCATGTTCGATGGAAATCATGCTTTGAGGCTTGATTTTGTACCGTTTTGTGGGCTACTGATAGGTGGTACAATAGCCTCTTTGATGCTGTGCAGGGGCAGCAAGCCACAATTCTCACAGCTCTCAGACGATTCTGAGAAGAAACAGCCAACACTCTGTAGTAGACTGCATTGCTAAGCCGATACACTAGGTAGGATAAGTGTGCTAAATTCAATTGATGTTAAAGCATATTTATCGGGATCCAATCCTTTGTAAGTCAAGGAGCATATGTATGTAGCTGCTCTGTTCACATAAATAAACATCATCTGCCTAAAGCTTGATCTGAACATAGAAACAAGAAGGAAATATTTAGCTTGGCTCGGGCTATGACTTCATTTCCTCAGAATAGAAGATTATGCATCACATGTCCCCTTCAGAGATGACTCTCGGTTGTTCTGAGTGAGTACTGTCTCCTGGAATAGAGATGTCTGCTGGCACTGAGTCAGACCCTAGTCCGCTGCTCTATTATCCTTCCACCTCAAACCACAAAGATGTTACATGCTTAACTCAAGGGTTTTTACTTCCATCTATGAAAATAATGCAAACTCCCACAGAGCGTACAACTCGCTACATGGCCCTATTGTGTTCGGCCAAAGCATGCTGGAAATCCTACCCAACCCTGTTACATGGATTATAAGGAAAAGTTATCTGAGCCCATTTCCATGTCATGATTCAAGTTGCAAAAGATAATTTTTGTATGAAGTTCCCCCAAAGGAATCTGGAAGTAAAACTAGAGCCATCCATATGCCTGAGATGTATGGTGATAGAAATGTAGATACGACAGATACGTGCATACAAAAACAAATGTATTAGTTACGGGTGGTGGCATATCTTTAATCTCAGCTCTTAGGTAGATGCTTTAAGGGCAAACTGGTCTACATAGCCAGTTTCAAGCCAGTCAGGGCTACACAGTAAAACCTTGTCTTGAAAAAAAACGGTTGGAAATATTTTTTATCATTAAAAGTTGGAAAGCCAACCATGATGTCATAGATGTGTATTACCAAAATTTTAGAAGTTACAGCGGTAAGGCCATGAGTTTGGGCCAACCTGGGCTTAAATTAAGGAACATGAATGGGTGAGGCTGGGTATTTAACTCCCAGTACAATATTTGTCTCTGTGTTAGACTCCAAGTTTCATCAGCAAGATTGGAAAATATGAAAAATAACCTAAATGTCAATCAGTAAGGTAATAGTCAACTAAATCATAACGAATGTATACTCTGAGTCACACGTGTTTTATAATAAATTATGAGAGGTATGCATGGCAGATATAGAAAAATCACTAATATACAGAAATAGAAAACAAACCACAAAACAACACACACTGTGTGTGCACTGTATTGTAGATAATTAAAATTGAGATAATCAAAATTAAGTATTGCAGACATAAAATATGCATTCATAAGTAGGTTATAAAAGTTTGAAAGAATATTTCCTACAGCTGGTTACATCTGAGGCAAAAGTGAGACTGAGGTCAGGGTGACAAACTTATTATTATTTTTTTTTGTTCTGTTGATAGCAGGAGCTTTAAAGAACAGCAATGTGGGCTGTAGAGATGGCTCAGTTATTGTGTACACCTGTTACTCTGACAGAGTGCCCAGGTTCAGTTCCTAACACCCACCTAGTGACTCAAAGTCATCCATTACTCTAGTTCCAGGGACATCCAGAACCCGCTTCTGACGTCTGCAGGCACCAGACATGCACCTGAGAAAAACACACATAAAATGAATAAATCTAGAAAAAAAAAACAATTCTATTGCTTGCTTATATAAAAATTAAAGATTACCAGCTGCAGTTTCAAAGTTCCTTACCTGTGATAAATCTTAATCTCTTTTGTCTTGCTTCACCCCATTTGCTTTCTCAGTTTTCCAAACCTACATGATTTCTGTCCTCGAGGCATATCAAGTCTCACTCAGCGACCTTCAGAGTTTATAGTAGAACTCTGCTATGGTGGCCGACAGAAGAGTAATAGCGTTATAGCAGAACACAACTAAGCTGGCTTTCTGTGGTTACCAAAGTAAAATTCAACAGACTGGGTGACTGAAACAACAGAACCCTATTCTCGCAGCATTTGAGGCTAGAAGTCCATCCCTGATTCAACTGTTACCCAGTTGGTTGAATGTGACCATGTCCTGTATGTCTTACATTTTCTTCCTCTCAGGATGCAGGTCTGATTGCCTGTTTCTTCTCCCAGTTTCTTCTTCTTACAGTGGCATGAGGCTGACTGGATTTAAGGTCCATCCAAATGGTTTCAGTTTAACTTAATTGCTTCCTTAAGAGTTGTCAAAATGCAAACTTCGACAAGCGCATTCTGAGATAGAAGAAACTGGGGTTTTAAAGTATAAATTTGAATGAGCCAAAATTCAACCATGGCAATGAGCTGAGTATATATTTTTTCTTCAAGGGATTTCAGACTCTGCAGGGGAAACCGTAGAAATCTGGAATTGGCTAAACACAAGTCCTCATTGTTAACAAAGAGTTCCATGGACTGGTGAGATGGCTGAATAGGTAAAGGCACATGCCACCCAGGAGCCACATGGTGGAAAAAGAGAATCCATTCCCCCAGGTTGTCCGAGGATCCCACACCTCTGCCATGGTGTTTTCACACTGCATTCATATAGGTATGAAACCAACACACAAATAAATAAATGTAATAATTACTTTTCTTTTTAAAAGGAGAGATCTCCAGGTCACCTACAAGTTACTCCAAAGAACACACACACACACACACACACACACACACACACACACACACACGCATGCAAAGGTGGAGCACCTAGAACTGCTGCTCACTCACACAGCTATTTTCTATAGTACAGTAGAAATGGGTTGGGCTTGACGGCCGGACTCCAGCCCTTCATTCAGGATTCTGCCCTGTCAATCACCATCAGTTGTCTATAATCCAGTTTCTTACCCTGACTCAGGGTCAAGGCTGGTGGCTTGATTCGTAGAATTCAGTTCAAAATAAATGGAGAAAATGGATCGCGACAACAAAGGCACAATCTCCTACCCTCTGCACGTGAGCAAACTTTGAGAAACATTAAGTTTTGCCCTGTGACAAGCATGACACCTGATTCAAGTCGGGAAGATGGCCCCAGCCTATTATTGCAATCACACTCAAGAGTGTTTCTGGAGTTTTCCTTACCACTTGCTAAAAGCCACTTTGGGGGAGAGTAAGTCCATGCTAGAACATTGGCTGCTCTTTCCCGAAGACTTATGTTCAATTCCCAGCACCCACAGAACAGCTCATAACTGTATGTCACTCCAGTTCTAAGGGATCCAATAGCTTCTTCTGACTTCTTCAGGGACAGGGCATGCACGAGATGCACAGATATACATGCAGACAAAAATGCTCACAGACAACATAATAAATAAACAAATAAATACCCCCTTTAAAAAGGTATTCAAGACATTACGTCCTAAGAAAAGGCACTTCGGTACACCGTATTGTGACATTCTGTGGGTCAGTGTCTAGTGTATTATTTTAGGAACAGAATTCTAATTTAACACAAACAAAATATTTCATAATGGCTAACCAGAAAAACTTTAGATGATAATTATGAATAACAGGTATTAAAATTCAACTTCACGATTCTAGAACATCGGGTTATGTAGAAGTGTTGGAATATTAAGGCTCTTGTTAAGTTACCATTTAAGAAAAAGTGCTGATTTTAGCAATACCTACAACTTTATGAAAGATATATTCATGGTACATTCTTGATGAGGACCTGGGAACATGGAAACATGATGGTTTGCCATGGTGACAAGGTTATGGAAAAATGAGTCCTTTCAGTGACCCTTGAACACTCAGTGTTTCGGTAAGACACTAAAACAAAATGTTTCTACTCTATAGCACTTACCCTAGTCTTAAGTAAGGTATTTTAAAAGCTGTTCCCAAGGGGAAGGCTACTTCTGACTAATCAGAATTGGCCAATTAAAGCCCAAGAACAGCAAAATTTTTATACAAAATCATTTCTTAATGTCCTTTAATTCATCCTTTTTGTCTGTATGTACATGTTGTGCTTGCCCCCCCTCTCTCTGTCTCTCTCTCTCTCTCTGTGTGTGTGTGTGTGTGTGTATGCAGATGTTCAGGGACATGAGTGTGTTGTGGAGACCAGAAGTTGGTGTTGGGTCTTTCCTTCAGTTGTTCTGCACCTTGTGTTATTGAGGCAGGGTCTTTTGCTTGAATCCAGAACTAACCATCTCACATAGTCTAACTAGGCAGCTTGCTCTAGTGATGCATGTCTCCACCACTTGAATGCTGGAACTACAGGCAGACTGCCCTGATAGACCAGCATTAACTTGGGTGCTGCGGCTCTGGACTCTGCTCCCCATGCATGCAGGCTCAATGCTTACCCACTAAGCCATGCCCCCCAACTCTCAACTCTTCATTTTCTGCAATTGAAAACTTCCTGTTCATTTCTAAAAAAGACTTAAAAAAAAATTCTGTGGCATCAACATCTTCTTAAATCACCCTTGCATTTTTATATAAACTCTATACATAACCCCAACGTACTTGGGATGGAGTCTCAGGATTTCTGTCTGGAGGTTACTTCCTGATAAAACATTATAAACTTGCAGCAATGCTGTGCTCTAAGTGTGTGGTTGACACCACATCAGGAACCTTTTCTATAGAGTTGTTTAGGGAATATTCTGTCTAGGCAAGGGCCAGCCATCTGTAAATATTCTTTTTTTTTTTTTTTTTTAATTTTAAAAACACTTTATTTATCAATATTTGTATAAACACATACATGCATACATATATACATACACATATAAATGATAATCAAACAATAAAATGCATTCAAAAAGTATGGGGGGGTTGAGAAGAGTGGGAGGAAGGAGAGAAAGGGGAAAGTTAGTATTCATATATGAAATTCTCAAAAAGGAATCCAGTTTTTCAAAATGTTCAACAGATCAACCAACACTTCACAATATGAAAGCAAATATGACCTACAACCATGTAGAAGGACACCTCAACTCACTACAAACTTTGAAGTTCAAAATAAGATCAATAAAAAATTATTTCACCCAGCATACTAACACAAACCACAATAACGTTTTATAATTCAAAGTATTTCTGAGAACAAGAAAATAGATTGTCAGGAACTAAATCAGCAGAACCAGGGGTACACTGTGTGTTAAATTTTTTTTTGTTTGTTTGTTTGTTTTTTATCAAATCATAATTTTTACTTTTTAACACAGGGGTTATAAACACAAAAATGCAGAATGTGGGGAAGGGAATGACACAGGAACATAGATGTTCAGGGGGAGTACAGATATCTTTCAGAACAGAGTATCATCTGGATGAAGGTTTAGGGGTCAGATCCACAGGGACCCAGAAATTCACTCCTGGCCCAGAGCACTGGTTCCTTCCTGTTTCTGCTTGTTCACTGAGCAGATCTTGGACCTCAGCTCTAACCCCAGTAGTAACACCAATCCCAAACAGTTCTGACACAACCAAGATAATAGGAAAGACAAGGCTCCAGTCAGAGACAGCTCAGGTAACACCAAGGAGATCCAGATGGCTAAAGTTAGGCGCAAGAACACAAGCATCAACAACCCAGGGTACTTGGGTTCAGTAGAACCTAGTTCTCCCACCTTAGAAAGTCCTGAATTACCTGTATCACCAGGAAAGCAAGAGTCAGATCTAAAATCACTTCTAATGACGATGATAGAAAACTTTAAGAAGGACATCCTGTAAATATTCTTAAACTAAGTTACAATCGACCACTTTGTTTTGTTATTTCAGTCACCAGGCTTAAAGAAGCAGGGTTTCTTCTGAGCCAAAAAAGTTGCTTGTACTTTGTGATTTCTTTAGCTTATGCTTGCTTGTGGTCTCTGCCCCCATAACATTTTTTTTTGGCTCTCTCTCTCTCTCTCTCTCTCTCTCTCTCTCTCTCTCTCTCTCTC
>JANHMN010000016.1:17373654-17402884 GCA_030674055.1 Rhabdomys pumilio
ATATATATATATATATATATATATATATATATATATATATATATATATATATTCATGCTTCATCTCATGTGTGGGGAACATATAACGTTATATGTTTCTTTTCTAGCTTTGCTAATGTAATTAGAGAGCAATTATTTTCCTGTCCTGGCTTCTAAAAAAGAATTGTTTTCAAGGATCTTGTCTTTTGTGATTTCCCATTAATGCCTCATATGGAAGCCTCATGTTTAACAGTTTTGTATATACTAGAGACCCTTGCGTCCTTTCAATCTCTTTCGTTTCAAAATGGACATGTACAGCATGGCATGCGGAACCTTTCTTCAGTGACTACCTACAAACCCTTCGCCAGTTCGTCATTGCCTCTCAGCACTCTGCGGTTTACTTACATATATTTGTTATCTCCTTTCCAAAATACTTGTGATAATATAGGTTTCAGAATCTGGATTGCTTTTTTTCAGATTTTGAAAGTTTTGCACACATAGAGAGATACATCCTAAGGATGGACTCTAAGTCTAAAAATAAAAGTTGTGTTTCATAAACACATGACACATGAAGATAATTTTATACAGTGCCTTCAGTGTAATCATGTTTTAACTACAGCCAAGCCCGTGGGGTCTGGTGTGGGGTTTTCCCGTCATGACGTCATGTTCCTGCCTAAAAGGCTTCCAATATGAAGCACTCTTGGAGTTTTTATTTTCTTATTGCAGATGCTCTACTTACATTAAAAAACATTAATTGCCACCTCCTGCCTCATTACCTTGTTCCAAGGGAAGCACAGGAGGAGTCCTGGGTTTAGTCAGCCTTGGTTGCTCACCTCATCCTCTCTGAACTTTCCAAGAGCTTTCTGAAGCCCCTAGTGTCCTACCTCGCCCAAGATCCCAAGGTCTATCTCGTTCTATCCGAGTCCCTAGTACGATGAACTCCTTCAGGAAGGCATTGCTTTACTATGGAGTTAGGAGAGCTTTTGTGGCACTTTAATGCTGAAGAATTCGTAGTGACCTTTGCAGCTAGAAAGGAGTATGTTGTATATTAAGGGGGCTGTGCAATTGGGGCTTTAAGCAAAAGTCTTTTAACTTGTTAGATAGCCGTGTTCAGATGGCATCATCACAAGAAATGAATCTGGACTCATTTCTGCTATCAAATTCTGCACAATCAAGGCAATTGATCTGCCTCTACTACTGACTCCTGGGTTCTCATAGAAACTTTAAAAAATGTATTGAAGTTGTACCTTTTTAGTCAACTTGCAAGAGAAAAGATAAGATTAATAAAATTGAAAATACAGACAGTCAGGCATGATGGTCCACCCTTACCATCACAATGCTGAAGACGATAAAGCAGAAGGGTAGGGAGTTGAAGCCAGCCTAGGCTACACAGCAAATTCTGGTGTAGTGAGACTTTGACTTAAAACTCTAGTAAATAAGTAAATAACAAAAATTAAATATAGATATGTATATAAATTCTAGTTAATTGTGAGTTAGAGAAGTCAGAAGAGTTTTACATACATATAACCAATAGTAAAACTAGATTATTTTGGAAATAAAAAAGAATAAAAGTTCTATCAATATTATACTGCTGAAATATTTCAAGGCAGTAAGAGTTGTAATAATATTATTGCATTCAAGTTTCTTGAAGCTTTATGTGAAACCATTTAGTTTCAATCTCAAAGCTAGGACAGGCATGTACAAATCTAGCTTTGCATGCTTTCACCTTGGGAATGTATGTCCCATGTCAGTGTACTAATTATTTTTTTTTTAATAATGGCTCTTGGTTTAAATTTGTGATGATTGTGTGGAAAATGATGATATAGAAACTCTCTGCAAACATTCCTGTATATTAATTAAGAGATGGACATGGGTCTATAAATTCCAATGTGCCATTCTTTAAAGGAAGGAAGAATAATAACGCAAAGCATCGGTCAGTATAACAGACATCCTGGCACTTATAAAAGTTGCTTATACTCAGGCACCCACAAGGCCATGGCTGCCCCTACTACACTGCCATCAGCTGATGCTGTGCAAGTCCTAGAAGGGTTTGTCTTTAATGACTGCATGGGAGCTTCAACTGTGACAGAAGGAAGGCTAGATTACCTTTGCTATGTATAGGCCTGATCACTACTCTGAGCCCTCTACATGTTTCCAAAGGTAATTTTTCTTCAGCTCGTTCTTGACCTGAAATCAAACCTAGGCTTTTGATAATATTTAGAATCTCTTTGCCTAATGATGTTGGCACGAGCCTAACACAGTCTAGGCTGGACATGTTTAACACGCATTTCCCAGTGTTACGTTTTACCCTAGACATTCCTGTTAGGAGTTGACTGATGTAATAATTAAAGTATGCTTTATTGTCCTTCTCTTGACTTTGTATTAATTGTGCTCACTTTGAAGTTACACCTAGGCTACTTTATTTGGAAGGACCTCCCCCGAAACAATACCAAAGCACTCTCTGACTCTTACTTTTCATTGCTGTGACTAATACCTGAGACAGACAGTGTAACGGAAGATTCACTGAGGCTCAACATTTCAGAGGTTTCATTCCATAGGGCTGCCTCTGTGTCTCAGAGCTGCCGTGACCTGAACATCTGCAGAGAACACACGGTAGAGGAAAGTAACTTAGCTTGCGATAGTAGAGAAGCAGAGAGAGCAGAAAGAACATGGTACATCTTTCCAGGAAATGCTCCCAGTGACTAATTTAATCTAGATAGGTCTTGCCTTCTGACTTTCATTATCTCTCAATTAAACCAAAATATTATGACCCCATGAAGGGATCAAACCACTGATTAAATTAAGATCTTCAGAATCCAATCACTACCCCACAGCCCATCAGCTGGTAAGCAAGTCCTGAGTATATGATGATCTTATGGGAGACATTACATATTATTTGCTCATTTATTTCTATTTATTTGTGTATAGATGTGTGCCCATGTGCATCTGGGTCCCCACAGAGGCAAGAAGCAAGTACTGGATACTATGGAGTAAATTTACAGGCAGCTTTAACCTGTCCAATGTGGATGCTGATGACTGAATTTCAGTCCTCTGTGATCACAGCAACTGAACGATCTCTGCAGTCCTTGACATTTCTATTTATACACTCAGCTTCTTGTTACTTGATCTAATTCCTCAAATGTTTTGAGGTTTTTAGGGGGAGGTATATTTTCACACTGTGTGTCACTTTCTATAGAAATAAGTAGTGCTACACCTAAGAAGATGACACAAATCACTGCTGCATAATTAATTAGTCAAAAGGGACTAAAATACCTAAAACTGTACAGTTTATAAACATAAACATTAGAAATGCATTTCTGATAGCTTCCTAACTAGATCAAGAGGTTAGCATTAGTTTCTGGTGAGGGCCCAGTTTCTGTTTCTGCAACAGCACTGAAAGAATAAATGGTTCTTACATGGCAGAAGGAGAGACAGCAGGAAAAGGTACCTGGTAATTTACATCACCTTATAAGATCACTAACACCATTCATGAGGGTCCTGTGCTGGTATCTCAATCTTCTAAGTGGACATTTTTTAACACTGTCATGTCACATCAACATGTGGACATGGTCACACAAAAGCATCGTGAATCACACTTATTTTCTGCCACCTCCAACCTGAGGTGTACATGAGCCTGCACAGTGTTCACAAACAAACACACAACATTACTGTCTACCTTGTCAGCCCTTTGATTTGTTCATTAACTGGCACCTAGAAGGTTATTGATAAATAGTTATAGAATGTTAAAATGAGAAAGGAGAAAGGGAGGGAAGGTGGAGAGATGAAACTGAAAGACTGTTATTTGGCATCAGCTAGATAAGAAGAAGGGGAGGACAGGAAGGCTTTGCTTATGACTGCAGGATGTTAAACTGGAGTTGTGTGTGAGCTGAAAACCAAGGAGGACTAGGCACAGAGAGAACTAGCAGGATTCAGTCTTCAGTGCCTTGCAAAAGAATATGGACATCATCCTTAGGTTGTAAGAAGCTGAGGAACATTACAGTGCTTGTATTATATAAATATCATTCTCTCCTGGGTATGGAGTGGATTAGGGGAACACAGTAAACGAATTTTAACTTAATCGCAAGCCTAAATTACGAGGACCTGAGATCACAACAGTAAGCACATTTCAGAAACACTTTACACAATGAGCTGGTCTTCTGTTAAGGGTGAAAAAGGAAAGACAGGAGGATATTCTTCACACTGTCCCCATGGCCCTCCATCTAGGAGAGTCTGCCCTATGCTTCAGGATGCTCAACATAGACCAACAGATTTGCTGGGAAGAGGGCTTTCAGCTGGTATCTCACTTTGTACAGTAGTGAATATATCCCTTTACTCCTGTGCCTTCCCACACTGGGGTTCTTGTGTGCAGGATCATCTTCATAGGCTCCTTAATATCACTCACCTCTTTAAGTTGCACCTCGCAAATGCTGACTCAGCAGATATAGTCATAAGCGCACAAATGCACATATACAGGCACGCAAGTATACGTATGTGTGTAAAATAAAAACTAGTCTTAAAGAACTTAGCAGCGTAAGAAATGTAAAGATCCTGATAACGTGGAAATGAGAATTGATCCCACTTAAGGCAAGCACTTTTCATACCAGCGGGAGTTTTCTGTCCTAGATAGATGTTATTGAAACATAAGTGAACCACAAAGCTCATACTGCTATAATGAGTTTATAGAGGATTCACTGAAGTTAGCAAAATAAAAATATTAGCTTCATACTGCCAACATCGAATGCAAGTACAGTGATTTCATGTCTCACTTTCATATTTGACCTTGGAAACCTTTCTTTAAACCTTCTTTTGCCCTTTATTTGTCAAAGGACAAGAAAAAGAATCTCTTAGGTCTAGTTCAACTCCAAAAATAGGATTCTACCTTTCTATTCTCATGAGCTAGGCAGCATTTCACATACTAAAATTTAAGTTCAGAAAGGAATTTCCTTTGTTTTCTGTGGTGGTTTGAAATACGGTGGTTCCCATAGCTCATAGGGAGTGGCACTGTTAGAAGGTGTGGTCTTTCTAAGACAGGTATGGCTTTTTTGGAGGAAGTGTGTCATTAGGGGCGTGGGCTCTGGGTTCTCAGATGCTGAAGCCATTTCCAGTGTAGTATTAAGTTCCTGCTGTCTGAGAATCCAGATGCAGAATTCTAAGCTACCTCTCTAGAACTATGACTGCCTGCGCGCAACCATGCTTCCCTTCAGCATGAATGGACTAAGCCTTTGAACTGTAGGCTACCCCCAATTAAATGTTCTTCTTCATAAAGAGTCATGATACCTCTTCCCAGGAGTAAAACCCAAACTAACACAGTTAGATAACAAGAACCTTCCTCTCCTCAACCACTACTGCCAGAGCTGACCACCATCTAACTGATGAAACGTGGGACTCAATTATTCTCTTAAAATACAGAATAATTATATTTTAATGAATTTTTATTTTTCCAAGATGAAAAACAGTATAATTTTATTTTCATTTCCTTGGTAACCTGAAGTGAGGGTTAAAGCTGTAGAAGTTTAGTTTTGTTGCTGCTATTGTTGCCGATTTGAGCATGTGCTGGATAGTTTTATGTTAACTCAACACAAGCTAAAATCATATAAGAGGAGGAAACTTCCGTTAAGAAAATGCCTCCATAAGATCTGCCAAGGTTGCAGGACGTTTCTTTTGTAGTGATTGATCGTGAAGGGCTAGGCCATAGTGGGTAGTTCCATCCTTGGGCTGCTGGTCCTGAGTTGTCTAAGAAAGCAGGTCAAGCAAGCCATGAAGAGCAAACCAGTAAGCAGCATTCCTCCCTGGCCTCTTTATCAGCCCCTGCCTTCAGATTCTTGTTGTGCTTGAGTTCCTGTCTTGACTTCCTTCAATGATGAACAGTGATGTAGAAGTGCAAGCCAAACAAACCCTTTCCTCCAGAACTTGTTTATTGGTCATGGTGTTCATCACAGCAGTGGGAACCCTAACTAAGACAGGGTGATTTTTTTTTTTTTTTTTAGAAAGTAGATTTTGTAATAGAAATATTGAGTAAAACATAACTACTGTTAGAGGTAGGGTAAGTTCTCTTAGTTGTTTTTTTTTTTTTTAATTCAGAAAATAACGTAGATGTTTATATTGTTATTTACATAAAGCGAATAATTAAAAAGATTTAGCAAGGATACTACATGTATGTATTGGTGATATTGTAGAATATCACCAAGCTGGAAAATAACAGAGTTATTTTTTTAATATGTGACTGATAAATGTCATGTTTTTAAAACAAATCCAAGCAAAAGATTCACAATAAAGTTAAACAAAATGACTGAAACTAAGACCAACCCTGACTCATCACTTGTCCTGTTGTGGCCCCATGCTCCTTTCCTACACTACAGACACTAGCCATGTTACAGTCTTCCCCAAGACCTCTTTCCTAAGATTTATCTTCCGAAAGAAATGTCACGTACTCTGGGAACCTCAGATAAATGCTCAACTACTAGCGAATGCCTAGCAATCTGGCCCAAGCATCTCACCAAGCATCTTCCAGGGCCTCCAGGGCCTCCAGGGCCTCCAGGACCTCCAGGGCCTCTGACAAGTCCTGCATCATCAGTCATAGAGACCTGTGTTTCATTTCAGCAAGAGCCAGGATGCATTTGGGAGCACATAGAAATCATGCCAGCTCACATCACTGCAGCTGAGGTGGTAATACAAGCAAGAATGGACATTGTAGCTCATAGGCTACAAAGGTGAAGTTTCACTAATATTTTTTTTTCTAAATGAACATCAAGTTAAACAATGCTCTAAATTTGTATCTCCAACTCATAGATTCACACAGCAATCAGATCTCATCAGAGACATTTTGTTGTACAGTGAGTGGACAGCAGCTGATACAGAAACTTAAAATTGGTCAAAGTACAAAGAGCAGGTGTCACTTGAGTGCTTAGTCACAAATAGGACATCTATATCATACTCCTTCTCCATGGATTAGGGACATTGTGGGAGACAGAGTAAAAAGGTTTTAAGATCCAGAAGTCACAAAGGTACCAGAGTCAGCAAAGCAATTTTTTCTGGGCATGGCAGGATGGTGCACACATGACGTCATAATAGCTATACAAGGCCCGCATAAAGTATAGCCAATCAAAACTCCAGCATTGTGTTTGAGGGAGTCAGGGGAGGTACTTATGACAAAGAGCTGTTGATAACTGATGACTTCTAGGAAACAGAAAGTCGTTTTTTTAAGGGTATGACCCCTGATAGGTTAACCAGTGCTTGGGTGGATATCACAACAACTTTGAGTATACAGGTAATATAAGATGAATAGCATAGATTTTAAAAATGAAAGAGTGAGGGCCAAGAAATTGGAGAGGAGCAGAGATATTCCAAGGATTAAGGAAGAGTCATATGAGGTTGTAGGACCCCAAAGGGCTGCTGTGCCCTGGCTGAGACTTTCCATGTGCTGCTGTCTGCAAAGTACTTTCCAGCAGCTCTTGTAACAACTGAGCATTCTGCGGGAGAATATCCTGTTGTAGGCTTGATGCACTGGGCAGGAACTTTCCGATTGATGGACCATTGCCCCCCAGTTGAGTTCCTATTTGTGTTTTTCTCTCCCCGGTTTGGTGTATATATTGAACCTGCTAGGTAAAAGCTTTGGCATTCTCTTTTGACGAATGACCTGAGTCTGTGTCTTCCTTTAATCCCCCAGGCCTATGCCCAAGCTCAATACCATGGTGGCGCAGGCGCCATCACAGAGTCACAGGGAAGAGAGGGGAGGATGAATATGATAAAAAAAATATTGTTTATGTGAAATTTTTAAAGTATTAGTAATAATATTATATTCAAGTTTAACATTATATGTAAGTTTAACATTAAAATCTTTTCAAGAACATATGCCCGAACCACATAGTGGCTTACAACCATCTGTAATGGGATCGATCCAATGCTCTCTTCTGGTGTGTCTGAAGACAGCTACAGTGAACTCATAGAAATAAAATTGTAAAAAAAGAACATATGCCTGAAAAAGATATAAGAAATATAACAAAATGTATGACTAAGTACAATTGCTTTATGGTTTGTACCAGAAAACATTCTCATTTAGGTAATAAAGATCTCAAGAATAAACATCATATATATAGCACTATGCGGTCTCAAAGTCCAAACGTCCAGTTACAGAGTACCCACCCTCAAGGGAGTCTCAATTCAATAAGGTCTAAGACACTCAAACCAGCCAGGAGTACAAATAGAAATGGAAGTCATGTCTTTTCAGAGAGGGAATGGGATAGTGTTACCCCAAGACACTGAGGAAGTGATAAGCATCCTGACTTGAAACTAGATGTCCCCGGGAAATTAGTGAGTAAGGCATTTTAGGAATGGAATGTCCAAGCATGGAGACGAGTTGCAGAAGGGCAAGTCACCAACCTTGGTGGGAGCTAGTGATATTGAGAAACTAAGAAAATGAACCTGACCAATTAGGCAGGAATGACGATCAGTAGTGTGGTCTGAGAAAAGCTACCTCATTCTCACTAAGGGATGGCAAAATGTAATCATGACATAACATAGGCCTGTCAAATTGGGAGAATAGTAAACTTAGTGTATGTCCTCATTCATCACTTAGTCAAGAAATCTTAGTTCCTCTAAATCATGTCCATGTTACCAAACTGCTCTAGAGACATGTTTCCATAGCTGGTGGGAATGCAAATTTTAATGCTGATGATATAGTTTCTCTGGGATTCATCCATTGAAACCCAATGTCTAATGGATGAATGTTAAGACATAAACCATTTGCCTGGCAATTAGGGTCTTTCTGGGACAGGGCTGATGAAGCCTATGTATCCCTTATATAATCAATGGACATGGGTGGTGACATCATTAGGGAATAGTCTCTCACAGAACAATGGCCCTATAGGTTCTTTGGTCTTAAGCTTTTCAATCTCAGAACTGTGAGCAATAAATTCCTGTTGCTTGTGTACTACATAATCTAAAGTATTATGTTATAGAAGCTCAGATAGACAGAGACAGCAGTGTGAACTGACAGGAGATTAAATTCCTAAGCTAGAGATCTCTCGCTTGCTAAACATATAATTAAGAATAACAGCTACCATATGCCAGGACTTTGTTGCTCCAGAAAACACAATATTAAACTCCAGTGTAGAACTAATAAGTTATAAATGTTATTCCAAGTGTCCTCATGCTTTCTAAGAAATCTTAAATGTTTGTGCCAGATACTTAAATGAGTAGATACATAATTTCCCTGATTTTTTTTTGGTTGTTGTTTTTTGTTTTTCATTTTACTTCCAATTATGATTTTTTTCAGTACCAAACTTGGTTATGGCTATGGGAATTTAGACACTTAGGAGATTAGTGTTTTCTGAACAGTTATTTTTCCATAGGAATTTGAGACCTTACTAGCCACAGGCTAATCCCACAGAGAAATGATAATTTTAGGAATATTCATATAGGGAAAGACACTAGATATAGATCAGAAACGCCCAAGATATCTATATGCTTTGTATTCATCTGAAACAAGAAATAGAACAGTAAAAATGTACCTCCTTCATCCTTTAAAAAATATATTTACACAAAGAAAGAAGAAAAAAATCAATAGACTACTCTCAATTAGAGTCAGTGAAGATAAAGTTCTGGGTTAACACGGCGAGTTAAAAAAATAATAAAAGCTGCTTGCTGAGGTGTCATGACCCCCATCTGATTGTTGAGCTCAGCTTTTCCATTCTAAATCCCTATTTTCTGTTTATAACTTTCTCCAAAATGTTCCTTTTGACCTTCGAGTCTGATAGTTCTCTTGCCTGGTCTCAATCCAAAGGCGAATTTATTCGCAATTTGAACTAAATCTCTTCAGTCATTTCAGTTACTTGAGTTTGAAGAAAATACCTGCTTTGTGCTTGCAGAGATTGTTCAGATTTTTTTCCATGTTCAAATAGCTTAAAAATGACTTTGTTTTGAAGCGGTAGGATTGGCATGGTTATACTGCAGATTCAATTCAAAGAGAATTGGTAAAGAAATTTGGATTGAAGACCAGAAATGATGAGTCTCCATCACATATAGGCACATACAAGCAAATTCTCATGACTTCTCTCTACTTTCTCGAATCTGTTTGTAACAGTGGTCACAAGGAGATTGGCAGTAACTCAAAGGTCAAATATTACCTCCAGCCCAAAAGTCATGAAGATGCATGTTTGACTTTTAAACATATAAAAAATAATCCAACCATGCCAATTTTCAAACACATAAAAGAGATTTATTAATATATGTTTAATATAGATATTAATTGTTAAAAAAAACATAACATCTGCACATTAATACACTAAGAGTATCCATATAAATTTTGCTACAGTTTAGGGCATGTGCTTCTAAGGTTCTCAGCATCTGGAATCCCCTAGACTCCAGCTCACCTTTTCTTCTGACTATTATTCGTGACTGAAGTTAAGCTATGTCCAAATGCCATGGTTCTGGAGATGAACAAGACAAGTTCACACAGTCAGGGAAAGTTCTTACATATTGAGAGTGAATGTTAGGGCACTGAAATAAGGTTCTCAAACTTTCCATGCTTATCTTTCAAATGGAGTACATAATTCACCTTATCAATCTTTCCTATTAAATAAAAGACCCCAAATCAAGTATTGATCTGTCAAAAGTATAGAAATGTCAACAACCCAAAAGTCAAGTTATACAAATCAGTTATTTGGACTATTGAACAAATTCTAACCAGTTGGAAGTCAGAGTCTAGTCACTTCTGAAAAGAACAACAGTTACTTGGGAGTGTATGCTGTACGCTAAACTCTGTGTCAGGTCCTGAACTCCGTCCTGTATACTGTGTGCTAAACTCTATGCTAAGTCTTGGTCCTCTGTCCCAGGTTCGTGAAGGCAGGAATCTCATGAGAACTTCAGAACTTATCATATACTTCTCAAACTCAAACAACTATAGAATACAGTTGACCTATGCCAGCCTTAAATTCCAAGTCCACTCATTTCCTGTGAAGCTGAATTGAGACGTTGTGGCTGATATCCATGTAGTTCAGTGGAATGAATAAAACTCACCGTTGGCTTCTCTTTGGGGGATAAAAGATCTTTCTTGGCTGTGGCATCCAGGTGGCCAAGAACCATAAAAGATATAATTACAAACCTTTTTTTATTGGGAATCAAAGTAAGAAAATCTTGTTGTGTCATGTGGGATTATTGGCTCTCGGAGGCCTGCTCTTTTCTGAAGAGAAACAGAGGATGGAGTGGACCATGGGAAAGAGGAAAAGTGGGCGGGGGAGCTAGGAAGAGTGGAGGAAGCTGTAGTCACGATGACTGTATGAGAGAGGAATCTATTTTCAATTAAAAATAGAGACAAGGGTGCCACACTCATGGACACACAGTGGACAGAACAACAAAGACAGGATGGAAAAGAAACAGCATGGCAGTTCAGAAGAGAAGTTACCCATGTATCAAACAATCGGAACAAGATGTTCCTGTAACTTTTAAATAAAACTTTCTTCTCCAATGATGAGAAACATTTTAAGTGTAATGCACAAAAAAAGAAAATATAATAAAACTTGAAGAAAAAAAGATAGGTTTTTCTCTCATTTAGTTTTTTAATGTATATATTATACTGGAAGAAATGTAGTTTACATAAAATTTTTGTAGACTAATGATGAGTCTTATAGAAAAAGCTGCAGTGTGTTACTATCAAAGTCTGTCCACAAAGGTACTGCAAAGTGTGTGGAAAGGATTTCTAATGGGGACAACACTCATCTCAATGACATCAGTTGCAATGACCTGCCCAGAGTCTTTACAGGGCAGAATAAAGATATCCCTCTCTTTACCTGACCTTTGACATTTCTTATTGGCATACCTCCCATAGATGAAGAAGATTCTTGAACAGTTCTCTGAGAACCTGAGGCGTGATGCTCTCCATAGCACCTAACATGGCACTACCGGTCTGTGGTAGTTTGGATAAGAACAATCCCATAAGTGCAAATGTTTAAATGCTTAGTTGGAAAGAACTAGGAGGCACTGCCATGTTGAAGATGGTGTATCATTAAGAGAGGGTTTTGACATTTCAAAAGTCAATGCCATTCTCAGTTCTCTCTGATTTGTGCTTGAGGATCAACAGGTGAGCTCTCAGCTGCTGCTCCAGTGTCATACCTACCTGCCTGCTCCCACCATGATGGTCATGGTTCCAATAGTTCTGTCTTCTATAAGTTGGCTTGGTTGTGGTATCTTATCACAGCAACAAATAATAACTAACACACGGTGTCCTTATTTTCTGTCTCCTCATTCATTAAAAGGAAATCATTTCTCTCTCCTACCTTCCATATACATTTTACTTTGTTGTTGTTGTTGCTTTGTTATCATTTTAGTTTATTTGGAATCATATGAAATAACATATTAAAAACCCCCATGAAATTGCAAAGTGCAATGCAAATGTATATCATGACTTAAATGGTATTGTTATGCTATTTAAGACACTATAATAAAAAATATTTTGCTCTTCCTATGCTAACTGAAGTTCCTTTGAGTTTGATCAGCTAGTGACTGAATTTCTGGCTAACAAATCTTACAAAAATGTTTAAATGACTGATCACTATAAGAACTGATAGCAGGACACTGAGAGAACGTGACATGTTAGGTCTTCAATACCATTCAATAACAGGCATTCAACAATGCTTACTGGAATTTTTCCCTAAATGTTCAACGTGATTTTGTGGCTCATAGTTATGAGAAGATTGAGGCTGTCTGAGGCTGCAGAGAAAATATGAGGAGTGCTTTCAGAGGGATTCAACTGAGCTCCAGGACAAGGGGATTGTTCTGCAGCCTTGCTAAAGCCTGCGCATGCTCTACAGAGAGCTACCAGATGTAAGTGAGGCACCTGATAGTATGGGAACTTTTCAATTCCCAGGCCATTTTTTTTTATTGTTATGGTGCTAGAAATCGGTTCTAAATGGTTACATATTTTTATTAACATTTATCTAATAATTAGTGCCAGGTCACCTTTATGTTTTTTCTCTCCACCATAATGAATCTTTACTCCAACTGTATAAAAGCTAACATTGTATCCACTTTCACACTTGAAAAACTTCAAGGTTATTTAAGGTGTTAAAAGAAGTGAAGTAGATTCAAGAATAACAGCTAATGGACCTCAAAGTGGGACTTACAGTCAAGGGCAGGCTTGTTAATTGGTCAATCTTAGGAGCTGTGATGAAGGGTTAGGGAAAGAAAGGAAGCCTTCATTTCTCTTCTGTAGTCAAATCAGCTCTTCAAGTTAATAAAATAAGAATCCCAAATTAGCCCTTATTTTCTTGGCATAGAAGTATGACTATTTTTTAGGTTAAACTTAGTACTTTTCATATTATCTTCATTAATTTATTTTTGAGAGTAAAATTTAATTACATCTCTTACCTTTTCTCATGTACTACCTGGTATTCTTCAAGTTTATGGCATCTCCTTTTACTAACTGTTATTGCATATGTATGTTTACATACATATATATTCCTAACTATAACTTGTTCAGATTGAATAATATTACTTGTATGTATGTTTTCAGAGCTGTCTGACGGTGGACAACCAGTCCACGTGCTCTTCCCTAGGGAATTCCATCTTTCCTATTCCCAAGTGTACTTAGTTACCTAAAATTCTTTGTATAGAGTTGAGGCTTCGTGGGCTTTTCCCCATCCAGTTTGACATGTTTGTTTGTGGTGTTTTTGTTTGGATGATCTTTGTTCACTTACGTTGGTGAGACTCTGTGGGTGTATCTTCTGCTACTACTAGGAGACACAATCTCACAGCAAACTCCCTGAACCTATGATTTTTTTTGTTTTTTTTTTGGGGGGGGGGGGTTTCTGTTGTTTTTCGAGACAGGGTTTCTCTGTGTAGCCCTGGCTGTCCTGGAACTCACTCGGTAGACCAGGCTGGCCTCGAACTCAGAAATCTGCCTGCCTCTGCCTCCCAAGTGCTGGGATTAAAGACGTGTGCCACCACTGCCCGGCTGAACCTATGTATGATTCTTACAAGAATTTTTGCTCTGTGTACTGCAATATTCCCTGAGCCTTAGGTATCGCAGTGCTTTGTAGATGTGTCCACTGGGACTTGGCTACACAACTTTGCATTTTGATGGGTTTCGGGGGGGGGGGGGTTGTTTGTTTGGTTTGTTTTTAGGTTTTGGTTGCTTTGTTTTGTTTTGTTTTGTTTTGTTTTGTTTTGTTTTGTTTTGTTTTGTTTGTAATGGTCTCTATCTGTTGCCAAGAGATGTTTTCTTGATGAGGCATCAAAACTACACTTATCTGTAGGTTCAGAGATAAGTGTTTATAGATTGTTGTTTATAATGGCCCCCATAAATTCATAGATTTGAATGTTTTGTCATGAGAGAGCTGCCATGATGAAGTGAGTGTGGTGGCTTTGTGGGGGTAAGTGTGCCACTGGAAGGAGGATGAGCTTTGGGGTTTCAAATGCTCAGGCCAAGCTCAGTCTCTCTCTCTCTCTCTCTCTCTCTCTCTCTCTCTCTCTCTCTCTCTCTTCTAGCTGCCTGCTGATCTGGATACAGAACTCTCTCAGCTACTACTTGTCTAGCACCGTGTCTACCAAAAGCAGCCATGCTTCCCACTGTCATGACAGTGGACCTGTAGGCAAACCCCTGTTAAATGCTTTCATTTCTAAGGGTTGTAGTGGTAATAGTATTAGGGATTGTGATGGCTTAGTAAATTAGTGCATATAAATTCCCCAACAACTCTGTTTTTACCAGCAGTGACTAGTTGGTCTCTAGTACCAAGTATTGTATTCCTCGTGTTGAGTGGGCCTTAAGTCCAATTAGAGACCTATTGGTCACTGCAAAGGTATGAATGCCACTACTCCACCCTTAAAGTTATCATGCCATGCTGGCCATTGATGTGGTTCAGAGGCTTCATAGCTGGATAGAACTATTGCCTTCTTCTCTCTTTTGGAAGCTTGAATGGTACCCTCTGGTACCATGAAAGCTAATCCCCAGAGAGGGCACGTTCATGTCAGTTCCTGCTTAAGAATCTCTAGATCCTGTTTCTGAACTATGTGGTGTCTTCAGCAATAAGGGTCTACCTTCCACATCTGGACAGTGGAGGAGGAGGGTGGTAACTAAAGGCAATAGAAGCAGGCTGTATGTTTTGGGAGTCTCTTATACAGCCCTGGCCAACAACTCAAAAGAGGGCTTCTCATATGTATTGAGGTTTTTTATTAAGGTGGTCTTTGATTCTTAGAAGCAACACCATCATCAAAGATGAGTAAAGTGCAGCAAAACTATATATGTATTAAAACTATGTATATTTTCTCAGAGTTACATTTATTATGGGCTTAAGGGCTTTTGAGTTTTGTTTTGGGTTTTGTTTGGTAAATAGTTAGTTCTGGCTTTTTCAGATATTTTTAATGTTATTTTGCCCCACCTACTTCCTTCTGCATTTACCTCCTTCTGCCTTCCCTGGGGACCCTCCCAGTGCACGCGCACACGCACACACACACACACACACACCTCATTTATCTGAGGCTATGTATTCTCTATTGTTGGGGTCCTGAATACTGGTGCACCAAGTTATAAATAACTTTTGATAATATTTAAAAGTAATAGGAGATCCATCACATATATTCCCAACATATGATATAAAAAGGAAACTTACATAAAATGTGGTTACCTGCTATACTTGAAGCAGAGATTTTCCCTATAACAGAATTTCCCTTGTAACTGGCAGAGTAGTTCGTGTCTAATCTACCAAGATCAACTGAAACTTCCTTTTATCAAAAGTTGAAAGCAAGAAAGATAGGAATGAAGGGAGAAAGGGACTTGTAATTAACAAAATTAATTCACAGAATGATGTCTGTGGCATATTATAAATGAAATGACCAGATCTCTGATTTATATATGGTCTGCTATGTGTAAGCCAATTTTATCACCTTAGCATTCATAACAGCTGCTAGACCATGGGCCTACCAGCACAGGTGGCTACTGAGTTTAAAAATGAACAAAGAACGAGCATAGGCAGCATGAAAGTTACAATAGGTTTCTCTCTCTACTGAGAGAGAGAGAGAGAGAGAGAGAGAGAGAGAGAGTGAGTGTGTGTGTGTGTGTGTGTGTGTGTGTGTGTGTGTGTGTGTGTGTTTTCAAAAAGAGGTGATTTTTTAGTTGACCATTAACACCCCCTTCCAAGGAACGTCTAAATTCTTCCAGACCCTGGGAGGCTCACATTCTCATTTAGTCACACTTAACTTTTTGTACCATTCTTAGAATACAGTATCCTGCCAGAGCAAAATATTATTTGCTGAGCACATATTAATAAATGACTTCTTAAACAACCCCTGAATCTCCTGAAGCCCGATTTCTATTGTTCAAGGTTGATGCTGCGATTGCTACTGTTACTCTATTTCTTCCTGTTGTTCTGCATGCTGGGTTCAGGCCCCCAGGCACGTCTTACTCACTAATTTATGCTCTGTACCTTTTCGTAAAAGAGTCAAGGATTTATATTTAGAAAGCTGGTACAAATCTTCCTATCAAATATCTGTGGTACCTGTGAAAAGTATACCTGTGTTTCCTCTTATGTAAAGTGGGTACAGCAATAATGTCTATTTACCTTCTTGTATCTTTACTCATTTTTGCTTATCTTCTATGGATTACGTCTTCCTGTCGCTAAAAAATATCTTTGCCTGAAAATTAATGATACAAGAGTTGTTTTCACATCTTTCACTGTCATGAGACACTTGCAGCCCCTACCAAATGTCATACTATATTCAATCAAGGGGTCTTTTTGTATTGTCACCTCAGCTTTCATCGATTTTAGATTATAACAAACATCTAATGGGGCATGTATAGTTGTATTTTAACCAGTGTGAGACAACATTAATCAATATTCAGATGCTACACATTGTGGGAAGGATAGTACCAGAAGTTAGCTATTATGGAGAAGCCATGAAAGCCGAAAAGGAAGAAACATGCAAAGTAGAGCATCAAAGTTCAGCAAAAAAGAGGCCTTTTCATTAATTAAATTCAGCCTTTATAATTTCATTCATGCATACAATGCATTCTGATTACTCTCGTCTTCCTCCCACATTGTCATGCCCTCAACGTCATCACTACAAATCCCAATCTCACATGCATAGCTTCTTATTGTCTTCTTACGTATTGAATTTAACCAGGTGGCCATGGCTTTAGAACTAACTATTTGAGCCTGCTGGGCTCAGCAGTGAATACACAACAGATGGCAACGAGTCCTCTAGGATCCAGTAGCCAATAGTTCACCAGGGAGAGGTAGCGCCCCATAAGTTTCTCCCTCATTTATGACTGATCATTAACAGGACCAATCTTGTGTTGGCCCAATAGAGATAACCATGGCTACTATAAGTCCACTGTTGCAATGGCTGTGCCATACCCAGAAGACTGTCTTCTCCCTATATCCTACCCTCTCTTCCATGACATCCCCACAACCTTACCTGTTTAAAACTGAGCACTCAGTTATCGCTTGAAAAGCCACATGTCTTTTTAGTCACCGATATTCACTGCAAAACGATGTTTAATGACTAACTCTGAGAATAGAATTTGTCTATATAAACACAGTTAATTAGAAGGCCACTCAATGCCATGACAATTGAACAACAATAGTAAGTTCCTCTCAGGACCATGACTTCCCCAGTCATGTGTTTGTTACTGGATTTCTAGTGCCAGGAATAGATTTTCTCCTGTGGAGCAGATCTCAAACCCAATCACAGAGAGCACCCTACCTCCTTTTCCTACTTATTTGTTTAGCTAATACTAGTTAACAGCAACAATGGTAACAATTACAGCAATGCCTAGCATTTCACAGGCACATGGAAACTAGCCATGTCCCTGATTTGTCTCACTTCATCTAAGTCTCACCATGACTCAGTGATATCAGGCAACATTATTTTACAAATGAAGAATTTGAAAGCTAAGAGCATACATTACTTGCTCATGTCATTCTAGTAATAAATCATGGCAGGCAGAGCTTTGAAGCCAAGTCAGCCTAATTCTAGCTTATATTTTAAAGATTACAGGAATACATGATCATACCTGGCCATCATGTGTCCCAACTGCAAATTCTACCAGCACGGTCATTGTAAGTTCGAGTAAGTCTGGGGGAATGAGCTTCCTGTGTGCTCCGTAAGCAGATCTCAGCAGCAGGTCATAACATGGCATCAAGACACAGGAACACACAGAGACTTGGCCAACATAAAAGCAAAAGTCAGCCTAGTTCCCTTTTCTTAAGGTGTTCCAACAAAAGCCTCTGTTGCAAACAAAGAAATAATCTGCATAAAATAATCTTTATTTATGGAAAAAGTAAGAAATGCAAGGTCTGAATGAGGGAGCAGAAATCCACACAGAAAGCACGGGGTGGGGGCAGCTTGCACACAAATGCACACATAGCAGCAAGCATGGCTGAGCCAAAAGCTGAGTTTCCCAACCAGCACCAGGGACCTGTATGCAAGTGAAGTGGTCAGATGGGCCGGGGATAGCTGAGCCTCTAGCAGGCTGAACACCTCCATCTAGATGCAACTTGTCCTGGATCTTTAAGGAAAGCCATGACAAAAGGATGTTAGCCCCACGGTCCAGAAGAGACTGACTGTGTCAACTAATTTCAGGGTACAGTCCAACAAGAGAACTGCCACTTAGACATTCACTTTGTCAGCCACCTCTAGGCTGGCAGACAGCACAACCATCTGACACTGTAATATTGGTTCCACAAAAGCATGACACACAAACTAATTTGTCACAGTTGAGGGGTGTGGCAGGTGAAGAAACAGGAAGCCTTATAGAACGCATGGTTATCTGTTCTCACTCTGGGTAGATGTTTTAGTTAGCTAGGGTTAACGTTGCAAATTATCGCACACTGTATGACTTAAGACAACAGAAGTTTTATCTTTCAGTTCTAGGGGTGAGAACTCCGGGGTCATGGCGTCAGTGGGTAAAGCCTTGATAAAGCCTCTGGAGAAGAATCCTTCATAGCTTCCTCCATTCTTCTAGAGGTGTCTAGCAGTCCTTGGTCTCCTTTGGCTTGCAATTCCATCACCCTAGTTTCTGTCTCCATCATCAGTGCACCCTCTGCCCTACGTCCACATGTCATTGTGAGTCCTCTCCTTTTTTAAAATAAAATGAAATAAAATGAGGATTCATTGCTTGGATGCAGAGCCCACTATAATGCAATCTAACTTCTTTGTAACTCTATAGGCAAGGATGCTGTATCTAAAGTCAAATTCTGAGTTTTAGAGCCCATAGATTTGGAGAGATACTTATGAAGCCATTCCACAGGGCATGTCTGTCTGTCTGTCTGTCTGTAGCTGGTCTGCCCTTTTAATAGCACATTTGCATATTTTTTTCAAAGTGACCATCACTGTAATGCCTGCACAGCCCACAAATTAAAGTTCCATTAGAATTTTCTGTGTACAACCACAAAATAGCAAAATCCTTAATACTATATTTGCTGAGGGAAGAAAGTGAGCAGTAATTAGGCTCCTTAGATAGTAGTGTAAAGAAACAGTAAGTTTTTACCATTAAACTATATAAACAGTTTATTAATGATAATGGTCAAGAATTTTAGATTCTAATTTTTAAGTGTTGATTAGAAAAGATACATAGTGATTTGATTCAAAATTATTCTGATGAAATAATTTTAAAATATTTTGTTTATATTTCTAAACTTATGAGACAAAATGAACATAAAATTAATACAGAATTTCATGTTTCAGAAACTAATTCTTTCTATTCTGTTTTACTTCTGCTTAGCTATAATGAAAGCTAAGTACATTACATACACATACTTCCAAATATTTCTCCGATTTTTCCAACATGTTATAGGGTGCATATCATTTTTATCTTTATATCAAAGAATGAAAAGTTATGAAGTACTATTACAATCAACAAAGAAATTGACTGAGTCATAAAAAAGAAAATCATAAAGAAATTTTTGCGAAGGGAATGTTTATGAATATCTAAGAAAGAGACGGTACCAACTTCACACAAGATTTTTCAGAGAATAACAAGGAAATGTCTCACTCAAATTTTGATACCAAGTTAATATAATCCTGTTATTGAGCAATGGCAGTTCTTAGAAAATATTAGCCAAGTTTCATTGATGAGTAAAGGTGTGAAAAGTTTTCAACAAAATATTAGTGAACCCCACTCAGCAGTGTAATTTAAAAGATGATGTGAAATGGGACTGGAGAGGCAGTTCATCAGTCAGGAACACTGATACTCATTCTCGTGGGAAGGTCCTGAGTTCAATTCCTATCATCCCCATGGTGGCTTCAATAACTCCTGCTCCAGGGCATCTAATATCTTCTTCTGGCTTCCACAGGCAGCAGGCAGCAGACACTCATGCAAGCAAAATACTCCACACACAAAATTTAAAAAGTTGTAAAAATTTTAAGATGATACAAAACAAACAATTTGGCTATATTCCAGGAATGAAAGTTTGTTTAACATGATAAAATATAGTTTATCATCACCATAGTTAATTGAGAGAAAAGTAGTATTTTAATAATTGCAAAATAACATTTAATTTTTAGAGTCTTTTTGTTTGTTTAGGGTTTTGGGGGGGATTTGTTTGTCTAGCTTTTGTTGTTGTTATTTGTTTATTGCTTAAAACAGAGTTTTTTTGTGTAACAACCCTGGATGTCATGGAACTCAAGACCAGGCTGGTCTTGAGCTCATAGAGATCTACTTGGCTCTGTCTCCTGAGTGCAGGGATTAAAAATGTGTACCACCACTACTCAGCTTAAAATGTCTTAATAAACAAAAGTAGAGGCACGTTCATCTCTGTCAGCTTGAGGAAAGTCTAGTCTACATAGTGAATTCCAGGCCAGCTGAGGCTACCTATAGAGACTCTGCTTCAAACAAAACAAAACAACAACAACAACAACAAAACACATTATGTATTTAATATACAAGTTAACATTTTCTCACGTGTATGAACCTTAGGGGAAAAAAACAAACTGCAACAATAAACATATACACTGAATAGCAACCCATTAAACAAATTTAAAGGGGATTACTTTTATTATATTTTCAAACACTAGGATGCTAAATATCATACGCCCCTGACTTGTGTCGTCACCATTGACATAGCCACCTGCTATATTGGTTTATTCTAACACACTGTGTATTTTTCACAAATGTAGTCAACGAACGACCTTATATACTAAACAAACTCAGTGAATTATTTTTTAGAGAATGATATTAAGTTGGGAGGAGGATATTGGGGAGCATATTGGAGAGAAGAATATGATCAAAATACATGGTGTACATTTATGAAATTGTCAAAGAATAAAAATTTAAGATATAGAAGATAAAATAAAATGAACCTCCCAATAAAACAATGAGCAAAAGATCCCCCAAATAATACATGAGGATGACTCATAAAAAATATGAAGAAAATAATTGTCATTACGACTGAAGAAAATTATAATGAAATATTGATTCATGCTTAAGAGATTTGTAAGAATTGGAAAGCATATTGGTAGGCAATACCATATCTCACAAGCAGTTGGGAATGTAGAGCAATGTAAGCACTTTAGAAAGTATCTGGCATCACCCAGCACACTTAAAGTGGTACATCCTTCATAGCCCAGTGTTTCTATCCTTACTGGTACACATTTGCAAAACTCTTGTGTGTGTGTTCCAGAAATTCAAAAAAGATGACTGTTTAGAGGATCATTGTTATCATTTATTGAAATAACTTGAGCCAGCCCAGGTGTCTGTCAACAGAAGAATAATTAAGATCGAACAATAAATTATTATGTGACATTTAAGAATAAGAAAGTCTTAGATACACGCAACAGCACTGACTGATCACAGAATCATGTTTAAAAAAAAAAACAAAATTGCAAAAATGTAAATCATAGAAGAGCACACATAGATATGATGATGCTTACATGAAAATCACAGACTTATGAAATGAATTGAATCTATATGTGCATATTATGCAATCATAAAGGAAAGCAAAGAAATTAATAAAATACTATTCAGGGTTATGATTACCTCCGAGAGGAAAGAGTTGATGGAACTGGGAAGGATCCACACCAAAACAAATTCTGAGACAACTGTGTTCTGTTGCTTAGGCAGGAAGGTGGGTATATGCCTCTTCATTTTATATTTCTCCTGTACGGTGTATACACACTTTCCTATGTGTTTTAAGAAGTCACCTTATGAAAAGTACTTGTGTGTCAGTAGGAGCATTATGTCTGCTTTGATTTTTTATCTTTCATGGTTGATCCAACAAAAAAATTGTCTTGGTGTTTTATCAGTTTCATCCTGTGTGTGCAAGGAATAAATATAAGTAAAAATAAAATCATTTTAGCGATAGATTTTAACTAGGGCAGCTTACTGAGATCTAGAAAAGTCTTGTGTGCTTCAATTGCCATCTCTTGCAGAAGTTGAGTGTTGAGTCTAGAAAGAAATGGGAGAAGGGAATGAAGGGAATGGGAGAAGGTGGGGGATGGAGGGCGTGCCTTCAGAAGGATTAGCCAACGGTGCCTTGCACCACTTCCTGTTTTTCACTCTCCAACTCCAGAAATTCCTGAGCTCCACCAGATCAATTGCCCAAGTAGCTCATTGTTGGAATAGGTGGTGCAATACAGCCAAAGGCAGAGAAACATCCGCTTCAAGACAATTCATCTACCAGCGCCTTCAAAAACAACCTCTAGCAACTAGTACAGAGAGAAAGACTCATAAAGACCATAGCCCTTGAAAATGCTTCCATCCATTGATCCTTTCCTTGGTCTTATATTCCCTGAAGGTAGGGAAGAGGCAAATTCAGAATAACTAAAAAAAAAAAAAGAAAGAAAAGAGAAAAGAAATTATATTCCAATCATTTCACATTGTCTACTCATACGATGAAGATGAATACACACTTCTGCCAACCATGCAACTTCCTAATATACCTGCCCTCTCACTTATCAACCAATGTTTATAAACCTTTTATGTGCATTATTAATTTCACGCAACTAGTAAAAACTTCCAATAACAACATGAAAAAATAATAGGTACCAGAGTGAAATGTATGCTTTCACACTTCATTTAAATTCCAACTCTCCCATAGTTTGGTTGCTTTTCAGCTCAACATAATTTCTTTCAGGACCTGGGCCAGCAATCACACTAATTTGCATGAGTACCACTGTTAAAACAGCTCCTTAGCTCTCTGTGAATGACCTTCTATATTCTATTACATTTCTTATGCACAAATCAATGTCTCTATTCTAGGAGAACTGGGGCATAGGTAGAGAGGTTGACAGTAGCTCCCAAGCTGCCAGGCTGGTAAAGAAAGAGATAAAGGCCCCCTTCCATGAATAGTAGAAAGAGCAACATGAGGAACTGTAGTTCCAACTCCCAACTTGGGGCATTAATAGGCTCACACTTTTGTTTGAGCTGTTATGGTCCATTTTCATTTGATGTGCAATGTTTTTCTCTGAAGTTGGACCATTGTCACTTCTAGGCTGATGTTACTACCCTAAAGGTCAGTGAACACACAGGGAGGGAGATTTCAAAGATGCCTGTGCTCCAAAAATCTTACAACTAAAACATAGATAACAATCCAAAGTCAGAGCAAAACTTTCCTAGCCAGTCACAGCCTTAGTGAATTAATGTGGTATGTGCTCTAAAGCCATTGCCATCTGTGTCCATCCACAACTCAAGAAGTGTAAGACATTGCTTATTGAGCATAGTCAAGTCTCATAGGGAGAAAACTCAAATGCATATACTTGCTCAACTTTCTGTTTTTATGAGTCATAATTATGATTACAGCAAAGAAATGCTATCTCTTTCTCTACTGTATCAATGAGTATGGAAATAAAAGGCGTGCTTAGTTTTCTCTTGGCCTAATTATGTTCCCCACTTGATGGTTCAGCATGGTAGAGAGCAGTCAGACATTACACAAAGGTATACTGAGGTCCATAGTGGCAGGTCTGCCTTTGCTACTTAGTTTCATAACCCCACAGGTTATCTGATCTCTAAAATTAAGCACTCTCTTCCATAAGATGGAGACATGAATAATAAAATTTAAACCTCTAAAAGTCCCATCAACTCTGTTTTACAATTACATGTGGTTTGGCCTGATTCTAGTATCTACTCCATGGTGGTGTTGTAAGGATTGTGTGGGGGGAAAGTAGCATAATTTGAGTTATCATTGCAAATTTTTCTTTATTCATTTTGTGGCTGAGGTTGGGGAGAGAAATGGGATCCTCTGGCAACAGGTAAGAAGAGGATGCCAAACAGTATGGCTTCTTGCAATTCTTGTTGAGATTCATTTAACCGTGGCTAAGAAAGGTTCTCCTTGTCAAGGTTCAGGGACAGTATGGAAGCGCCTGATGAAATTCTAAGTAGCAGAAACCTTCAGCTTTCATAATGTGAGAGCCAAGTACATCTACCTCCCCTGGAAAGCCGAATGAATTAGTGTTGTTGAATTAAAAATTGTCAGCTCACACTCGTGCTTGCCAAAGTACTTCCAGAGAGTCCTCAGAAAGCACACCAAGTAGTCATAATAGAGATTTAAAATTTAAAGGGCTTTATTTTTCTCTAACCTTCGTTGTGTAACCTTTAAGAAGTAAGATCAGAAACAAGCACACAGACGTGAAACAAAATACCATGGCAAACTATAGCGAAAGGATTCTCAGCTTGAGAGTGTGCAATGGATTAGACTATTCATTACAACACAGGATTCAGTCCAACTGACCAGCATGCTTACATGGTTTGATTTCTAAGATACTTACCTGGGAAAGAGGATGGAGAGGGTGAAGAATCCATCATTTTAATGCTGGCTACCTCTGAAATGCTGCATGTTTTGCTGTATAGTCTTAAAGGATAAGGTCACTGTGCAGTCCAAACAACTCCTCTGAGTTCAGAAAATAGATTCTGCTGTCCCCTTCATCCTGGGCTGAGCTCCAAGACAACTGGCACTCTCCATAAGATATTTCTAAAAATATTTTGGATTTGGCAAATGCAAGCAAATTTTGCTTTTTAAATGATTTGTCTGAATTTTTATTCTGGGGACATTCAAGGAGAAACTTAATATTTTTATGTCTTTGATTAATTTGGACTTCACATAATATGTTGTAAGAGCTCCTTTAAAATCTAGGAAAATGTGTAGGCCATATTCTCCACAAAATGGGCACACTCAAATTAACTAAATTGACAAATGCTTCCAACGTTTGTAGAATTGATACTTGGAAAATTCTCTTCATTCATCCAGATGTTTATAAGCCATCTATGATATATATCCTTATCTAATATAGTAGGTAAGAATAGGAAGTGTACCTTCCAAGATCACCACCTACTTAAAAAGGTCACTGATACAAAACTAAAACAATATATGACAAATTTAACTCAGAAAGTACCTTATGAGTGTTGCTAGGTCACAAAGTATGAGACTCTCAATTATAATTATGAGCACCAGTGAAAGTTTCATGGAAAAAAAATCAGTTTATCTGGTCCTTTAAGATATACATAGTTTTAGTAATAAAACAAGAATAAAGAGCATTATAGATAAAAATTAATATTACATCATGAAGGGGTGAAAATGTTTTCTATTATAGGAAGCGTAAATCGGTCGACAGGATTGGAGGTAAAAGGGAAGTGTTTGTAAAGATGGTGAACTAGTAAATTACTCTAGATTGTGAAGGGCCTTGAACATCTGGTTAAATGATTGGATCTTTATTATTTAAACAGTGAAACCACCAAAGACTTAAGTTATATAATTAGGCATTTTGAAGTGATACTCAGGGTACACTCTGTATGAATTAAGACATGGAGATTATGGAATTTAGAATATTAATTAGAAATCTTCAGCATAGCCAAGGCAAGAAAACAAGAGCTTGAACCAGTAGGATGGTAATTTGGATTGGAATCAGAGATTGAAATAGCCAGGATAAATTGACACCCTTGTTCTGTATTCCAGATGCATGAGGTTGGGATCAGAGGTGTAAGGTGATTCTTGGCTGTCTATTATGGAACACAAATACAACATGATACTAACAGAATTTAAAAAGAAGCTGTGCCTGAGTTTTGAGCATTGGAGCCCCAGTTGCTAAATGAATATCCATAGAAGAATCAAAATTCATTTGACAATTAGAAAAGCAATCTCGAGAAAGAAACAAACAAGACAAAAGTTAGCCCATATCATTAAAAATGCTAGATCAAGGTGCCTGGTGTGAAACTGGGCTAAAATTTAGTTCATCCTTATATTAATTATTTTCCTGTTGCTATGATTAAATAAATGACAAGAAAAATAATAAGGGGGGTTCTCTTGGCTAAAACTTTCAGGATTAAGTTCATTTTGGAAGGCCACAGGGGAATCACAAAGCAGGTCACATTGGGTCTGAGATAAAGAATCAGGGAGAAATGAATACAGGGTTCTGCTTGGTTTCTCATTTTCTCTTTTTTACTCAATATAAAACCACAGCCCATTGAATGGTCATAGTCAAGATGAATAAGCCCTCTCCCACTTCCAAGCTTCTCTAGAAGCACATTCACAGGTATACTTAGAGGTGTGTCCTCAGAGTCCTTCCAAATCCTGTCAAGATGACAATGAAGATTGGCCATGACACCAGTTAAGCCAATTTTAATATTCTGTGGTTACAGGGTATTGAACTCCAGTCCTTGTACATGCTAGGTAAGTACTCTACCAGTGACCTATAATCCAGTGCATGATTCTTTTCATGCCTAGTTTGTTAACTGCATAAGCCCAGCCTCAATCAGCAAGTGTACGGAGTGGGAGACTGAAATAGACATTTTCTCACAATTCTCAAAACTTTTAGGCATAATTCCTCAAATCAAAAAGGATTGGTTTTCTGAGTCTTCTCTCCTTTGCTCGTAGGTTGCTGTTTTTACCGTAAGTCTTCACAGAGTCTTTTCTCTGGATATTCTATGTTCAAATTTTCCATTCATAATCATATTGGCTTAGGGCCCACCCTGGTGAGCTCATTTTTAACTTTGTCACCTCTTTAAAGGCCCTTTCTCCAGGTACAATCACATGATGAGGCAGGAGTGATAAAACAGCGAGACATGAGTTGGGAGGTGGTGCAATTCAATCAACAACATAGGTCAATATTTGTTGAGATGAGTCATGAAGAACTTGTTTACAAAAAAATGTAGAGAAAGAAAATTACAGGTACCAAAGAAGTTCAGCCTATCTTCAGCTGTTTGTTTACCTTGTTGGGTAAGACAGAACCCCTGAAGACACGCAAACTAACCCCTCTTGGTGGCAGTTTAAAATAATCTATTAGTAATTGAATGTACTGGGTTGATTGATGCACTTAGAAAACAGAATTAAGATGTATGGACTAACATAAAGTATGCAAATCACGTACCAAAGCTTAAAACATATGATATAACATAGAAACAGAATAAAATACAGAATATTAAAATAGACAGTGTGGTATACAGTGTGGAGGGGGCATGCTTGCACTGGCTATATGACAAATTAGTCAGGAAATAATAGATTTTCATCAAAGTTGGTAGTGAGCTGGCTTGTTCTATGGAAATAATTTTGTATGATTTTCCAGAGTTTCCAGGGGGAATCCCGGGTGGTCTATAAAATACATCATGTGAAAGATAATGCTACATGGTTAATAGAAGAAGTTATAGGTTCTTTCCCAACTACATGGATAGAAAGAATACTCATCTTTTGAGATAACTGGATTAGTCCTGCTTAAACCATCTTTAGAACTGTGAGTATGCCCCAATATTTACTAGACTTTGACCAAGATGATAATCTATACTAGGTAAAGAGGTATGACCACCAGAACCCATTCCCCGATGGGATTTGGTTATTAGAATACTCTGTTTAAAGAAAACAACAACAGCAAAACCCAAGCCAGAAGGGCAATGAGCACTGATGGTTTTTGCCAAGCCATGCTTTGACAATTACTCATACTGTCACTTACAATAGCACTGAATAAAGAAGACTTCCAGGCCCTGGCAGATACAATGCCTGCGGTTCTTCATTGCTGTGGTAACTAAGCTGTGAACTGGAGATGCTACAGTGGAAAACTCTAGAAAGTAGCTATAACAAAAACAAATAAGCATGAAGTCTTGATTTACCAACTGGCAGCACTGGTAAATAACTAGGTGTTCTCTGTGGTGCCCTCAGGATTCCAAGATTTCCTTACCACACATAGCTGCAACACAGATGTAGCTGAGATTCACACTCAGATTCCGTTAAAATCACCGAAGTTATTTCATTTAAAAACACCACATTACTAGGGTACTACAAGGATTAGAGAGCAGTTGGAACTGATTTTAACTCTGATCATTAAGGGAGAATATCTAAACAAAAGAGAGCCGGGCTGACAGTTTTACAGCTCAACATGTCTTTGGTTGATTTCAGCAGGGACCATCACTAAAGTTCATTACTTGATGACAGTGAAACAGATGTATCTTTCTGTCTTAGTTAGGGTTTCTATTGCTATGAAGAAACACCATGACCATGGCAACTATTATAAAGAAAACACATTTAATTGGGGCTGGCTTAAAGTTCAGAGTTTTAGTCCATTATTGTCATGGCCAGAAGCATGATGTCACACAGACAGATATGCTGGAGAGGCAGCTGAGAGTTTTTTCATCTGGATCTGCAGGCAGCAGAAAGAGAATGAAACACACTAGGGTTGGCTTGAGTTCTGGGACCTCAACGCTTGCCCCTGTGACATGCTTCCTCCAACAATGCCACACCTATTCCAACAAGGCCACACCTCCCAATAGTGTCCCTATGGGACCATTTTTTTTTCATTCAAATGACCACACTTATGAAAGAAGTAGAGGGAAAGCAAGCATCTCAAATGCATTAGCAGTACACATAGGTAAGAGAAAAATCCACGAATATATCCAGGAGCCTGGTCTACCGAAAACTTGTAAGTCCAGTTTTGTAGAATATCCTTTTACTAAAGAAACCTTACTACACCATAGACCTTGTGGCATGAAGAACAAGGCACAGTACCAGCTGGGTCTCTCGGACATTGAAGTTAACAAAGGGTTAAGTGGGATATTCTGACATTTCTGTATTACTCAAGGACATCCTTAAGAGAAGAGAAACAAGAGTCGTTCAGGAGCTCCTAAGAAAGGGTTAGGACAGGGCTTTGTGGCTTGTTGTCAGACTGATGACCAGAAGAACTGTTCTGATGTTTGATAAGCTGTTACTCATTGTGGATAGGCTTAAATTAAGTGTGTGTGTGTGTGTGTGTGTGTGTGTGTGTGTGTGTGTGTGTGTAAGAGAGAGAGAGAAGACAGCCACAACACACACACACACACACACACACACACACACACACACACACAC
>JANHMN010000016.1:17402894-17450708 GCA_030674055.1 Rhabdomys pumilio
CCCCCAAGGAAGCTGGTTTAATCTAAGAAACCCCACCCTGTCACTCTAAGCAAAGCCTTGGGGTTGCACCATGCTCCCTTCCAGGAAAATTTTGGAAAAATGAGAGAACAGTTGACTGAAAACCCTCCCGCATATTACTCATAGTAAATCACCTCTATATTTTAGTCCTAAGCTCTGTATCATCCTTTGTATGTTCCATGTACATATACACTCTGCACATAGTCCCTTCTCTCCAGTTCTTCATGCACAGGGCTGTTTCTGTCTGAGGTGGCAGTCTTTTGGCAACCTTCCCCCCAGCTCCTCAGCTGACCCCTAGAGGAGCATCTGAGGCTTACCTTGGTATCATCATCCCAGCTAGAGACCTTTCTGGGAGCCCTGAAATCTATTCATAGTTCTGCTCATCCAGAACCAAGTATACCAGTATGACATTGCCTGAAAGTCCTGTGACTATAGGCTGCTAGTGATCTTCTTGTAACCATAACACAAAGACACAACCCAACACTTCCGAGGTGCCTATGTTACTACTTAAGTGAATGAATAAATACTTATTCCAGAGCATACAGCAGGGATACATCCCAGTCGTGACTCAACCTCCATCTGCTTTAGGCTCTCCACTCTTCTGTGCTGCCTCCAGCTCGCCTGTGAAAAACCCCAGCTCAAAAAACAATGATAAGGTGGAGGTTGTAACATTTACCTGCCAGGCACATTTTATGTTAAAACGGGGCTTTTCAAATGCATTTTACGTGTAAGATCACTTTTGTGTATCTTACAATTTAACATCGATGTGCAGAAAATTCTAGTGAAAAGTGGGGAGCAGACATCAGAATGTAAGTACATTCTTAAAGCATAAAAATCCAAAATAAACATAACAAGCAGTTCTGCAATGCCTGATTTCAATTATATTACAGACACATAGCCCCAACAAACAGCATGGTACTGGCATAAACAGACAGACACACATGCCAATAGAGTAAAAAATAGGACTCAGAGATAAACCCACAGAACTACAGCTGCTTTGTTTTGTTTTATTTTCCCCCAAAGATGTAACAATATATAGTGGAGAGAAAGCCTATGTAATAAATGGTACTAGAGAAAGTGGGTACTCACGAGTCCACAAATGAAGCTGCATTCATGTCTCTTACCCTATATAAAAATCAACTGAAATGGATCAAAAATGATAATGTAAGTCCTGAAACTTCTTGAGGAAAATACTTCAAGATAAAGCCATAAATGATGACTTTCTGAAAGGAACTGTAATTGTTGGGTAGTCAATAATTGCAAGAATTGACAGATGAGGTTGGACAAAATTAAAGTTACTGCACAGCAAGAGAAACAACAAACAGAATTCAGACACAGCCTACAGCATGGGAGAAGACTGATGTTTGTTGTGCATACAGTTGGGAAGTAATGGCTGAGTAGAGAGAGGACTCAAAAACAAACAAATAAATAAAAAAGTGCCCCACCCCACAGATAATCTAGTCAGTCAATTGGCAAGTGAAGTCAACAGACATCTCTCAAAAGACGAGTTACAGATGGCAAGGAATACATGATGAAATACTCATCATCCTTAGCTACCAGGGGAGGGAAAAACCGAACAACCCAGAGTTCCCCCATCCCCTGTTGGACTGGTTATTATTTAAGAAAAAAATAATAACAAGTGCTGATGAGCGCGAAGAGACAATGAAGCCCCATTGCTGTAGTGGGAATATGAATGATAGGACCACTACAGAACTCAGTCTATGGTTTCCTCAAAAAACAAAACAAAACATAAAATTAAAACTAGAACTTCCATATGACCCAATACACCCTTCCTGAGAGGAAACATGCCCACCATGTTTACTGTGGCAGCATTGCCTTTTATGGATTCCAACAAGGTGTCCTTCAGCAGAGGAGCGAATAAAGCAAAGGTGTTAGATACAGAGTAAGCTTAGCCCTGCCAAAAGAAGGAGTAGAATTATGTTATTTCCAGGGGGGAAAATGGTTAGAATTGGAGATCATCAGAGCAAGCAAAGGAAGCCAGAGACAGAAGACAAAAACAGCAGAGTTCGCTCCTATCTGGAACTGCACATGCGCACATGCAAATGATATAAAAATAAACGGGACATCTATGAAAGAAATGAGGAGCGGAAGGAGGCAAGAGAGAGGAGTGGGGAGTGATTATGGGCAAAGAACATGATGTTTTACCAGAAACATCAGGTTCAAACCCTGTAACTTTGTGCAATGAAGATTTATCAACATAAAAGGAAGATTAAAAACATTAATAAGATCTTAAGAAACCCTTAAAAGAAAAAGGTCATGAAGAAATAGAATGTAAGCATAATCAATACTTTCAAATAAACTTCAAGTATACCTCCCGTTCTTTCTTTGTTGTAAAAAAAAATAATAATGTTTACTCTATTTTCTTTAGTCACACAACAAATTTTGAAGTTTGTTTTCAGAACTGAGTCCCTGCGTAGATAAGTTAACAACACTCATCACTATTGGTACTGGTAAACATGTCTTCCATTTTATGCTTAAACTTGTTAACGGCGGTAGCCTGGAGGCAGGAAACATAATAATTATCTCTGTCTTACTCCTGACACACCTTCCCTTTATTTATCTTTCTTTTTTAAACTCTGGATGAAACTCTAGCCAGGGCAGTTCTTCGTCTGATTGCCAGGCTTTCCAGTAATCACATCAGAAGGATTTTTTTTTTCAACATGTGGGCAATTTTCATTATTTCAGAGCAGCAGTGACCTTTGGAATTCCAGGATCATTTTCTCTCCCCTTCCTGGTGCCCCCATAAGAGACCCAGAAGCACAAACATCTGAGGCGCTTCTCTGGGTCTTCACATCTGCTGGCACAGAAGAGGAAGGCCACTGTGGTGGATTTACAACAGCAGGTGTTGAGCTGAGGGACGATGAGCCCGCTGGGTTTGAGAGATGGGCAGAAGCAAGGCTTAATTCTTAGTTTCCGGGCTGTTTGAAACAAAGTGCATCTGTGAACACAGAGCTCACAATGAGAAACTGTAGTTGAGTCGTTACCATGTAAAGCCAGACAGGACTTTGGTTCCAAAGTCTTGCATCTTATATCAGTTTTCCCTCTACAATGGTTCACTCTTTCCATCTTGAGTTATACCTCCCTGATGCACCTAGAATCCACAAACTATTATTTATTTCAAGGATAGCTTGCTTCTTCTTCTGTCTGGTTTCCAATTCATGACATAGTTCTGATACCCATAGACAGAGTGGGGCTTCTCTCTAAGGCTGATTAACTCAGTGGAAGTCATTGGCCAGGAACAAAGTGAGAATGTGAAACGCCATCTGTATTATCTGCCGTACAAAAGTCTCTGAAATCATTGCTTTTCCTTTGCTCACCGGTAGTAACGACTCTAAATTACAGAAACAATGGAAGCACTGTGTTTAACCCAAAATATCACTGAGATCCATTTTAGGAAAATCTGTTTCTTTCAAATTTTCTCAGAGAAGTAGAGCGTGTTGCAGGGTGCGCTGTTATCTGCCGGGGTAAATGGTATAAATGGATAATTGCTTAAATACGGCTTCTTTTAGAGGGAGTTAGAGGACTTTACAAAAGCGTCCCACTGTGCTTGCCGTACAGGTGAACCTTTTCCAAGCAAATAATTTGGCTTAAAGGATTGTTAGAAACTTTTCTTATCTCTTCATCTGGGCAATAATTGCTAGATTTCTAATCTGCTTTTTAGAAAAACCAGTTGGGGTTTGGTTTCTCCACAGTATCTTCAAAGTCAGGAGATATTTAATGGGCATGGGACGGCTAGTGAGAGTGTTAATGATAAATGGTCCTTTATCTGAGTACCAAGAGCTATTACCTTTACCACTCTCTGGCACAGAGTTGGTTCATAGTCGTGACTTTTCCCCAAGGCTTTACAATAAACAATCTGTAAACGTTCCATAGATTCCTCTGCAATCAAATTCTTCAGTCTGTCAGCCTTACTAATTTTGACTAAGTGATTTGCAACGTAAGTGCCCTGCAGTACTGTGATGGGGAGCCCACCCTTTCTCCAGACAGCAGGTGGGGGCAAAGGACCCATCTGTGGAGAACCAGCTTCCCTGCTTCTTCTTGAAGGCATTGTTCTCTTGCTAAGTTGCTGAAGTATGCTTACCCATCATATTCAAGCTTAAACTTTCTTTTTGGGGGGAGGGTGGTGGGGGTGGGTTCAGCAAATGTTTATTGAAGTATTTAAGAGAGTAGGGAGGGCTCCCTAGGCCCCTCCTGTTGTTATGGGGTCTGGGATGGAAATTGTGAGGAGACGCTCAGTGTTGGGGACAGGGACTCCTCAGCAACCCAGGGCCTCTCTCTTGCTCTCAGTGTCCTTGCTGGGGTGGGTGGTCCAGGGCTTCTTACTCTTTGGAGGCCATGTAGGCCATGAGGTCCACAACCCTGTTGCTGTAGCCATATTCATTGTCACATCAGGAAATGAGCTTTACAAAGTTGTCATTGAGAGCAATGCCAGCCCCAGCATCAAAGGTAGAAGAGTAAGAGTTGTTGTTGAAGTCTCAGGAGACAACCTGGCCCTCAGTGTAGCCCAGGATGCCCTTTAGTGGGCCCTCAGATGCCTGCTTCACCACCTTCTTGATGTCATCACACTTGGCAGGTTTCTCCAGGTGGCATGTCAGATCCACAATGGAAACGTTCAAGTGTCGACTGCCTATCTACTGCAGATTTCTGAGAATCTACATCAGATTCCAGGAGGATTTTGCCTAGAAGCTATGAAATCCTCTGTATTCAAACGTGGTTTTCACACTTACTTATAAAAATGGTTTTTAATAGACCAAATGATCATGGAAGTTAGTGTGTTTTTTCTCTCCTTATGGAGGTTTAGCGGACCTTGCTAGCCACCCAGAGAGTACATTCCACCACTGACAAAGAGAACCAGTAGGAATGCAAGGGTATCAGTAGGAACATCTTGTCTCTCTACCCTCCTGGTCTCTAGAGAGAAAACACATTTAAGGAGAATGTCTGCTGAATGCTTATGCTATCTCCTTCCAAGAAGACACATGGACAAACCAATCCATGTACCATAATTATATCTGCCAGTTAGCATCCACATGGAAACATGTTTTATTTGTTGTTTGGTTGGTTGGTTTTGTTTTTCAAGCCAGGGTCTCTCTGCATAGTCTTGGCTGTCTTGGAACTCGTTCAGTTCACCAGGCTGGTCTGAACTCAAGAAATCTATCTGCCTCTGCCTCCCAAATGCTCGGATTAAAGGTGTGTGCACCATCACTGCCCAATGGAAACATGTATCTTAAAATGATTTCCCAAATATTTATCATAGCTTTCCTTCATGGCTACTTTGTGGTAAGACCAAGAATAGGAGGTGAGAGGTGACAGAGTCACATGATGAACTCTGGGGAATCCCAGGAAACCAGACTCCAGAGACCAGCACCAGGGTGCAGATCTGAGTTTACTGCCTAGCCCATAAGCTTATTTACAGTGTATGAACCAATTCCAAGTCACACTGTCACTGTGCTCCAATGAAAGCCCTTCCTAATGAGGTAATTCAGAAGGAGTAGGGGAATATCTTCACCTGTGAGGACTTTGGTGAAGACAGGCCACCGCCCTGGCCTCAGTCCCTGTATGCTGTCTCACCCATGCCCCAGGAGCCATCTTAGAATTAATGCCCTGTACCTCAGATCAGGACTCTCTTTGAGGAGTCACCAGAACCTGTGAAACCTTGCTCTTCAACCCAGTTTTTCCTTCACAAGGTCGACTTGCACATCTACGTTGTGCAAGTTGTAGAACCCTACGTTGTAGAACCAGTAGAAATGTTCCTTTTTGTTTCACTGGGTGTCTCCTTCTGCCTACCACTTCCATGTTGCCATGAGTTCTTTTGTCTTTCCTGGCTCTTTTTGAAGAAATGGTATGAACGTTTCTATTTTCATCTCTCTGAACTTTCACAGTAATAATGAATCCATGTCAACCACGAGTATAGTATGTAGCCCTAGCAGGCCTAAAACTGAAGAAAGCACAAAGAAAACACAAAGTTTTGTGTTTGATGGTATGGGAAGTTATTGGACTTTTCATAGTGAAAGAAAAAACTAGTAAGTAAGAGATCTTGCTTCAAGCAGTCAAAAAGTTACTAGATTTCTTGTATCATTTGATAGATTTTACCATAATAACTCATCTCTGTCATATACTAACAAGAGGCATTGTTGTGTAGACAAAATATCCTATCATCAATTCGACAAAGGAAACTATTTTACAGTACAAGACTTTGGCAATTATTTTTAAAAGTCCCCATGCACTGGTCCTGCACAGTTTCCTAAACCATAGCACACATATATGAAATAGGCATAGAGATGAGGGCAGCATCATGGTGGTTAAGAACACTCACTGCTCTTACAGAGGACCCTGCTACAATTCCCAGGACCTACATGGTGGCTCACAATCATCAGTAACGTTTGTTCCAGGGGATTCAACGTCTTCTTCTGCATTCTGAAAGCCATACAGGCACACATGCCTACACAAAATAAATCTACAGACTGGTGGAGGGAGGAGAGAATGGAGGCAATAAAGGGGGGAGAAAGTGAAGGGAAGGGAAGGAAGGAGGAAGGGAAAGAGGCCGATTACTTTACAGGTGTCTCAGATCACTGTTGTAGCACTAGCTGCCATGTATCAACAGCCACATAAGAGACACAAAGACAGACCACCTAGTTGCGCCTGTCCCTAAATCACGATCCACAAAAACTATGGGGTATTTGCTTTAAGCCACAAACTTTGGGGTTGATTCACTATTTTATAATATCCAGAACAGACGTGTTCCTATATCATAGAAGTGACAGCTGGTGCTGTTGTTTCATACAATGTATCTATCTATTTATTGTGAGAGAGTATCTGGGTGCAGGTGTATCGTGTTGCATGTATGGAGGCCAGAGGGTTTGCAGGAACTAATTCTTTATTTCAACCATGCGGGGGCTTGGGGATGGAACGTAAGTTGGCAGGCTTGTCAGTAAGTGCCACTTAGCCACCTCATTGGTCCCCTTCCTCTGAAACTTCTATAATCCATGACAATACGAATTGAAGGAATGATAAACTAATCACCAAGACACTGCTTTCTGGTGCTCCTTTTACTTGAATCCGTCTCATAGAAAGAACTGGGATGGTAACGTACGTGGCTCCATGCAGCACCAGCTCTGGCTGGTTTAAACCCACTGAAGAGCATCATGATCATAGCATAATTTTTTTTTTTTGTGCTGGGTTCAGAATTTGTCTAAATGACTCTTGCATGCACTCCCTCAAGCTGTAGACACACTGTCACCTTCTGGAAATAAGAGCAAAACAGCCTTGTGTCATCTCTCACTAACAAGTAATGATCTTTGCAAAATATGTTTTATTTTTGTTGTTATTGTCTTGTTTAGGTTGAATATATTTATCTTTGATGAAGCTGGATATACTGTGCTTTTCCATTTGAAGCCATAACCGTGTCTGACACGGCAGCAGCATGTACTCGGTATACACAACTGTTGTGTTCTATTGTAAGATGGGCAATTTTTATATTTAAAGGATTCTGTCTTCCTCATTCTTCTCCTCCTTCTCCTCCCACTCCTCTTCCTCTTTTTCTTCTACTTTTTGCATTTAGCACTTTGCAAAGGTTAGGTACAGGGTAAAAGAAGAAGCAATATAAAGTTAATTATTTGGTTTGGTTTTAAGGTAAGGTCTTATTATATTCTTCTGGCTGTCTTAGAACATACTCTATACAACAGACTGTAGACCTCAAACTCACAAAGCTCTGTCTGCCTCTGCCTCCAAGGTGCTGGGATTAAAGTTATGCGCCACTACATCTGCATTAAGTTAATTTGTTTTTCATCTGTAAAGAGTTCCACAGTGAATATGCTACCCAGAGAGTCTGTTGTGCTGGGTGAATGGTGCTTATTAAAACGTTCTATGTTGTTTGCAACATATAAACTGGTAGCAACTAAAATCAGGCAGTGATGTTCAGTTTCTCAGTCTCGACTCTGATTCTGGGAAAATTGCTAAACCAGTGACGTTAAGAAGTTTAACATTTTTGAGTCACTCAGTAAAAAGTCAAGGGTCCCAGTTCATCCTAACTAGTCTAACTGAGGAGTTCAGGAAGCGGGAACAAGCTTCACTATACAGAAGATTAGAATTCTGAACACTTTTCACTTCCCTCAGACACTGGTTGTTATAGGCCTTCCCTGGCTGTCTACTGATTATTCTTCATAGTTCTCAAATCTACCTCCAAGGTTGCTGGCTTTCTCTACCTTCACTGCTTTCAGAGACAGCCTAGGAACTTACTTCTACTCAATACTACGTTTCAGGTAACCAGTGCATAACTTCTGTATCACATAAGGCCTGATTCACTTCCTCTAGTGAACATACTATCAGTCCAAGCTACCCACATTCAACCTGCCCACAGTTTTGGCACAGGTTAAAAACATTATGATTCCAAGATACACCATCAGCTTAATATCTGATCTCATTAAGCTAGGCTGCTTTCTAAGCATAGTGTAAACAAGGTAGAATTATTAACCACTTCCCTGAGTCATACTGTGTAATTTCTTTTTACAGCAGCTAGTTGTTAAACTTGGATGTCTGTCTGCAGTGTGCTTAGACTTCATTGTATCCTGTACTGTCACTGATCATGAAAAGGATTCGGCTTCCTTCATAGCTGTGAAAGAAACTACAAAGGAAAAAATTTATTTTTCATTCTCTTGTATTTATGCTCGTGTCTTCAGAGGTATGAACAGGAAATTCTTAAATGAACAGACTAGAAAAAAAACACAGATATTTTTTAAAGGTGTTATTCATTAATGTTGTGTGTTTTCTTTGGTATTAAACAGAAATAATTTATATTAAATTTCAACTATACGAAATAGAACTAAACATATTTGTTACAAATATTTACTCAGATAATGAATATTTTTATGTTGTCTGTATTAGCAACAGCTGAACTTAAGGTTTTTTTTTTTTTTCTCTTTTTCTAACAAAGAGAAATTAGAAGCTAGCTCTTTCTGGGTATGCCTGGACTTGACTTGGGTTTTCCACAGTAAATATTTGCCTTTATAAACTATTCTACCTTGAACAAAATCTAAATCTGGGTCAGGCCTGTGATATGAACAAGAAGAGAAGACAGAGCAAGTGCACCGTGACCTACGCTGAGTTCTGTTGCTTTGATTTGGAAAAAGACTGTAGTAAAGACTGTAGTAAACAGCCCCTTTCAAAGTGACATGAAAGTCTCTGTTTGACACCATAGATGGTTGTTGTCTTCATAAGACCTTTAAAAGCAAACTAAGCACTTGACTATGTGTGTATTATAAACATGTACCGTTTTTCCCTCCAGGATAGGACTTCAGGCTCTACATGGGCTTCCAGAAATTCATAAACTTGGCTTTCCTGGAATGGCTTCAGACCGGGAAGTCTGACTTATGATGGGTAGCAAAATGCTTCGACTTAAGGCGGTTGAAAATCCAGAAATGGACATTGGCTCATTTTGCATCATGTGATAAAGTAGAAATTAGGTATTCAGGAAACAGGTCATTGCTAGAAAGGGCTAAAATCCTTTCTTGCCCATTGTATGACATTTATTCCTTCCTTTTCCCTGTGGTATATTCCCCTAGAAAAGACCAAAACAGCCATTCCCCAGATACAACTAAGTGCATTTCTTCTAACAGTGCAGCTGCCAGTACCGTTCTCACACGACATAGGAAGTGATAGATCTTGACCGTCAGAATTTCTTACAATGTTGTACAACCGCCTTACCTCTGTCTCATATAGAACAAAGGAATGAAGTGTCTTTTGTAAGGGGTGAACATCTTTAGTCTCCTCATGTTTCGGAAACACATAACTGATGTTTCTTTTTTCTTTTTTAAGGAGGGAACAGTTTATACTGAAATTTTATGCAAATTCCTTCAGAAATTGTTTTCCCTCCCTAAGAGTTTCCTGAGTTACTGCCTTCTGCCCATTTTAAATGCTGAGTTTGGCACAGAAAACATTTAAGAAAATGACAGAAAAATGAGCGTCATCAGCAACTTCAAAGTGAGGCCATACAATTCAGAATTTGTTACCAAAGTCTTCCAGGACTGAACCACACATGGAGGTATTTTACCTCTCATTTCTCGAAGCAGAAAAGAGCTGTGTTGAAGAACACTCCAGCTTATTAATTTTGCAATTGATTATCCTGATTGCATGAAGATTTCCATTGCAAAAGCAGGTTTTTAAGGACTAAAAAAAAATACAACAATTATGCAGGTTACTTATTTAAGCGAAGAAGCAACTACGGGTTTTTAAAGCAGCAGACACTTGAAAACTCGGGAATCATTTGCCCCCTTCCTTCACCTGCCTGAAATTTCTTCTCATGTTTTTAAACTAAAAAGAGGCCAATGCATGTGAAATGATAGTAATCACACAGTAGTTCAAAAATCTGAAATGAATGGTTTGTGGGCACATTATAGATAATTAAACTATGACATTGTCTTGATAAAATATCTGAATGCAGTTAAACAGAGCCTGATCTTCAGAAGGGGAAGCAAGAAATCCTCTCTAGGGGCTTAACAGCCCTCCAGTGCTAAGGCTGTAGCTGCATCTGAGTTTCCTCCCGAGCCTGCTCAGATATGTGACTAACACACAGGTAGCTGACATTTCCACAAGGATGTTTATCCCTTGGAAGTTCCCAGTGGAAAGCAGGGAGAGAAGAGAAGACGGGCGCTGTTATTTTCTCAACGACAGTAAGGAGAATGCTCACATCATTAAATGCCAGAAATCAAAATGAAGGAAAGAATAAGATGTTGTGCTCTGTTCTCTAAATCTTCTGACTTCTCCTCAAGAAAAAAACATCATCCTAAAACTGCTTTCATGTGTGCACATATGAACTATGTTATATGTTATATAACTATGTTATATAACAACTAACTTCAGCAAAAGGACAAAGGAGAGGACTGTTGACCTGAATTTTAACTTAATAAACAGAACCATCATCATGGCACAGCGAAGGGCTTCTCAAACTGACCTGGTGCCTGCTGACAGATATTCCTGTCTGTCATGTTTGCTAATGGTACCCAGCATTCAGATCTGTCAGTGGTGTGTATCACATGCTTAAGAAATATATTCAGAAGAATGACTGAGCCAAAGGGAACCAAGAAGACACATAAAACTGCAAATAACTTGGCTTGGACAAGACCTGGTGATGGTGGGAGAGACTCCAGAGAACTGAAAGAACCAACGAATTCATATTTTTAAACAAGGATTTCAGATGAGTCTTGGCATCAGCAGATGAGTATGTCTGAGTGGCAAAGATATGAAGAAATGTACTTGGTAACTAAATCTTTCATGCAGGTTGGTCATCCTGAAAACTAAAGCTTGAGTCCTATATACAAGTCCCAGTGTAATTTACCTTTTCAAAGCTTTCATTGTCCACTATAGAGCTCCTGTGACCATGTTGTTAGGCGTAGTTGGGATCCTAGTGGGCAGAATGACAACAACAATTAGCTCCTGGTGGGAAAAACAAGGGCAGAAGGAATTGAGGTGATGGTACATTCTTGTTCAAAGTTCACGTTCTAGAAGCTACATACTGAGAGTCCCTACTCAACACCAACCTTCAGAAGAGTGACCTTTACCAAAGAGCCAGTAGAGCAAAGAAAGTATTTAGGAAATTCTACCAAGTGACAATGGTTAGCATGCCAAACAGTTGGCTCTCCTGTGCTTCTCCTCTGCTAAGGGAATTAAAATGCTGATACTGCAGACCACATGGTCTTTCTTTCTGTGGTGTTAACCGGCATGTAAGCTTGGCTGAAGGGAGACACACTACTCTAATTCTCCTGGAAGCTGGGACAGTCATAGGAAGGTAAGGAAAAGAGAATATGCACATGTGGGGTTCCCTCTATACATTTTTTAGTTCACCCTTAAGGATAGGTTTAGGGGTGTGTGTGTATCTGTGTGTGTGTGTGTGTATCTGTGTGTGTGTGTGTATATCTGTGTGTGTGTATGTGTATCTGTGTGTGTGTGTATCTGTGTGTGTGTGTGTTTCTGCTGTTTAACTGTCAAGCTGGGTTACTTCTTACTTCACGTCTTTTTCACATATGCTCGAAAAACAATGGATTCGGCTACTGTGTATTTTTCTGTATAATTTTTGAGTCAGTCGGGGTTTCTGCTAGACTCACCTGTCACTATTCTCTACCCAAATGACTATCCACACACTCAGAAAGGATGAAGACATACCTTATAATTTATCTGCCCTTTCTTACCCCACTACCAAATTCCATGCTGCGCAGCCTTCTTTCTGTATCTGAAACACTTATACATTTCACTGGATTTCACCGGAGGAATTGGTACTGAACAGGTATCTTTAAATTGGTTCTTAGGTTTGGTTTCTTGAGGGAGAAAATGGAAAAAGTTAGCCCTGAAGACCTCAGGTGGCTGTGATTTCAGAAGACCCAAGACAAATTCAATTATACTTTCCAGTCCTATTTCCTATGCAGTACCAGCTATTTCCATTGGCTTTGACTACACTGTGATGCTCTGCTGATGCCAGTGTCCACAAAGATGAGCAGAGGGGTTTCCCGGAAATTATCTCTATCCTCCTATGTACTTAAAAAGGAAGCTAGCGTGCAAATCTACAATAAACACAAAAAGATGGGACCGTTACAGCATGCATTCCTAGTCTTGCTGTTCACCTGCCTGTGGTTCGAATCACAGGTATCTTCAGTACCCATAACCATGCTAAAGAAGATTCTGAATATTCATCATGCTTGTGTAAAATTCAGCTCAGATGGCATGGCAATCCCTGCTGAGGAAGTAATATGTACAAGGTAGAAACCAGGGATGCTAAAGGCTCAACATAAGACAAATTACCACCTATTTGTTGCCACTGCTTACTGCAGTTTTTTATTCTAAACTGACTGGGTTCCAGGAAAGGCGTGAGACCTGAGAAACTACTGTCACTAATGTTAGCTTTGACCTGAATGCTATACTCTCTGCAAACTGTCAGCCACAGGGAAGAAGACTCTGTGATCACCTGGCATCAGCCCTGCTTGAGTTTCTGTCTTAACAGGAGAACAGACTAGAAGTTTCTGGGCTGATAGGGTTAACAATGTCTGAATAGATAGCTCAGCAATTTCCTAATGATATTTCTCTCTCCATGGGATAATATAAGCTCTCTCTGTTTTATGAAAATATCTATTGGTTTCATAATTACCTTGCAGCATGATAAATTATCTTAAATTGATTGCATAGACAGCCAGCTGTGTCTTTGTTTACTTCTGGCCCAGTACTAAAGCCAACATGTAGCAATTTTGATTTTAAAATTATTAAATGTCATTTCCCCAAACAGTGACTATATCATGTAAGAACTATGAGCAACTAAAGTCTGTCTGAGTTGAGTTTCCTTATATTATGTTGTAGTTTCCTTATATTCCTTGAATATAAAACATTAGCAACATTAAGGAAATATTGATTTAGATTTTTCACTTTCAGAGACATGAAAATTACCCTAACCATACTTAAAGAATAGTCTTAGATTTTTCTCAACTACACGTGATTTTGCTGACTCTGGTCTACTTCTTGTCTGCTCTGTTATTTAAAAAAAGAAAAAAATCATAAACTAAAATCACATTCATGTATACATATATTCATAGATGTATATGTCCAAAAATGCCACTAACAATATCATAACTTCCACTCAAGTTACATAAATCTGGATAGGAAGATAAAAACCACACCAAAGCTGAACACTTAAGCCTTACCACACAGGTAATTAACCTGAAGTAGTACAAGAATTTTCATGTTTCTTTCCTTGATTTTGCCTCAGGTATTAACCACCCAAAAAGTAACAAGCAACATTTAAACATTTTTGGCAAACAGCTGGGCAGAGGCTCGCACAATATATAACAAGAACACAACAGAGATGACTTCACAAAAATGAAAAACCAGTTTGGACTGCTGTTGTAGTTGAGTGCCTGGAGCCATTTGGAGTGGAAAGAATTCTATAGCTAATTAGAAATAGCAAGGGTTAGGAAGGGGAGTCTGGCGTTGTTTCCCTTCACTGGAGAAGCTGAAGCCATTCTTAAAGAATGACTGTGTGTCAGTTTACAAAAGACTTGTCTCCCTGTTGAGTCTGACAACCTTAGGTTCAACAGACTCTAGTCATCACTGAAATTAGACACAAATAAACAGAAAAAGATATACTCTGCTCGTCTTTAAATCATGGGCATATGCAAATATTAGTCCTGAATATGCAAGCCTGTTTTAATTAATACAGAAGACTATAGAAGTATTAATTAGTAACTGATTGGCATTTCTTAATGGTCCCAGAATAAGAATATTATAATAAAATCTTTTTTTTTATAGTATCTCCCTGCTTTGACTACTCCGTGGAAAGATGATAACAAATTTATTTGATCTTCCTGAATTTGAAATAATTCACACATGGAGATGTTATGATTTAAATGTCCCATGAAAGTCTTTGCTTCAATCTAAAATCCCTGTTGTATCAGGATTAAGGAGTAGGGCATTTGGGGACAAAATCAGGGAAACTCTAGACTGATCAGTAGATGCGAGGTTATAATGTGGCTGGAATGAACTAGCTTAGGGCATTTATATTTTTTTCTCCCCTCTGCCAAGTAATGATGTGACATTCATCCCCCACAAGATTCTATACCAAGCTACTCTGTAGAAGTAGAGTCAAGATAATCACCAGACATCAAACCGGGGCCTACCTCGATGCTGGCTTTCTATAAAGTTTTGTTCTTCTTAAGTGAAATCAGAAAGAATCCACTAGCCAGTTGCTCACTAGTCTTGGACAGCAGAATATGAGACTCTCAGAAATCATGACTTTTCAAGAAGAAATAGGTTCAGAACCTAATGTGTTTCTCTTTGCTCTTGATCTCTTTCACTGAAGTTTAATTCTTTGGATCTCTGCACAATGGAAACTCAAGGTGTGTTGTGTGCAAAAACCCGAAAGTCTCTGGTGCTTGTAACACACCTCTCAGAGACCTGTAGATGTATGGTGCTAAAGAAACATCTGTCCAATAGCAAGGTGTGGGTTGCTAAATACATGAAAATCTTTATATTTCAAATACTGTGTATGTGTCTCTGTAACTGTCTGTGTATGTATGAATGATACACATATATTACAGTCTCTCCTTATGTATACATGCACATAACTCATAGATGCCAGATTTTCATAAAACACCCCATTTTATAGTCCAATTTCCTATTCAGGAGGACAGTGCTGCCACTGTATGACACAAGGATCTTTCTGTTTCTTTATCAATATGACAAGAAGCGATTTTGCTTGTATTGGTATCTTTACTTTGAAGTGAAGTGAAACCCCACCGCTTTTATTTTGTTGGTAAAAATCCTTAAGAACCCTCCTATCTTTGACCCCATATGGAGTCCTATAATCTAGTCTCACTTGGGGCACCAGAACCTTTTAGGCCATCACTGCTGAAATTGGTACTGGAAAGGAAAATAATATCTCTCAGGAAAGTCAGAGAGACTAACAGGAAATTGTGTGAGGAGAATATTAGAAAGAGAGAGCTGAGAGGAATTTCTGTATCTTGTTTTTACTCTCACTTTGAATGTTAACTCTTTGGGGTTTATAATCTTCTAGCTGTCTTTCTTTTGATTCACAAAAGTGTAATATATATGTAAGTGATACATATATATTTATATACATATTTATAATTTAGGTCAATTCATATCGCTTAAGATGAAAATGTACCCCACCATCACCAAGAGCCATGGACTATTTATCAAAATCCTGAGTGCCAAACATGGGAAACCTCATTTGGAGTTGCTGTTGGTGGGAATCCAGGAGACTTTCAAAACAATATAAGCTACTGCTATTGTTCTTGGATGCCCCTCAACAACTTGAAGGTATCACCCTGCTGCTAAAGACACCACACACTGCAGACACAGGACTTAAAGCAATCTAGCTGGAACTCTCCCGGCAGCCTCGTTCTTGAGGACTGGATTTCATAGTAGTGGAAAGTGCTATGCAAGCTGCCAAGGGAGAAAAGCAATCAGTAGTCTTACCTATTTGTAAAACCTCAGAGCCACAGTAGCTGACCTGGGGAGATATACCCCAGGTGTGCAATAATGAAGCTTAAATCTTAGCAGTAGTCAACAGGGACTTTAGGCCCATCCTACAGAAGGAAATCCATGCCTGGTACTGTAAACCCAGCCAACTGCTTGTGGCTGTTAAGGTCATGGACCTTAAGAGGAGAGCCAACGACTGTCATTTGCCTAAGCCAGTATTATTTCTAACTACATTCTAAATACTTAATTTTTATACCCAGATATAAGTGTTGCTCTCAGCCATCACTGAAGTAGCTTCTTTTTTCAGCAAAGGGAAAAGATTACATATGTCCACAACTAGAGAAAATGCAAAGAAAAACTGAGCCATCTCTCCAGCTCTATATTCAGGGAGTTCTATTTATTGGGGCTGGGAAGGTAGTTTCGTGGGTAAAATGCTTATCGTGCGAACATCAGGACCTGGGTTCGTATCCCCAGCATGCTTGTAAAAGGCCACTGTGGAGACACAGAAAGGTAAGTCTAGAGCTACAGGAGTAGAGACAGAGAGATACTGAGGCTCTCTCATTAGACAACCTCGCCTAAATTGTGAGCTCTAGGTTCAACAAGAGACATTGTCTCAAAAATAAGAGATTGAGGCTGGGTAGTGGTGACACACATCTTTAATCCCAGCACTTGGGACACAAAAGCAAAAGAATTTCTTTGAGTTCAAAGCCAGCCTGGTCTACACAGTGAAACTCTGACGTGAAAAACACAAAAAACAAAAAACAAAAATAGATTGAGATTGATAAAGGAAGAAACCCATTGTTAATGTTTGGTCTCTATATATGCATTCAATAACAATAACAACAACCATACCACACACACACAGAGTGGGGAAAACCTTTATCTCTGAATCTGATACAGGGAACAAAAATCATTCCAGGTATTTCTAGTAGAAAGGAATCTAATACAAGAATAGAGACATTATCACTGGAAGAACTGAAAAAAAAAAAAAACCAAAAACTTAAAGATAGACCCTTCTCAAAATGTTGATGCTTTCATCCTTCTGTAATTTAATGAACAATGCAATTATTAAATAATTATTAAACTACTAATGACATAACTAGAATTAATTTTTTAGTGCAACTCAACAATCTGTGTATTCTAGGTTGGTTAAAGTTGGTTTGAGCAAATTTTGATTTTATCAAAATCTAAAGATAATAGTTTTCATTAACTAACTAATTATTATAATTTAATTCTTTTGTCACGGAGATTTAAACAGACAACCAATTGTTCAGACCCAAATATATGGGCATCTACTTGAAATTTTTATTTCACAAAAATTTACATTTTTTTTCTTATATGAGACATTTTTTCTTATATGAGATACTGCTTGTAAGAACCTCTTTAAAAACCAAAGAAGGGAACTCGAGAGATGACTCATGGTTAAGAGCGCTTGTTGTTCTTGTAGAGGACCTGAGTTTGATTTCTGGAACCCACTCAGTGACAAACAACCATCTAAAACTCCAGTTCTGAGGGATCCAATGCCCTCTTCTGGCCTCCATGGGGACCAGACATGCAAGTGGCACACATGCAAAGCATTCATACACACAAAATAAAATAAATAAATATTTTTATTTTAAATAAATAAAAAAGCAGGTATTTTAACTTATTCCCAATGGATGATTAGCTATGACAAAATACTGAAGCATAATTTCTGTTCCTCAAGAATCCACCTTCTGAGGTCAGCCATGTCCCTGCATTGGTAAGATAAATTTACGTGCACAGGCAATGGATCATTATTTAAATGAAGCAATTTCAAGGTGATTAAATGATCTTTTTGAGTAACATTCAGCAAATTTTGAGTTTAGATTATTTGCTGGAGAAACTAGGTCATCCAGAAGAGAGCAGATTTATTCGTGTTATACAATTGAAACTTGGTATCTATTGACAAGGACCTCCGTCTTCCTCACTCCTCTACTGGAAACTGCGAGCCTTCTCTCTGTCTCTGTGGGTTGCACAATTGTAAAGTCCTCACCGATTGGTTACAATATCACAATAAAGGATGAAAATTATACACGATCCTCTCATCTCAATCCATTCAGAACAAGTGTTTGATGGAATTCAACTCCCTTTCACAGTAAAATCTCTTAACACATTGGGTATTGGAAGGATCTTCTCTTCACACAAAAATTGCCAACTGGGTGACCAAACACATAACAAAACAGAATGCAGACTCACCATCAGATTCGGTGCTGAAAAGCTGGAAGACTTCTCCTTTAAATCTGTAACAAGGGAGGAATACTTTGCATCATTTCTCAGAGTCGTGTTCAAAGTCCTTGCGATTAAGAAAAGATTTAGTAATAGGAGACTTCCAAATCAGAGGAGGGGGAGCAAAGATGCCTCTGTCTTCAGGTGACATAATCCTACATGTAGAAAACCTAGCAACTTCACAACAAAACTGTTAGAATTGATAAATTGATTCAATAAAGGTACGGGACACAAAATCAACAGACAAAAAAAATTAGATGTGCCCCTATTCACTAAAGAGGAAACACCTTTGTAGTCCAGTCCTGATTTCCACAAAGGAAATGAAGAAAACAATCTCGTTTGCAGTAGCATCAGAATGATTATAATACTTGGGGCTAAGTGTGATTAAGGAAATAACCTTTTTTTTACAAAACCTTTTTATTGATTCTTTGTAAATTTCACATCATGCACCCCAGTCCCATTCACCTCCCCATCCCTCCATATCCACCCTCCACTCTTTAGCCTCCCCCTCAAAGAAAATAAAAAAATTAATAAATAAATAATAATAACAACAAAATCTCGCCATAGAAGCTGCAGTGTGTCACCGTATCTCACACAGTATACACCCTTTTGCCCATACAGCTTTACTTGCAAACGCTGATTGCAATGAACCTGGTTCGAGGCCTCTGACTTCTGCTACACTATTAATACTGGATCCTCAACCTTAACCTCGACTGAATACTATGAAACGTGGCTGAAATACCTTTGTCTTCTCATAAGCAAATGAGAGCCCTTAATTTAAAGTCACATGAGTGAAAGTCTTAAATGTTAGGACACTAACTCATGCTTGTAACACTCTAGTCAGTAAGGGAAATGGGCTCCTGTTATCCCAGGTGGTCCTGTTGTGTCACACTGCCTGAGTCTGCACAGAAAATCCCTGCTAAACCCTCAAAACTAGGGCTTAGGGGTTGCTTCCCTGTAGGAATGTCTCACTAGCATTTCTCAGGAAATTAGGCTATGTTTTCAAATCTTGAGAAAAATCTGTCAAGAAATTAGCAAAACTGTGGTGGTAGGGAAAGGCTTTTTATGAAAGAATTCAGACATAGACTAAAAGCAGAAACTAAAAATGTACAGAACCAAGGTCAGGCTTGGCCAGCAGCTCTAAGAATCAATAGAAAAATAGAAAAGAGAAGTGGTGGACATCTAAAGTCACCATAAGTCTGGCTTCTCCCTATTGCTAAGCTACAATTAAATCTTCATGGCTCCAGTAAGGGCTAACAGTGAGTCATGCACGTAAATAAATGTATCATAGAATACTTATAAATATAGAACACTGGATCAAGTCTTATGAGTAGTGTTTCAAGAAATAAGTCAGGAAGCAATGTAAATATCCTATTTCGCTTCTCTGTTTCAGTGATACAACACTGACCAGAATCAACTAGAGGAAGAAATGTTTTATTCACCTTATAGCTTATAATTCATTATGGAGAGAAATCATGGCAGGATCTCAAGACAGGAACTGTAAGCAGAGACTGGAGGAACGCTTATTACTGACTTGCTACATATGCTCAATGTGTGTTCTTACACAACCTGGGACCACCTGGCCAGGGGTGGCACCGCCCACAAGGAACTGGGCCCTCCTATGTCAATCATTGATCAAGAACACGCCCAATAGATTTGCCTGTAGTCAGCCCGATAGAGGTGGTTTCTCAACTGAGTTACCTGCTTCCCAGACTCTAGCTTGTATGCAGATGACAAAAAACTAACCAGCAAATTGACACCTTTGATCACGGGACCTTGTTTATTGTCTTGCTTGTTCTTTGACTATTTGCATCTATTGTATTGCTAGACCCTCAACCTAGAACTGACCTTAATACTTGCATGCAATTAAAATGGTATAAAATTTAAAAGGAGGAAGGGAGTTGGGATAGAGGGCTTCGGGGGGAGGGAGGAAATGGGGAAACATGATAACATCTGAAATGTAAATAAATAAAATATCCAATTAAAAAAGGTATTGTTGATTCTCTGTGATGTGGGAGATAGGCTATTGTTTGAGTACCGAACAATAATATTCCTTGGCATCATAATAGCACTTAAATATTGGCTATAGACAAAAATTTATTTATAAATACTATTAAACATAATGGTTACCTGTCAAGCAAGAATTTTAGGTGCGCGTAAAAATATATGAAGAATATAAACAGCATGAGAAGTAGTTGAAAGACAAAAGAAATTTACGGTTCCAATAATTTCTGAGAATTTATGAGACTTTTGACCTTTTCCTTCCCATTTGCTAAAGATTATGATCATGTGGGAATTTAGAGATTCCACATTTAGGTCATGGATTAACATTCTAATTTTGAGAACTTTAGAAAGAAAAAAAAAGTATGTTTCTTTACACTTGTCTGATCCTACTTGTTCAAAATTTACTTGTTTGAAATTATAATAATATAATTTAATGAAAACATCATGTTTATAATAATGGATTCTATGACATTATCATATATATATGAAATATATACATGTGTATATATGTATATGCATATGTACATATGTATATATGCATACGATACCATATATTTTGTATATTATTATTATGCCTTACCTTTATTAGACTCTGGTCTCAACCTTCTTTCCCTACTGTACATATGATTAAACTTAAATTCTACATATGGGGAAAACATGGCTCTATGAGCTCTCTTACCCCACTGTCTCCCCTTGCTCGCATCCCCTTCCTCTAGTGCTCTTGCTACACATACATCTCCCTTTCACTTCTACATCCTACACACATAAACATTTTAAAATATTTTAATCCAGATTCCATGTGTGCTAGAAAACATATTTCTACCTTTCTGAGTCTGGCTTATTTTGCTTAACATGGTGATCCCTATTTCTATCCATTTCCCAGCGAGTTACACAATGTCACTTTTATGACTGAGTAAAATGCCATTGTGTATTTGCCCCTTTTCTTTACCTACTTGTCTATTGATGGACATCTTGTCTGCTTTCAAGGAAAGCTTCCTCTATGTTTTTATTAGCACATATTAATTGTGCGTAATAATGACTTTTCATACAGGTATATAATATATTTTGATCATGTCCAGCTCTTTCAGCCTTTGTCCCCCTCCATTCCCACTGCGCCCCTTCCTCTTGACAATGGTGTCTCATTTCCTGACACAATGAGTTCCATTAGAGTTCTTGCAAAACACGAGCAAGATGTTATTTACAAGATCAGAGGCTTGGCTATAGCACCAAACACAAACAAGTTTCTCCTTCTCTAACCAACCATTAGCTACCTAGGTAAATCTTTAGGAGGCCTCTGAGATCCCCACCTTATGACAGAATTTTGACAAGCCCAAGCTTCTGAACTTGCAGCTGTTGTGAAGAATTCAAGAACATAACTTTTATATCATGCCCAGAAGACAGTTGCCCAGAAGACAACTTTCCACAACACTCCACCCCTTCCCCCAGCTCTTACATTGTGTCCACTTCCTAACTCTGCCATGCTCTCTGGGATTTGGATAGGCTAACATAGATATTCTATCTGTACATGCTTCTGGAGAAGAATTGTCATCAATAGTTAATAATCATTTTAAGAAATTATTTTTAGATACAAAGACTAAGAATACTTAGATAAATTCAAAGTCTTCATTTTGTTTTGTGGTTTTTAATTGTTCCTATGGGAACTGCAGAAAAGTAAGTATACGTGGAGTCTTAAGAAAACATAAATGGATGAAGGAGTTCATCAGGATAAGATATATGACTCTGAAACGATAGTCAGTTATCATTCTGGATTCTGAATGTATACTGGCTGCATAGACAAAACCTGACGGAAGACAACTTTGTTCCACACACTTCATTTTGAGAACATCATGTCATACTAAAGACAATGGTTTGTTTTTATCTGTTCTGCCTTTCTTAATCTACCATAATTTTCTAAACAACCTCTTAACAGATCATTTCATTCAACCACATAGAAAAATGCCCAAAGTCGTATGTCTACCCAAAAGGATGTTGATACAGAGAGAGAGACAGAGAGAGAGAGAGAGAGAGAGAGAGAGAGAGAGAGAGAGAGAGAGATATTGCTGATCTTCAATATGTTTTTGAAAGCAATATATAAACACTTGGCACTTGGTCTTAGACTGTGTATAAACAGGAAACACTGTGAAGATAAGCTACCAGAACACGTATAAAAATCAGATCTCATAATTAAAGCAAGAGTCACTAGCATGTTTTCCACACCTAGTTAGTATGAAGTTAAGTCTTCGTCTACTAATGTGCAGAATCATGTAATATATAGAAGATTCAGAAACAAACAAGGAATGATCCTCAAGTTCAAGAAAGTCAGAGTCCCATGGGATACAAGAGGTACCAGTGCTGGACTTTTAAAACAGAATGGCTTCTGAGCCACCAGTTCTTCAGAGGGACACGGGAGAAGTGGGAGGCACTTGAGAAGGAATGTTGGGAATGAACACCAATGTAGGAAGTGGCTGGGGATGAGAAGACTAGAGGGGGCTTTCCTGGTACAGAGGGCAGCAAGGCCAAAGACAAACAGGCAGAACTGTGTTTTTCAAGTAGCAGATATTAGAACTGTCTAGTTCCTGGGAAGAATCTAGAAATGAAGAAAGGAAGTATATTTGGCCTGAATGATAATTAACAGTTACCTAGATAGTTCAGTTTATACTTGACTGATTTTCACAGACTCAACAATCCCTCCATTTACGAGATCCGCTGGTATCTCAAACTAACTCTTTGTTCAACTCCCATGTTAATTACCTTTATTCTAAAATGGAATTTTCTTTTTTTCTTGCCAAGAAGGGAATGATTTCATTCTTGCCTCTCTTCCCTTTTGATTCCTTCCACTTATGTTTTTGTAGATACATAGACACACCCTTTAAGCCAAGGTTTCAATGAAAAAAACTAACCCATCCAGTTATAACATTGTCCATGGTGACGCTAATATGGAGACAGTGCCTTCTTATTGCTCAACAGGGTGAGACTTTGAAAAAGGCTTGGGCATGTGCATGGAGCCAATGTGTCTGGCTTCAGCCACCTCCTTCTCTCCCATTGCCAAAGAAGCAGAAGGAAAGGAACCATCTCCTTATTGTTCTCTTGCACAAGCAGTCCTGCAGCCCAGGTGGAATCTCGGCATTTTATATGATCTGCTAGGAAAGGGTGGGGTTCCTGTCTCAAAATCCCTGCTCTTAAAAACTGGAGAAATAGGGCCCTCCCTGCCAACTAACTAATATAAAGGAGAAATACTGGCCTGAAAGCCTGTTGCCTGCTACTGGTGGGAAAGGATGCTAGAACATTTTCCTGCTTGTATAGACAGTTGGAGGAAACTCAATCCACCCATGACTACTTGAAGATGGGCAACTCCATGCTATACTACCAAGTCTCAAGAAGCTACCTCATTCCTTGGTTGACCAGATACAAACAATTGAGTTCTTTTGAATCTGGCGTCATAGACATTGAGACATATGTTTGTAGCGTAGTTTATGATGACATTTATGGGCTATGTTTGCCTCATAGAAATCTTTCATGGCGAGTGAAGATTATCCAACAGATGGGCAAACTAAAATGTGGGGGACTTCAGAGCAGGCCCCAGCAAGCTAAAGCCCAAGAAATGGAAAAACAGACTAAGAAAAATTATTCAACAAACACAACTCCTAAGTAAGGGCTGTGTATTTTTGAGTAGGAGTGGAAAATTACAGTTAGGAACATAAGTATGGGGAAGCAATAAAAATGAGAGGGAATCAAAATTGAAACCACCTTTAGTATGCAGCAATTCAAAGCATGCATCCGTGGATTCTAGGAGTATCACAAATCCTCCCTAGCCCATTACACTTGTAAGAAAACTGCTTATAAAAAAAATCTGAAAGCAAAGCATAATTCCAAAGTTATTAGCTATACAGACAGAACTTTCAACTTTCAGTCAAAAAACTAACACAGGTTAAAGGTCAGAACAGTCACACCTGAAAGAGTCCAAGGTATCTCTTGTATCTGCAGGCACTGCCCGATTTGATTGGACAGTGGCATTCCATCAGTGACCAAGCACTATGGAGCCTTTTATTTGGTTGGTTTTTCATAAGTTCTTGAAAATAAAAACTCAGATATACAATATATTATGAGATTCTGGGTACAAATCTATTTTCCATTATAACTTTTAAGCTGTTGTTAAAATTCCTGAGAAAGATAATTGTTTTAAACATAATTTACTTCTGAAGACAGAATAAGCAACGTCTCTGAGACAAGGCCAGGGATGTTTTACTTCATTTTCTTTTAAATCACAGATGCTTTTCTCTCTTTACAACCCTTGCTTCAACCTTGCTTACCATTGTGGAGACAGAGAAAGGCTGTAACAGCACAGGAGAAAGCAAATACACAAAAAGCAGTAGCGACCTGGTCAAATGCTTTCACCGTGATGACTGCAGTGAAGAAGAACTTCAAGTGCCGGAGTCTGTTGTGGAAATGTTGGCTCTCATTGTTCCTGTCATGTGTGCATCCTGCTTGAAGCATACTCCTCCTTTGTGGTTTTTCAGTTTTGCTTCATTCCCTGGGAATTGCCTGGAAGCATAGACTCAGCGCTGTCCTGGATCTGACTTTGAATCCTAACTTTCAAGGCAGAGAGCTTAGACTTTCTTCCTTTTCTTCAATCTCTTGGAGATTTCTTATCCAACCTGTTTTAAATGCTGAAGGTTATCCTGAGGGCAGAAACACCTTATTAAAACTTATAATGAGGGTTGTGGTTAAATGCCAAGCATGCAGGAGGCTCCAGGTTCAATCTCCAGGTTCAATCTACTTCAAATACATGTTTTAAATAAAGACACATATAAATATAATATATAATACATATTCATAAACATTTACACATATATGACATACATGTGGATAATGAATGATGAATGGCATTATGATTCATCCAGTCACCGAAAAAAATATTCAGTCATCATCCTTGAGTTTTCTCTTCCTCTTCTTTCCCAAGTAACCAAAAGCAGGTCCAGTCCATCCTTTCTTCTACTCTAAAAATTATTGCTTCATCTCATGCTACAGATCCCACCCCTAGTCTCAGGCTATATTATACTTCCATGCTACCAGCAAATTTTGATAACCACCGTTTCCATCCCACAATTTCCTGTCCTCATGCCTCCAGGAACCTGGAGAATTTCAAAGTGTACTGTTACCTGGCCTAGCACACTTAACCTATCCTTTTTTGTCCTGTCTCTGTCTTCCTTGCCTTGAGCCCTTTCTATCTCCACCTTTATTCTTTGTTACATTCTCCCTTAATTTATCTATTGCAAACACACTAACATTTGCATTTAAAAATGGTAGAGTGCTTATTATTTGTGATTTAAGTGCAGGTTCTTCTTGAACACTGTCCTAGAATTTCTCCCTCAGCCTACTTAGTCTAGTCTGTGTTGAGAATTCCTTCAATGTCTAACAAAGCATCCTAAATCTAGCACAATTTTGTGGATAGTGAGGGTCTATGAGTCCCTCTCAGCATAAAGATAGATATTTTGGCTTTATGGCCCTAAGAAAATATATAATATTTAGTAAAGTACTTTATAGTATGATGGTGAATGCATAAATGAATAAACTCACGTGCCCAACATTAGTGTCAAATGTATGAATGATTAAACTCATATGTCAAATATACAAATAAATAAACTCATATGCCCAGCATACTGTCAAATGTATACTCATCTCCCTGAGCATTAATTTGGCTTCTGTTTCTCCAGACCAAGTCCAGAATGAAGGGATTTCTAAAATGACCATTTTCTGCAAGAAATACTTGAGCCTGTGGCCATACCATCTTGAACACGCCTAATCTTGTTTGATCTCAGAAGCCAAGTAGAGTCAGGCCTGGTAAGTACTTCAATGGGAGAAATGTTGTAAAATTTTATGTCCTTTCTCTACACCCTGTAACTGTCTGGTTCCTATTACTCTTCCTTCCCACATCGACATATACATCCCACACCCCACACAGATCTCCAGAGTCTCAGTGAAGTTTCTTGAGCCCACCTGCCCGTCCATGGAGCTTCTAGACACTTGAATTTATTCAGAGGTACTTGGAGAGTTTGTTAAAATACAAATGTATATATCCCATACTCTCAGAAAGACCATGGTGACAGTCATTTTCAAAAACAGTCCCCAAAGCAATCCAATAAGCATTGCAAACTATGACTCACACCTCAAAGTTGTAAAGAACAAAAGAAAGTGACTGCTAGCCCACACCTCCTTCCCAGGCCCACTCAGCAGTAAGCCAGAAACTGTTGCTGCCAAGGAGGAAGCAAAGGGGATACCTGTTTTACATACATTTTTATTCATACTTCCTACTATTCCAAAACAGTTTAGAGTGCCAGTGAACAACCCCATTCAACTAACAACTGGGAAGATATGGATCCTTGCCAAATCCCACTTCCACCAGATGGCCCGCTGTCCCAGCTTCACTTTCTTTGCTGTCGTGAAATGCCCTGATACAAAGCTATTCACTGACGAGCTTACTGTAGCTCATGGTTCCAGGTTACAGCCCATCATAATACAAACATCATAGTGGCAGAAGCTTAAGGGAGTTGGTCACATCCAGAGACGAGGACAGAGAGAGAATAAAAGCATGCATGCTACCCAGATCACTTCCTTCAATCTTATACAGCCCAGGACCCAATAGAATGAGACTACCCATACTAAGCTGGACCTTCCTATGTCAACTACCATAATCGAGACAATACTAGTCCGGCAGGGCAACCTGCTCTAGATGACCCCTCTTTGAGACACTCTTCTCAGGTGATTCTAGACTGTGTCAAGTTGACAAAACCAACGCTCCCCACAGTCCTTTCTGATTAGTAAATACATAATCTGCAATTTTTGAAGGTGTTTTAGAATCACTTTGTCCTAATATTCTTCAAAGAGCAATACAAACTTGGGGTCAAAGATGGTTCCGTGGAAATTTGCTGGTTAGTGTGTTGCACTGTATTTCTGAGACAAAACTTACACTCATGCTAGTTAGACAAGAGCAATGAAAGGCACTGGACCCAGTGAGGACTAGGAGAGAAAGAAAGGGGGAGGCAGAATATATTTGTGTGTGTTACACATATGTGTGTAAGTATGTATACATGCATGTGAAGACCAGATATCAATGCCCAAATCCCTTCTGCTTTCATTCTCCACTTTACATTTTTGAAACTCAACAATTCAGTAAGTGTAGCTGACCAGTAAGCTCCAAGGATTCTCCTGTCTCTGCATGGCCAATCCTGAACTAACAAAGCCCTCACTACTATGAGTTCTGGAGGACTTGAACTCATGTTAATGTGTATTGAATGATCTTCCTAGTCCCAGTAGGAGGTTTTAAAATGTTAGTGTGTTTGGTCCATGGTTTTCTTTTTCTTTTTATTAGTGTTTTGAGGGTTTCATATTTAATCATGTTCACTCTTCTTCTTTAACTTTTCCAAGATCCTCTCCCTTCCCTACGTATCTGATTTTGTGTCCTTTTATTTTTAACCCTTCAAGACTAGTTTGCTCTGCCCAGATATTCTGGGATGTGTGTTCTTCCATTGGAATGTGGTGGGTAGGAGCTACACTCTCCTTCCAGAAGCTAACAATTATCAGAATTTCCATAGCAGGGGTGAGATGATATGCCTAATATTCTCTTTTATAATTCATACATCACAAAATTAACTGGGATTTAATTTTTTTGAAAGGGATCAAAGCTGAGCTTCAAGTACCTGTGGTCTGGGAATCAACTCTATTTTGCTATGTAAATGAGAAAGAAAGTTGAATTTTCCAACATGTCTCAACTTCTCAATTCATTTCCCTTTCAGAGGCCCTCCTAGGGTTTGGGAGGTGGGGAAAAAAGCATGATCTACTTCAGGGTGGATCTGGAAATACAATTGCCTAGTTTCTTCTTTTGTCTACCTTCTCATAAGGAAACAGATGTACCAGAGCCCAAGAAAAAAATGGCTGCTTGCCCTTTGTGTCAGTTTCAGGAAACCTGGCAAGGAAAAGAGCAGAAAGCCTAGGGCAGTGTGTCTTCTTGATTCTTTTCTCTTCCTTTGGCTCTGTGATCTTCGTTTGCTCACGTGACTCCCATAGTTCAGTAGTAAGGTCGCTATCACAGTACCTACAATCCAGAGCACATGAAATCTGATAGGCCTAGCATGACTGTGGAGTCCACCCAACTCCTTTCTCTGAAGTCCCAAGGCAGTGCAGATTTTGGATTATTCTTTTTGCCTAGTTTCCAGGAATCCTAGTCACCCCCTCGGGGGACACTCACTTCCTCTACAGCAAAATATCAGTGGAGAAGCAGGGATGGTGGGGCATTGTGCTGAGAAAGGCTTCCCCTGTGTAGAAAAGTACTCCTGGTACATGGGACATGATTTATTTTCTTCCCCTGAGGATGAGCAATAAGTGAGACCTAATAGGAATTTCCTCAGAACACTAGCAAAGCTACAGAAGTGAATACAAATGTTCCAGTTCCTTCCAAATCCTTGCATGCTTAGCAATGGCTTCTTGCTACCACTGTGACACCAGGGAGGAATCCTGTGGGACTGCACAAATCACCCCCAGTCCTCCTTAAGATGCAGTGACCAGAAAATATTCTTAGAACAACGGCTCAGCTATTTTCCTATGAGGCCATTTTTCCTTGACATACCAATAGTTCCCAACTGATGTGGGAGGGTAAGGAAATATCCTCCCCCAACAGCATCACACCCTGCTATTAGGCCACAAAACAGAGTTGCCTTGTGACTTAGCTTTTTATTAGCCTCACTATTTTTCCAGCCCCATCTCCTAGGACTCTGGCTCTGCTCCAAAAGGGGAGGGGTCAGAGGCAATGGAGGTGTCAGCTTCCTTTGATGCACTTGTTTTAGAAGCTTCTTCTCTGCGGGAATTATTTTCTCATTTAGAAAGCTGTCCCAGAGCTCGAGGGTTAGCCACAGCTTCTATCTACTTAAGGTCATGAGGCTCAAGGCATTGTACTTGGGCACTTTTTCCTTCCCACAAGGCTTTAATCAGCCTATAGGAGCACTGACACATAAAAATATAACATATATTATACATATTATATTTGCCTGAATTGACAGTGGCTATACAGCTCAGGTCCTTATCTTGAGATTTTTTTTTTATTCCACCACCCATCAAATCATTATGTTATAGCAAAATAAAAAAAGTTCATCTAATCATTCAACAAATACCTATTTAATGTCAAATATTACAAGGCATTGTCCTGCACAGCTAAGCTATGTCAGCAAATAAGTGAAAAACCTTTGCCCTGGTGGAGCGTATTCCTGTTGAGACAATGATCAAATGAAACGACCAGTTGTACTGCAGAGTCATTTGTGATATGTGCTGCAGCCAGTACCCAACTGATTAAGGAGACCAGGAGCAAGAGGAAGCTGAGAGGTTGGAACCCAAGTTGAATAGTGGGATCAAGATAGGACTCTGGGTAGAATTTAAATAGGTTTTAGACAAGTCAAGTGGGTCGGCCTTTTGGCACGTTAGAGGAAGAGGTAAAATGTTTAATTTGCTACGAAATATTTGAGTAAGCCCATCCTAGATACGACAGTGAGATTGCTATGGATGAAGCAGAAACAGGAGGCAGACTGCATGCCGTTTGACAGGCCATGAGCAGGAGCAGGGCGTCTGTTGCTTGCAAAGTGCATTCTCCTCACTTAATTGTTTCAAACTTAGAGTTCTATAGTACAAATACTAAATTTAAATATACTCCAAAACTCTCTCTTGAGCAAGTCTCAGTACAAAATGGACATAATGTCTAATAGTGCAAACAGGACTTTTAGAAAGTGACTGACCTTTTTCTCCCACCCTCTCCTCTCAGAGTCAGTCCTAGATGACATACTAGTAGAATCCCCACCCCTAGTAGAATGTCCAGCCCACACCACTAGTTTTTCACCACAATTCTAGGGATGGGGCTGAGATTTGAGAACATGATGGGATAAAATTTCATGATAAATACTGAACACTTTTTAAATTAAGCATTGCATCTGTTACTTTTTACTTTGCTTTAAAAAAAAAAAGTGTTCCCCCAGAGCTAGGCATAGTGGTATACATCTTTAATTCCAGCATTTGGGAGACAGAAGCAGGTGGAACTCTGTGAGTTGGAGGCCAGCCTGCTCTACATAGTGAGTGCTAGGACATCCTGCGCTACATAGTGAGACCCTACCTCAATAAAACAAAACAAAACAAAACAAAACAAAACAAAACAAAACAAGCAAAAAGTGTCTCCAGGGAAACAGGAGATTCAAGCTAGGCGAAGCCTTTAGCAACCATTGATAGCTTAGAAAAGCTGAAGATATATAGATCCTTAGTTTGTAACCAATCCACAAATGAGACTGGTTAGCATTTTCCTTAAACACATCTCCGTACAGTCACTTTGCCCCACCCAAAAGTACCACATATATCTTTAATTCTCTGTCTACTACAAAATCCCCCCAACAAATACCCTCCCACACCCATTTCTCTCCCTCATGAACTGAACAGCCTACCTAAATATGGTGGTTGTAAAAATTGGCAGAGCCCAGAGGACCTTGGGTGGCCCTCCAAAAGCACATTGATGATACTAGATGTTCTCCTAAGTGAAACGGGAAGCCATTACAGAGTTGTGGTCTCAGTAAGAACGTGTTCTGATTTGTTGTTTACAAAGTCCCCTGGCTGCTGCTTGAGTGTTGACTGTTAAGAAGAACCAGGGCAAGTAGACCAGTGAGAGGTTGTTACAGCACCAGAAGTGAGCAACAATAATAAGAGAACCTTGGACTATCTTGATTTTCTTGAAAACTCAAAGATCCTTCCCACCTCAAGAGGTTGGCGGTTACTGTAGCCTTGACCTTGAATCGTCTGTTCCTAGGTCATCAATTGTCTCACTGAATCATCACAACTCACTTCTTTTTCTAACCACACAATCAGAAACAACTCTCGTTTCTGTCTGGTGGTCTTTGTCCTCTTGTTTTTACCCCTCAAATCATGAATTATTGTCAAACACTTCACCTTTTACCTATACCAATTTACTGTTACCTCTTCCACGTGATCACAGACAATATGAGCAAGGATATTATCTGGCCTTGTTGACATAGTAGACAGAAAAGTTGAGTCTGTTTCTGGCACAAAATAAATGAAATGGGTATTCGTTAGACACATATTGCCTGGATGGATGGATGAATATATTTGTTCATCTATTTACAGAATCATCTGAAACAACTTATAAAGGACCAAGTTTAACTTCTAAACAAAACAGGAGGTAATCACTGAAAATCATCAAATACTTCTAGTTAATAATAATCACCTGCATTTATTGGGAGTTCACTAGGTTCTGGATAGTATTGGAAGCTTTATTAGTTTATCTGAGCAGACATAAGAAGAGGACACATGTGATATGGTTTTCAGACAAGAGAATTTAAACTTGGCTATCTACTCATCGTGGGGTCTTAGGAACTGGCAACTTCACTGCCTTCCAGCTCTTAGAAGCCCTTGAAAAGATCACTTTAGCCTTGAAAGAGAGAAAGTTACTGATAGGCTTGTTTAAAAGCCTACAAGCTGTTACAGTTTTAAAGCCTAAATTGGACCTGGTGTCAGCAGATCTGATGACCTTTCTTTTTTCTTTTTTTTTAATCCCAGGTAATCCCATAATCTGCCAGTGATGAACAACACGGGTGTATGCTTTTAAATCCTGAGTGCATGAATGTACCCAGAAGAGCCCATCATGGACAATACATAGCTGAAGGGCAGTAAGGTCACAGTTCTGCTCACCTGCCTATTCACCTCTTGTTGTGGAGCTGTTGCACGGACCTGGCTGTTCAGCTCTTCCTTGACCAATGCTTGGTGTCCTGTAGAGCTGGACATTTCAAATTTGGCCCAATTGTCTTCCTAACCTGCGTGATTGCTGCGGTGAGTCACACACACTTCTCCAAGTCTCATTGAAGAGTCAGAGTCCCAGGCTGTGTTAACAATGCCAAATACGTGAGTCTCCTCAAACGAAGGACTTATAAACAGGAGATCAAAGAGATGTGGTTTTTCCAACATGAAATATTAAAAGACAGTAGGAAATGTAAATATTTGCAGAGATATAATCAGGATCTGATAAATTTAATGTTCATCACAAAGTGTTTTATGTTGCTGAGCATGGTGACAAGAAAGATCACCTTCTTGAAGACATTGAATATACATAATTTAGTTATATTTTCAGGTGGCTCACAGCCGGAATTTGGTGTTTATATTTATCTTCTTGAATATTAATTAGAATGTTTGTGCTTATGTTTATAGCTAGTATCTTGATAACATTAGCATGTCTCCTCTGTATGGATTAAGGTGATCAGACAGTTTGTCTCTCTTCCTTTTTATGACTGATTTTCAAAAGATTTTATTAGAAAAGAATTGCTTCTTATAACTGTCATTTCATTTATTCACTTATTTACTTTTCTTTCATTAGAAAAAAAAGTCAAACAAAATGAGGTTCTTTCCTGAGACACACAATGACTTAAGGGAAAGCAATTCAAAATCCACCAGTCTGAGAGCAGTAATTGTGGTCTGTTCCTGAAAACATAGCAAGATCTTTCCCAAGAGGCCTTGAAGGGTATGTGGGCCTGAACCCCCAGTCTAATGGGTACAAGGCTTTCTTTTATTTCAGAGCCTAAGGCTGTTTACAAATAAACACAGACTAAAGTGACATTCTGCCCAAGATAGCACTGTAAGGGGAATTTCAGTCTTTTGGTTAATGACCTATCTGAAATAATACACCACTCTCCATTTAGGGGCAGAGTTTCCACTGATGCAGAGCCTTTTTGGGTGGGCCAGCTCTGAGAGCAATGATGAAAGCCCTTCACAATGGCTTCTTAAGAATGGGAGCCAGATACCCTCAAACAAAGTCGTACTTTCACAGAGCAGCAAGAGAGAGAAAGGCCTTCCAGTAGTATAGCCAATAGAAAAGTTGGCCCTGACTCCATAGCCCCAAGCACAGACCTGGGAACAGTTAGAGCAGGGGCTCTGGCACATCTCAACTGACACATGAGTGAATGGCAGGAGGCAAGGGAAGGAAGCTGGGGCCCAAGTCAGATTTCAGAGATCCAAGGCTGCTACTTATACAAGCATGCACGTTTATGAAACACACACTCAGAGAGACAGAAAGAGACAGAGATATTAACTGTCACAAGAAAGGTTCATTTCATATGTTAATGATAAGTAAACATTGTAAATCACTTCCTCTTCTTCTACACATGAGAAGAACAGAAACCCTTTGGAAGAAGCAAACTCTGAAAGTGCTCCTATGTATAATCGGAGACAGCCCAAATCAACTTCTGTTTCTCCTTGTACATCAGTAAGTTGTGAGATGTTGCTTACCTCATATCTGCCAGGTAGATATATACCAGGACCTTCAAGTCATTCCTCTCAGGACTGGTATGACAACAGGCTTATGCCTTGGGAGGCAGAGGCAGCAGCATCTTTGTGAGTTGTAGACTAGCCTAGCCTGGTCTACATATGTTCCAGGAAAGTTAGAGCAACATAATGAGACCCTGTCTCAAAATACAACCAACCCTCTCCATTCCCCCTCCTAACCATAGCCACCCCCACAGCACCAGTAATTAAAAAACATCTCCTAGAATTCTAAGTCAGAATCAGTCACTCTAAATAGCAAGACTCTTCTTCTAAATGTCCTTATAGATGGAACTTTCCTGTCATCCAAAAGAAAATATGTTACCACCTAATGAAGGCGTTTTCTGTGAACATTGTCTCAACCATTGCCTACCTCCCTTTTTTTATTTCATAAATGTTTAGTTTTTCTCATTGTCCTTTTTCTAATCTATTTTATGTTTCTGGTTGTTCAAGACCCCTCCCAGTGTCCACATGAGCTCTTTTAAACTGTCTTCTGTATTACCAACCTCACCTGGATCACTGTCTGCCACTTTGAATGTGTCGCATAAATATTTTTATGAATGAAAAGGCTTAGCTGAAGTTCCCCTTCTCCCACACAGCCCATGGTTATTAGAACAAGTTCCACAGTCCTTTTGTGCTTCTTTGTGTGGCTTTGATGCTCCGTGAGCCTACCTTACCTTATCTTAGTGCTAGATCAGGCTCTTTACTTGTCCATTACCTTGAATTCATTGACTAGGTCTGGATCCACTCATATTAAACCTAATACAGAAGAGATGTTAGCTGTGCAGAAAGCAGTCCTTGTCCCACAGATAACCCTTTCCCCATAAACCCTCCATAGAGCGGAATGCCTACTGCCCAGATGCTGAGCCTCTAGCACGATGCGGAACATCAGGCCTGTGTTTCAGAATGCCAGGAGCAAGCTGTCACACTCAGGAGGGCAGAGTTGCTTGTGGAAGTCTTGAACTCCGTATAAACATTACTCATTTCGGGCATACTGTGAAAAATCTAAACAGTGCCAAATTAAGAGCTGATTGTAAGTTATTGCAGATTTCCTCCTGTCACTTCCAGATTATTTGTCTAAACAGGTCTGGTAAATACCAGACCTTTATTATGATGAGTAATGTCCTGCCAAAAGAAGAAGTGGGGGAAGGATTTCCAAATTATTCTGTAGGGAGATGCAGGTGGCTCTGTCCCACAGTACAGTTCTACCCCACCCCAGTCACCCCCAAACTCTCAGGCAGCCTGTTATTTCTAAGTTTTGAGGGGAAAAAAAACTCTTCTAAGATTGAGACTTTTTTTCCAAACTGCTTCTTCTGAGAAGCCAAAGCCTCATTCTTCCCTTCGAGTTATTCCGTGTCATCAGTCTTTGGTGGTCAGCAAAATGACCCCCAAGTGTCAGAATCAAATGAATAATGTAGGAATTAAACTTTAGAATAAATGCTTAATTCCTCAAGGCAGGGACTCCCACCACCTGTCAGATGCTTGGAATGCAAAGAGGCAGAAAGTAGATGACAGTGTACAAAATGGAAGAGGAAACAAAGTTGCATTCAGCTGAGCATTGACTTCAGATTTCCAATTCAGCCTTAATGGGCACTCACAGCCCTGGATAAGTTTTAATTAGAGGGAAAATGGCGAACAGAAAAGAAAGGAGTGTTAGTTTTTTCACAAGAGCCTTAATCATGCAAGATGGCTCAAAATATCCATCCCAGTAAGCCAATATTTTCAAGATTTAAACCACTTCAACTTCCAGTACTCTCTGAAAGAAGCACCCTCCTCCCATCCAAATATGTACCATCACTGTGCCGTGAGAGATGCAGTCAGTGTCTCTCTGACAGTAACCTTGCCCAAAACCCAAGGTTCTCTTGTTTGGGATATTACCTCAAAAAAAAACTTAAGGTGGGCTTGACTTTGAAAATATTCGCTACATATCAGATCCATGCAAAATGAAGCTGTGTGCTGAATGAGTGTGTGTATATAATAAAACCATGATGATGAAAAATAGTACCTTATCTCTGAGAATATTATGAATTTAATTATAACTCCAGAAAACTCATCTCCAAGCTATATTTGAAGACAAGAACTGTTGGAAGCAAAGAAAGGTAGAGATTTAAGAAGAGACACCAAGTTCTTTCTGTCTCTCTTTGTTTCTCTTTGTCTCTCTGTCTCTGTCTCTATACACACACACACACACACACACACACACACACACACACACACACACACACACACGCACGCACGCACGCATGCACGCACGCACGCACGCACGAAAAGACAAGTACCTCCTGTCGCTTGGTTATTACTTGGTACTCTGTTGTCATTTAATCTTCACAATAACTCCATGAGGTTGGCACTATTGTTACCCCCACTGATGTGAAAATGTCCTAAAACCATACACGATGCCGCAGCTTTCTGATTTCACCTAGACTTTAGAATAACTTAATGAAAATAAATTTAAAATAGGTTTAAACTTTTGCTTTGGCTAACTTGTACCATTTATTCTTCCTGCAGAGATTCCCAGATTTCTGTCAGAAGTGCCGATTAATTATAACTCGAGTTAACCATTCCAGTCCTAATTTGTCAGTATAAGGAGATCAAAAGGCTCACGCAGAATCAACACACCCCAGGCAACAGTTACGCTATCACTTCTCTCATACTGCCTTGCTTTTGCAGAGTCGTGTCATCTGTTTTTTGAGTATAAATTGTAGGTGGATTTAAAGCTTCTTGTTAAGTGATGCTGTTGAGTGCTTTGCTTGAAGCTGCAAACCTTGGCTCATCTGATGGGAAATGTGCTCAGGATTCTAAGAAGCCTGTTCCTTCTTTGGCACATTTAATTTGATGGGAGGAACATATCTTGATGTGCCTATTTTTTATTTATTGTGACATTTATTTTCCAAGAGTACTAGTGGAAAATGGGGGGGGTTGTTGTTTAAGTTTTTTTTTTTTTAATGTGTGGTGGATACATGGAAAAATGGGAACTTTGCAGATGTACTCTTATGGCAAGACACTTAAGTGATGCCAAACACAGACCTGGAGTCACACAAACACTGCCCATGTATAGCACTGTCACTTATTAGTGGTACCCTATAGGAATGTTCCTGAGCCCTCTCTGAGTTTTATCATGCATAAATCAGCAACAATGTACACTGTCCTCCAGAGGTGATGGCAGGGATTAAGTGAAAGGATGACTAGAGAAAACTTGTCTCTTAGTTATTTTATTTTTGTGTGTATCTGAGGATTTATGCATTAGTTGTGGGTCTCTGCAAAGATAGATAGATAGATAGATAGATAGATAGATAGATAGATAGATAGAATTAGATAGATAGAAATAGATAGATATAGATAGATAGATAGATAGATAGATAGATAGATAGATAGATAGATAGACAGATAGGATTAGATAGGATTAGATAGATAGATTACACATCTATGTACATATATGTGTGTATATTAAGCTAATAAAATATGCATAGTAAGTACATGGATATATATACATGAGAGAGAAAAAATATTTATTAATGAAGACTTACCTCATGGTATTATGAAGGCCCTACTGTCTGCAGAAGTTGGACACCCAGGAAAGCAGAGGTTCATAATTAATTCAGTCAGGATCTGAAGGCTTGAAACCCAAGGTAGCTAGCTATTGATCGAAGGCTCAGGCACAAGCTGTCCTAGCTCAGGGGGCAAGGCAGAAAAACAGAGGTAAACTCCTGCCACTTCACCGTTGGCTCTGCTCAGGCCTTCAGTATGTGGGGTGGTATCTGCCTACACTGGGGAGATCAGTCCCTCTTACTGAGATCCACATGCTAAGCTCATTTAGGAAGAGCCTTAGAGACATCCAACAATAATGTCTTAATATTAGTGGGGCTCAGGAAAATTAATACATAAAATTAGGCATCACAGCCAACAAGTGCTAGATGTTAGTTATATGTTAATTGTGGTCATTTACAGCAGAAACTGGCCCATCTTTTCTTCGTGATGCACTTACCTAACTGACCAGCATTCTATCCAAGCTCCCTTTTGGCTTTCGGTTATCATCAAATCAAAATCTCTATGTACATTCAAGAGATCGTTTTGCCCTCAGAAGATACGTTAGAAGAAAGGGATGAAACAGATTTAAGAAATAGTCATTTTGAAAAACTGAAGAATGGTTTCCAAGTTCCCAAAATGGTCATTCAGCAATAAACAATGAAAACAAACAAACAAACAAACAAACAACTCTACAAAAAGTAGGGTATTTGCTTTCTTTTTCTTCTTACAAAGAAAGGGTTTGTAAGGGAGTTTCAGTGATTCCCAACAAATAACACAGGATTCACAGCACATTATAGACAGGAATACAAACCACTGGGGAGTTGACGATGAAGTCTTCGGAATATCAGTCACTAGGCTGAGCTTGAATCATAGTTACATAGACCAGGCACCAAATTAGCGCAGGCTAAAGCTGAGAAAACTCAGACTTAAGTAGCTGAAATTGGTTCAGGAGCAAACATATGCAAACCATGACACCGAGTGTGCTGCTGCTGTTTGTCACAGCCCAGGCCACTCTGACATCAAATCATCACCTTGGTGACCTCAGTAGCAGAGGACAAGACGGGTGAAAGCATTCGATAAGAAGAGCACTTCCTAAGTATGTGACAGTGACAGCTGTCCGTTTCCAATATCATGCGCTTCCCTTCACGTGGTTCTCTTTTGTAGCAAAATGGACTTCTCTGTGGGAATATAACTTCTGAGCCTTGTTCTGTGTGTTCACAGTGTCCTGCTCCTAAAGTCTAGTTACATGGGTAGGGAACACAAATGGTGGGTGTCACTCAAGACCCTGTACGTAAACCACCCAAACTTTCAACACTATTCAATTTTCTTCTTGTCTCCAGAGACAATCACAGTGATGATGAGGAATGCTGAGTTGTACAGAACCACACAGGCCTATGTCTCTGAGTGACTGGGTCCATTCCCGTATCTCCACTTCGCCGTGCACTGTAAGTAACTTGGGATATTTTACAGGCACGATGACCATTTCTGTTGTGTGTAATCACCCTTGTGTTTCATCATCCACTTGTGACAACAACCAGCATCACACTAACTAAAACACCTAGTGTTATCCTACCTGGTATAAGATGTAAGACTTGAGAATACAGGAACGTTAAACTCTTAAATAATCTTCTATCCTACCTAATATAAGCTATAATACTAAAGAGTACATGAACTTTAAATACATAAATACTCTTTTCACTTTTCTTTTACATTCTGATATGGACTTAGTACATGTTAAGAAAGATTATAATGGTTGACCTATAATATAAAATATAACTTCTCTTTGCTACTAATTCCTAATATCTATAATTAATAGCACAATGTCATCACTATGTTGAAATATAATGAGGATTAACAAAAGGCTACCCAACATGGCACTCTGAGCCTTTTGGGTTCCAAATCATAGCAGTATGGTTAGAATACTTGCAACGAAGTTTTTAATATACTTGTTAAACACAAATCCAGTAGAGCTGGGTTGTATATAATTATCTGGAACCAAGAATTCCAAGCTACTCCAAGCTACTACAGTGATGAATACCCATAAGAGTAAATAGCCTCATTCAGTGTGCTACACATGTAAAATGAGATTTAAAACCTCTTTAAGGGATATCTTAATAGCTAAGAGTCACTAAGTACTCAATATTATTCCTTTTAACAGAAGTGTAAATCTTTTAGTTTAATGTTACCTGGACGTAAAACTTTTATGTCATTTATAGATACTAGATATGGTGACATCTAATAGGACCTCTCTGGGTTCTGGTCTGTAATGACCACAAAAGTAAATCCTCCAAAAATATCTGCAAGATTCTTCTAAAAGGAAAGCCCCTAATGGGGGTACCTAGCTCTCTGTACTGATTTTTAAAAGCAATGTAGGTTTGAAGAATTTCAGTCTGTTTGATTTTTACATTAACATTTGTAATTATAGAGCTTATATTATAGTTGACACAGGGTCCCCAAAGGAAGAGGAGCCTATGGAAGCTGTGTGTCTGGTGGCTTGAGTTAGCCAAAGTTGGAAGATTGATCTTTTTCACCTAATGATATTGACATAGAGAATCCCCAACTCTAGAATTTTGGCTACATTTAGCATCATGTCTTTCCACATATATCCTTCACGTCTCCCAACTCTTCACATAATCTCTAGGCTAGAAGCTGGAGTTTACATTTGTTCTAATCGCATGTTGTCTCCACTTAATAAGAAAGCAAAACAGAGCCTTGTAAGCATATGACCGTAACTGAGCAATATGTTTTATCAAATGCAGTTGTGTGCCACATGTAAATGTGTGATAGTTCTGTCATTATGTCACAGAGATATATGCAATAAGAATTCAGAAGTGTTCTGTATTCGTATATGTAGTGGCTTGAATATGTTTGGCCCAGGAAGTGGCTCTATTTGGAGGTGTAGCCTTGGAGTAGGTGTGTCACTGTGGGCATGGGCTTCAAGACCCTCTTTCGAGCTGCCTGGAAGTTAGTCTTTTCCTGCTGCCTTTGGGTGAAGATGTAGAACTCTCAGCTCTTGCTGCACCATGACTGCCTGGATGCTGTCATGCTCCTAGCTTGATAATGGACTGAACCTCTAAACCTGTAAGCCAACCCCAATTAAATGTTATTTTTATAAGAGTTGCCTTAGTCATGGTGTCTGTTCACAGCAATAAAACCCAAACTAAGACAGTGTGTGTGCTACAAATACAGTCAAAGACTCTAAACTCCTTAGCTCACCTAGACTCACCAGTGTTCTGCTTCAAACAGATAAGCCATCAAATCACTGTCAGTCTGTTTTTGTGATTTGAGGATTTTAGGTGGTCACCTTAAGAGGATCCCATGTAGGGGATTGAAGTATCAGTTTAGGAAGCAATTAGCATAGGAAAGGTGTTAAGTTTAATCCCTGTAGTCGTCGTCGTCATCGTCATCATCATCATCATCATCATCATCATCATCGAGAAAAAGACAGAATGAGATCTTGATCAAAACATCCTTCTCATGAATGAAAAGTTTATTACATGATTTTTATTTTTGTCTTGAGCCTGACCATACCCACAGTGTATTAAAAGCCTTATCTCCCCATCTGGTTTTCTTTTAGACATTCCTGCTCAGGCCAGAAAGTATTCGTGGGTATACAAAGGCAATAAAGTAAGTTGTAGCCATTTGGGAAAACTGAAAAGAAAAAAAAATCCTTCCTTTTTGAAGACATGACTTTCTTTGGATGGCACCTGTGCCCTAGGGAAACTGTCACACTATTATGAGCAGGAAAAGAATGTCATCCCACCACATGGGAGTGATTGTTAGCAGCCAGTGATCATGTAATATCCAGCAATTGTGGGTTTTAAGGGCAAGATTCCAGACCATGCTACAAGCACAGTTGTCTGCCCAAGGTTAATGGAGTAAGATCCTTGCTCACTTCAGCTCAAAGTTGAATTAACTCCATAAACTCTGAGTTTAGGTTCTGTCTTTTGTCTGAAGGTATCCAGATATAATCTCTTAAAGAGGACCGGATGATTTAGTGGTTCGTGGAATATTTGTTCTTTTCTACCAGACTAAAAACAGAGCCCCCTTCCTGACACACCCCTTGAAAAAAGGCCTGAGACACAAGATTTTTGCTGGCAGCCCTTATTTATTTACTTAAACACTGTTTGGAGACACTCCGTACTGGTTCTGACATCCACTGAGCGGACATTCTCAACTGTTGTTACTACAAGAAATGTGCTGCTGGGGGAAGGATCGTGGGCCCCAAAGGGGATAGAACTCCACTGGAAAAGCAACAGTGTCAAGTAACCTGGACCCTTGGGATGCCCAGAGACTGATGCAGCAACCAGAGAATATATACGGGCTGGACCTAGGTCCACCGCACATATGTAGCAAACGTGCAGCTTGGTCTTCATGTGGGACCCCCAACCAGCTATACCTATATCTTTTGCCTGACTATGGAATCCATTCTCCTAACTGGGCTGCCTTCTCTGGCTTCAGTAGGAGATGATGCCGCCTAGCCCGGCAGAGACTTGACATGCCAAGGTGGGAGGATTGGGGTTGGAGGCACCACTCTCTCAGAAGAGAAGGGAAGGAAGACGGGAAGAGGGATTGTGTAAAGGGAGGACCGGGAGGGGGAGCAGCGATCTGAACTTAAGTGAATACATTTTCTTAATTAATTTTTTATTGGATGTTTTGTTTACATTTCAGATATTATCCTCTTTCCCCATTTCCCCCACTCACCCAGGAACCCCCATTCCACCTCCCTCCTCCTGCTTCTATGAGGATGTGGCCCCCACCCACACATACACTCTTACCTCCCTGCCCTCGAATTCGCCCACACTGGTGCATCCAGCCTTCATGGGACCAAGGATCTCCTCTCCCACCTGTGCAGGACAAGACCATCCTCCCCTACATATACAGCTGGAGTCATGGGTCCCTTCCTATGTGCTCCCAGGCTGGTGGTTTTGACTCTGAGAGCTCTGGTTGGTTGGTATTGTTGCTCTCCTCATGGGGCCACAAACCCCTTCAGCTCCTTCAGTTTTCTCTCTAACTCCTGTATTGGGAACCCTATGATCAGTTCAATGGTTAGCTGTGAATACATTTTTAAAAAATGCTACTAGTGCATTTGCTTCTGCCAGATTCCCCTCCCTCCAACCCAAAGAGCTCAGGAGCTGCTATGAAGAGTACACAAATGACTTCATCACTGTGTGTGTGTGTGTGTGTGTGTGTGTGTGTGTGATATGTGTAAGTAATGCAACGTGTAAACGGTGAACTTGTTTGACTTACACTCTCATTTTAGCTGCACATCCCTGAATCTCTATCCAAATAACTTAAATCTTAAAGTCAATAATTGTTCAACCTGCTTAAATTTTAATTGGCAGTACAACTCTATAAGCTTACCTTTTAAATAATGAGTTGTAGATTTACAAAAATAAATTTTATGGCATAAAAATATTTCCTGATAAATGTTAGTCATTCTAATAATATACAATGTTGTTTGAAAGTATAAGTAAATGACCAAATTGATATACTGACAATTTGTGTGAGTTAACTTCATGCCTAGCCCGATCAGAGATGAAAAATATACGATTAATAAGGACTCCAAATGACCTAATTTGTCATAGGAAATAATTTATCAAAATTTAACAAGTCTAATATCAAATTTAACCATTGCTACACTTAAGCATTTGACTGCTCACGTCTCCAATTAAACAGAACCATTTTTAAAATGTGTGAATGTCTTAGACCTAGACAGCATGGCAGTACAGATGAATGCGTCTCTATCTTTGCGAAAGAACAGAAGTGAGGCTGTGTTTATAAATGATTATCGAAGGCATGTTGTAGCCATCACTTTACATGTAATTGTGTTAACGCAACAAAATTGTATACTGAAATATGATATCCTAAGAAAGCAGCACTTAATTTTGTTTAAAAAAAAAAGCAATTAAAACCTCTACATTTTGTATGGCTAGCTCATGATGAGTGGATGTCTTCCATATGCAGGAGAGCCTCCAAGCGATTTTCATAACTTCCATTCTTTTTCTAGAAAGAGCAATGTGCTCTCAAGTTGGGCTTTCCACAAAACTGAAGTAATGGCCATAAAATTTTTCAACAATCGAACCTTATAGATGTCAGTTATCATTATGAGAGATGCCAGATTATCTAAACCTGCTTCAGATGCCAAAGTCATTTCCCAGGGACACTGCTGCTTTTCTGTGGACTTGGAAATCAAGGAGCTGTCACTGCTGTTTCATCTGCAGCACAAGGTGGAGAGCACAGAACCACTTTGTGTCTAGGGTCTCAAAGGGAGCACATGCTGAACACCCAGGACCCTCTAACTATTCCACCGTTGTAATAAACATTTACGAGAAATGCTTTCAGAGGCTTGAGATTATGAAATTGTTTCCATTTGTTATTGTGCATTTATGTAGAGTTCATTTCATGCATAGTAGTCTCATGATTATTCCAAGGGGGAAATAGCAGCTACATTTTATAGTTTACAACTAACATCTGATCATATCAACAATCCTTTAAGGCAGGGGATCTTTGTCGCATTTGTTTGCTTATCTAGATGGAGACAGGGCACTCACTCTCTTGCCTTAATGGGCACGAGAAAGTTAGAGAACAACTTTGTAGAATTGATTCTCTCTTTCTACAAAGTGGGTCCCAGGGATCAAGATCAACAGGTTGTGGGCAAGCGTCCTTACCCACTGACCGTCTTGCTGGCCTAAACTAGGCAATCTTACTGCACATTGTCAGTAGATTGATAAACTATACCTTAGTGAGGTTGAATACTTTGGCTAAACGTATTAGTGTCGTAAGTGGCAGAGACAGAATTCAAGCACAGGGCTCAACTGTGTGAGAGCTACTAGTTGAGTAAGATCGGCTGAAAAGCAAGGAGCCTGTAAACTCAGACTGAGGAAAAGGCTGTTGTTAAGTTTGCATTAACTTCGTAAAATGGACTTACCCTTCAGCCTGGACATCAGTGGGAGGCCAGAAGAAGCTAGCTCATGGACAGGGCTATCTCCAACATGAAGATGACTGCTTGGGGAGCAGAGGCGGGTTATCTGTAAATTTCTACCCGAAGACAACAACTTGTCCATTACAGAATATGATGCTGACTCACAATGCTTGGCACCTGTCACTTAATATGGAGGATTATAAATACCATAACTGCTTTGGCTGATCACGTTAATAAGGTCATTACACTTGTAAACTGTTAATGAGAGTTGTCTGACTGATAAACCCAAGTTCAACCAGGCCAGACCATTTACAAGGAACAAAGGCAAAGCTGGATAGGACATATTGGCTGGAAATTTCCCTAAATATTTTCTAGACATTCTACTGGAAAAAAAAATACTATTTGTGATTGAAAATAGTTCTTTTTCTTCTTTTCATCACACACACACACACACACACAAAAAGACACACTCTCCTGAAAACTCCAAATTGACAAAAAAAATGCTTTTGTAGGTTTTGTCATATAATTTCTATTTTGGGGAAAGATGCCATGCAGCTAGGCGGATACATTCTAAGTCAGTGGATCTGCGTATTTGATCTTGACCGAGGTCTTACGCACTGGGACAAGCATAGTAACCTACCAGGCTGCCTATGTCCCAGCATGGGCTATTTCTTGAGTAGCTTGAGTTGTTGAGTGACTGCATAACTGTTCCTACAGAGCACATGAGGTAAGATGAGACACAGGTGTGAATTTGTAAGGTGCAGTGAGCTCTCACACGCCCAAAGCCAAGTAGCTTTCCTCACCGCAGCCCAGATCCTGTACGGCCTCTGTCTCCACACTTAAGTCAATCTCGTCAGACCAGTGACGATGGGGAAAAATTGAAACTCCGTTAATAGGATTATATGATTTGGGGAGTAGAATGTTGTTACAGATGATTTATTTTGAAAGCTGATTTTGCTTTAGTGAAAACAAGCACAAGTCATTACACCAGAGGCTGTGGTGCCAAACACAATCATTTCTAGCTTGAAAGATGTGATTGCTTTTTAATGTGGAAATTTCACAAGGTTACAAAGAGGGAAAAAAATTAAACTCCTTTCCTATAACAAAGTCACTTTGGGGTATGGGTCGCAAAGCCTTGACAGTGTCCAGATTCCCTGGCCACACCACAAGTCAGAAGGGTGGGTCCATTTGATTTATACCATCCTTCATTTTTCTCCTCAGGCCTCTGAAATAGCTGATGGAGCTTTTTTTTTCTTTTTTCTTTATTTCAAATTAGAGTAAAGTATTCTAAGCATAAGTGTTGCAGAGTCAAGCAATGAAAAAAGTATATAGGGTAAGAAACTTCATCTGGAGCCATATAAAGAAAAGCCTGGTGATGTAAATTCAATCCCTGGAACTCACATAAAAGAAGAAAGAGCCACCTGCATTGTGCATCTGTGACATCAGTCTTTCTCTGGCAAGGTAGGAGGCTAACACAGGATAATCACCAGGAATCTCCCAGGTCAGCTGGTCTGCAGTCTACAGCAGAGCAGCAGAAGCAAGAGAGACCCTGACTCAAAGAGGTAGAAGGTGAGAGCCAATGCCCCAAGTTGCCTTATGACCTCTAGATGTATGCAGTGACACAGACAGACAGACAGACAGACAGACAGACAGACAGAGACAATATGTGCATGCATACATATATTTTAAAGTTTTTTTTTGAAGAAACTTCATCCTGAGATCTATTAGATCAGTGTGTGTGTGTGTGTGTGTGTGTGTGTGTGTGTGTGTATTTGAACTTTCTCCAGTCTTAACCAAATCAACAGCCTGATACTTACTCTGTCTTAGCTAATCTGGTGTGTCCCTTTCATCAATAACATCTGTAACATCTTTTTCTTCATCTTCTACATATTCCTCTAAGTAATTCTGAAGCAAATAAAGTTGTTAATAAATTTTTAAACATGATCCAGATTATGGCTGAGATATGAAAGTGATGGTAGCTAGGTTTTGAGTCTGCCATATTTTATGAGACTTGTTAAGTGTTTGCTAATGTGAGATTCGCAATGAATGCTTTCTAGAATGGTCAGTGGGGTAAGGAAAACCACCAGCTGAGAGAGATCAACATTTCAAACTGCTTTGAAGAGACTTGACAATTTTTGCAAGACTCCTTTCTCCATCCTTCACCAAGACTTGTTTTATTCTGAGCTGTAAAGTTAGAGGGGGAGGGTGGAGAAAATACGGCACGATACCACAGCAGAATGTCTAGGGTCTTTGGGTGGGAATGTGGCATACCCCATGGCACCTTCTTGTCCTGAACCTTCTAGTTGGCTGCTTTGGTATTGCTTTGTTTTATGCCTGTGCATTCTGGATGCATATCATCCTGGCTTTTGTAATTGTCAGAGGGAAGGAAACAAACAACTCAGTGACTGAAGAGCTTTCCTAGAAGCTGGTCAGGCCAAATTATTACAGAAGCTACACCCAGCACAAAAGGACACAGCAAGAAAGTCCAGGTAAAATTAAAGGCGATAGAAAACTGAAAGGGAAACGTTGTTTGCCTTTTTGTGAGGTGGAACTGTGGGGTGACTTGGGAGGTGGGAAAATAAGTGAAGTGACAGGAGAGAACCTAGATTTCAGTGTGAGCACTGAGTTGGCTCCCAGTGCTCATACATGCACTGGTCAGTTACTATTCAATCCAACTAGAAACCCCAAATAGGTTAATTCCAGATAGTGGATGGGAATGCATTCTCTTGCATCTTCCCGTTTTGATCCCTCCTTTTCTCTTTTTTATCACTCAGTTCTATTCTGGGGAAGAAGTTGTTTTGTTTCCTGAGACAGAGTTTCTGTGTGCAGACCTGGAACTCACTCTGTAGACCAGGCTGGCCAAGAACTCAGAGATCTGTCGGCCTCTGCCTCCCAAGTGCTGGGATTAAAGGCGTGAGCCACCATATCTGGCTAATCCCTTCAGTTGTTATGCTTACATATTGACTAAGTTTATTTTATTTCTTGGCATTAGTTCGCAGAAGGAGAGTTGAGTGTTACAAAATAAAATGTGGCATCATGTTGGGTTAGTGCTATTGCTGCTTGATAGATCAGTGGGTAAATATTTGATAGAGAGATCAATCATATATAAAAATAGATAGGTGATAGATACATAGATAGTAGATGATAGATAGATGATAGACAGACAGACAGATATATAGATGATAGACAGATATAGACAGATGATAGATAGACAGATATAGACAGATGATAGATAGATAGATGGATGGATAAATAGATGATAGATAGATAATAGATAGATATAGACAGATGATAGGTAGATAGATGAATAGATGGATAGATTGATAAATAGATAGATAGCTAGATAGATAGTGATAAAGACGATGAAACAAATGACAAGAATAGCACCTTATATTGATATGGATATCCCTTTGTACCCTCTCCTAGGTATTTTCATATCTACTATCTTAACACTCTAAACACAACAGAGTGGTATCTTCACTTAACAAGGAAGGAAGCTGTATGGGTAAGCACTTTGTCCAGGATGGCATCTGTAAGCACAAAATCATAATCCAAAATGACTCCCCTTTTCAACACTCAAGCCAGCTGAACTTCCTTCTGAGACATATATCCTACTTAGAACTGACCCCTAAGCAGACTGTACCATCTCTGAGTATTGTTGTATTCTGTGTATCGCACTGTGTGTGTGTGTGTGTGTCACACTGTGTGTGTGTGTCACACTGTGTGTGTGTGTCACACTGTGTGTGTGT
>JANHMN010000016.1:17458727-17530454 GCA_030674055.1 Rhabdomys pumilio
AGAAGGAGAAGGAGGAGAAATCATCTCAGAGGGATAAAAAAGAAATCTCAACGTAGGGAGGAGCTCAGAGAAACAAGTCAGCAGAAAGTCTCAGCCTTTTTCTACAAGATAATATTCCTCTGGAGAAATGTCTCTTGCAGATTTTTGTGGATTAAAGAGACAGTATTTCCCTTGTGCAAGGCTAATGTCTCTGAAGAATTTGATCTTACCCAGCAAAAGCAATCTCTGCATTTGGTGTTTGGAGTCTCAAGAGGAAAGCTAAAACAAGTGGTCATTACTGAAAGGTTCCAATAATTACTTTAATGGGAGAGAGTGATTTTATGTGAAGGTCCTTGTGACAAGTCAGGAAGAAACAATCAAAAGGAAAGTGTTTTCACAGTTTGTGACAAGGTAATACCAATAAGTAGGAATGGTGCCTTGATCCTCCATCACAAAGACCATAGTACTTGAATTGACCATATAATTTATTGTCCGTACTAAGGCTCTGTAGAGGGGGAAAGGACTGCAATTAGCAATTATGCTGGAACAACAGGTAGAAACAGTGTAGACAAATAACATATGTTCACCTTATTAATACTGGAGATAAGACTGTGGGAGAAGAATGGCAGGCAGTTATCTAAGTAATATTTACTGTGTGTGAATGGGCTTTTAGGAGAAGCTTAATACACACTCACTTTAACTATAGTGTCTTTCATCAACTGGTTAGTAAATCAGTAAGTCTTATCTTTAAAAAAAATCAAAGCTTATTGGGCATCTATTCCTTATGTGTGTGTCTTTGTATGTGATAAGGGGATGAGTGTGAGAGTGTGAGTGTGTGAGTTTGGGCATACATACACAATGACACATGTTCACAGATCATGTGAAACTGTGAGGTCAGTTCTCTCTTTCTCTCCTTCCACCACATGAGTTCTGGTCTCTGAACTCAGGTCAAGCTTGGCACCAAACACCTTTATCTCCTAACCTACTGAGCCATCTCCACAACCTCTCTACCCAGCCAGATCTTGCACATCTTTCTACAAGGTCTAGTCTAATGAGTGTGCAGATCTTTTTTTTTTCTATATATGCACCCCCATCACACAGATCTACCTCGAATTCAAGTGATGGATCAAGATTCACATCAGTCCAGTTTCAGGTACTTCATCCCATCTAAGCTATTTCTAAACTCTAGGTCCCCACCTGCCTACAAGCTTTCTTCTGCCCCAATTTAGTCTGTATCAAACAGGGAACTAACAAAAGATGTCGACATACCAAGATGTCATCCCAAAAAAGAAAAACAAAGCAAAATAAACAAAACAAACAAAAAACCCTCCCAGACAATATGAAAAATCAAGCCAGTATCTCCTCTACAATTTAGAAATGTTAGTCCATGATGATTCTCTCAAGATTTAGAATTTAAAAAAATCATAAACTTCATCAAGGAACTCAAGGAGTTTAAAGAAGATGCAAATCAATGCCTCCGTGAACGTAAAGAGAAAGGCTAAGAGAATAAATGCCTGCATGGTGCCCAAGAGACAAATGTAAGGCTGATAGAAATGATACAGACAATCCAAGACTTGAAAGCACAATTCAATAAACAAAAGATACAGAAGAGGACTCAAGCTGACATAAAGATGGAATTGGAAAAACCCAATGACCAACCACACAACTCACAGGACACCCTTGCATGTAGAATGAATCAAACAGAAGGCAGAACACCAGGACTAGAGGATAAAATGGAGGATCTGATCAAAAGAAGCAAGGAATATGAAAAAAAAGAAGTTAAAATCACAAGAATCCAGGAAATGTGGGACATCATGAAAACACCAAACCATCTAATTATGGGCACAGATGAGGGAGAAGACTTCCAAATGAATGAGAGATCTTCAACAAGACCCTGCTGAACCACCTCACTGGCCCTGCCTTCTCTTTGCAAATTGAGAGTTTTCTCACCCACGTGAGGCACGTTATTAGGGGCTCTGGCTTGCTTTCATTCTTTAATACTGGAAATCAGTTATTCAAAAATTATCATCTGAATATGAATTACCATTTAATAAAGTATATATATCTATATATATATATACACTTTATTAAATATATCTATATATATTCCAACTTAGCTGGAAAATGGGAGTTTTTCTTTTTCTTTTCTTTCTTTTTTCTTTCCTTAGGTCATATTTTTTTAATTGGGTATTATATTTACATTTCAGATTTTATCCCCTTACCCCACTTTCCCCCACCACCCAGAAACTTCCTATCCCATCCCCCCTCCTCATGCTTCTATGAGGCTGTGCCCCCACCTACCTCCCGCCCCCACTACCCCCTCCCCATCCTCACATTCCCCCCAACTCTGTGTTCATTTTTCATGGGACCAAGAATCTCCTCTCCCACCTGTGACCTACAAGGCCATCCTCCCCTACATATACAGTTGGAGTCATGGGTCCCTCCCTATGTGCTCCCAGGCTGGTGGTTTAGACCCTGGGGAGCTCTGGTTGATTGGTATTGTTGCTCTCCTCATGGGGTCACAAACCCTTTCTGCTCCTTCAGTCTTCTCTCTAACTTCTCCATTGAGAAACCCTTGATCATATCAGTGGTTAGCTGTGAGCATCGTCCTCTGAGTGTGTCAGTCTCTGGCAGACCTCTTAGGAGACAGCTATATCATGTTCTTGTCAGCATGCACTTCCAGTCATCCACATCAGTGTCTAGCTTAGGTGACTGTACATGGGATGGATACCCATGTGGAATGGTCTCCAGATGGCCCCTCCTTCAGTTTCTGTCCCACGTTTTGTTTCCATATTTGCTCCCTTGAGTATTTTTGTTACTCCTCCTAAGTAGGACTGAGGCATCCCCACTTGGTCTTCCTTCTTCATGAGCTTCATGTGGTCTGTGAGTTGAGTCTTCGCTATATCAAGCTTTTGGGCTAACATCTGCTTATCAGTGAGTAAATACCATGTGTGTTCTTTTGTGATCGGGTTAACTCACTCAGGATGATAATTTTTAGTTCCATCCATTTACCTAAAAATTTCTCGAATTCATTATTTTTAATAGCTGAGTAATACTCCATTGTGTAAATGTACCACATTTTTTGTATCCTTTCCTCTGTTGAGGGTCATCTGGGTTCTTTCCAGCTTCTGGCTATTATAAATAAGACTGCTATGAACACAGTGGAGCATATGTCCTTGTTATATGTTGGAGCATCTTCTGGGTATATGCCCAGGAGTGGTATAGCTGGATCCTCAGGTAATGCTATGTCCAGTTTTCTGAGGAACAGCCAAACTGATTTCCAGAGTGGTACCAGCTTGCAATCCCACCAACAATGGAGAAGTGTTCCTCTTTCTCCACATCCTTGTCAGCATCTACTATCACCTGAGTTTTTGATCTTAGCAAAATGAGAGATTTTTTCAATCACACAGTAAAAACACAAAAAGTGTTTTTGTGAGTAAGTTAACACATCAAACACGTCAAAATAAGCGATTTAAAAGAAATCTGAATATACATAAAAACCCATAGTTTGTTTGTGTTCAGTTCTTCTAGAAGACATGAAGAGAGAAATTGCCATTCTCTGGAAATCAAGCAAGCAAGCTGATATACAAAATGTATAGGAAAGTAAATCTCTCTGTAGAACAGTAGGTTTAAAAGATGGACATTTTCCATTTGTTTTCTTTCATTTCTTTATTAGTATTAAAAAATGGGTTAAATCTATTTTCTCCCACTTCATTAAAATATCCTTTCCTGTCCTTGCATAGTACATCATCTTGGTGAAAGAATTTGAATCTGGTGTAAAGGAAAGGCCACCACTGAACTAAGAACTGTTAGTTGGATGGAGAGACAGCTCCACAGGCCCACAGCTTGTGTAGTATGAGTGTGAGTTCCTGGGTTTTTGAGAGTAGAATGGGGGGATCCTGGAAACCTGTGTTAAAAAAAAATCGTAGAAGACTAAAGAAACTGGAGTTTAAAAGATTGAAGAGACAGTTAAAGAAAACGCTTTGGGTAGCAATAAAGGAAGAGTAGATGGAGTTATCTATTCTATTTATGAAAACACTTAGAAACATAGTTTCTAAAGAAAAGGCTTGTTTCACCACAAATATTCTGAAGAGGACCTCTTGTCATCTTTTTTGAAAACTCAGAACATTCTTTTAAATTACTCTGTAACATTTTTTTTTCTTCTGAATGTTAGGTATATAGTATTGAGTGAGACAAAATTTTATTTTTGTGTATTCTAGAGCAATATGTAATAAGCAAACAATAGTCAGAGCCATCAACAGTATATCTGTCAGTATATTAGAATGATGAAAATAAAGCTGGCTAATGGGGGTCCATGCTGAAGGGGAAAGGATGGAGTGAGTTCAGAGATAAAAGGTGGCTTTAAGGGGCACCAAACGTCTTAAAGTTTATAGAATATACTTAACATTTTATGCTGATCATGTGATAGAACCCACTGGAGAATGTTGTGCAAAGCAATGACACGCTGACTTACGTATTTAAAACACAAGCCCAGATTTTTAAGGATCAAAGGTAGAGAAAAGTCTATTTACTAAATCAGGTGACTGGTGTAGATGTTGACCAGGTCTTTCCTACAAGAGCTAAACAAAGTAGTCAGATTCAGAACGTACTTAGAAAGGAGAACTCCAACGGACTTGTCATTTATCACCATGAAGAGAATCAGAAAGGATGGGTGGGTCTCTCCTGGAGTTGTTAAGCTTTCAGGTGGAGTCAAAAAGACAGTGAGTCTGTAAGTCTGGGTGCAGGTGGGAGTTTGATCAGATTTCAACATGGAGATGCTATTTGAAGTTAAGGGCTATATGGTATCACCAGCGAATGAATTTAAAGAAGATAGATGTGTCCAAGAACGAAGCCATGACCAATCCAACACTCCAAGGTGAAGAAGGAACCACTATAATGTAGGGGGAGACCCAAGAGACAAGGAGGGCAAAGGAGTAGACTGGAAAATGAATGTCAAAGAGGCCTTTGAGCAATGAAGAGAAGACTAGAATTCCTGATTTCACAAGTTAATACCCATGACCTTTAAAAGAGAAATTAAGGAGTTAAATTGGTTACGCTGAAACTCAGAGAGGTGGATTTAAGAATAAATGAGGGCACGGATGGCTTCACGGAGGCCACACATCTTAAAAATGTTTTACATTTGAGTATGGAGAGATGACACAGTATTTGAGAGAAGTGTGTAGGTGAAGGTTCTTGAGTTTTGTTTTCTGAGACTGGAGACACAAAACCATAAGACACTTTGCTTGTGTGATGATAAAAATGATCCAGAAAACGTGGGTGCTTTCTTGAAATAGATAGGGAGTTTCACTTAACCCAAAGCAAAGACTCTAAAGTGGGTAAGAGGAGGTTTAGGCCACGTCATTTGGATTAATTACAAAGACAGTGAGTGTGACTGGGGATGTAGCTCATTTGGCAGAGTGGGCATCTAGAGGGTGTGAGGACCTGGCTTCATCCCTGGTACTGCATAAACCAGGCAATGTGCTTCACATTCATAACCGAAGCACTTTAGAGGTAGATGCAGGAGGATCAGGAGTTCAAGGTCACCCTCAGCTGCACAGCAAGCTCACAGCCAGCTTGGGATAACTCGAAACCCTGTCTCCAAAAAAAAAAAAATTAGTTAATTTAATCTAAAAAGAGCGTGGTGGGCCAACGAGCCACAGTAGTGTTAGCATGATTTCTTGGTCACAACCTTAGCTAAGCCCTGTTGGGGACTGGAAATAAGTGAGAAACAGGGCAAACTTCAAAGAGGGTTTAGGAAGCTTCCAAGAGGAGATTAAAGAACTGAGTCGGAACTGAGTCTGTGAGATACAACCTGAGTGGCTGAACTCAAAGATTGGTAGGGAAAATTTGTTTAATGTCCAGTTTGATATTTTATGAATTCTTTATTATGCATTGATGTGTGGAATGGTTGTTATGACAAAAATTCAGACAAAACAGGAGGACATAGGATAAAAAAATGGAAGGCTGTGCATGAGCACACATTTTCTTTCTCCCGAGTATACCACTATATTCACATGTTCTCTCTCTCTGTGTATGTGTACCTATATGTATACATATGTATATATATGTATGTGTGTGTACAACATACATATATGCATCTATATACTTATGATTACTTTACAAAAACTAGATTATATACTATTTATACTATTCTGTAATTTGTGCTTTATACATAACAATATCTCTTTTATACTTTTCCATCTCAGTAAAAATAGCTCTGCCTTCTGCCTTATAAAAATATGAATAGATAATACATGAACATGATACACTATATAATAGGACAACAGGAGAGTCTTCCAATCTCCCAGTCAATTTCTCCCCAGAGATAACTACTATTATCACTTCCTTAAATGTCTCTCCACAGTCACACAATGCATATAAACATACTGAATAAACATATATATATGCATATACAATCAGTAGCTATATATATATATATATATATATATATATATATATATATATATCCTACTAAATGTTAGTTATATATCTTGTAAGTGATTCCGCATAGAAAGCCACCTCATCCCCTTAAACGGCAACATAGTAGTATTCTGTTATATTTTTATTTAAGCAAATTCCATGCTTGGGTATTGTTAATTTTTCACACTTAGCTAAATACAACCACATTGAATAAAAATGAGCATTTTTTCAGTAAAAGACAGAGAATAAATTGAAACCAAAGAAGGTTTTCAAAGAGGCATTTGAGACTATAAAAAACAATGCACATTGAGACTAACTTCAGAGCTGAGGTAGAGCAAGAGAGTCCTTGCATGGCATTCACAAGACCCTAGGTTCTGTGTTGAGCACTGCAAACCAATATATAAAATAGTGAAGTCTGAAGCTAGAGCTTTGTCTAGATGTTGAGATACATATTTGAAAGACAATTTTAAATCCTAGATGCCAATGTTCTTATCAAAAAGGAACTGGCTGTCTCTGTTACTTTCAAACAATTCACTAAGGAGGAGCCTCTCTGTTTGGATGCTTTACACTCCTAGATTAACCTTGATGCAACATCATCCTCCAGTCAGTCAGAAGAGCCACACCCACATGTGGGTCACATAACAGAATCTAGGAATTGCAAAGAATGCAGCCTCAGTGAAGGGTTTCTGAATGTGCAGTAACCAATAGTTAATTTAAATTCAAGTAAATCTGAGGTGCCAATCATTAAGAAAATGGCCATTTTCCCCTGTGTTGCAGTCTGCATGTTCGTTGATTGTGTCCTTGGTTCTAAGGGCACAGAACACACACATTTCAAACTGTACATGTTGTAGCCAACAGCAACAGAAGCTGACCTGAGAATACTCTGTTCCATGGGTCACAGTGATTTTAATTGTCTATATAAGGTTTTCTGCCATCTTAGAGATACAATGGTTTAATTCTGGAGAACATAGACTTTTTTATCAGTTATTTTATTTATTTACATTTCAAATGTTATTCTATCCCCCTTTCTGGTTTCCCCTTCGTAAATCCCCTATCCCATCCTCCTCCCTCCTGCTTCTATGAGGGTGCTCCTTAACTACCCACCCACAGAACATAGACTTTCAATATTGATTTGTCATTATTTCTAATATATAGGTATCAAATTACTATATTTTTAATTGGACTAGATTCAAATGTTTGATTTTTAAATTTATTATTTTACTTGCTCACTCATTTATTTTTTAATTTTATTGAGTGAATTTTGGCAACAGTCTCTGAAATGAACCAAAATATACTTCTGCCATTTTGCAAATTTTTATGTGGTATAATATTCATAGCACTGATGATTATAAAACAAAAATCAACTCTGGAGAATACTGAAGATGTTTCATGTCCTGCAATATCAAATATTTTACCAAGATTTAATTCTTTCTGTTACAATGAACAAATACCTGAATCTCTTTAGTATACAGATTTGTTTTATATTTAATACATGCAATTATTTGTATTAAAGGAATTATTTGAAAGTGTGTTTCTTAATGATTTATTATGAGTCAATGTTTGATTTATATAACTACTTTACATACATGGAGTCATACAAAAATTTCTCCAAGGAAAGGGCCCATTAATATAACAAGTTAAGAAGCCCTGGCTTAGATGGCCCTTTTTTGTTAATAAACCTGCCTGGCTAAGAAATCATGTTCCTTTGTGTGATAATGACTATTGCATCGACACGTTTTAGAGGCACATATTATACAGATTGCAATCAAATTAGAATTATTGAAATTACTTATTTGCAAGGAAAAAATCAGAAGATATAGTTTCTCTCATATGAAATGAATTATTAACTAAATTGACAAAACAGGCGTCTTTAGTATCTACAATCTTTTTCAGGGGGCAAGAAGCATTGCTGTTGTTTTGTTTTGAGAAAATCTCTCTATGTAACCCCATCAGAACTCCACTGTAAGAATCTCCAACCCTGACCTCCTGTATGCTAGAACTTCAGATATGCACCACCACACCTAGCTGATTAGAGTCTTGGGATGTGGAGGGATGGCGCTCTGTGACCACTGGGTAGGTCAGAGAAGCTATATCATTTGATTCTCTCAGCTTCCGTTTTCCAAGACAAGTACTTGTGTTCAGTGTCTCCCCCTCCATCAGCTGGAAGGTACAGGAATGTGAAGATGAACATGGCAGATGGGTTTCAAGCATGGTGCTTTTTATGTTATCATGTTACCATAACTGTTCAGGTGAGAGCTCAGAAGAAGCAGGGATACTGGAATCAAAGGGATGCTTATATGAGAGTCAACAGTCTTTACTAACTCCTTGCCTTGCACCTACCTACCTACCTCACTTCCCAGCTGAGAGTCTTCAAGGCTGGCAAAAAGCTCAGTGACTTGTTCCAAAAGTTCTAGGAAGTGAGAACTGTTGAGTTTTCATTTGTTTTGTATTTTTGCTTTCCTTACTTTTTTTTTTTTTTGCCTTTTATTGAAAATGGATTTCTTTTTCTTATAATATAGCCTAGTCATGGTTTCCTTTTCCTCGGGTCCTCCCCATTCCTCCCTACCTGTCTTCCCATCCAGACCCAACCCTTTCTGTCTCTCTTTAGAAAACAGGCATCTAAAGGATGATAATAAAATATAATAAAATAAAAACTAACACATTGGAATTGGACAAAACAAAGAGAAGGAAAAGAGCCCACGAGGAGGCACAAGACTTGGCGATCCACTCATTTGCACGCTCAGGAATCCCATAAGAACACTAAACTGGAAGCCATAATATACACACTAAGAACCTGATACCAGACCCAGACAGGCCCTGAACACACTACCTCAGCTTCTGATGTGAGCTCTGCTCATGTTGATTAAGACAGCCTTGTTTCCTTGGTGTCCTCTGTCCTCTCTGCCTCTTACACTCTTTCTGCCTCTTCTGTGGTGTTCACCAAGCCTTGAGGGGAGGCATTTGATAAAGACATCCCATTGAGGGTTGTTTCAGAGTTTCTTAATTCTTTGCATAATATCTGGCTGTGGGTCTCTGTATCTGTTCTCATCTGCTTCAGAAAGAAGCTTCTCTGATGGTGGATGAGTAAGAATCTGATCTATGACTATAGCAGAAAGTCAAGTGGGAAGGAAGGAAGGGAGGGAAGAAGGGAGGGAGGGAGGGAGGGAGGGAGGGAGGGAGGGAAAGAAGAAGAGAGGAAGGGAAAGAGGAAGAGAGAAAAGAAAGAAAACCCTCTGGATTCCTTCTCTAAGGCAAGTCAAAAAAGAAAATCGATCACATAGCTACTTCATGTCTGACTCACCAGACTCAGTAGTCAAGAAGGTCATCAAACTAGAAGCATAACCCAGTTCATTCTGGGCACCTGCTTGTCTGCCCATGAATGAATCCTGTAGAATTGTCATTAAGCAGACTCCCCCAGAACTTCACCTGGAGTCTCTGCTTCTGCATATGACCTGGAATTCACACAGGACTCCATGTCAGCTCTGCCCATCATCAGGAAAGCGCCCGTTACTTTTTGCATGGTCTCTAGCTCTGTGGTTGCCAGTATGATCCAGCAGCCATAAAGTCCAAACACAGCTAAAAGTTGACCTAGATCTAAAGCCAGCTGACGGTAGCTTCGCCTCTGGGAGTCAGCCATACTCCTGAGTACTCTCCGCTAACCGAGTGCCACCTTGCCTCTCTCCTCCACATCATCATTATAATTAATAAGCAACAATATCATCCCTCGTGGTTATGTGCTCATTAGGTGTTAACTGGCCTTAGTATCATTATCTCATTAAGCCTTTCCAGCTAAATTACTTTATCAGCTTCCCTCCAAAGGGGGTCTGTGCTGTCTGCTTGCAAGGAATCCTAAGCACAAGCAGAGGAAAGCAAAAGGGGAAACCACGGACATTTACAGCAGTTTTCAGCGTGAACATTTTTTCAATTAATATTGCGTCTACTACTTTACACTGCTATAAATCCTCTCAGTTAAGTGTTTCAAATAATATGCAAAAGCTTTGTAACTTACGGCAACCATTTTTATGGATGGGGAAAATGTTGCAGAAAAATATATTATAAAAGTATTTACAGCGGTTTAAACTTCCTCCCTCCTACCTATTATACATCTATTTGGATAATTGATCTCTCCATCTTCTCTGGGATGCTGAATTTGAGATCTTATATTAAAGACTGTGAAGGGGCTTGTTCACATATCCCTGCTTCAGTTATAAATGTGATCTTTTAAGTTCCCTGATAATGCTTGCCTTTTCTTTCCATTAATAGCAATCATTTTATAACTCAGCCTCTTACAAAAGGGAGATGAAGACCAGTCTACTCATAAATGAACGGAGAATACAGACTAATGCGTTCCTCCTGATGTGCCTTCATTCCTAAAGAATGACACTTACCGCTCCGTCTATTGTTCTCGACTTTTCCTAGGAACCATGAACTGTTTTGGTCTTCTCCACCGTTATTTTCTAGCTTGTGCACCTTCCCTAGAGGTTGCTGGGTCACCGTGCAGAGTCTGATCTTGTTCTTTTACAGCCTCTTAGTCACACTCCGCTTCCCGTTCCAATTAACCCCCCCCCCGTTGCCTCCCCCAATCCTTAATCATCTCCCATGTAATTCGTCATTCGCTCTCACTTTCCCAAGTAATTTTCCCTTCTAAATATCTTATTATTTCATACTCCTTCTTGCACACGTCCTTCAAACTCGGTCGCTCATTTGATTTTCTCACAAATTGGACCATCTTACCAGACAGGCAGCCTTCCCTCTACTCCATTTGTCTTCTTCCTCCGCCTCCCTCTCTACCTGATAAAGTCTTTATTTCCATCTGAGCAAGCTAGGGGTTGAAATGTTACAGGTAAATCTCTTCATCTCCTTCAGTTTATTTACTTAATTGTCAAAACTCAATTATCATCTTAGGGAGAAAAAAACTGAGATTCGTGACTCAAAAGTCTTTCCCACGTAAGCAATTGAGGATCGTTTTGTTTTGTTTTAAATCTCATCAGGGGCAATAAAGAAAATTCGTCCCCATCCCCAGATAAAATAATATAAAATAGCACTGCTGTAAGATAAATCAGCCATTTTTTTTTTCTTCTCTGGGGATGAAGCCCAGCATCACGTCCAAAAGTTACTACTGCCATAACCCTTTCCTCTCCTGCATTGAAAAACAAGCCCTACACACAAATCTCGATTTACTCAAATTTTCCAGTCTTGTCCACTGTCTTCTTGGAATAACATTTAGCTTTCCAGTTTTCAGGTTTTACTTTGTTTTAAGAACTCCACTGGCTTTGAGGGCCCTGACGTCGTTATATTTTCCTATCGTTTGTTTGTTTGTGTGAAGTGTCAGGAAATGTTGTTTTTACCCCGAAGACATTCATTATTCTTCTTTTTATTATTTTCTCAGCCTCCTCAGCCTCCTGCTCTCATCCTTTTGCAGTGAGTGTGTCCCTCTATCGGATTTCTGTCAGGAGCAAAAGATCCAATTTTTCATCTGTGGTCCTTGTCACCTTTCCATTTTCATTAGCTGCCCCTTAACTGCTTGATTTTACCCAACGTACACCCTGTGTTTAAGCCGGATCACCCTTTGCAGTTGGTATGCTTGCTGAATTTCCCCCCTACCCTGCTTCCCTAGTCAAAGGGCAGCCATATTGTTCCCATGATGCACCCGGATGATAGTAAAGGAAAGATGCCATGATCGTGTGCTTCCTTAGCCATAACACCATGATGATGGGATTAAACACCCTAGAAAGAGGACAGACTCAGTGTGTTATGCTTCTAGAAAGAACCGCAGCAATTTCCCAAATTCCATCTCTTTATTGAACTTCTCTGGAAATGGTGCTCATTTTTCAAGGTTATCGATCTTCCCTTTCCATCACAGGTATATAAAGTCCTTATATGAGAATGAGTTTAGTGGATTGTAAGCACAGAAACCTGGCATGCGCTTCTCACCCCCTGGCTTCCTTTTACTGTAAACTGGAAATAGGTATAGACTTCCTGGGTTGAGGGAAAACCAGCGTTTTTCATGAATTACCCGAATGTGTGTTTCTTTGAGAAGACTCAAGCTTCCCTAAGTTCATCCTTTTTTAAAAATAATCCAAATTATCTAGTGTTATTGCTACAATATGACCCTTTTCTCCCTCAATTTTCTATTACAATTCACACACGATTTCTCTTGAGGGTACGATAGAGTCTAATTTTCTTCATTATTCAATTTGGTTCCTGTTAAGTGAGACAGGCATTTCACTGACAAGAAGAACATTTAAATTTTGGCAAATAAGTTCATTAGTATTCAGAAAGCCTTGCAACCCTCATATTTAATAAACCTTTCCATTACAGAGTAAGAAATCATGGAAAATAGTCAAACAAATTAGCAATGGGGGCCACCAAGAGAGTACATTCAATCCTAATAAGGAGATGTCTCAGTTTATCAGTTTTCTGTCAATCATTAAAACAAGAAAGATGAAACTTGCAATTATATGCAAGGAGACATAACTCCTAATTCTTTCATTCCACCTGAAGCAGAAGAGTTTTAATTGCTTGGAAAAATAAGATTTTTCTTTTCTCTTGAAGGATAAAGAAAACATATGTAAGTTGCTTTAAGATCAATGGCTGGAACTAGAACACACCAGACCATTCATACATTTAGCCTTCGCAGGGCTAATATTCAGATACTTGGAGCTTTCACACAAGCCTTAACACTTGGAAGTGTGAAATGCTCAGCAGAATGTTTTCCTTTTCACTGGAGTGGTTAGAACTACATGGGTTTACTGATTCCACTTCTGTATAAAGGGAGGAATGCTGCCCTACAGTATTTGAAAATTAGCTGGACATATTTACACCAGCCAGGGTTACCTGTGACTGTCTCAAAAAGTAAACGATTTTAGTTAAAATTATTTTCATTACATACATATATGTCTGTATATATATATATGTGTGTGTGTGTGTGTGTGTGTGTGTGTGTGTGTGTGTGTGTGTGTTGAGACATGGTATCTTTGTGTAACAGAGCACTGTTCTTCTCTCACTTTGTCTACCAGGCTGGCCTCCAACTCACAGAGATCCACCTGCCTCTGCTTCCTGAGTTCTGAGATTAAAGACATGCACCACCATGCCCCACCTATCATAAAATATATTCAATCATGTTCTTTTCCCTCCCTCCAGCTCCACCCAGATAAATCCTCTCCACCTCCCTATCCACCCAATCTTCTGTTCTTTCTCAAAAACAAACAAACAAACAAACAAAGATCATCAACAACAACAAGCAGAAAACAAGACAAAGCCGATAGGGTACAATAGACATTTATTCCAATACATATCTTGAATATGTTAATTATTTAAGCTGGTTTGTCTTTCATTTATCTTGGCCCCTTGTTTTTCTAAATTTTTAACCAAAAAGTGTTTCTCATGAATTTTATACTCTCTTTAATCCACTTGTCATGTAGAAAATAAATACTAACATACACCTACTTAAAGAAAGGCAACAGAGATAGGTAGAGCCCTTAGTGATAGGTAAGTGTAGACCTAACCTGGAGGTAGTTATTCCTTGACCTGAACTGAAAGGAAACTTGAAAGTCAAGAGTCATCCATTTTACCACTAAAGTCATAAATTGAAATGTCTAAAGTCATTCCCTATAATAAAAGTACTCAAAACCAATAGTATATGTCAGTGTTCTGAATTTAAAATTCCATTGTTTTATGTATTATAAAATATGTACTGGACTCAGAGATAAGTATTCAGTAGATTTGTTGATAATGAAAGAGATAGAAATGATTTATTTTTAGAAGGATTTCCAACGAGGTCAGACTGAGTTCATGGCACCACTTTTGTCTGTTTATTGTTTGTCCATTCCTTTTTAAAGAAGTAGCAAGCTATGGGGATGATACAAAGAAACATTCTCTCTCTCCCTGGTTAAGGATGGGATGCAGGAAGTATTCACTGTTCTTCCCAGGATGAAGGGTTGTCCTATACACATCTCAGAAGCAAAATATCTCTCTTCCTTATACCTGGAGTTCTTCTCGTGGTAATCTGGACAGATACAACAGGCTCCCTCCAAAGAAAATGCCAGAAGACCCTCTGTTTCAAGTTTATCATGTATCTCCAAACCTAAAGCATATCTGATGCATAGTGCATATCACAAGCACTACAGGGATGGGAATAAGGAAAGAACAGGAAGAAAGACAGGCAGCATGGATGATAGGGGACTGAGAAATAGCATCTTCTTAGTTCCAGAGAAGAACCTGATGTATGTCTTAAAACTTGATAAAACACACCCTCCCTCAAAAAGAAAAATGTTTATGTAACTGCTAAAAGTACATTACCTAACAACCAAAGGGAAGTTATTTTGAAACTGGCCACTGTAGACTGGGGCCTGATGTTAAAAGTCTGGCAGAACTAGCGGGGGTTTAAAGTCATTCAGAAGACATCCATAGAGGAAGGGAAATGGCTTATCTACAGTCACATAGCTTTTTAGTATTATTTTTTAAAAGGGACTAAAACCAAGGTATCAAATTTCATATTATCGTTTCCTACATAGAAGAGAAGTAATCATTGGTTCTGAACCCCACCCCCTTTTTGTTTTCTGGTCCAAATCATTTAATATTTCTCTCCCTAGAAGCCCTGCCAACCCCAGGAACTTCCCTGATATCTCAGGAGTTTTCAAAGCTTGCTAAAGAAAAGCAGTCCAGGTTCACAGAGTGTTTATAAAATGTAGGCTCAGAACACAGCCACGACCATGACTGTGGCATTGGGAACTCTCCCACTGACTAGAGGCTGTGCTCAAAAACATGTCTGTGGCTACATACATATGATAGCCAGTTTTCTACAGGGACATTCGGTTGTAAAGATCCATGGAAAAGGAACTATGTCTACCTGCTGCTAGTCTCTGCAGGGTCTATGCTGTACTTAGCTGGTTCCTGGGTTGACTAATATGACCAGTAACCCCATGTTCTGTGATGTTTTGCATGTTCCATAATGCCCTCTTCTACAAATAACTAACAATGTCAAGTTTCAGTCAAATATTTTTAGAGTTTAGTATCAACCCGTGACTCCATTGATCTAATTAGCTCAATATGCAATGTCACCACTTGGTGTATAAACAAAAAGTTCGAGGGTGTTTCAAGTACTCTTGTCATTGACCTTTATCATACAAGAGCATTACTACCAATATCTTCCAGGTCAAGAGTGCAGACCCACAGTGCAGAGAAGTAATACAGTGACTAATGAGTTGGTCTCTTACTAAAGAACAAGAGCTAAGTAGGAGAACCACTAGAATACTTAGCCTTGCCTCTGAGTCCTGATTCAGCAGGAACACCAGAATACATATCTCAGTAGGGGCAAAATAGAAGTCCAGCAGTAAAACAAGTCCACATTCCTCTATATTTTGATTGTTCCTTGGCTTCCACCTTTAAGGAATTATGAACCATCCCGCGCTCTTGCACTTAGCGTATTTTCTTCTTCTCTTTCTATGGATCTGACAGCACACTGTCGACTGTTAGTACTCTAAGAGGTCAGTGCTCCAATCTGTTGTCCAGTTGGCCCAGCTCTGATCTGACCCTGATGAGAGCCTCACTGGAGTGAAGAAAACGTAGAGGGAAAACTGTGGTTCATAAGACTTAACAGCCATCCATGAAGTCTTCCGGAAGTTGGTGTCCAGGGACCAGTGTTCAAGGGACTCCAGAGCAGTGGGAAAGCAATAGAGGGAGATGTTCTTCAACGAGTAGGTCTTCCTCTGGTTCTCAGCAGCTGTAAATTATAAATCAAAGATTATAAAGTTAAGCCACAGCACAAGATCTTGGTAATCACATGGCCTAAACAAAGCCTGATGAAGAACTCATTGGTTCTTAAGTGAAGTGTGTGTGTGTGTGTGTGTGTGTGTGTGTGTGTGTGTGTGGTTTTTTTTTTTTTCAGACAATGGAGGAGCCTATAGAAACACAGAAAATATACCTATGTTCCCTTACCAACTTTGCAGTACCAGGAAAAGATAAAAAAAAATAATACTTGCAATTAAATCCAAGCAAATCTTTATGTATAAGGTTCATAATATAAATGAACTAAGATAGGGTATAACAGAAAAAAAGAGTCCAGGAATGCAAAACTTGTGTGGAACATTACATGGAGTTGACCCGAACAGAGTACTGATTGGACAAACTAAGAGCCAAGTACAGGCTAATATTTAGGAACAAACTTGGTTTTAAGATCCCATAAAAAGTCAGAAGCACAGTTACCCAAGCCTTGTTCAATTCCTGGACAATCGATAAGATTAGTTTCCAAAGTCATGAACAAAATAGGACAGAATGACTCTAGATCAAAAGGTCTAGATGGGGAATCTCATCTAGTTTGGAGCATATTCTACCCAAATCATCAAAGACATTATGCTATAGTGCTACCACTTTGCTATTGAGGAAAAGCACCAAACCCTTGCTCTGCCCACCTGTGCCTTTTCTCAAGTCCAGGAACCCAGAAGCCATGCTATATTTCATTGTCCTCTCCAGTTTCTCTAACATGACAGATAGCAGTTGAATGAAAAGTTTTCCAATCACTAGATCTCTATTTTTCATAGTAGAATATTATTAACAGTTGGTTGCAAGGCATGGTAGCATGCATAATTAATGCCAGTAATTGGGAGACAGAGGCAGGCAGATCTCTGTGAGTTCAAGGCCAGCCTAGTCTACTCAATAGCTTCCAGGCCAGCTAAGACCACATACAGAGATTTTGTCTCAAAACAAAACAAAACAAAACAAAACAAAACCAACAGTTGGTCAGGGTGATAGTTGAATGAGAACCTCCCTACAGGCTCAAATGTTTGAATGCTTGGTCCCTAATTGGTGGACCTGTTTTGGGAAGAATCAGGAGGTGTAGCTTGTTTAAGATGTGTCACTAGGGTGGTCCTTGAAATTTAATAGCTCAAATCATTCCCCCTCCTCTCTCTCTCTCTCTCTCTCTCTCTCTCTCTCTCTCTCTCTCTCTCTCTTTTCTCTCTCTCTCCAACTTGTGGATAAGGTATAAGTTCTCAGCTGCTGCTCCAGCAATGTGCCTGCCTGCTTCCATGCTCCCCACTATGGTGGTCATGAGCTCACCCTCTGAAACTGTAAGCAAGCCTCCAATTAAATGCTTTCTTTTGTAAGTTCCCTTGGACATGGTGTCTCCTCATGGAAATAGAATAGTAACCAAGACAATGACATGAACATTCCAATGACGTGTTGGCAATTTGTAAATGGAGCTGGCACACATGAAAGTCTAGATTACCAGAATCTGAGAAGAAAAGAGATGGAAGAGATGAAGAGGCAAGGAAAGAAGTGTGCCTTTCAACGATTCTTATTTAATCTTATCAGATCTACACAAAGTCTCTTCAGACATTTTGATTCCAGAAAACCAGAAGAGCTGTCAAGGTGAGAAAAAAAAATGTCCTGCTTTCAGAACACCTAGAAGAGGTGACTGCTTTAGAGTTTATTCTATAGTGAAGCCCACAATTCCAGGTCCTCCCCTAGTGAAATGCCTCAATTTAATAGCAAGCTAGCTAGAGGGTAATGTTCAATCAGCATTACCCAGGGGCTAACTAAAAGCTAAAGCATGGCTAAGCCCAGATCTTCCAAATCCCAGCTCTCAGTAAGGCCCAACTAAACCCTTGTGAGCACAACATACAGCTTTTATTGCAGACGCAGACAGAAATATCATCCTTCTGAAACTCCAGAGCAGTGTACTGGTGTCCTCTGGCTATTCATTTTCCCTTCCTGGATAACAGGTTGTGGCCTGGCATGAGAATCTGCATGCTAATAACTTCCTGGGAGAATCTAGCATTCTGTGTAGAGGGATCATCCTAGAGTGAGGGCTGGAAAGTCTCTCTGAAAGAGACTTCTAGGGACATCATCTGAACCCAAACATCATAAGACTGTATAAACTAATCTTCCATCATGTGGTATGATCATAGGCAGGAGTACACACTAAGATGCATGAAGAAAATGCCCTATAATTGTAATGTCTATCAAGACTGTGGCTATGTAGCTCAATGCTCCCTAGTTCAAAGCCCTGGGCCCTATCTACTGCAATGAAAAGAAAGTAAGAGAAGGATGAAGATGAAGAAGAAGGTGACAAGGAAGGAAGAGAGAAAGACGATCATACTTAACCATCTAAAAAAGATATTCAGGGTCTAAGGATGGGTGATTTGGCTGTTAAGGGGCTTGCTGAGTAAACATGAGGACCTAACCGAGTTTAGAAAGCTATCACTCATGTCAAAACCAGGAACAGTGGCACATGTCTACTCCCAGTGCTTCAGGGGCCTTGCTGAATAAACGAGACTGTGGAACTGTCTCAAAAAGTAAGAGGACAAACAGTTTAAGGAGATACCCACCATCATCTTCTAACCGCCAGACTCACCCACAGGCATGTGCACACACCCACACAGACAGACACATACATACACCACAGAGAGAGAGAGGGAGAGACAGAGGGGGGGTAGGAGCAAGACAGGGGGAAAGAATATCAACATTACAGAAGAACTCCATTGAAGAAGAACACAGATTAATATCATATAAACAAACATATTTTACATGACAACAATATCCAACCCCTCTGACTGGCAGAATCGCGGTTGTCCGTCCTAAACCCGTATGCATGGGACTGTGATTTGGTGAGCCTGAGAAAAATCTGAAATCTGTGCTTTTCACTCTCTCTTAGATGAATCCTGTGCAACCAATAACAGGTGGGCATTCGGACGGCACACTTGAGTAGTGAGCTTTAAAGTTTGCTAACCATATCTTGATTTTTGAAGAAAAAAAAAGCCCTAAAGAAGTGTGAATGCCTCATATCACATGTAAGCGAGTTATCTGTCTCCCTGGGTCTTTATGACTATCAGATAGCATCCTCTTGGCAAGAGATAGGAAAGTTGACGATAATATTAGCACTGGTTTATCAAATGCTTCATAAATGGCCAACACCAGCAACAGAGTAAAATTTGTCTCTGTGCTTTGACATGTCAGATGAGAGCTGAAGACCAAAGATATGGCTGACATTATTGTTCTGCTGTTATTACTAAGATTTTAAGCATCCTCGAAATGAAAGCCTAATGAAGTTAAATTACTTGAGCCGGCCCACATCTAGGAAGCTGTGGAGAGGAAACAAATGCCCCTTCTTCAAATCATATCCCTCATGGACTTGACATTTCTACCATTAGATTTGGAAACAAGAGAATAACAGTAATAACAATCTGAGCACTCCCCTCATTTGCTCCAATGTCTCTGTTAAATACCAATTTTCTCATACTATCCTTAACTCTGCTGGGTGCTCACTTCTCCATATTTACATGAGGAAAACCTGAGGTAGACAAAGTTTAAGTCATTTTTTTCCCAAAGTCACACAACTAGTAATTGATGAAACCAGAATTTGAACGGAGATGGTTAACACTAAGCCAGTTAAAGATTCAAACCAAGATGCCTACAGAGACAGTAATAAAAGTGTGACGTGAAACTCGTTTGTAAACAAAGAAAAAAAACCCAAACAAAAAAAAAAAAAAAAAAAAAACATCGGTCCACCTCTTCTTTATCTATAGCAAAGTAGTAAATTCTCTGCCCACACTCTGTTGGCGTTTGTTTGTTTGTTTGTTTGTCTGTCTGTCTGTTATATGCTGGGAGAAGAAATCTCACTTTATAGCTCACAGTTGCTTGAACTTTCCTCTTTAGCCCAAGCTGGTCCCAAACTCATGACTGTCTGGCCTCCGCTTCCGGAGTACCTAGATTATGGCAGTCTAGAGCTGCACCCAGCTCATAATCTTTCTTAGCACAAAGCATTCAGAAATGTTAAATAGAAAATAGCATTCATCTCAGTGTTGGGAATGCTAACGGATGCAGAAGAAGTCGAAAATTGGAGAGAGTCCACTCTCTCAAAGGGGCTTCCAAAGGCATGGAGGCAGCGTCATCGCCATGGTTACTGAGAAGCCAATAAAACAAGAGTGTTACAATGTTTTTGTTTTTGTTTAAAGATAATGAGGAGTATACAAACCAGTTTGGCCTACAGCAGCCATGACATCCACCCATTCTGTGTAACCAAGGGATAGGACCCACAGAGACACCTGAGTCTGGAATGGTAGGAAGGGGGTGCAGCAGGACCTGAGGATTCTTTCTTCCACACCTCAGAGAAAGCAGACAGCCTGGTCACTTTGTATTGTTGAAGAAAGGAAGTGGATGAGATCAGAAGACATTTCTGTCAATGTTGTGAAAGCAAACCAACTAGCAAAGATGGCTGAAGGAATGGTATCAAGGAGCAGGAGACAGCTGCTGCTGAGGGCCCCAAGTCGACACTGCAGGGATGGCCTTAACAGAATGAAATCATGGCAGAAGTTCCCTCAAGGTGATGAAGGATCTGTACAAATCAAAAGGACTTGTACATACTCTCTCATGTGGTTAGAATATCACTTTATTTTTTAAAAATATGCTATTATCTTGAGGAAAAAGTTAACAAAAGTAAGAAAGAAAACTAGAAAAGGAGGTGGAGCTTACAGGACAGATGTGTGTGGAGCTTGCCTCAGCATTTAGAAAGGAAAGAAAATGTTCTTGGCTAGGGAGGAGATAGGCTTAAAACTGTCTTCTAGAAAAATAAATGAGAATGAGAATTAAGACGTGCGTGCACACACACACACACACACACACACACACACACACACAGAGAGAGAGAGGTAAGGTATTAAGAAATTAAGAAGAAATGTGAGAAATCAGCAGAGGGAAAAAAAACAGGCAATGAACAACAGTAAAGTCTCCCAAAGTCAGAGTCAATGCAGAGAGAAACCAGCACAGGCATTTTTAAACCATGTTGTCATGAGGACACCACGGACGGAGATCGCTTTAACAGAGGCGGAACTCAAGAACACAGACCACAGTGGAGATATTTAGAACGAACAGAGCTAAAGGAGCCAAAATATAGGAAAGGATTTTGGTTACTGGAGACCAATGGGGAAAGATGAGTCTTGGAGATGTCAAAGAGGAAAATATGACAGGATTCTGGAATAGCCTCAAAGGGAAAAATAAAGCTTATTCTGTAGAAAAGAAATACAAGTCCTCCCTCCACAACTGCTTGAGGAGCAGCCCGAGGAGAGCCAAAGATAACACCGAACCTGCATTCCAAGAGCATGAGGAAGAGGCTACAGTTACCAGAAAGCCCCAAAGGGAAGGAAGAGAAGATTGCAGTCTTCACCAGGCTTCCTTTTCATTGGCTATAACATCACCCAAACTGGAATAAAGTTTCAACAGAACCAACATTTTTGCAGGGATAATCTTTCGACGGTCCACAGAATTCTGGGAGGGTTGCAGCAGGCAGGAAGAGAGAAGGAAAAGGGTGGGATTGTTACTATCCACATGGCCCAGAGATTAAAAAGGACCACCACAAAAAGTAACGTCCTACTAAAAGCATCAAGTTGGACGTTGCAAAGGAATAAAATACCAGAAGGTGGGAAGAGACTATAATATTGAGTACAACAGGCATTAGCGCTGACCACTCTGCTCCGTGGCCCCTGGCATTTTCCCCACTGTTTCCTATTTACATTCTATGATAAAGTCCCTTCATTTTTACAGAAATAAAAATTATGGTGCCTATGTAAAAACTTACCAAAAGAGACACTGAGATAAGACTTAACTGGATTTACATCATCTGTACTTTGTTTTAAGACTATCTTACCATATTGCCCACTTCTGAGCTCCAGTGACCTCCAATCCCAGCCTTCAGAGTTTGTACATGCCAGGCCTGGACTCTGGCCTGTGCATTGTCCACTAAACAGACCACTGGACTCTGGTCCTGTCATTCATCTGGATGATTATCGAAAGCATGCTAACCCATTCCCAATCAATATGTCATCTGAATGATCTTTCTACCTTTCTTTTCTTCTTTCTTCTTTCTTCTTTCTGTTTCTGAGACAGGGCTTCTCTGTGTGGCCCTGGCTGTCCTACCTCTGTAGATTAGGCTGGCCTTGACCTAACAGAGATCCCATTGCCTCTGCCTCCGAAGTTCTGGGATTAAAGATGCGGGCCACCATGCCGGGCTCTGAGTGATCTTTTGAACAGTAACATTTTGTTATAGTACCTACCTTTACTCAAGTCCTCTCAGTAAGTTTCCTCGAATCTTCAGTAGAGGTCAAGGTGATTAGCGCAGCCTTCAAAGCTCTTCAGGACCTGGCCTTGCTCACCCTCCAGGCCTCATCTCAAGTTCTCTTCCCTGAAGGTGAGAATTCAGTGACTCCAGGTAGATTTAAGTCTCTGGAATGAACCTCTTTATCTCTCCTCCCAGCCTTTCTATCTTTTGCCCTCACACATGCAATACTCTTCTCCCTGACTTCACATCTTCCTTTTATGCAGCATAGGCAACCATTGTTCTCTTCCTTCAGGAAACTCAGCCCTCTTTGCTGCAATTCTCTCTACCTGTTCTAAGGTCTCCAAACCTCATCCACCATGAGGTTCATGAGAAAAGATCCTGATTCTACCTCTGCTATCTTTGAGTTTTCTGTACTGTGCCTCGACAAGTCATAAACACCTACACATTTGTCTTGAAGTATATAAATAAATACAATGGGGATAGCAGTGGTTACTTAGTCAAATTCTCAGAAACCTGCCCCTATGTTTTTAAAAAACAGGGTCTTTCTGTGTAATCCGATGTTAACCTTTGATTTGTGATCCTCCTGCCTCAGCCTGCCAAGTGCCGAAGTTAGGTGTGCCACTACATCCATGTTTCAAAGTGTCTATTTTTTTAAAATATTAACTATATTTTATTTGTGCATTTGTATTTATTTTATATCGTGTCTTAACCTTATTGTGTATTTAGAGTCCAAGATGATGGTGCATATCTTTAATCCCAGCACTTCAGAGGCAGAGGCAGTTGGATCTCTGTGAGTTCAAGGCCAGCCTGGTCTACAGAGCTAGTTCTAAGACAGCCAAGGCTACACAGAGAAACTCTGTCTCAAAAAAAACAAAAACAAAACAACAACAAAAGGCATGAGGTGTTTGCCTGCATGTGCATTTGAACACCACATGAGTGCTTCACGCCCTCAGATACCAGGCAAGGGTATTAGATCTCCTGGAATTTGGCTAACACACAGTTGAGAGCTGCCATGTAAGTACTGGGTTGGAAGTTCTGCTCCTCTGGAAGCCCAACCAATGCTCTTAATTACGGAGCCATCTCTCCTGCCTCTAAAGTCCCTATTCTTGATTTACCTTCCATTGCCAAGGATTCTTTTCTTAGAGATTTCAAACAGCTCACTAATGTTTTGTAGAACATGTACTCTGTATGCCTCCTGTGGACTGAATTACATGTAATTCCAGAAGCAAAACTAGGTTTTCGCCCTAGTGTAGAGAATGAATCTTTCATTTTTGCCACCTTGCCATAATCCACAACCTCTTTAAAGAATTCTTGACAGCCAGTGAAACACTTGGAAATTATCATCTGGTTCTACAAGACCGCAAAGGTCTTTGTAATTGAGATTGAATTTTGTTATTTTCATCCTAGGGTATAGCATAAGAGCTGGCAGAGAAGAATGGACTTAAATTATATGAATGAGTGAACACATAAACAATCAAAGCCAACCAAGTCTTGGATTAAGTTTTAGAATCTGGCTGGTCAACACGGCACACACCTTTAATCATGTCACTCTGGAAGAAGAGGCAGAGGGAATCTCTCAATTCAAGGAAAAAGCAAGTTCCAGGACAGCCAGGGTTGTTACACAAAGAAACCCTGCCTCAAAAACAAAAAAACACAAAAAACAACCAACCAAACAAACAAACAAACAAACAAAAAGCAAAAGCTTTACAAACTGGCTCAGAGTTTCAGGAGGAATCTCCATTACTACATAGACAATCCAGTGACACAGTTCCTAAGGTATCAGCCCTTTAGAAACACACACACACACACACACACACACACACACACACACACACACTCACAAAACAAACATACCAGAGGCCAGGGTCTATAAGATACAGAGTCAGTGCAAAGAGAGGCAGGACCTAATTTAGATGGCTCCAGACCAGGCTTTTTCCATGACCTAAGGTCCAGCAGAACATTGTGAGTATTACATTCAGACTGGAATGGCTTCATCTGGCCCCTACAGTTCCTATTTGCTCATTGAGGCAAACCATAGACTGTATTTCTCAGAAGGTTAAAAGGGTAGACAGACTGATAAAGTATCCACCACATACTTTCAGAATCTTCTAAGAAAACTCTTTGGTGACATTCCATATCAATAGTAGCAATGAATAAATGTCCAACTGAAACAAAGGTATTTGGCTACTTCCTACACCTTTCAAAGTTAGAAACAAAAAATCCAGAAATCAGCAGAAATATCTAAACAGCATCATTTCACACACATACACTTTGAAGTTTACTTGCTGCCAACTTGTTAGTTATTTTAATAAACATTATTTCTGCCACATGCTTTAACACCAAATAGTACCTTGTAGTCAGTTTAAAAACCTTTATCGAAGTTAGAGTACAGTATTATTTTGACACTAGACAGTCCTTTGCTTTTGTGCAGAATCACTGTGTTGCCTGAACAGCGTATGATTTTGCTTTTGTGCAGACAATCAGCAGGTCATTAGTGTACCATACAAATCGCCCTGGACTCAGGATGGAACCCTGGGGGACTGAAGCCATAATAGACTGGAGAGTAGATACAGTGTAGCTGACAGTTACCTCTGATGGCAGTTAAAAGGTATGATTGCAACCACATGACAGCTTAATACAACAGATCCCCGAGCTGTTCACATGGCAAATTCTGATTAATGGTATCAATAATCATTGTGAATTTTTAAGTTCTGTGAAGCACTCCATCTCATCCTACCACCAGAGCATAAAACTACACGATGACACAGTTATTTATCAAATAAAATGTCTTATCATGATTTTGCTACCACTGGTTTTACATATTGGCTAACATGAGTTTACTCAGACAGAGGAGGTGAAAGAGTTTTGCTGAATATTTAGAAGGCTCAGGATACAATTCTTGAGTATGAGTTATACTGAAAGTTTATATTTGAGCTGGAATTTTCCACCTTTACATACACATAAGAACACACACACACACACACACACACACACACACACACACACAGGAGTCTATTTCACTCTCTCCACATCTGGTAATGATATGGGCATAATGAAAAGATTTCAAATTCCCCCCAGAAATCCCTTAGGCTACAAGCATCCTACATCTAATAAACCCATCTTAGATAGATCTCCCATATGGCAAAGCCCTGTTTTGCTTTATTCCAACAAATTGGTCCATGGATTCCTCTCACAGCTGTTGCTACTATTGTTTATGATATATTGAATCCTGGCAATGCTCCAGAGGTCAATGTGTAACTGATTTAGGATGCCCCATCACTGAGCTGTGTACGCATAAAGTGATGTCACCTGTGAGGATGCCTGGACACCCAGGAAATGTAAGAATGGGCAACATAAGAACCATTCAGCTAATGGAGCTAGCAGACAAAGAAACCCAATCACCATTATCAGGACACTTAGTACTAAAAGAAAAATCAAAGTTAGTATCTACGCCAGATTATACTTTTATTTCTGAGAATTTCCCCTTCATCATTTCCCACCTCAGTTTGGTTTGACATGAGAAACATTGGTATCCCTGCACTAGAACTGAAAAAGGGGTGCTATGGCCATGGGGAACCATCGTACTGGGGTAGCAAACTGGGAGGCTACCTAAGGCAGCCTTTCCCTGTTGCTACAATGTTCAGAAAGTTTACCATATACACCCTATGAACACTATCAATCTGTAAAAGAAAAGCCATGCTTTTCTCAAGTATGTCTTCAGTTCATTGACTTTGTATATATGGAAATTTCCTCCTTAATTTCTAACCTCCATATATAACAACAATTACTTTTTGTTTTCCCGTGTAATGCCTAGAATTAGCATATCTTGTCCATATACTAAAATATAAGCAAATAAGTTCAACTAAATGCTTCAAACTTAAAGCCTGCCTAATAGTGAACCTATAGATTTAATTCATCTGCTGAAAACAACTTTGCAGCCATCACCAAGAAATGTACCTGGAATTAAAAAAATCAGGGATATTAGCAAAATATTAGTCATTGTTACCCATATCTAGATATACTCTGGATTCATCTGATGTGTCTGCATGAGTCCCATAGACAGAGTCCCACAACACTTCGAGTTGGACAACATCATCATTAGGCTTTCAGAGGTCTCCTTCTACTGTTTTCACGTGTCCTCCCTATTCCCCTTAGGATCTCCAACACACTCTTTATAAAAGGTGGAAGAAAACACGATACCTATCCTGTATTGATCAGAGCTTCCTGTTAGCAGTGTAGGGGCTAACTCTGCCTCCCTCCCCTCTTTTCCCATGATCTTTCCTTTATAGCTATGCTCCCTCTCCCCTATTTCCTTCTGGACTTCCCCCACCTCCATGTTTTAAGTATGAATTGTAAAGCTTTCATTTTCTATGCTCTAAGGAAAAAGAGGATGGATTTTAAAATAGAGAATAGAATCAGGAGAGCAAGAGACTGTAAAAAGAGAAGAACTCAGAAGCTCCTCAGTCTATGACTCTCAGCTTCTCTTTGTGTGAGAGTCAGACATGACTGTTGGTTTCATAAAGGCTAAAATGGAAAAGACAGTGGAGGAGAGAGCCTTCTAGAGGGAGAATCCCCTCCTCAGAACTTATCTCCAGTAGCCCTCAATTTCCTGGACAGATTGCATCTATTAGAAAGTTTTAAAGTACCTACCAGGGATAAGATGATATGAAGTAAAATCCCACTTACAAAACCAAAACATCACCACACACACACACACACACACACACCCAGACACACACAGTTCTCCAGAGCCTCTTCATTCATTGCATTTTCCATTGTACTCCGCCCACTCTTCCAGGCCAACACATACCACCAAATCCACCTCACACCTGAACTTCTGGTTGAGCCAGAAGAGCACTGGAAGTTTGGGGGCAGGGCCAGGTACCTAAAAGGGCCTGAGGCAGTAGGCACACCCACCATCTTTGCAGTGCTCGAAACCCACGGCCTCTATAGCCAGCCCTGGTTGGGTAGGAAGGCCAACCTGGAAGGCCAGAGGCAACTTGGGTTGGTACTAAGCAGGATCTCACTCATCTTCCAACATCTCTGGTCTAAGCTGTGTCATTAGAAGATACCAGAATATCCTAATTCCAACTTCCAGTTAAACCAGAACCTGGTCATTTTGAAGAGGAGCCAAGAATGTGACCAGGAGTAGGGACAGTTCCACCACAGTTCTGCTCAGTTTCTAGGCATGATACAAGCCATCTAAAAGTGTCTGTAAATGAAACATTCAGAAATTCTGTTGAACAAGAAGATCTTCCATTCTAGACTTTGATATGAACAAATCAGTGATGTCTGTCATTTGTTGAACACTTTCTACACACGGGCGACATTATGTGTGGTAAGTCACTTAATCCTAACAAACACCCAATGCAGTAGGGAACTGTAATTATCTCTCCTTTACAGACTTTACAACTGAAACTCAGAAGAGTAAAATAACTTAATTCCAGCTACTAAAAAAGAAACAGGTGAAGAATTCTAAAGCAAATAAAAGTGACTCTTCCCATGTTTATCCAAATTGTATAGAAAGCCAAAATTCTATACCTTTGAAAACGTTCTTCCTGGCTAGGATTGGAACGATCTTTTACCTTGTTTAGTCAAAGAGTAGAAGAACTGAGTAGCAGGAGGATGCACTGTTTACCTCTGTGGTGCCTGAGGCCAGAGGCAGATGAAGAAATCAGATAAGCAAGTGGCAGAGAGAATCCACTTTCAAAATGGAATTGGAGGGGACAGGCGAGTGAATGTGCACTCCTGCCTCAGTCTCCCTCACAGCTATTTTTCTCAGGGCTAAACCATCTCCTTCTCTTGCAAGGGTAACCAAAAGATGGAATAAGAGGGGTGACATAAGATGAGTTAGCCTAGACTCTTCCTAATGTAATCCTAGTGACCTGGGTTTGATCCCCAGAACCCATCTAAGGGTGGAAAGAGAGAATAGACTCCAGAAATTTGTCCTTTGACCTCTGCATGTAAGCCATGGGACAAGCCCCACACTCAACACACATCAGACGAGCAAACATGTACACTAGTAAAAATAAATAAATAAATGATTTTTTTAAAATAATAAAGATTCTGAAAATATAACCACCATGACTTCAGTCATAGCTCCAAACAGATAAATGCTAATAGACTGTGTGTTAATATCACCCACCTAGTTCTGAATTTTCCAGGAATCATTTTTCTGAGAGGTGCACACTTGAGCCAACATAATAAAGTCCCAGAAAATTTCTCAGAACTTTAAAAAGTAATCAATGAGGACAGAGTCAACGGTACTTTTTTTTATTAAATATCTTTATTTTTAAATATCATATACCGTGTGTGTGTGTGTGTGTGTGTGTGTGTGTGTGTGTGTGTGTGTCCCATGCTACCTGCACAGAGGACTAACAACAGATTCTGGAAGCTGGGTCTCTTCTTTTGCCTCGAGGGACTAGGAGATCAAACTCAGGTCACCACATTTGGCAGAAAGCCTGTCCACTGAGCAGCCCCAGCCATTTGTAAGCTCTGAAGCTTTTTTTCTTTTACAGAATTTCAAAATTGAGAATAAACAAATTTGATTCCAAATATTTGCCTGTTTTAAAGTGTGCTCCAATAGCGTTCTGGCAAATTATTTATTCAAAACAGTATTTTTAAAGTCGACATGGCTCCTAGATATTAAAACAATACCACTTGTAATTTTATAGTAGTATCAGTAATAAATGTAATTGATAATTTAGCATATAACAACCAAAACAAAAAACACGGTCAGGGACCTGAGGTTATATTACCTACAGAGTGAGACAGCTCTTTTTTTTCACTTTACATCTCACTCACTGCTCCTCCTCCTGGTCACTCCCTCTCACAATCTTTGCCCCCATACCCTCTTCCCTCCCCCTAGATATCCACCACCATGGCACATCAGGTTCTGCAGGGCTAGGTGCATCCTTTCCCATGGAGGCCAAACAGGACAGCCCAGCTTAGAAGAACATATCCAATGGACAGACAACAGCTTTTTGGATAGTCTCCACTCCAGTTGTTCAGGGCCTTCATGAAGACAAAGTTGCACATCTACATATGTGCGGAGAGGCCTAGGTCCAGCCTGTGTATGCTCTTTGGTTGATGGTTCAGACTCTGGGAGCCCCAAAGGTAGTTGACTCTGTTGGTCTTTCTATAGAGTTTCTATATCCCCTTTGGGACTGCAGTCCTTCCCCCTACTCTTCCATCAGAGTCTTCAAGTTCTATCCACTGTTTGACTCTGGGTGTCTGTTTGTCTGAGTCAGCTGCTGGGTGGAGCTTCTCAGAGGACAACTTGCTCCTGTCTGCAAGCATAACTTAATATCATTGTCAGGGACTGGTGCTTGCCTGTCGGTAGGATCGGTTACAAGTTGGGCTGGTTATTGGTTGGCCATTCCCTCAGTCTCTGCTCCATTCCCCATGCCTGCATGTCTTGTAGGTAAAATAAATTTGGGGTCAAAGGTTTTGTAGGTGGGTTGGTGTCCCTATCACCCCACTGGGGTTTCTTCATGGCTACAGGAGGTGGCTTTTTCAGATTCTATACCCACAATGCTGGGAGTCATAACTAAGATCACCCCCCATTGATTCCTGGACACCTCCCTTATACCAGGTCTCTGTTAGGTCCTGGAGATACCTCCACATCCCCACCCCTGTCAGTTTCAGGTTTCCATTCATTCCCATGGCCATTTGACCATCTCTCCTGTCCTTTCCCACACCTGATACTGAACTTCCCCCATTTCCTTCTCCATCCTCTCTCCCACCCAGTCCCCTCCCTCCATCTGCTTCCCAAGACTATTTCATTCCCTCTTCTAAGTGAGATTCAAGCACCCTTGCTTGTGCCTTCCTTGTTTAGCTTCTTTGGGTCTGTGGAGTATAGCATGGGCATCCTGTGTTTTATGGCTAATATCTACTTACAAGTGAGTACATACTCACCTTTTGGAACTAGGTTACCTCACTCGGGATGATGCTCTCATGTTCCATGAATTTGCCTACAAAATTCATGATGCCTTTGTTTTTAATAGCTGAATACTATTCCATTGTGCAAATGTACCACTTTCTCACCAGCATTCTAACCAGCAATGGAGGAGTATTCCCCTTTTGAGCCTGCTCATATGGAGATCAAATCTTACAAAGATACAGGTCTAGTTGTTCCATGTACTGATTTATCACTACTTACTGAATGTCTGCTATGTGGGAGCTACTAGGAGATGAAGATGCAATGAGCATGGAGTATCATAGTCCCAGAATATGTTAGCAAGAGGCCATGCCTGCCCAGAAGAAACTTACAGTCTAGTTTCCTATGCATTCTTTAAGATCCATCTGACTCATCTCAAACTACACAACTCCAGGGAATGATACATGAAAAGATAAGTGCTGAGAAGAAGGTTGCAAAGGGTCCCATACAATGCAACTATGAGGAAGATGTCAGAGATGTAGAATGACTAACCAAGACAACAGCATGGCTCCCTGGTCCAAACTGGGTGTTGGGTTTAGTTCAGTGGGATAAAAATAAAGGAACTATTGCTAAGAATTCAGTCTGTGTCACCTATGGTCGAAGTCACTGCCAAGTTCATGAAAATGCTGTCAAGGTTGCTCTATGTTTTCTAGGGCATCTATAACATCTCTTGCCAACTTACAGTGTGGGGTGGAAACCATACAAAATGTGGTGGTTTTATAGGGTTTAAACCTGAAGGAAAGCAAAATGTGGTGGTTTGAGCTGTATTTTTCTTGGAGTTCTTTTTTTAGCTACTCGGGCCTTCAAATCCAGAGACAAGCTTGGGAGGTCCTAACCTGAAACAATAATACATTTTCACACTATCCTTTCAGTAACCACACGGGGGAGGTGGCCAAGAGAGGCTCCACAAGCTTGTTTGAGTGTCTGCAGCAGGGTTCTGAGATGGACCAGGTAGGCCATATTTATGTGGCAAAAACTGAGTTTGAGGTAAGAAGGTTGTCTTTTTCTGAACCAGTTGTCTACGTGGGTAAGAGAAAGTTCAGGGGGTTTTATGCATGTTATTGTATTAATAATAAAACCCCCCTAATGAATGTTTGACTGAAATATCTTGGTCAGCCTGCTGAGAGAAAGTCCATAGGTTGACTCAAAAACAAAAGTAGGCAGAATGAATTGTTTGTTGTTTCTATTATGTGTCTGTTATTAAACCCACTTCAAATCATTCATGGAAAGGTGGAGAGTATAAATAAATTGGAAGTGTCATAAAAGAAGTTGACAGAGATGGAAAATCTGTGAGGCCCAACTCTTTGGATATGCAACCAAAGCACACCTGTACTTCCTTCAGGCTAAGGATACCAAGATGTCTTCAGCAACAATGGAAACCCAACGTTCTCACAAAGAAATGAAACTACATCTTCTTTTATAATTTTGTTTTAATTTCTTTTCTTCTTGCAGGAAGCTTATAAACATTCCCTGCAATTCACATGACCAGACAGGAGGAAACCCTCCTTTTTAACCACTGAATGCAAATATTTATGTTATTCCAAAAGTTCGTTGATGTGGACCGTATACCTTTGACACACTTAATAATCCATGATGGGGAATTGGTTTAACTGTTTCTTTGGTGGAAGAAAGAGTTTACAATCTAATTAAATTAGCCTTGCAGGGGGTGATTAATCTTCTTAAGAAAACAAACTGCTTTCAAACACTCCAGTAGCCACTGCTTCTGGAGATTAATGAAATAATTACCAAGAGTTCTGGCCTACATATAAAGCAAACCAGTTAAGAATCTCAGACGAAGAGCATTTGTCCCTGGCTAATAGAAATGTGTTCTGCGCCATTGATAACAACATTCTATAATTTTGTTTTTGTTTTGAATTGTTTTAATTTAATTTTGAGACAAGGTCTCACAGTGGAACCCTAACTGGCCTGGAATTCGCTATGTAGCCCAGGATGACTTCAAACATCTGACAATCCTCCTGTCTCAACCACCACAGTGCTAGGGTTGTAGATCTTAGCCACTATGTCCACCTAGTGTTCTACAATTAGCACATACATGTTTTATCCTGGTCTGTCCTTGATTAAGCCTTCCATAATAAGGAAGCTTTCCTATATTTCTGTTAGAGTTATTAAAGTGCAAGGAGCCAATGAGGGAAGTTTAAATCTTGGTTTTCTGAAATGTTTGTGGTGGACCACTCCACCATAGCAAGTAGGAGCAAGATTTCAAATTTTTCATCAGTCTAGGCTACAGTGAGTTCCCCTGCATCCAGTGCTATGAGATCAGGGGAGGGGGAGGAGGAAAGGAGTTCTTCTATAAACTACTTTTACAAATACATAGGACCTTTAATCAAGGATATGACTTACTCTGATTTGTTGGTAGTCCATTTGACCAGGACATTGTGAAACTAAAATATAACTATTAACACTCATATAGATCATTGTAATAATCTTGCATCTGAACCATGTACCTGAGGAGTGTACAGGTAACCCAACTTGTCCACAAGGTCTTCAATTAAGACAGAAAATTCTCCAAAGATAGTTTGTTCTGAAAACACCAATTTATTACAGAGCCACAATTAAAACCCTTTCACAAAGTTACTTATGGGGATAATGTTCTGTTTACCACTCTCCTTAAAGAATTGATGCCATTTTCTATGGAAAGAAAATTAAATTTAGAAGACTCCATCCAGTTACAACTGATTTATAAATATACCCAAAGCAGAAAGTAAAAGGCTGGAGGTTTTCACGGTGTTTGCCACTCATCAAACTCAGTTGTGAGCTCAAAAAAAGATAAATGTTGTAATTCATATTCTAAGGAAGGAGGCAAGGAAAGCAATAATCACAACAAAACCTGTAAAATGCTATAAAAGAAGCGAGCAATGAGTGCCCGGTGGGCTTGAAAGCAAGAACTTAATTTGAAGTGTCAGATTTTTCAGGGCCCATATAACTTGAGTTGGAGAGGTTTTAAATTAAACCCGGGGGGCGGGGGGCAGTGAGCCCCAAAGACCTCCCAGAGCAGGAGGGATAGACTCTGAAAGCATAAACCAAAATGTCTTGATAAAACCCCATTTAATGTTTGTGTTGAGTGTTACCTTTGCACCCCCATACCTTGCTAAGAACTTCCTAGGCATTTCTCTTGTCTAATTTTACACTCACAGTGTCAGTTGGTTCTAGTCCAATCATCAGTATTCTGATTGTTCTGAAAGGAAGCTATGGCCTAAGAAAGCAACAAAGCTTGTTCAGTAGTGCCTAGCAGTCAGGCTCCGGAGACCACACTGCTCAGAATACACTCTACTACCTCCCAAGGATTTTAGAATAAGGGGCTTGTTTTTTTCTGGAGGCAACAGGAAGCCACTAAAAAATTTAGGTAATTCTCCTAAACCATTAACAGGTTTTTTTGGTTTTTTTGAGAAATGACTTCTATCCTCTGGCAATTTTTTTTTTAATCCTTTGGATCAATACTTGATTACCACTAACTAAATTTGATTTCCACCTTTGTTAGAAAAGGTGATTTAAGAGAGTACTTTCTAAGGCTGGAGAGATGGCTCAGTGGTTAAGAGCATTTACTGCTCTGGCAGAGGGCCTGTGTTTAGTTTCCAGCTTCTACACTACAGCTCACAGCCATCTCTAACTCCAGTTCCGGGGGAGACCACAGACATAGTACTAGGGAGACATGATGGCCAGGGCACGTGGTACACACACATACATGCATTCAGACAAGAAACTCATATGCTTAATATAAAAATGAATAAATATTTTGAAAGGAGAGAGAAAGCGAGAGAGCCTGTTATCCACAAGTCACTACTCTGAGAAAAGAGTACAAAAAACAGTGATGTGATTTCCAGAAACGAAAACTGTCTTGTGCCAGTCTGATACACCATACAGAATCCAACATGGTTGCCACACCACAAGGACATGGTGAGCTCCGTTATTACATCTACTCTCATAAAGCAGGAATCAGATTCCTAAACCTGATGTCTTCAGTTCAGAATTTCCCAGAAATCTTTGCTTCATAATTGATGGTTTTTAAAGGGCAAGATTTGCTTAGAACCATGTAAAAGGCAGAAGGGTGGAACTACAGCGATCTAAAATGATTGAATTTTCTAGAAAATTACTACTTTCTACTAGCTGTATAAACTTTAATTAAAAAGACAAGGAGGTCTATTCTTCCTTCCACACGCATGAGACTCTTAAGATCCTGGTTGAGTGAGGCAGGGAGGGGGGACTGAAAAGATTGTCATTTTTAACAAAACTATAAATATAATTAAAGTGGAATGTTTATTGCCATGTTTAATGACCAACAAGTAACCAACATTTGTTGCTTTTTCGTGGAGAAAGTTTTAACTTCAGGTTTTGTGTAAAGTCAACTTATAAAGTGAACTCAGAGCTATGTTAAGCTGTAAGGTAAGAAAGCAAACCAATCAGGTTCTACAAACAAGATATCCTCAGCTAAATATCAAATGACCATGTCTGTGATACTTAATTCAGGGCTTTTGTGTCTGTGTTTAAACACAATGTCCCCAACATTGTGTATCTTATAAAGGGATATCTTGATTATGTCCACTGCAAGTTCTCTAGAATCAACTTAGAAGAATGATCCAGAAAAAAGAAGAGACTAGAAGATAGTAAACACTGACCCTGGAAGTATCTTCAACAACTCATAAGACACGTTAGGGTCACACACACAAAAATTTCTCCACCTAAATAACCGTGAGTACTGCTCTCTTCTTTTCGCCTCTTTCTCATAGAGTTCCCTTGGTCTATTCTTTCGACTGCTTTCCAAGCTTTGTTCCCAAACCAGTGGGCAAAGTCATTTCAAAAAAGCATGTTTGAGTTACAGCAATTTAACGTACTTTGTCCTGTTTGTAAAAGGGTTTAGGTAGCTTGGGTGTTAGTGATTTGGGCTGTCATCAAGACTGGCCCATTATGGTTAGATAAAAACCTACTTAATAATGAGGATTTGCAGTGGAATATCTCTCTCTCTCTCTCTCTCTCTCTCTCTCTCTCTCTCTCTAAACAAACTCAAATATCTTCATATGCTCCTTCTATGCTTCAAACTCCAAAGGAAGGTTGTGGTAGTTACAGCTTCATAAGCAGCCTCTTGCAATATAATGCTGAAGTGATGACAGAAAATTAGGAAATGAATGGTAGGGTGTGTATATAGCACAAATGCTTGTGATTATGTATACATCACTTGAGTGTGTGTATAGCGCAGCCATACTTAACTATGCCAACTGATTAATTCTCTCTCTCTCTCTTTCTCTCTCTCTCTCTCTCTCTCTCTCTCTCTCTCTCTCTCTCTGTGTGTGTGTGTGTGTGTGTGTGTGTGTGTGTGTGTGTGTGTGTGTGTTATGCGCTGGGTTGCTGCATGCTATAAAGTTTACCTGGATGTATACATATAAGCACAGTGAAATATGGTATTGTGTGTATAAATATCAGGGAGTATAAAATCCTCCTGTAATCCTATGGCTGTTTGTTTAGGAACACATTTGGATTGAATGAGTTTTGTAACAATCATTTCTTTCCAAGCCACACATATGCATACACACACACCACACACGAAATCACACTCTTTTTTTTTTTAGCTTTACAGTCTATTTTTTGGCAGTTCTTTTATCACATCTGTCATCTCCTAGGCATTGCTTAGCCAAAGCACTCAGACTTGAGACTTGAAATTGTCAATATCATCTCCTAATCTTTAAGTCTTAAATTATCTAAGATTAGCTACCATTATTCTGTGCTTATAGTAGTTAGGGGTTAAAAAACAAGGAAAGAATATTTTTTTTCATTTCCAGGCAGTAAGTTCCTGTGGAGGCTGTGTGGGTGATATGTGTTAGGAGCATGGATTTATGTAAATAACCAGGTAGACATGGCGAATACATTAATTTTAGTCTCTATATCCGCAGGACAGAAAATGGCTTCCATACCGCCTTAATTGCCCCTGCTTTTGCATCATAACTGAATTATACTCATATCCATAATTTGTAGTTTGTCAACTTGTGGTGGATATTCTGAATCCAAGGAAGATTTCAGAAAGGAAGGAAGGAAGGAAGAAAGGAAAGAAGGAAGGAAGGAAAGGTTGATGGATAGACAGACAGACAGATAGACAGATAGATAGGGCTCATTTTTCCAACAGCCCCTGAGTAATGACCTGGTGTCTGCTATGACTTAGATTCCAAGATCAAAGCAGGATTAATGTGACTCGTCACTGCTTGTACTGCACACCTCGAAGCTCTGGAGAGTTAGGCAGTGAGCACAAACGCAGTTACAGGGCACAATGGAGAAGCTTAAGTGGGGTGGGTTAGTAGTATAAGGGCTATCTAATGGCAAAAAGTTACTTGGAATTTGGGAGGAAGATACAGAATTTAAAGTATCTTTTCAACATAGTTGCCTTTTTATCTCTCTCTCTCTCTCTCTCTCTCTCTCTCTCTCTCTCTCTCTTTCTGAGGCAAGACTTTTGGCTGGTTGAGGAGGCTGGTCCTGAATGTCATCATCTTCATAGTCTCCATAATGACCTTCTGGCTCATTTGGAATGTTTTTGCCGCTGCTCATACCCATGAAAAGGAGAGAGACCCCTGCTGCATGTTTTCACAGGAAAGCACTTTCACGTTGCTACAACCAGGCATTTACTAGAAGGATTTAAAAGGGGAGAAAAATCTCTTAAAATATCAAAATGTTGAGCTTTTGTGTTCCCACTGCATGGGACATTCCTGGATACTGGAACCCCTAAAGGGTGAGTGGTTCTGCAGCCTTTCAGAATTGCTTGCTCTTTTGTTGCAGAAAAAGGCAAGTCCATATTCCTGGGATCCCAGAAGGTGAAGAAAAAATTTCATTTGTAATGCTTAGCTTGCACGCCCCATAGGGCTGGGGCATGGGGCGCGCTTCCCTCCTCCAAACTTGACTGATTTTAGTTGCATTACGTGGAAGAGAGCGCCACAGTGTAGCTCAAACAAGCGGCTATAAGTGGACTCCGAAACTCCCTGCAGAACAGGATCTTGGGGAATGGGGGATGGGGTTCTGTAAGGAAGTGATCCCACGGTCTCTGCTACATAGTTCCAGGGCTCAACTTTCCCACAGCTCCGCTGGCCAAGCTGCACCAAGACACCCACATAACAAGAGGGGTCAACGCCTACAGTCCACCCCACCAGCAAAACCAGGTTAGAGAAGCAAGGCCTGACCAACCACTTTCTACCTCCACCCAGCTGGAGACCGCACACCAAAGACATCCAGCGTGGCCAAAGCCTACTAAATGTCTGGAAAGGAAGATACCCCAGAATTGACCTGGAAAAGGTCTTGACACAACCCTACAAGGAGATACGTCCTGAAGGACAGGCCAGTCTGTACACTCTAGAAGACTTCATTCCCTATTGACAGTCCATACTGAGGATCCTGCTAGGGCTTAGAGCCAGTGTCTTTCCAGCATAAGAGGTGCAGAGGTTAGGGAAAGGGTCCCAGGTTTTGTAGCATCCTAGCCAAGGCCCTGAATTCTCAGGCTCCAGATTCTCTCTGCGAGCCCCAAGTTAGTCTTTAGAGAAGAAGTTCCCTCTCGAAGAACCTTTTGAGTTGTCTCAGGTGGGCAAACTTCTGCCAAGTGAGTATCTTCATTCTGAACACAATTCTCATGCCACGAATTTGGGAAAGGGACTCTCCACACGCCCGAACAGTCCCTATAATAAATGCAAGCACATTCGACTTTGTAGGGCCAGTTCCTAGTTTTATTTGGCTTTACCTGGCAGAGTACTTTTCTCATTATTATGCTAATATTTTGAAGGGGAATTTCTTATAGTTAACTTGAATTATTCTGTGGCCTGTATCTAGACATCACAGCTGCCTGGAACACCCTACTGGAAAAGTTCAAAACATCTTATCACCTTTCCCCCTTTCTGCAGCCCTGGTCTGCCCAACTATGTCTTCTCTCCAGAACAGTTGTGTACCCCCAAAACACAGTCTGAGAGACAGAACCTGCTAGCATTTTTTAATGGAGATCTAAAGCATGGGGTTTGTTTCTTGATACCAGCTGACTCTCAAATAAGATTAGCTGTTGCATTTAAAGGTCTTTATATTGCTGGGATTTTTCTAATATACTACACTACTGAAAGACTTCAGTTAGAGTTCAATGAAAGTTATTTCATCATTAAAACAATGAGGGTTCCCATGGGGAAGTGGGGAGGGAGACAGAGAGGAAGAGGGAGAAGGAGGGAAAGAGGTTGGTTAAGGGTTATATTTATTAAATTTTCATTTTTTTAAGTGTCACATTTTGAGGATGATTCGTTGAGTTTCAGTTATGTGATCTTTTGAAACTAGCAGACTATCCAAAGTTTAAAGAAGCGAAGTGCAAACTTGAGTCTCTTCGTTATAGCTTTTAGAGACACAGCACATGGATTCTTTAAATCAATTCTTCCAGCTTGTAGTTCCCAGTGTAGAAAAAGGATCCAAAGAAAGGTGTATTTGGAAAACGGATAACAACAACAACAAAAAAAAACTGATTTTTTAATTTATTTAACTTTGTTTAGAGATGGAAAACATTTAAATTAGCTAGGAGATACCAAAGCAAAAAAAAAAAAAAAAAAAAAAAAAAAAAAAAAAAAAAAAAAAAAAGCCACAGCATCCTGAAATACATAACATGGTAGAAAGGGCTCTAAATTTCCCCCATCTAACAACATTTATAGATGTGTAGCTAGAGAGAGGTCCATATGCATAGTAAGTACAGTTGCTTGCAAATTATATTCCATTGAAATGCTACTGGGTTTACCTAGCATTGTTCTTGGAGTTGTGTAAAGATGGGTCTGTATGTTATCTATGTATAAATACTTCTTATACTTCATATATATTTAGACACACACTTTTTTTAAAGTGTTTATGCAGTTAGTCACTTAAAGAGTATCAAAATAAATCCTGCCTTGGCTTCCATGATCTCCTAGGTATTCCTAAACACCGATGAGCAAAACTCTTTCTGTGGGAAATGAAGAACCTCCCGTTAAAAGGAGAGAATAGAAAGGGGAACTCGATTTATTCTCATTTGTTTATCGCTAGACTTTCCCCCCACCCCACCCAACTCTGCAAATTCATTTGAATAGCTTTCAAGCCGGAAAATGGAAACGCGGCTCCTGCCCTCTATTTCAGCGGCGGCGGCGGCGTCCTGGCAACAGCGCAATTTTCTATCATCAAGGATAAATGGCATCGAACAGAACATTCTGATAAAAAAAGGAGAGAGAGAGAGAGAAAGAAAGAAAGAAAAGAAAGGAAAAAAAAGAAAAAAGCTTCAGCCAAGGAGTCCATGATTGCTGGCCTTCCTGTCTGTCATCCCTTTACAAAATCCTCTCGCAAACCTGAGCGGCATGCTGTCAGAGCTAATAACGTCTGCTGAAGGGGTGGAGGGGGCGCATAGTAGTCCCTGTACAATGTTCCCATTTATTAAATCGAGTGCTTATTTTAAAATTGCAAATATCTTTGTTTGGTTCAGTGAAAATTAAAACCAAGATGTAGGAAGTTACATGATGCAACAATTATTCATATCATCCATATCAGAGAATCAAATCCCTATCTCGCCTTTCTGGTGAAGGTTGGGGGAAGGGGGAGGGAGGATCAAGGGGGTAGGAGGTTTCTGGTAGAAAAACAGGAACCCATTGGCTCTGCAGATAAACCAAGAGACCTCCGGAGGAGCGCGCACTACTAGCGTTACCCAGAAGAAAGGGCTACTGAGAGGCCCCAAGGGCGTGCAGGAGCTGTTCAGGGACCCCGACGCCTGGTGGGTCAGCTCCATCAGAAGCCCCAAGAGTTCCTGCGGGAAGCTTCAAATGAACCGGTGGTTCTCACCTAGGAATGTGCCATTCTGGAAAAAGACATTCCCCCCACCCCAGTCGAGGGATTTCTGAAGTTTCTGTGCCTACGAGGGATGTAGGACACCCCGGTAGCCTTCTCTTAAGTCCTTTATCAGGAAGTCAGGGACATAGGGTATTAAGAGTGTTATCCATACATCCATGGGGGACAGCTGACTCCAGATACACTTCTTAGTGGTTCCAAGCTTTTGCCTTCAGGTGTAGGGAGTGCTTCTTCAGTTCTTAGCCATGCTTTGTGCTTTGAACTTAAATCAACGTGACTGGGAAGTTGTAGAGAGGTATATGTAGCAATGTTTTTGCGTGGGGAACTGTGGTTTTGATATTCTTCTCTCAAATTATTCATTGGAAGATGATGTGGGGGGGGGGGTATGAAGAAGGAGCCTACAGGTAACAGGAAACTAGGTTTTCGTGTCCTTTAAAGCCAATCAAAGAGAAAGGGTTGATGAAAAAAGATACACTGGATCCTAAAATTTGGTCAGCCTATGAAGAAGCTATCTAAATGTCTGGCCCAAGAGGGCAAAGCGTGAAGCGGGTGAGTGAGTACCCTAGAGGCTAGGAACCTTAGAAGCAGGTGATGATTGGGGAAAGCTTTAATAAAGAAACCTAATTATTGCGCACCTGGAAGTCTTGACTGAAGTGGTACCGGAGGGATACAACGCGCATGCCTTAGATTTGCATGCACGAGTACACACGTGAGCCAACTCCTGCGCAGCCCCGGGCGCTGCCACCAATAGAATCCCGCTTTTCCTGAGCTTCGGGGTCACAATGACATCTCATTTCCCCCACAATAGGCCTTTAAAACCCACTTTAAAAATAAAAAGGGTGTTTTAGTGTTGATCCTCACCTAGATAGCGAAGATCTCTGTGGGAGACACATTTTAGAACTATAAATATATTTACTACAAGCAAGGGTTAAAGTATTCGGAATTTGAGAAAAAGTTAAAGGCAGGAGGCATTTTCAGAGCCTAAGGAAAGCCTAGGATTGCTGTTGTCTTTCTTGGAGCTTGGGCCTCATCTGTCATTTGAAAAGTCACATCTCCTTAATTGATCCAACGAACCTCATGAAAACAGAAACATTACCTGTACGTGCATGTCTTAGAAAAGTAATCTCAAAACCCGTTTTTTTCCCCAACCCTATCCCCAGTCACACTTGGTTACCAGGGTGATAGGAAACTGGAACACCTGTGTTCCATCTCTCACCTTTGCCCAGACACCAAAGAGGTCTATAGTCTGAGCCCCATATGTTAGCTTTCACATCTGTGAAATGGAGCTAATTATAGAAAAGCAGAGGACTAGAAAGGTAGATACGTGAAAGGACTTCCACCCTGTCTGGGCCTCTCCTGATTGATTCTAAGCTAGGAATGACAAGGTTGATTCCTAGGGCTACAGAAGGGGTGGGCCAGCTGGGAAACATTACTGTCCACCTCTTCTGCATACCAAAGCTGCTGCCTGCCCTGGCTGTAGACCTTGCCGGTCATTATGAGGCTCTTTCCTCATCCTCTCCTTCCTCATCCTCTGCCTACCATATTGTCCTTCTAGAATGTGCTGCCTAAAACAGGCCTCTGACACCTAAGGAGATTCATACCCCATGACTTGAGAACTGCATGTTCTTATGACGGCAATTAAACAGGAGGTGATTGTTACTTGAAGCTTTTTCTTCCGTGTAACTCACATGTTCCAACATAGGATTAAATTGCAGACGAACATGACCGGGAACACAGGATCTTATGTTCAGCTCACACAGTGTTATGCTTAGAAAGGCTCCAGAAATGCCTTTGTTTTTCTCACCCTCAGTTAAGCCCAAGTACAACGTGCCTTTATAAAATACCATGTGACAGAACTAAAGTGTCATTACAACCCTTCAAAATGTGGGACACAAAAAGATGACTTCCGGTTCTTACCTGTTCATAGAAATCCACTATTATTTGGTATTTGGCCACTATTTGGTCAACATACAGAATATATCATTCAATAGTCATATCCATTTCAAAAAAGGAGAACTCTACTAAGTCTTCAGAAATGCTTTCTTGTACCTTCTGTCTGCAACCCCTCTTTTCATAACTGTGCTTTGCAATTGGTCTTCACAAAATATTAAGCTTTCTTAATAAACCCAGACCAATAAAACCAGAGTGCTGACTTCAGCCAAATAAGGTCAGGACTGAATTGAAGACCTGGCATGGTTCTACGACCCAAGCCTAAATTATTCCTTGAACACTTTGGATTTGGGGTGTTCTTCTTGTAAAAGACTTACATTTGTCCTTTTAGAAATAGGAAAATAATAGTGTGTTTGAAATGAAATATAGGGCAAAGAAATGATCTTATCATTCAACTATTTTATTGCTACCAATAAGACACACAGCTCCTCTTTCCAAGTGCCATGGGTAGTTGGGATAGATTTTCCTGGTATTTTAAGGATAATTAAACCAACACAAGTCACGAACTCCCAGCCTGGCCCTTTTCTATATTAGGCTTTTACATCAGCAGGTTGGGGCATCTGGAGAGGATCATTTGAGGTGTGGGCTACAGATTAGAACTAGAAAATCCAACATCAACCACAGCTTCTTTCTCTGAAATTGCCATTTTCTGGGACCTCACCCTCCTAACCTACAGAGTCCTAGAAAATCTCTTTGTCTCATATTTGTAGATGCCAAGTACCTACAGATTCTTCCCACCCATAATCATTTATAATAGAACTGGGAGAGGGAGGGAGGGAGGAGTGAGAAAGGAGGGGGAGAGAGGAAGATTTCCTTCCCACAAGGGGCTAACCCACTCTGATTTGATCAATTTCTGAAGATTATTGAGGGCAATTACTTAAAAATGCAGTACCATTCAGAACTTCTTTCATGAGGACACTGGAGACTGTGGCCATTAATCAGCTAGACAGACAAACCACCACACCTCAGGTTTGGGGTCATCAGGAATGGGGTACTATAGGAGATTCCCTTTCTCTAGTACTGGCCAGTAGGGTCAAGGAAGATATGGGGCTTCTTTTCCCTCTGGGGAAAGGCTCTTTAGGAGTCTGTTATGCTTGGGGTTCTGGGATTCCCCTTCCCATGACCTTTCTTCCCTCTGGTCTCTCTCTCTCTCTCTCTCTCTCTCTCTCTCTCTCTCTCTCTCTCTCCCTCTCTCCCTCCCTCCCTCCCTCCCTCCCTCCCTCCCTCCCTCCCTCCCTCTCTCCCTCTTCCCCTCTCTTTCCCACTGCTAATATACTCCATAGGAGAGCACCTGAACCTTGAATGGACACATAGGTACTCCATTCTGTTCCATTATGGACTCAAGAGTCCACAAGTCCTTGAGCAGGTAACCAGACCGGCAGTGCATTCATTGTTCTGACTGGCCAGCGTTTTCAAACAACTTGAATTACAGACTGTATCTTGAATATGAATTAGCCTTCCGTGCTGGTGTGACTCTGCTTTGAAACTCAACTTGTCAAAGTATGGTTTTAATTAAAAGTCTTCCGTCCTGGAAAGATTACATGTTTTGTAAAATATATCCTACCATGAAATTTACTTCCACAATCTGAAATTAGGTTCCTTGTAAATGTTTTTACAAAAAGGAAGAAAGAAATAGGAGGGGACGGGTGTGTGTGAGAATGGTGCAGCTTATATTCGCTGTATTCCTTTAAGATATCCAGCCAGTGAACCACAGCATCCTGACAGGTAGCCAGCCTGGTCCATCCGGAGCTGGGACAAGGCCTCTAGCTCAACACCAGCTAGTAACCCGAAGCCGCCCTGGCAGGTGCGGCCCACGCAGCTTTAGCGGTTGGAGACAATTCAGGAGACAGACAAGTTAATCCTGCACTGATTTGTTTCGGATCCATCTGCAGGATGCAGGATACCCCCTAGGCTGCTGTAGGCTATAGACACCTGCCACCCTTCCTATCCCCAACCTAGGATGCGGAAAGGAAACGTGGTGTTTGATACAGGACTCAGTAGAATTCAAGACAACACACATCTCAAAATTTAAAGTTCTCTCTTAAGAATTCTCAGCTAATACGACTGAAAATAGACATCCAGTGAAGTGTTTGAACTGCTCCAGGTTAGGCTAAAAAGCTTGCCTTGCCTTAGAAAGGCCCTCTGAGTGAACACTTTATCATTATATCTTGGGGACTTGTACTGCGCCCCCTCATAGTCTTAAGAGAAAAGGAGCCCTACTTCCCAGAGTGGGGGAGGGAAGATGCCACCTCTCCATCTCATGATGCATCTTTCTATTCAAGAACAGAATTAAGATCTGGGTCTCCATAGAATTCTTTTTTTTTTTTTCCATAACAACTCTCTGTGGAACCAGCCAATTCTGACGGGATCTGCTGGATTTGAGAGTGAAACTTGGTGTGCACGCAGTGGATGAGATGAGAGCACAAGGGAGGGGCACAGAACTCCTTTCTTCCAGGTAATTGGTACCCAAGAACCAAAGGCAGGGAGGGGGTGACGCGGTAGGGAGAGTTATTTACCACCCTCCACCTGAAATAAGCAAGACCAATAACGCGCCTGGCTTCTCGCCCTGTTTACTCCATCCGCGTTCAGTGATTGGCAAAGCAGGCCCTGAAGGCAAAGGCAATAATTGCTCTGCTCTCCTTACTAGGAAAGTGTGTAGGCATTTGAAGTGTACTAAAAATAAACGAAGGAGTGAGAAAATGAAAAGGGGACAGAGTGACAATTTGCAGCAATTAAGGCGTCTGCGCGCTGTTGCCTGAGGAACAGGGACCCACAGAGGTTTTTGTTTTCTCAGGCCTGATGATGTGACTAACTTGTTAGGGAATAGGGAATTTGCGACCCAAGGTTTTGCACTGGGCGTGTTGGTGTATGTGAGTGTCAAGAAGCCCGTGTCCTGTCCCGATCTTTTGGGGAAAGAGGAGTGAGGAGCTTCAGTCTGTTTCTGGGCCCCTAAAAGACCAAGGGAAAAAACAACTTCAAGAAAGAATGGATCCAGTTCACCCTATTTCTTCCCACCCCGGGCTTGTTTCAAGTGAATGCTTCCCCATTAACGCTCAGGCACTTCTTACAAGAACTTTAAGCAAGTCTTCAGCTCCGAGATGTCTAACCTTAAGAGGGGGAAAAACACCCCAACGCTAACACCTATTTTACAACCACGTGAACCGCTGAAACACGAAGGATGAGAGGTGGAGTTGGGGAGAAAAGGGAGAGGGGGCGGCCAGCCAAATCAAAGCTTGGGAGACATTTTGACAGCAGGCTTGAAATATTACCCTTAATTTTTGGAAGATTTTCAAGAAAGGGGGGAGTGAGAGCCACAACTTTCTCTTGTCTGCCATTCAGGCGGCCAGAGAGGGCTCCAACCTCCAGCACATGCGGAAACACACGTTGAGAAATTGCTTCAAGATTCAGTAGGGCTCCCTTTCTTCCCTACCCCCTTCACCTCTCAAGAGCCAAGAACTTCGCAGAGAGGGTGGTAAAGAATGGAGGGAGGCTTTGGGTGTCAGAAGTCTTGAAACCCCTTGAGATCAAGGGTTAGCTGCAGGCAGTGAAACATCCCTAGGCCTGGCTCCTGCCGGCCAGTCTAGCTACCAAACTGGCCCCCTGGTTGATCAACACCCGCCTTAACCCCTACCCCACCTCCAGCTGGGGGTGGTAGGGGGGTAGCCACCGCCTAAATCCACCCTAGCTGGCTTCAATGAAAGCTGGCAAATCCGGCGAGTCTCGCAGAAAATTTATTCGACCCTAATTCAATTTTAAAGCGGATTTTTACTATTAAAAATGCTGCCGAGCAACACATTGAATTAATCTGACTGTACGGTTTTAATTACAGTGAGGGTTTCTCTACAAATCTGTACAAGACAGTGGCTGGCTCTCTGAGGATCCCTGCCTGCTGAATTCCATTATCCTGCCCCTGGCTTTCCGCAGACGGCGGCGCGTGGGAGCCAGCTGCGGGCGCGGGCGTTCCGCCTTCTCGGCTCCTGCCCCTCGCCCCTTCCTTCACCCCAGACCCACAGATAGGCCGGGATGCCAGCCTGTCTGCTTGGGACTGCTGGACTGGCATCCTGAATTGCTGCCCTTGCTTTTTTAATTGTTGGGCCCAACACTTCACAATCTTGTTATTAAAGAATTGGCTGGTTTTGTCCAGGAGAGGTGGCCTCTTGTAATTTTTGGATGAGTTTTCCTATTACGACCTTGCGGAAGTGGTCAGTGTGACGAGAGAGAAGGAGGTTGAGGAATAGGGAGGAAAGGAGGAGGGAGTAGGGTAAGAGACTAGCAATTGGAGCGCTGGTTTGGCAGGTCTAGCCCACCCATCTCCACCCCACCCCCCTCACTCCAAGAGTAAATACACGGCACTGCAGGACCAGGAAACAGGACTACCTTTGTTAGTTTTAATTTTGTTGATTTGTTGTGAAACTAACATTAAAGTGATGTGGTACCCAGCGAACAGAAAAACCTGCAAGTCAGGCATAACAACAAAAGCTGGCTGACACTCTTCCTTCCTCTCTATACTCACAACAACAACAACAACAACAACAACAACAACAACAACTCTTGTATTCTCTCTTATTTTATTTTCTGCCTTCCAAAGATGACAAAGTCAAATGCTAGCTTGCCAAATAGACATGACCTCTCAGTGTGTTTAGAAAACCAAAAGCTTTGAGTCTCCGAGGGAAGGAGCCCCACTTGATGGAATAAAGATGGCAAGCAACATTTTTGTGCATAAAATCATTTTAAAACAACACGGGAAAAATATTTTATCCCAAGGGTGGAAAGGAATGAGTTTCTTTGAGCCTAGGTTTGCATAAAGAGGATTTTTTCTCCCGGAACAACAACAACAAAAGACAAATGGCACAGTCATCATTCGTAGATTTCTTTTTTAATCCCAATTTCCAAGGGCTTGTAAATCTGTGGTCCTCTAGGGAAAGTTTCATTTAAAAAGAATAAGTAATAAACTGTCTTCCCATATATTGGGATGTTCCAGAAATAAGAAATAAATGTCTGTGAACAGATTTGTAAGAAAATTATAGAAAAACATATATCAAAAGATGGTCAGACACAGAACATGACTCTTTTTTTCTCATTAGTCAAAAGACTTTCCACTTATATTTTTGTTCCCATTATAATAAGAGGATGCTGTTCATCCAGGTATCCCTGAAGAGCTGCCCCAAGCCTGGCTCTCTATTAATATACAGACATTTGCTATAACTTTATTGTTGCTATTGCTGATGAAGAGATGAAAGAATTAAACAGTAGATGCTTCCAGGCATTTAGGAAGACACTGGGCAGCTATATTAACTCCTTATTAAGCCTAAAATTAGTCTGCCATTTCCTGTTGATGCTTGTTCCCTGCCTCTCTAGGGCTGCATTTACTCTATGATGGCCAGGGGTCCTGCTTTTCAAAGGCCGGTAAATGAAGGCCGAGTTCTAGCATCCCTTCTTGTCCTCCTTTACTCTGCCACAGTCCCCAGCAGTGCAAGTATGAGGCAGGGGAGGGTCAGCCTTGGTTTAGCCTATATAATGAAAAGACAAACATCTGTGTTTACCTTGTTTAAAACTTTTTATGTACTATGGGTTCTTCAACCCTCTTCTCTCTTGAGCTGAGGGAAAATATGCTTATGTATTAGGTGGTTAGGGGCTAATGTTTGCTAAATATTTGCTGAAAGAGACCAAAAGAGGGAAGGAAGAGAAGGTTACAAACACATCCAGAAATGAACCCAGGGAGGAGTCAAATGATGATGCCGTTGGAGGAAGGACCTAGTTTAGCTGTATATCAAGTAACACCAGGAAATTTCAGATTTAAAAAAAAAATCTATAATAGAAGCCTCTAGGTCGAGACTTGGTTAGTGATATTCTCCAAATAAGCACTTGTAAAACTGCTGGGGAATCCTCCAGGAGGTCAGTGGCAGGTTGGGGTTTCCCAAGTTCCTGTTCTTGGAAACAAGGACTGGAGAGATAAGGGTTATACCCCCAAACTCTGATAAATCTTCTTTTGGGACATTTAATAGATAAATCCACTTTAAAACAGAATCTGGAGAAACCTGCAAGAGTATGATATTAACATGGGCTTTGTAGTTTTATTGCTAGAGAAAATGCCACCAAACTCTCAGCATTGTCTTGCCTAGGCTGGTTCTTTGAACTACGCCTAAAGGTGCCACCGTCGTTAGCCTGTGTCAAGAAATGGAAAGGAGCAGGTTTCTATCTCATGCCCTGGGACTTTTACAGGTGTGTGTGTGTGTGTGTGTGTGTGTGTGTGTGTGTGTGTGTGTGTAGAAAAGGTTCTTGAGTCTCTAGAATATCAGGTACCCTTTCCTTACACAAACACTTGAGCGAAAACACACACATGGGGGGAGGAAGAGAGAGAGAGAGAGAGAGAGAGAGAGAGAGAGAGAGAGAGAGAATTTCATGTTAAATGGGGAAAGAACTAGCAGGAATTTTTCCACCAATGTCTCCCATTGAGAAGGGGATTCTTAATGTGGCTATGTAAATCAACACCGAGTTATTTCTTTGAATTCAAAGGCCATTTATCCAGGTCTAATTTCTTTAGAATTAACGTGATAACTGAGCCCAACTTAGCAACCAAACCCAGCCAAGTCCTGGACGGCTTGAATTTACTGCCACAGCCCCCATCAACACTGCAAACCTTCCCGGGAGATCCAGGCATTCTCAGCCCTCCACATGTCTGCAAACATCTTCCACAACCAAACTGGGACGAATCTCGGACCCAATGAGCCCGCTCCTACACACCTATTCTGGCAAAATAGAAGCAGGGGCGTGTTAAGAAGGCAGTGTGTTAGTTTTTCTTTCTACTTATCGTGGACAGTAGTTCACAACATCTCAACACCTTAACACCTTAAAAAATAAAATGCAATTTAGGCCTCCAATCCCGCTTCCTAAAACATCAATGAATATAATTCTTATCTTACAGTAGTAACAGGCCCTTAAAACAACTGCTTAGGCCTTTAGGTTTCTAAGTTTACTTGTATTTTGAATGATAAAGGCTTCAGTGGCCTTTCTAGCCCTCCTTCCCCTCCCAGTGGCGAGAGTTGGCGGAGGTTCCCCAGAGAGCGAAACAAAGAGGAAGGAGCCTGGACTGCGCAGGAGGCGCCGGAGCCGAGAGCCCCTGAGGTGTCCGCCTTTTTGCAAGGCTCTGAAAAGCCCGAAGTTTTGCCTCTAACTGAAGAGCTGGTGGCAGGTTGCACCACGGTAAAATAGAGGTGACTTCTACTGTCCCGTTTCTCAGTTTAACCCGGATGCCCCAGAAACAAGGCGAGAAACTAGGAACGGAACTGCTCAACTTCATTCAGTTTTGAGTAAAGCTCTGTGAGAAGAACAGTGCACCTTAGCTGGTGGCAAAGGCAAGCACTAGCTTTCCACCTTTGGGCCACAGTAGTCTTCCGCTGTTTATTCCTTGGACTGGTGGGAAGTGGGTTGGTTATTTTTAGTCTTCTATCCCGAGAATGAGAACACCGAGACCGCTGTCCAGCCGGATGAGACCCCCTTGCTCACTACTCTGTCTCTCAGAAACCAGACTGGGTCACCTATCAAATCCCAACAAAACCTACACCATGCACAACTCCCCCCTAGCTGCACACTTACACCCCCAGGTACGGAGAGACACCTGAACGGACAATTCCAGTCATCGCGGCTTCTTTCATACTTTAAACAAACAAGGGGGAAAATCCCTTTGCAAACAGACGCAGAGAGCCTTGGATCTGGCGCTTAAGTGGAGAGCGGACATTTCTCGTCCCCACCACCGTCACCCAGATGCTATCAGAGTTAGTAGGCAAAGCAGTGCACCTGCGAACATTAAGGCAGAGACACGGAAAAGCAAACGAGAGAAACGCCTTCATCGTGTTAACAGCAAGCTGCAGGGTATAGAGCAATAAAACTGCCATGTATACCTGCTGGCTTTGAGGACATTACGAGCTGGGCTCGCAGCTCGGGTGCAGGGCCGGGGGAGGGGGTGTTTCTCTTTCCCTGACTTCCCTTTCAGCACCCCACCACTACCTTACCCAGCCTATCTTTCAGTTTCCTAGAAGATGCTGTTGTTTTAATTCATTGCCGAGATGTAAACGCACGGATCGCGTTACAGGTTCGCGTGTTAAACTGCACCTCTTGTTAAAAGGGAAGGAACAAGAGAGCCACTTAAAAATGAATTCAGAGTTACTGAACCGACACCCGGGACTCAAGAAGTTAAGCGTGGCGGGCTGGGTAAACGAAGAGGGCGCAAATGTAGCTGCGGGCGAAACTATGGAGAAAGCCGGAGGGCCACTAGCCTCCGAAGGAAAGAAAGGAAAAAGAAAAGGCAAACTGGTCTGAGGGTACCTGGAGACCCCGGGCGGGTAGCTGGGACAATCAATTAGCATAAGCTGCAGTCAGTTCCTCCTGCTCCACGGGAAACTGTGACTCCCTCTACTATCACCCTTTTCTGGAGTTCCAGTGGCAAGTAGCACCTTTAAATTCTCTATACTAGGATTACTGGGGTCATGTAGCTTATGGGCTACAGACGACGAACGGTACAAAAATGTCCCAGTAGTTTTTCCAAAAGACAGACTAGTCCCCCCGTAACCTTCAGACGCCATCACACAGGGTTGCTACCCCACACATTGCTTCTTGTGGCCAAAAGCTCACAGTTTGTTCCCTGTACCCACCGAAAGCAGGCACCGAGCCCAAGGGTGTAGGGTGAGATCCTCAGATTTCGCCCACCCAGTCTCCATCGTCTGACCACTCGAGCTCCGAGAGTCTACCTGCCGCCCCAGGACCAGACCCATTGTGGCCTGGCTTGTCCTTCCCCAAGCCTAGAGTTGGATCCGGTTCTCCTACCTGGTGGCTGGGCCTGAATGTGGCCGCCCTGGGCTCCGCTGTCCCTGCTCCGCAGCTCGGACCTAAGAGAGTCTGGAGACCCAAGGGAGAAAACTAGATCCGTAGCAGTGAGCTGCTCCAAACTTAATGTCTTTCCCCAGTCCATCTTTGAAACAGAAGTGGCTCTACCACCTGGATGTGCGGATATAAACCCCCTTGCAAATAATAAATGGATTAATAATAACAAGGTATGAAGTTCTTTTTATAGAAAAAAAGGAGAGAATTGAAACTAAATGCGGCAGTTAGACAACCATTTTGATAAGAGGATAATTGAGGCGACACTGGTGTATAATTAGAGGATAATTTATGCTATATCCACTTTTATTCCACCTCCCAAAATAAACCCAGTCCATAATCATTACAGGCAAATTGTTCTGAATTTTATAGCAGCAATTTGAACAAAGTACTGCAGTTAATCACGGGAGATTTTTGTGTATTCCTGATTAGAACTCTAATTGCCTCCTTCCAGAAAGTAAAAATAACTGTAAAACGACTCTATTTTTATCATTAACAATGTTGACAATAAAATAAAATCAATTGGAATTGTAATCGAGAGACAAATTTGGGACGAAGGCACTTTTACTTGGGTAGTTTATATTGTAATCAAGATTTGCCAAACCACTAACCGCATGTATCATTTGCATATATTTGAAAGCATTACAGTAGCTTCTGTTTTCAATAGGGAAAAAAATGCATTACTGTCAGCCCTCCAACGATTCGCTTTCAGAGCAGGCTGCTGCGTTCTGGGGGTGGGAGGTAGTCCTCCTCTGTTGGGGGGTCAATATATAGGAAATAGGGCCTAAAACAGCAGGAATCTCTCCAAAGCAGGGTCTGATTTTTCTTTCTTTACTACCCCCGCCCCCTGCCATGAGATGGAGCCCAGATGTAGGGGTTTTTCTTCCCTCTATGGCTTCAGTAAAGTACTTCTGGAAAAACCCACAGTGCCAAGGTGCTCCCTTGGGAGTAGAGTAGAGTTGGGGTCCTGAGGGAGGGGGAAGGTCAAGTGAGGGGGTGGTCTGGCTTTAAATACTAGGGCCACTGCTTCAGAACACAGGCAACCTGAAGGATGCAAATGAATCGAAAGAGATCAGCCTCCAGCCAGGCTATTCCGAGTCTCCAATCCTGGAAACAAGGGCTCTAGGATACGGGGTTGGAGCTTCGATGGGGTGCGTCTGCAGCCTACCGGGCGCCTCCCTCCACCGCTGCTCCCCTTTAGCTCCGGGCGGCCCCAGGTTGCAGCTCTGGGCTGAGCTTGTAGTTGCTTAAGGTAGGCGAAGAACTCCGCCAGCAGCGCACACGCCAGTAGAAGCGGTGCGCCTGTGACGTCAGGGGGCGACTGACCAATAGGGAGGCGCTGCCCTTTGGAGACAAACCATTCGACTCGTGGCGTCTGCATCAAGTCTGAAAGCAGACGCGCAACTTTCGCAGAATCCACCTTAAAATCTCTGCTTTAAACTGCACCAGCCCCCAAAAATCCAAGGGGGGAAAAGCAAGGGGGGGGAGAAGAGAGCAGATTCCCCCTCCCCCCTCTCCTCTCCCATCCCTCCCCCTTCCTCCTCCCTTTGGGTTAACAAGGCCCTGCTCACTATATCTCTTTATATTAAATATATATATATATTAGAGAAGAGTGAGGAAGAGAACCACCTCCGCCCACTCTTTAAAAAAAATTTTTTTTTAAAAAAAATTTTTTGCAAGGATCCCGGGAGCTAAGGTGGCTGCAAAGGGGAGAGCGGTGCGAGCCAAGTGGGGGAGGGTGAAGGAAACCCGGGAGAAGGCTTTCTCCAGCCCCCAAAGTTTTGATGATGACCATGACTACGATGGCTGACGGCTTGGAAGGCCAGGACTCGTCCAAATCCGCCTTCATGGAGTTCGGGCAGCAGCAACAGCAACAGCAGCAGCAACAACAACAGCAGCAACAGCAGCAGCAGCAGCAGCAGCAACAGCAACAGCAGCCGCCGCCGCCACCGCCGCCGCCGCCGCCGCAGCCGCACTCGCAGCAGACCTCCCCGGCCATGGCAGGCGCACATTACCCTCTGCACTGCCTGCACTCGGCCGCGGCGGCGGCGGCGGCGGCCGGCTCCCACCATCACCACCACCAGCACCACCACCACGGCTCGCCCTACGCGTCAGGCGGAGGCAACTCCTACAACCACCGATCGCTCGCCGCCTACCCCTACATGAGCCACTCGCAGCATAGCCCTTACCTCCAGTCCTACCACAACAGCAGCGCGGCCGCCCAGACGCGCGGGGACGACACAGGTGAGAGGCCATTTAGGCAGCTAGCTTCGCCCGCTAGCTTCGCCCGCCTCCCCACTGCCTCCGACCCCTCCCGCCCCGCTCACTTCCTCCACGCCGGGGCCTCCGCCGGCCCCCTCCTGCGGGCAGCCCCGCGCGCCCCCAGTCGGGCCCCCGTGCGCTCCCGATCGCCTGGCGCCTGCCTGCCGGCCTCTCCCAGCCGGGCCCCTTCCCGCCGCCGTGGACCCCCGGGCAGGCTCGCTCCGCGATCCGCCTGGCTCCTCCGCCTCCTGCGTGTGGTTCCCACTGAGCCTCCGGGCTGTGCGCTAGCCTGGCTCTAGGATCCCCACTGCGCCCTCCAGCCCACCAGGTCTGTGCGCCTTCTGCCTTGTCCCTTCCCTCTCCTCTGGGACCCGCGTTGGTCGGGACTGGAGACAATTCTGGGCCACGACTGAAGGACTAGTTAAGGCTTCCCATCTCAAAGCTGGGCGAGCAGTGGCCTACTTTGCGTGGGGCACTTGGTGCGCCTTGGTGACTTGGAATGAAGCTGTTGCGGCCGAGAGATACTAATGACAATTGTTTTTTTTTTTTTTTAATTCTTCCCTTGTGAGCTTTGAGGTGTCCCCTGCCCCCAATCCTGACCCGGCCCCCTGTCTCTGGGTTTTCGATAGTACTTTGGCTGCTCCTTTGTTCTTGGAGGCTAAGCAGAGGGCCTGGGGTTGGTAGCTCTTCGTTGTCCAGAGAGTCACAGCCTGCTCTGGAGCTGCTCTGAGCTCTTGGTTGTGTTTTGTGTCTGGGTTTTGATCCATGCGAACAGAATCATTTTAAACCTACAGAAGGGACTTAAAGCACTAAGCTTGCAGCTGGGTGACACAAAAGTAACTAGCCACGTAAACACGCGGGTGTCTCTTATACAGCTCTAGGCGTTGTAAAAAAGCCAGGCCAAGAAACCGCTCTCGGGCCCAGAGAAGACAAGCCTTGCAGCGCCGCGGACTGCGGAAAGAGGCCCGCGCTGTCTCTGCTCTTGCGGAGCGCCTCCTTTATGCCCCGGGCTTCCTAGATAACGACCACTCTCAGGCTTTGTTAGGGTCAGAGACACAATCAGAGAGAAGATTTCAAGCCTCTGGGGACACATGCCCACGCTGGTATAGCAGGGTTATTACGAGGAACCCTTTTTAAACTTGGGAGAAACTTCTTGTAGGCCTTGTCACATGAAGGGGGAAGGTAGCAGTGGCCTCACGGGTGACAGCTTCTCTGTGTCATTTGCTTCCAGATCAACAAAAAACGACGGTGATCGAAAACGGGGAAATCAGGTTCAACGGAAAGGGGAAAAAGATTCGGAAGCCTCGGACCATTTATTCCAGCCTGCAGCTCCAGGCTTTAAATCATCGCTTTCAGCAGACTCAATACCTGGCCCTTCCCGAGAGAGCCGAACTGGCAGCTTCCTTAGGACTGACACAAACACAGGTAATTCCCGGGAAGCCCGAATACCCCTGAAATGCTGGCCCCGCTTGCTACCCGTGCAGAGAGCACACCAGAAGGAATTCTTGGCCTAGTCAACCAAGGATGGAAGGAGCTAAATGACCAATGCCTGTGCTCCAGTTGCGCACTTTCCTGGGATCACAGTTTGGAACAAATGACATGGTATTGAATACTGGATTGGATTTGCATATACACCAACCCTCTGCGACCCCAGCTGAGCCTAGGATCTTTTGGTGAACAAATTCAATCAAATCTTATTCCAGAGCAGAATAACATGAAGTAGAACAAGGGTGTGTGTGTGTGTGTGTGTGTGTGTGTGTGTGTGTGTGTTTTGGGGATTTATCCAGCTAAAAAGCAAAATAGGGCCCATTCTTAAGGACCCTGTAGTGGCCCCTGAGAACTAATATGAATTTCAACTCATTGTCATAGGAAGGGAACTTATGAGCTGAGACCAGGAGCAAAAGTTAACTAGACATATTTTCGGGTAGCTTAATAAAGGCATCCATGTACAAGCCATTCAGTCCAGAATTGGTAAGATAGGGTTTTCTGAAGATTGCGTTAAGCTTTGTAGTTGAATCACCCTAGTACCCAACAGCACAGGTTGAGGTGCCTCCCTGGAGCACAGAACATGAAAGAATTGAGAAACAAAGAGAATGTTCCCAAATCACGGCCTGGGACAACACAGATAACAGTCCTGCTGACCTGAAAGCTATACTGGACATTTCAGATTTCACAGAAAGGGGCCTAGAGGTGAGTATATCAGGCTGCACTCTAAAGCCAGCAGTCAAGCCAACTGCATGGGATGCTATGGCCTCTTCTGGTGTGCATCACCTCTAACCAGCAAGGGTCCTGCAGGTCTAATAAGACACTTGCCAAGTCCTTACAATATTGTATCTTCAGGCCATGTTCCCGAGCTCTTCTCAGTCAGCCTGGTTTCTATTGCCATGTTGCCACTGAAAATATTTGAGGGTTTGCTATGAAAGGGCTCTAGATGCTCCCTGACTCTTCTTTCTACAAAAACAGATTCTGGAATTTTATAGGTAATGCTACATTGTGAGTTTTCTTTCATCCAGAGATTGGGGTTGTTGACTTAAATGAGCTGCCAACTTACTTTCTTAGATTCGGATTCTGTAGGATTTAGAAGCCTTTTGACTTTTAGTAGCTACCCCAACAATCATGGGATGATTGATGACTTCTGTTTGCTTAAGTAACATAGGACTTAGGGAATGGGGGTTGGCGCATTTCTTAATCCTTGCAGAACTGGAGAATATTTATGTCTGGAGAAAGATATCCCAGGCATATTCCATGGTATGTGCATAATATGCATAGGTATGTTCGAGGTATTTTGTTGTGAACATACAACCTTTAATCAATTCATAATTGTTTACTACTTGATATGCATAGCATAGCGAACTTGGAAGTTGGTAAATATAAAAGCTGAACGAGCCAAAAGAGGTAAATTCAGTTGTACAATTGTGAGCCAAGCTCTATTCCACTTAAAAGTCATAAAATTTTGGGTCCACCGATCTCATTCAAGTTCTTTCTAATTATATGCTGATACTTGAAAACTCCAAGCTATAGCATTCAAATCAAGAATCACAAGAACTGTAGGTATTCTAACAAGATATCTAGTAGGCCCAGAGTGGATGGAGGGATGGAGATAAAAACCTTGAAAGAGGTAAGGGAGGGAGAAGGGAGGGGGTTTTTTGGAATGTCAGTGGTGGTTTGTTTGCTTGTTTGTTTGTATCTTACTTAAGTCTGGGATGACACTGAAGGCACCAGTATGATATTTATCTGGCCTAATGATTACTACATGTCTTACAGGTGAAGATATGGTTTCAGAATAAGCGCTCTAAGTTTAAGAAATTGCTGAAGCAGGGTAGTAACCCACATGAGAGTGACCCCCTCCCGGGTTCAGCAGCCCTGTCACCGCGCTCACCAGCTCTGCCTCCAGTGTGGGACGTTTCTGCCTCTGCCAAGGGTGTCAGTATGCCTCCCAACAGCTACATGCCTGGGTATTCGCACTGGTATTCCTCACCACACCAGGACACCATGCAGAGACCACAGATGATGTGACTTGTCTGAGTAAACAGCCTACGGGAGCTTCTGAAGGAGGCAAGGATCCCCGGACTCTCTTGCATCTGCCAAACAGCCTAAGCCTTGAGCTCAAAGGAACTGTCCCTGTGATCTGGAGATTCTCTCTCTCTCTCTCTCTCTCTCTCTCTCTCTCTCTCTCTCTCTCTCCTTATATTCTCTCCCTTTCTCCTTCCTCTCTTCCTCCCCCTTGTTTTTCATCCCTTTTACTCTTCTTTATTTCTTGACTCTTCCATCTTTTCTTTCTTCCCTCCTTCCTCTTCTGCAATCTCCTGTCTTCAGTAATCTTAATAAGTAACTTTGTAACACACACACACACACACACACACACACACACACACACACAGAGAGAGAGAGAGAGAGAGAGAGAGAGAGAGAGAGAGAGAGAGAGAGAGACTGGCTTTTGTGCCAGTGTTCTGGAAACCCATCACTGTGAGGACATTTTCCTTCACACTCTGGGATCCAGGCCCCAGCCTCCTCGTTAGTACTCTCTATCCAAATGACTTTTTTTTACAGACATTCTCCACCGGCAGAAGAATCTGCACAAACATGGCAGCATTTTTACTTGTTTAATGAGTTTAAGACATTACGTGATGAAAGATTTTGGACTCCTGAATTTTTATTTACCAATCCGAGACTGATAGGAGGAGAAGGAGGAGGAGGAGGAGGAGGAGGAGGAGGAGGAGGAGGAGGAGGAGGAGGAGGAGGAGAAGAAGAAGAAGAAGAAGAAGAAGAAGAAGAAGAAGAAGAAGAAGAAGAAGAAGAAGAAGAAGAAGAAGAAATGGAAGTAAACCCCCCTCAATATCCCTTCTCCAAAGAAAGAAGAAAATTTGGCTGTAAAATTAGAATATTGCCACAAAGAAAACACTGCATGTCTTTTCAAACTCCAATGATCAGGAATGACAACTCAGCTAAATACAAACAGTAACAGAAACAAGAAAGATGCTTTTTGCATAACCCACCTCCAAACTCTGAACTGGAATCAAGAAAAACCAAGAAAACCACCAAAATCACCATTCTATTGCTTTGACACCTTTCCTAGGTGAATAGTGGCAGTCACTAAGCTAATAGGGACGTTTATATCAAGGAACATTTCTGTATATATTGTTGAATTTTAGTTGTATATATACTTTGTATGTTTTTGTCTTCTTTCATATATGGAGTAAAAGCCACAAAATATTGGGAGTGTCCTCTATTGCTCCATGTCTCTGTCTGTCCATCCTTCCTCCCTTTCCACTATATTTTCTATTTCTCTTAAAATAATTTTTCTTTCCAAATATAGTCTGCTCTATACATATGTATCCAGTGCCTGAAGAGATGTCAGCTTGCACTACAAGCCTTTGTCTCAGGTACTTTAACACGAGCCGTGGATGTTTTCTCGGCCTTTCATTTTAATTTTATTGTGATTCATACACATTTTTATATTTTTAAACATTAGAATAACCTAGACCCAGCTTAACTTCTAGACATTCAGCCAATTCCAGCACTGTATCTGAATATTCTCCTTCCCCTTTCCCCAGCTAAAATAGTACAGCTATATTTGCCTTTAGAAACGGTTTAAAAAAAAGAAAAGGTAAAAAGAGAAAAGAATAATAAACCCAGAAAGCAAAGTGCACAATTTTGACTACTTAATGTTGAAAACCCAGTTGCAAGCTAGCAAGGTAGGAAAATGTTCTATCCTGCAAGAAACACATCCTTCCGATCTTGTGGAAAGCAAAGAAATAATGAAAATGAAAAGTCCTTTCGTCATACAAGCAGGAAGCCCCATACTGTGAGAATTAATGGCTACAGACCTGGGCATCCTTCAAATTATGAACCTTGAAACCACTGAGCCATTTATCAGAAGTCAATAGAGATACTCAGAGTGCTCCATATAATGACAGCGACATACAGTCGTGCAAAAGGACAGTCACTATAATTAGACACAAAGCAAAGACTACTTACCAATATCCCCGTTCCTTTTTTTTGTTGAGCAACTTCCACGCTCAGTCAGTCTTCAGAATGGTTTAAAACCGATCAGTCTTGTCATTTTCTAGCATTCGCATTGTTACATTAGGAAAAATGTTTTCTTTTCTTTTTTCCCCCTTCCTACTGTGAAACTTTGGGTTCGTAGCTCCCCAGGATCAATTCTGAACAAAGCCTCCAGCTGCAGTGCCATCCAATTTGAAGCAGACATTGGGGACAATTTAAGGTTTTTATCCACAAGAAGGTTTTTTTCCATTCTCTTAAATGCAGCCATAATTAGAGTAATTTTTCATGTAGCCCGCTGATTACAGCGTTTTTACCGTCAAAGATAATTACCTGTAATTTTCTTCCACTTTTAATACTAAAAAGCCATCTTTATTTAGATTCAGGAACAGGAAAGGCGAAACAAAAGAGGGAAATTATTCTGTTATTCATACACAAATTGCAGAGATGTAGGACCTAAAATTGAAAATTAACCAAAATTATAATGCTGGAAAGAATGGAAGAGGCTGCAGAAGTACAGCTGGTAGGGAGCTTTGCTGAATTATTCAAATTATGTTAGAGAGAAAGCTACCATATATCGAAACCAACACTAATTTTTTCATAAAAAAAATTCACCAAATATATGCCAAACCACTGTGAGTGTATAGAATTCTGAAACCCAGAAAATGTATGTTACTAGGTTGGAGGTGGAGTGCTGAGGCCTCTGCATCCATCTTTATCTCTTAGTTAACATGAGCTTAATTACAGAGATGCTGTCAGATGGTCCTCCTGGAACTCTGCTTAGAACTGGGCTCCCACTGGATCACCTGAACTTCAAGGGTTAATATTTTTTTCTCCTCTAAAATATATTGACCCCCAAGGAAACTGGCTCCCCGAGGGAGGGATTGGTAGGAGGAGCATGGGTGAAAGGCGTTGCCAGTTGAGGTGTCTATTGCGCCTCCCCACGTTCAAAGTCCCTACCAGGCTGTAGAGTTTGAGTTCTCAAGCCCTGTTCTGACCATACTAAGGGGTTGGGGTGGAAGCATAGCTATTGGGTAGGGATATAGGAGAGAGACAATTTCTCCTCCTCTCTAATAAATAAACGCCACATTATCTTTGGGCACACTTTTTGCCACGGTAGAAAAGCTTTTCTCTGCAGGGTGGGGCAGTCAAAGACATTGTGGGATCCTACACTAAACACTTCTAGCTACTTATAAAATTTACAGGGTCAGGAAACAGCGTCATCTAGAGATAGAATAGCACAGCTTGTTGCCAATATCTTCCTTGGTACGTAGACTAGACTGGTTCCTTAGCTTCATAAGTTGTCGGTCCCAACCAATCATCCCCCCTCTAAGCTCAGGATCACAGAATTTGGGCTCTGCAAGAAGTAAGCTCCGAGATCCGGACAGCTTCCCCTCCCCCACTTACCACCACCACCACCACCACCACCACCACCACCACCACCACCATCACCACCACCACCACCACACACACACACACACACACACACACACACACACACACACACACTGAGAGAGAGAGAGACAGAGACAGAGACAGACAGAGACAGGGGGACTACATTCTAGGCAAGGCCCTAAGGAACAGCCTTGAAGGGTTTCACATGTCATTTATTCTACAAACTTTCCCCCAGCTGGAGAGAAGATGTCCAAAGGGCTGCAAAGCCCAGAGATCAGGCACACCTGCTTTTGCTAACATCCGTCCGCATAGCTGACTGCAAAAAAGCAAGCCACACAGCCAGTTCTGTTTGATCTCTTGATGCCTCAAAACCTAAAACCATGGCCGCATGTAAAAACCTCAATGTATTTACTTAAGATCCATTGTAAGTAACAATTTTCAGATAGATTTTTCGCTTGGACTCTCAGCCTCCTTCCACATCTCGCAGAAACCTGGTCCTTTCCTAGTCTCCAGTCACAAACTACACCAAACACATCAGTCGCACAGAAGCAAGACAGGCAAGTCGGGGTCTTAAAGATACCGTTCTCACCAGATCATCTCTTGTTAAAGGAAACTGAAAGGTCGGAACCCAAACCTTGAAAACAAAGTTGCAATTCAAATAAATCACAACATATTGTATACAGCTTGGAGAGTATGAGACAAGAAATAAAAACAGTGCCTAGAAGTTAGAGTATGCCAGAAATAAAAACTTACCCCGGTGAACATCTCCTAAGCAATGATTTGGGTCTAGAAATCTACACTGAGCCGAGGCACAGGAGAGTATTTTTCTGAGTCTCAGGGCAGAAGCTCTGTCTCTATATTCTTGGTTGAGTGAGCACATCCAGGTGTGAAATTGTTTGCACACCCCAGCACCTCTTATATTGCCAGCAAAATTAGCTGTTATTACTGTCACTGTTTAGTGATGGTTAGCGTGATACAAAAAAAAAAAAAAAAAAAAAAAAAAAAAGCTGCTGTAATCAAGACCTGGCGCATCTTTGCAAATTACAGATAATTGTAAACGTCCAGATTATGATAATAGCATCCTAATCCAGCCTGCAATATAATTATTACAGAGTGTTACATCTGAAACTGTCCAGTAGGGCTAATTCAGCCATTATTTAGACCCTATTTTTTTGTACTGCAAATGGGTTGCTGAGTTGAAAATGTACGATTGTAATTTCACGGGGCACTCAATGAGTAATGGTATAGGAAGAGGAAAAATACAAAAGTGAAATGTGAACAGTAGCGATCAAATCAAACCCTGAAGGACAAAAGACTGTTTGATTCATATGGAAAAAGAAGAGCCAGAATTAAGAAAATAGCAAATCAGTGGTCTGAAGTATTATGTGTCCAAGTCTTCAACAGTGCAGAGCTGATGCATTTGCAGGGGTTCCTGCTGCTGCTGCTGCTGCTGCTGCTGCTGCTGCTGCTGCTGCTGCTGGCTCAAATAATTTTTTTCTTCTTTTTTTTTCCTTTTAAAAAAATACTGCTGTCTTTCTTCCCTCTACCATAGCATTTTCCTACTTTTAAAGGTGCCCTTCCCCCACACCCCCTCCCCCAACAGCAAGAACATTTGTCAGTCCCTCCATTCTTTCCACCAAAACCACCTCAGAATGTGCCTGTCACTTGTTTATGAACATATTCTTAAATGAATCTGCAATTGCTCTTGTCGTCAAAGCAAACTACCCTGGCCGCTATGAAGTATGTATTCCCTCCATCTCCATTCTCTTTTACAATAAAGAAGCTATACCGTGTCCTAGAGGACATTAGGTGCACACGTATTAATTGATGTTAATTAAATATAGTCAACTGGGAAGCTGTTGGTTTGACTATTTGTTTTAATTTCATTATTAACTTTATTAATGAAAATATCCCCCCAAATAAATCACTCTGGCTGCTTCTATGTCACAATCTGCCTAAGAGGGAAAGATTCGACATCACCTTCAAACAGGGAAGGGCAGAATAGAAAGAATAGAGAGCTGAAGAGCTATTGGGAGACTCTTGCTGGTCCCAGAGTCAAACCCTCTGAGGATGCTATTGCTTCCAGTAGTATAACCCATATCCTAGTAAAGACTCCTCTGGATGAATTCTGGTAGCGACATCTCCGTCAGAGATACCCAAAGATTCTGTATACCAAGACTTCAGGTTTCCTGTGTTGAACACAGAGAATTTCCTCAGCCTCTTTTCCAGTTTCTAGGCCAATTGTGTTGATTTCACCTCCTCCCAAGAACATTTTACAGACCCACACAAGCTGCCCAGCCAAGGACACCCAGCAGGGTGGCAAGCAGGCTCCCTAGCTCCTGTGAATTTAAGGGCAATAATGAAATGTCTCCTGTTTAGTGACCCCTGTTTATAGATGAAAGTTGAGTCCATATTCTGCATCCCCCTCCACCCACCCTTTTCCCCCACCTTGCAAATGGCAAGTGGCAAAGATAGTCCTAGTTGACAATAAGCTTCCGCTGGCAGTTTCTGTTTTCACGCCTTTCAAGGAAAAAAAAATACTTTAAAATAAATCATAGCTTGGGAATTGTTTACCATCCTTCACACCCACCCACTTCTTAAAAAAAAAAAATACAGTAGACTGTGTGTGGTGGATTCCACAGAGAATTGTTACTGAAACCAGGAGAGAGAGAGGGGTGGCTGGGAATCGGGTCATGAAGCCATTTTCCCATCCTGTGGTGAAAGGTCGTAATGTGTGGTATTTCACGGTTTTATATAAATCTTGGTTTAGGATGTTGAACAGACTCAATAATACATGTGCTTTTGGCAAAGAAATCTATTCAGAACCCCATAAATCAGAAGTCCAAGCGAACAACAGCGCAGAAACATTTAATTGCTGTAAGAATCGGACTCTCCTTTAAAGAGAGATTCGCGTAAATTCGGTTTGTATCTTCAAAGTTAGAACTCAAAGTATAAAACAGGTTATTTATTACATTACAGTGGGCAGCCCTGGGTGACTGAAAGGGAAAGGTTCCTCCATCCCTCAATCACTCACACCTCTGGCAGTAGATACCTTGTATACTTTCTGCCTTGCACCACTAAGAAATCTAAAGCCTGTCAGAGGCAAAAGAAAACCTCAGGGATGCCGGTCGCCGGTACAGGCTGTGTAGAAAAGATTTAACTAACACCACGCGCACCGCCAAGATTTGGGCTATTTTCTCTTGGACTGCGACTGGGTCAAAAATATGCAAGGTCTGTGGGCAACCTGGAAATAAGAGGGTGTGGGGAGCTGGGGACCGGAGTAAGTCGAAGAGCCCCTTCCCCAAGCGCTGGGCAGTGAGAGCCTGCACCCAGCACACGGGAGATGGGGGGAGGTGCTTGAGAGTGGAGGAGGTGGGGATCCGCGGGCAGATCCTCGCGGGTGGCGTACTTCCCAACGACGTCTCAGAGCTACTGCCCTCAGGGTGTGCCTTCTCTGAGGGCTGGAGAGCTCTAGGTTGGCCGGATCCCAGCGGCCAGTGGGAGGCGCTGGATCCAGGAGGTGGTGAAGAAGGAACTGGGATGGGGTGGCGGAGTAGTCTTAAAGGTCTCTCTTTGAGAACAACAGGAAGCAAGAAGCAGAGAGGGGGTGCAGAGCACTTTCCAATAGGCATCCAGGGCAATTCGAGCTAGAGAGTGCTCGATACTGAACTGTGGGAGGCGGCCGTGTGCTATAAAGCCTGGCTCAGGCTTGCTGTGGGTGACTCTGAAAGGGTCAGCCAGGAGACCGCGAGCCACTGGGCGTCCGGTGTGATCAAAGGAGCCATAGGAGGCTAGCCGGCGCGCCTTGGGTTGTGGGATAAGGGGCGGGAGAGAAAGGGTTGTCCTTAGGCGGGGAGATACTGATCTGGCCAGTGTCACTGGGAGGGGATGCATGTACATCTTTGTGTGGGTCAAAGCTTTTCTATGCAAGGCCGAGCCCTAGGGAGGATCCGAGTGGGAGTGGACTGACTCCCGGGTAGGTGCTCGACCGGAGAGAAAGAGCGAGAGAGGAGAGAGAGAGAGAGAGAGAGAGAGAGAGAGAGAGAGAGAGAGAGAGAGAGAGAGAGAGAGAGAGAATATCAAGGGCAGCGAGGTCTGCGGGTTCTTCAGTGTGTGTGTGTCTCAGGCCCTGTGGCTCAGCACTGGAGCCGCCTGGCACCCACAGGAATGCAGCTTCCCTCGGATCCCCAGGCCGCCTGTTGTCCCACAAGGAGGTGGCCGCCAGGAAAAAGGGGGAGAATGGGGGTAGAAACCCGCCTAGCCCAACCCAAGTCTCAAACAAAGGCCAATTTATCTGATCTTCAACAGGAGGTCCCGGGAGTCGGGCAGGGCACCGAAGAAATCACTCAAGCCCTGCCAACATGCCCTGGGCCTCCGAGCCTTTGCAGGGAGGTCTCAAGATGGAGATCGAAAGTAGTGTGTGGATGGGGATGTACTGTAAAGAAAATTAGTTCTGAAGTCGGCTTAATTCATCTTGGGGACGTTAGACAGAGGACTAAGTGAGGAACAGAATGGGCAGGCACACGTGACTCCTACTTGAAGTCCAGGGCGAGCGCGGTCTGCCAGCGCCAAAATGGAGCGCTGTGAGCTTGGTACACACAGGAAGAAACAATGGAGAGGGAAGGAAGGTGAGAGGGAGGGCAAGAGAAACAGATATTTTTAGACTTTGCTGAGGATCTGTTATTTTTACATCCTTGGGCGCAGGACTGCAGGGAGTTAAATTCCCCGGGGAGAATCCCCGCGGTGCCAGGAAAGCCCGTTGCGACTCACTTGCCAGAATATTTTTGTTCACCGCTCCCCATCCAAGTTAAAAAAAAAATTACCTCTCAATTCAAGAGACCACTACTAGTGAGGCTCACACAGGGGATGGAATCTTAAAACCAGGTCCGCCCCCCAACCCCCGTCGCTGCTACACGGGGCTTTTGGCTTAGCAGCAAACCAGCTTTGGTGTCCTTAACAACCAGCAATGCCCTAGCTTGGGGTGAAGGGTGGTGATTAAAGAGCATCCCCCCCTTTTTTTTCCCTGAGAAAAGTCTGGACCCGCCCTTCCCTCCGCTTGGCTGAATCTGGGGGTCGAAGGTAGTGAAGAAAACCACACACACCCCTTTCCACCAGGGATGAGAGCAGAGATGACATCCACCCTCTTTGGAATGCCAAAATGGAAAGAGCTTGTTCCAGGCACATTTTTGACACTCTTGGGAAACCAGTGGGTGAGAAATATTGGGCGGGGAGGGGGGTTGTGCGGTGGATGTCCCCTGCAAACCTTTTTAAATACACACTCTGGGGTGGGGACAGGCCCGTGACCACCAGAAAGCCAGGTCCTGGAAATCAAGACCAAGCCCTCAGAAAGCGCTGGGATTTTGGTTAATGGAAACTACTTAAATCTTTGTAAGCAAAAAAAGAAAAGCAGAAAACAGACACCTTCATCTCCTTCCCCATTCTACTCTGGGCCACTACAGAAAACAAAATGAGGCTGGAGCCTCCCCAAACACCACTGCCCCCCACAGATGGAGTGGAGTGAGGACAGGGGATAAAATTTTTGGAGATAAATTTCTGTTTAGGCAGGGTTCAGCAGTCCAGGTTGCCTAGAAGTGTATGTTTGCCATCTCCAAGGACCACTGAGTTCCAAACTGGTGGGCTTGATATCACTTGTAAGAAGAAAGAAAAGGAAAAGAGAAAGGAGAACAAATGGAGAACAAATGGCTGATGGGAAAAGAGGAATGGGAAGAGACTGGAGAGACAGAAACTGACTCTGTAAATGGCCCAAGGGCACACAGCTTGCCTTTTCAGTTCTCGCTGCTGGAAGGGTCCTCTCTGAAACCCTGAGATGAGAAGATGCAATTTTTCATGTTCTAATCCCCCTCCCCAAGAGGGCTCTTTTGTCACATTTATTGCAGCTGACTTCCTAGCTGTGGAATATTTCCCACAAATCTAGTAATTTCCAACATTGCATGTTCCTTTGGTGTCATAAGGAAATAGATTTAGGAGGACCAAAGGCCAGCCAGCCACAAAGATGCCTATAATTCAAGCCTGGGGGCACAACTCTGGAGCCAGGCTGTAGCCCTGGCCATAGTCTAGATATCTACATACAGGTGTAAGGGAAGCGCAAGTCAGGGGCCAGGTTGCTGCAACTCCCATACCTGCCTTAAAGATGATGGCTTCACAAAGAAATTCTCAAAAACATCCCATTTCAAACGCTTCGGAATTTGCCTTGCCACTGTTTTATGTAAAAGCAGAGCAGGAGATCATGAATGAGGCATGAAGTACGGATGCCGGTGAAAGACAATTATATTAAGAACACTCACCTCCTCACATAAAATGAAATCAATATAGGGCCTCCCCTTCCCCCCCTTTGTTTTGAGAAGGAATTCTCCCCACCCCCATATTTCTCATTTGGCCTAGTGCTTTAGGTTCACTATTGTTCAGAATCCCTACGGTATTTCCTTGACTGAAAGAATCTGGCCAAATGTATAGTCATGCACGTTAGGACTCCAAGGCTTAAGATACCATTCGCTATGTTCCAAACATTTCAGATTTTGGAAAAAAAATATAACAGGAATGAGAGCAGATTTCCTTTTTTCCCTCTCCTTTCTGATCCTGGAATGCTCCTTTCAAAAGGATCCTAATTTGTCTAAGTGCAGTACACATGCTGATGAGGGAGGGGGTTTCCCACCAGAATCACGTTGAGCTTAGAGTTCCAGGTTATTGAGGAATTTCTGTTGCCTTTCCCCCTCGCACATGGTAGGAGAAATGAATGTGATTTCAATATTTCTTCCTACCTGAAACATTTGGAGTTATATTTAATATCATCTAAATGGTATTGTGGTTAGGGGAAAAAAATCTTAAACAGGACAGTACTATAAATATATGTGCAGACAGATACATATAGAATAAAGCAACCAAAACAAACACATTTCTGTAACCATGAAGCCCCTGACTTCTGTTTTGCACTGTTGGATTTCTGGATAACTTGTCTGTTCTTAACCATCTGCATATAACCTTACTTGCCAGTTATGGGGGGGGGGGGCAAAAGGGAGCAGTTTTCATGGTCGAAATAATTTTATTTATCCAGAATATACAGTTTAATTCCTCTATCTACACTTATTTACACGGTTAAAATAACATTGAAAAAAGTCTTTTGAAAAGTTGAGGTCATAGATTTCAAGGCACCATTGATAGTGTCCACAGTTGCGCAAAAAAAAAAGGTTCTTTTCGTAAAAAAGGGGGCGGGGTCCTTTGAAATGCAATAACTTACATGCAAAAAAAACAAAAACAAAAACAAAAACAAAAAACAAAGCTTTACACGTGAATTTTTTTGTTTCCATTGTTCAAATATCCCCGTATGAATTCCTTTCTTTCTGATTTCTAAACCAGCAAAAACACTGCAGTCCCAAAACTGAGCAAGAGAGAGTAGCCCATCTAATAAAGCGTCCCGGAGGCCAGTGCCAGCGGGTGCTGCAAGGAGCCCGGCGGTGGCAGGTGGGAATTGATTGAGCTGGCTGCACTTGGGTACCAGGAAGCCGAGTTCTCCAGGTAGCTGGACGCGGGGGACTGGTTGGAGGTCGGAGGGTGGGCATGAGGGTGGTGGCTGAGGGAGCGGGAAGAGCCCTGGGGCTCCCACACTGCTGGTGACTGTGGCGAGTTACACGCCATGGGGTCGCTGGAGCTGGGACTGTGCTCCGGGGGCATCTCCCCGTTTTTCATGATCTTCTTGATCTTGGATCTTTTGTTCTGAAACCAGATTTTCACCTGGGTGGGGAACAAAGGCACACGTTACCGGGACACTCAGAGGTTGCCCGCGCCTTTCCCTGAGCGATGAAATGAAGGCTCTTCTGGCCCTAGACTATCCTGCCCTGATATCTACTAACACCAAGCCGCCTATCGCCAGGAGGTAGCACTTTCAGCCTATGCAATGGGAGGGACCCACAGAGGGAGCACTGTCCAGCTCAGCTGGCGCCGGCCTCAGCAAGGGTGTTACCCCAAGGCTTTGTCCTTTATTCGCTCTAGACCTGGTCTCACTGTGGGCCTGCGCACCAGTGCACTGGGGAGAATACCTCTCCTGCTCGAAGGCCAGAGTCCCCCCCCCCCAGGGGGAGGGGCGTGGGTCAGACTGTAGGTGCACTGTGCCAAGGAAAGGAGCGATTTCCCAATCTCCTGCCCGACTCCCTTTAGTCCCCTCAGCACTGGGAGGCCAGACTCTGCCTTAAGCTTTGGGCAGCGACTTGAACATTCCTTATCCTAAGCCCCAGCGGGCTGGAGTGGGAGGGAAAAGAAGGGGACAATCCTGGAGGGTTTCCCCGTACAACAGCGCCCCCCACCTCGAGACCTTCAGTCTGCTGAGGCTTCCAGCTGCCTCAGGGACAGGACCGACCCAGACACGACGATCCAGGTCTTTGCTTGGCTGGAGACCCATCACCAGGTCAATAGCACCTGGCAAGCTTCTCTTTGTGAATCGACCTAGACATTTCTTAAGAACGCGAGACAGATCCCCCCAGAAATAACCCTTCTCTTGTTTTTCACTATTGAGCCTTGTTCCCCAGCCCTTGGTGGCTAAAGCGGGGGCTAAAGAGGGTGCGGCAACTCGGGACAAACGACGAATCCCGCGCCCACTGCCACTTGGGCCTGGCTCATGGAGGGAAAGATGCAATGGTTGATGTCTTTTTATCTGTAAATGTCTGCAAAGTGCTAGAGAATCGGCTCCAGCCAGTCGGGACCAAGCCATGCAGCCCAGCCCGACTTGCAGGCGAGGCGGGGCCGGTACCCGGCGGCGGCCGGATTTACCTGTGTTTGCGTCAGTCCTAGAGAGGCGGCCAACTCCGCGCGTTCTGGCAGGGCGAGGTACTGAGTCTTCTGAAACCTTCTCTGTAAAGCGGCCAGCTGAAAGCTGGAATAAATAGTCCTGGGTTTACGAACTTTCTTTGGTTTACCATTCACCATCCTCACCTCTGGCTCCGCCACTTCTTTCTCTAAACAATCAAAACAGACGAGGTTAGAGCTTCCGGGCAGACAATGGCTCTTTTGCACAGGCCCTCAAATCACCAAGGCTTTGTTTGTTTTGAAATATGTAGTCATCTTTCTCTTTCCCAATATCACAACCTCGGCTTTTCAAACCCCAGTGAAGTCTGTTCCTTCTTCACATCACACATAGAAGAGCTGGCGAGTCTCCTAATAGCTACAGCATGCATGGGGGGACTTTGTACACAGCAGGATCTTCGCTTTAGGGATGGAACCCTTACATTGGAGATGCTTACTTCTCTCATTATTTTTTCCCTCCCTGCATTCACCGTGTGCCTTTCTGGGATGCCAATAGCCACTCCACTCCCAGGGCGTCAAGCGAGGAGGCCCCTGGGCCATGACCCCGCTTCTGTCGGCGTCTGTTCAGGCTCCCGCAAAGGCTAGACGCTTGGGCAGGGAAGACGCTAGCCAAGGTCTCCAAAGTTCAAAGACTGACAAGCAAACTATGTTCCTTCACTACAGCGGTAAGCAGTCGGTCGGGGCTGCGGCAGACAGAGAGCCGATTATGTAGTCCCCATAATCTCACTGCAGATCTGAGAGGGCACAGATGTGTCTGGTTTCTTTCACAAATAGACTTAATATGTTCTTGACCAAAAAAAAAAAAAAAAAAGAATCCCCCACACACACATGCACGAATACAGAGACAGCAAGAGGAGCAGACTCAAACTTCAATCAACAATGCATTGAAAAGGAATCTGTAGTAAGAATATTTTCGCAGTAAAGGGGAGGCAGCCGGGAAGAACTCTCACTGTTACACATGTAGCTCGTTGGGGTCCCGCGAGTCCGTGTTTTGCTAATGTGCCCCTAGGCCACATGGCCCCTTCCCCCTCCCCCTTCAATCCTGGAAGGAGTGGAAAAGCCGGTGAGTGAAGCAGCTGCCAGAGGAGGGGTGGAGAAGGAGAGAGGGCTGTGGTCCCCACTCCACTAGAGTGGGGATGCTAATATTAGTAGCCTTATTAATGTGTCGGTGAGGAGAGATCAAAATCGACTAGTAAAACTTCTCCACTGAGACTTCGAGCCTCTCACTTACCACCCAAGCTCTCTACCCCACTGTAATTCTCTGAGGAAGTTTTAAGGTGGACAGAAAAGGGAGGCTGTGGAGAAGAAGGGGGCAGATAAATTCTAGGCACCTATGGAGAGCGCGCGCACGAGGGAGGGGGTGGGGATCTCCTCTAACAACGTGAACTCTCAGCAACCCTCCGCTATTTTAAATGGCTTTTTGTATTTAGAAATACCTTGGATAAACCGCAAAGTTCCCTGCTCGCTTTTCTCTGTCAAGCTGCAGCCCGCCGGCCCTCAGGCCACCCGGTGTGCTGCGGGGGCACCCTCCCTGCGAGGCCTCAGGGCGCTTCGCAGGCTAATCCAGACTAGAGCTCACCAACTCAGCACGCTCACCCAGAATTCCAACTAACTTTCCTTTTATTACGCAAACACCACTGGGGCTGCATGATTCTTTCTTTCCTCCCAATCCTTAGCCTCTGTCCAGCCAAGCTGACTTTCTGGCTAGGCCAGCTAGGAATCCAGTTAAGAAGGGACCCCTCCTCGAGTGATGCCAGAGGGAAAACACCCGATTAAACCTCTTTAAAGATCCTCCACTGACCGCCCCCCCACCCCCAATTGGCTGTGTGAGATGCTGTCCTGTTTGTAGTCTCAGGCCCCCACTTTCTTCTGGGAAGCACCCTTCTATGGGTGCGGACAGCGTGGCCCTCATCTACCACACAACTTCGCGCCCGCGGGGTTACGGATGCCCTGGGTACCTGCCTCCCGCCCCCGGGCGCCTACCTGGCTGACTGGTGGCACTCGGGACGCGGTTGTAGGCGCCGCCGTACTGGTGATAGGGGCTGGCGTAGCCGTAGTCGGCATAAGCCTTGGCCGGGTAGCCGGCTGCGGAGCCGTTCACGCCGTGGTACTGGTACTGGTAGGGGTTGAGCGCTTTGCCGTAAGAAGCAGAGGTAGGAGAGCAGTAGCCGTGCGGGGCGGCCCCCGCGGGACTGTAGTAGTCAGAATCGGTGGCCGAGGACTCGGGCAAAGTTGGCGATTCCTGAGACGGGTGGTGCATGGCGGCGGACGTCGGGAACGGAGCTTGAAAGTCGCCGGATCGGATGCTTGGGACTCTTCTGTCAAATACTCCTGTCATAGCTCCCGGGCGGTGGCTGTCCTTCTAGTGCGGCGGCCGCTGCTGCCTGAATAGGCTGTGGAACTGCTCTGCTCTAAGCAGACATGGCTGTGGGAGCGAGGGAGGAGGAGGAGGAAGAGGAGGAGGCGGCGGAGGCGGCGGCGGCGGCGGCGGCGGCGGGGAGGAGGAGGCTGGGAGTCGTGGAGGCTCTGTCTCCCGCAGGCTGACTGCTGGCTGAGGCGCAGCACAGCCTTGGTTAAATCCTTAATTGCGCGCTTACGCACAGCGGGGTGGATCGGGTTCCATTGGCCAGGGCCTCGGGAGCAGAGCAACACCCTAACTCGTCCAACTAGTTTTAGCACAACAAAGCATTGCTTAAAAAAAGAGTGGGGGGGGGGG